>WOAB01000066.1:0-1200000 GCA_027886185.1 Rheum nobile
TCCATGGCGTTTTCAAACCAAGTTGTCGCCATTTCCAGATCATAAACCTAAGTCAAGATAAAACCGTAATTTTTCGTTCCATTTCCAGATCTCGCCATCCATGGCGATTGGAAATATCAATTTTGTGCTTTCAAGAAACCCTCTCTTTCTCTTTCTTTTTCTCTGGAAACGTCAATGATCGCAAGTATTTGGATCTGCTCGTGGGATGTTATGCAGATCTACAGAAAAAACCCTAAAATCGTAAGCTCTCTCTCTCTCTCTCTCTCTCTCTCTCTCTCTCTCTCTCTCTCTCTCTCTCTCTCTCTCTCTCTCTCTCTCTCTCTCTCTCTCTCTCTCTCTCTCTCTCTCACAGTATATTTATCTCTCTTTGTTGATTCTCGGATTTTGTTTTCGATTTTGCAGACCATCTTGAATTCGGAGGTTGTGGAGAGCACAATCCATTAGAAATGTAAATCTCCTTCTCTCTCTGTCTCTCTCGCACCTTCGTTTACCTATCTCTCTGAGTATATATGTCCCAAATAAATTTCATTCTCTGGATTTCCATTCGATTTTAATATCACCACGAATTTGTTTCAATGCTTTGTTTAACAATCATTCATGCTTGTTCTTCATCATGTTTTAATGTTCATTTCTTCTGCTATGTTACCTTGCTTCAAATAAACCCTAAATCATCAATCTCTTTCATTAATCATTCAAGATCTGTTTGAAAAATGTGTTTGGTTTTTTTTCATGTCTGAATTGATTAGGATACTGTATTTGTATTATAAATTTTATATCTAGAAACTTGTCGCTCAATTTATACATTATATTTGTTATAATTATATTATATTTAGTATAATGGGTTTAGTAATAATAATATATAAACCGGGTTCAATAATAGAATCTACTATTACATTATATATGATTAGGATACGAATTGAATTGGATTCAGAAAAAACATTGATTTGCTATAACGGGTTAGTGGGCCAAATTTATATTGGGCCTGCTTACATGACAACTTAGGCCCAGTCATTTAATTTATAACTTCATTTCTATCTTAGATATAACGGCTAAGTGGCCCATTTTTGTAAGGCCTTCTTTAACGACGGCCAAATGTGCAACCAATTATGGGCCAATAAAAAAAATATCGGCGTACTTGTCCAATCTTTAAATAACGGAATTAATTAATAGCATGAAACAAATAACAGCTGTGCCTAGATGTCATTGGGCTTATGGGCCAATTTCATTTCGTTATCGTTATTGGGTTTTCTGCTACAATCTTTACATGCATCTCTCTCTCTCTCTCTCTCTCTCTCTCTCTCTCTCTCTCTCTCTCTCTCTCTCTCTCTCTCTCTCTCTCTCTCTCTCTCTCTCTCTCTCTCTCTCTCTCTCTCTCTCTCTCTCTCTCCCTCTCTCTCTCTCTCTCTCTCTCTCTCGTTTATACTGATAATTTGCATTGTTCTTTCAATCTTATAGGAAGTGGATCCATGTGAAGATTTAAGTGATGATGATATCCGCATGGCTCTACTCAGAATACAACAGGACCAAGATCTGCTTCATTTTTACCTGGAGTATGTCTCTAGGAGTTCCTTTTTACAATGTTTCCCTCTTCAATCTTTCTGATCTTGCAACTGTTTTTTATCTTTTGTTTTAAACTTGCAATTATTTGATGGTTCATGGTCTTATATAGACATTTCTACTTGCTGCATTGTCATAATTCAATCATGTAGGCTTCTCGTCTCTTATTTTATTTTATTTTGAAACAAACTTAATATGATTGAACCTGAAAATGTACAGGTTCCATATATGGACTTAAATATTATATAAACTGATTTGGTAATCATATATGGACTCTAAATTATACTACACTGGATAAAGATTTCTATAAGGTTCAAATATGTTAGATTTATTAATGCTTAAATTTATTGGATTAGTGGGGTTTAAGTTACAGCTTGACTTTTTCTAAACATTTATTTCATTGGGTTAATGAACAGATTAGATTAATGGACATATTAGATTTATATCTTTTTCTCTCCTGGTTCATATAATTCAAAAAACTAATGAGATACTTCATTTCATTTGAACAGATCTATAGGTTGGTGAAAAAATATCAATCAGGACATGTGCTGCAAATGTCAAAACGTAAGATATCTATGTCTATATATCTATTTGCTCATGGCTCTCATGTCATATAGTAATGAAAACTATGAATATTTAAATGTGTTGCAATGTATATAGGAAATACATCTTTTTTAAAGTTGATAGAAATTTGTGAGTAGACAGCAGAATTACTACAACTTTATCTTTATACTTGTTCAAACTACTACAACTTTTCTAAATCGTTTAAATAATACAGATTATTTAATCTTACTGTAGGTTAACATTATTAACATTAGTGTTTATCAAAGATAATAGATTAGAATCATTGCATGTTTCAGAAATCTTATAAAGTACAAAGCTACCAAGATACAATTTTGAAATAGAAATACTTAAAACACTAAAATACCTTCACAATAGAATCTCTGCTCAAAGTCTTCTCTAGGTTGCAGCCGTTTTCTTTGTTTTGTCTTTGTGTCTTGGTCTATAATCAGCAAACCTTATATACAACTCCATCATAATTCGATCAATAAAGGAAATTATAGAACTTGACTTAATTATACTTGTAATCAACTATATTATCTAATTTGGTAGTCGTATATGGACCTAAATAATATATAAACTGATTTGGTAATCATATATGGAGTCTAAATTATACTACATTGGATAATGATTTCTATAAGGCCCAAATATGTTAAATTTATTAATGCTTAAATTTATTCGGTCAATGGGCTTTAAGGTAGAGCTATGACTTTTTCTAAACATTTATTTCATTGGGTTAATGGACAGATTACATTAATGGGCTTGTAAACATTTTCTAAACATGTATACATTGTGTTAATATATGTCTTTGTTTGTTTATATCTTTTTCTCTCCTGGATCATATAATTCAAAAATCTAATGAAATACTTCATTTCATTTGAACAGATCTAGAGGTTGGTGAATAAATATCAAACAGGACATGTGCTGCCATGCTCACAAGTTAAGCTTTCTATGTCTATATATCTATTTGCTCAAGGCTCCCATGTCATATAGTAATAAAAATTATCAATATTTAAATGTGTTGCAATGTATATAGGAAATACATCTTTTTGAAACTTGATAGAAATTTGTAAGTAGATAGCAGAATTGAAGTTAAATAACATTGTTGAAAATTGAGAGGGTATTATAAGTCGGTGTAGAATATGCTCCGAGAGAGTATTTGTTTCATTGGCAAAATGACTAATGTAATAGTCTCTCGGAGCATAATCTACACCGACTTGGTATACATGCCTCCTCATTAAAGAACAAAAATAGTAATAAGGTTACAAAATTGTAAAAAATAGTAATAAGGCTACATGCAGCAGTGCAAAAGGACTAATTCAATGGTCTCTCATAGCGATTTCTACACTTGCTTAGGATGTATCTGTCTATTTTTTTCTACTATGTTTTTCATTCTAACATCCTTTTTTTTCTTTCCTTGATGAGGATGTCTGTAGGCTGGAAACAGATCATTGACTGTCCTAGTTGATTGAATATGGAGTGGAATTTGAAGAAGAGAATATAGTTATCTGCATGCGACCATGTATGTTCCATTCTCTCTCTCTCTCTCTCTCTCTCTCTCTCTCTCTCTCTCTCTCTCTCTCTCTCTCTCTCTCTCTCTCTCTCTCTCTCTCTCTCTCTCTCTCTCTCTCTCTCTCTCTCTCTCTCTCTCTCTCTCTCTCTCTCTCTCTCTCTCTCTCTCTCTCTCTCTCTTATCATAGAACATTAGTCATATATCCACCCCTGTTATTTATTTAGGTTAAGTAACAAAATATGCTTTGACAATAAATAAAATCATGGATGCAAAATCTACTATATATTAAACAGAATTCTGTAACAGATTAAAAAAAATTAGTCTAACTTGGAGGAATTAATAAACATAAAACTTATATGAAAACTTCCATTCTGAACTTAAAAAATAAGTGGTCATACGAAATAATGCAACCTCTTCCTAATATGAAATTATTTATTCATCTAGCTTTTCCTCTTTCAATTTCTTGAATATAAATTTATTCCTGGTACTTTAGTGCTCCACACGATTGACTAAAGGAAAAACTTCGGGTTAGTCATCTATTTTCATCCAATTCACCATTCTCTCTCTCTCTCTCTCTCTCTCTCTCTCTCTCTCTCTCTCTCTCTCTCTCTCTCTCTCTCTCTCTCTCTAAATTCTATATTTAAAAAATAATAACTCAATATCACATATAAAGGTATATTATTTCTAGATAGTAGGACTGGTGGATTACATCTCTCTGAGGGTATTAGTTACTGCTTCGTAGGCTTGGATAAGTTAATAGTTTCATCACAAAAAGGAATAAACTATAATTGCAACTAATAAGTATTTTGAAAGGACATTCAATTAATTATGCCTACTTGTAAAAGTCTGAAAACTGCATGTGAAAAGAACAAACAAATTAACATAACTAAGAGTTCAATGATTTAAAAAAACGACATACTGGAAATTAAAAACAACAAAGTTAGAAACAAATAACAATAATGCTAATCTAATCTGAATTGCCTTCTTCTTCTTCCTCAAATTGTTCTTCATCTTCATCGCCTGCTTCTTCAATATCTTCTTCTTCCTCTAAGTTGACTTGTTCTTCTTCGTCTCCTTTTTGAATATCGTCTTCGTCCTCTTCGTTGACTTGTTCTTCATCACTTAAATTTATCACTTCCTCTCTCCCGTTTATGTATTGCCAAGGTAGAAAATTAAGCCTTGCAAATTCTTCCAAACAACTCCATAGTAGTAGTCCGGATATTTCATTATCCACTTCATAGATACATGAAAGTTGCCACGGCTCCACAGACTTGCTATTGAATTTCAATATATAATCATTTCCTTCCCTGTCAATCCATATATTTACATCACGGCTGCGCCATGTGATGTAATTGTGTTCATTGTTGTACAATGAATCAATACGTATATAGCGGTCATGGCCATATGGTAAAAACATTTGTTCAAGAAGACATTCGTCCAGTTCAGCATGTGTAAGCACAATAATCATAGGATTATAGGATGTAAACGTTGAATGAAATCCTGCCAGTTGAGTTGGACCGAAAAAACCTACCACATTTCTTATTGCAACATTCATATGAATGTTTGGGAATATAATAGGATCCCTCTCATAAATAAATGGAGTATATCTCTTGTTCATTTCATCCAAAGCATCTTTCAACCTGCACATGCATAAAAAAAAAAGTTTTTTTACAATATTACATTAACACAAAACGACATATAATATTATTTAATTAAAAAATACAGTATAATAAAGATACCTTTGCGTTGCATTTGATAGATCACTCGGCATAGTAACTGGACATTTTATGTAATGTTCATCGTCCGATAAATCAATTGGAAAGGAAAGTCCAATGTAAAAACTGTTTGCGATACTTGGAAACCTAAAAAAATGGCTTTCTGGTACAATATCAGTAAGGAAAAACAACTCAGTATCAATTGAGACATCATGCGGAATGGGATGCACCATACTGAATACTATAAATGAGATCCTGGAGAAGTTTATAGTTTAGAACGTGATATAAGACCTTAAGAATGTGGTACTTATAGTCTTTATTTAATGATTTGTAATTTTGTCCATATTTTGAGATATTATAAAAAACAAACAGGAAAGGAAATTTCTGCATAGTAGGATATAAGTAAATAAACTTTATGATCTAAATTTACTTAAACGAAATTCTGCATACAACAGCTTAGGAAATTTATATTATAATGTTTCCATGTAATATAAATACTATATTATGAATGTATAATATTTACATATAGGGAAATTTATATACCAACAGCGTAATATGAAAATTATTATGTTTCCATTTAATATAAAGAATATATTCTGTATGTATATCAATATACATATCTGAACCCCCAAAATTAAAATTCGTATGTTCTGCAGAGTATGATATCAGTAAATAAACTTTATGACCTAAATTTACTTGAACAAAATTTTGCATTCAACACGTAAGGAAATTTCTATTATCATGTTTCCATGTAATATAAATACTATATTATGTAAGTATGATATATACATATAGGGAAATTTATATACCAACAGCCACATATTAATTATAATGTTTCTCTTTAAAATAAAGAATATATTCTGTAAGTATATCAATATACATATATGAACCCCAGAAAAAAGAATTTTCGTATGTTTTGCTTTATTAAATATGGAAATTGCTGATTTCACAATTTTTTAACTCATTATCATTACTTATTAATCTCTAAAACAATCAGACTTTACAAAGAATATAGTAATCTTTGTATATGATTTCTGAAGTTAGTTGAAAATAACGAATTCTTTGCAAAAGATGGTGTGTTGTTAGTCGGTGTAGATTATGCACAGAGAGTGTATTTGTTTCATTAGAAAAAGGACTAATGAAATATTCTCTCTGTG
Organism: Rheum nobile; assembly: GCA_027886185.1. Lineage (NCBI taxonomy): Eukaryota > Viridiplantae > Streptophyta > Magnoliopsida > Caryophyllales > Polygonaceae > Rheum > Rheum nobile. The sequence goes on from WOAB01000066.1 coordinate 6,504, forward strand.
CATATTCTACACCGACTTAGGTAAACATGCCTTATTAAACCTAATTTATGTATTTCTTTGTCTCTTTTTCTATCTGTATCACTTTGTATGCAGATATCAGATATGATTATTGAAGTCTAACAAAATTAGACTTTACAAAGCAAACAAAACAAAAATAATGAATTTCTGATTTCACAATTCTATAACTCATATTCTTTAATACACTTGTATAAACCCTAATTTGGTTATCCATAGATAATATACTTTACTCTATAAACTAAATCCTATAGCCTACATCATTTAAGTACACTATTGATTTAATTTTAATTTTAATTATTAATATCTAAAAAAATCAGACTTTACACATCAAACAGAACAAAAATAAAGAACACAGTTTTTACCATTTATCCACCCTTGTTTTTGATTTAGGTTAAGTAAACAAATTTCATTAAGCAAAAACAAAATCATGGAGGCAAAATGATATAAATTAAACAGAATTCTGCAATAGAATCAAAACAAATAGTTTAACTTGGAGGAATTAATAAACATGAAACTTATATGAAAACTGTCTTTCTGAACTTTAAAAATAAATGGTCATACGAAATAATGCAACCTCTTCCTAATATGAAATTATTTATTCATCTAGCTTTTCCTCTTTCACTTTCTTGAAAATAAGCCTCTTCCTGGTAGTTGAGTGCTCGCCATGATCAACTTTAGTAATCTCCTCTTCATCCGAGTCACCATTATCATCATCTTGGTCGATACTAATATAACGACGCTTGCGGGGTGAAACCATTTCATTTGATGAAACTTTTGACATAACATCATTGTCTAGGGTGAATGATTCCAGATTTTCCTATCAATAAAAAATTAATCATATATAATTTGTGATTAGTATTAAAATAACTCATAAATATCATAATCTTAATTCTGCAAAAGATACCTCAGTTTCTTTGATAGTTTGCTCAAATTTCTCAATGAGAGTGGTATCGTCGGTCATATTCATCACGGTATATGCAGAATGTGTAGGAAGTCTACTGATGTTGAATTTCGAAATAAGAACTCTAAATAGCATCTTTTTGTTCAGCAAGACATTTAACTCTTACGGGATATTATTTATGTCCTCATCCTGAAAAAAATAATAAGTTCAATAAAAACAGAAATTAATAAGTAATGCATTAAAATTGATGTTTATATACCTTATCCATTGATTCGAGAATGCTTGAAACACTTTTCTTCAAGATTTGTGAAATTTCCTTATCAAATATAGTGAACTGAGCGGTACCAGATCCGTCTATAACACTAACTTGAACACTAAATCTGCGTATTAGAAAAAACCACAATATCATGAACAAACATTAACATATCTGAATTTAAAACAAAATTTTTAATGAAAGAATTCTGTACCTAGGGACTTCATAGTTAACCAAAGTTTCATATTTTTTACACCAAAACTTTTCCTCTTGCGATTGCACCTTACTTTTACAACGTTTGCAAGAATTATAGTACCATCCGTAGGAATCTTCAATATGATCAATGGTGGCAAGAGTAATAGCTTGCAAAACCTAGTTTATATATTATATAAATATGTAAGATAGTGTACATAAATGTACATACTCTTTATTAACACATAATAAGCAAATGAACTGAACTAACCGTTCCCCGTTCGTGAAGATGTTCGTAGAGTTCATCTAAAGTTTTTCTCTCTTTTGCGTTTAAGAAAAGGTCGGCTTGGGAGTAGGACGGCTCATTTGTCAATTGAACACAACTTTGGCCAGCTTTTGACCATTCCTTTTCTGATAAACTACAATGTAAAGATATAGTATAGGATAATTAAAAAAAAATTATAAGATATTGGATATTGCACTGCTGCATATTTTATGTAGTAATAATAATATTACCTTTTCTTAAATTCAGCAATCTCACATATGCTATTATCATCAAAAAAAATCCTTGTGCCATAATAACCATTTGACACATTAGGTGTATTATTCCATTTTCCCAGCTTTCCAAATTGTATAATAACTACGACCAAATTCTGTGCTGATGCCCCAACAAATGGGCGACATAATTCGGCATAATCATCCCATAATGTACAATTGATGACATTATCCCTGCAATAGTATACAATATAAAATAACGATGAATTTAACACAACCGAATATAAAATAACAAATTAAATTCTATTACAATGGAGAAATAAAAAAAAACATAAATACCTTGTATCCATCAATTGTATATTGATCCTTTTACCCTCTTTTCTGTTCCTATTAGTGAATGTAACAATGCTGTCTCCAATTCCAACCAATTGCCCAATAACATCTACACAATGAATAATATTATGTGTAAAGTAAAATATTAAACCTATTGAAATGTTAATTGTTATAATATAACAAATCTTAAATTGAAAGATTTACTAACCATAGAGATATACTCGATCCAGTGACTCGTCGAGGATTTTTTCAAAATCAGCGAATTGGAATCCATGAATAGGTATAGAAATTGATGAACTCCGCTTAATTGTAGTGTTGCGATAAAATATTATCTTGTATTTATGATTAGAGAACTTGAAAGGTATATCATAAAGAGCTACTCTAAAGTTTGAAATCAAATATACACCTCCTTCCTCTAATATTCCAAGATTCGCCATAAAAGCTTCTTTAATTACTCCATGAATTTTCTCACCCTTGAGACAATGAGAAATTTGTGTTAGTCCTTTACAAATATGATATATTAAATACAAATTAATAAAGAACAGAAAATTATTACCTTTTCATCCATTAAAATGATTTCAGTTGTACTGTATTGGGTACGGTCTTCTTTCTTTGGAACCTTGAACAATCGAATTACTCTAACCTTTAGCTCATAATTTCCTCGGGTACCCGTAATATCTTTTATTTCTTGTTGCTGTTTTGACATTGCTACAAATGTGCAAAACAACAAATACTTATTATGTAAATGCAAAAAACCATCTGTAATTGCACATTATTTTTGTTCAGTATTTGCATGCTATGTAAATGAAAAATCATTAATGGACAAAATCAGTAATGAGAAATGAGCAAAATCAGTAATGGACAAAATCAATGCAGATGGGGAAAATGTCAGAACGTTTAGCACATTATTATGTAAATGCAGAAAAATCAGTCACAGTGTGATAAATATATTTTTAAAATATCAATTTCTGAAATCTGTTATGTATTTCCTGGTTTGATAATATGATATTTATTCAACTTAATTACTGAAATTTGTTATTGTACGAATATCCATGCTTTTATGTGGTGAAGCATATGTTCAGTTCATGATTCTATCAATGTAGTCCTTAATTTCTGAAATTTGTCTTTGTTTATTGTTGGTGTAGGAATAAATATGGGAAATCAAACTGGGGTTTAAAACAACTCATGCAGTTCGAAGATGTACAACTGAAAACCTAAAGGTACGGATACTATACTAACATTTAGGTCAACATGACAAATAAATATATTCAATGTTGCATAGAGTAGAAAGAACTAAAGACTGAAAAGTAGTTATTTAAATGAAAAATATAGATCCTGAATTATTACCTTGTAACTCTGTTTTGAATTGCCTGAGTAACACTGAACCAAAGAAAATAAAGTAATATCAGTTATGTTTGCAATATATATTAAATGTTGCATAGAGTAGAATGAATGCAAGCCTAAAAAGTAGTTATTCGATGTTGAATCTGTGCAGAAACTGGGTTGTTGTTTGAAATGATATAAGCATTACAAATTATAATTGATATAAGCATTACCTCTTGAAACTTTGTATTCTATTATAGCTAATCTTCTTCACATAACTGAGAAGCTCTACACGTATATTTATAGATGAAGTTATATGCCGATATATGAAAGAGATAATAGAGTAATTTTGGAATGCACAGATTTTCCAATATCAAATCTTCATAGTAATCTTTTTAATTGTGTTGTGCAGGACTAATAATTATTATATAGTATATTATATATGATTTTCTTGTTCAGATCTTGTAATCAATTTGGCTTTTTATGGATATGTTGTGATTTGGAGAATTTCTGCCATAGGGTAATGAAATAGGAAACAAAGTTTCGTTCACTTTATGGATATGTTCAGATCTTGTAATATGTGTGCAGGTTTTGTGAATTATCTTTGGGTTTAGGATTTCTGGTTGGGGTTTAGTATTTTGGTTTTTAATATGCTTCGAATTGAATTTTTTGTAGCATTTATATATATCCAGGTCTTGTAATATATGTGCAGGTTTTATGACTTGTTTTGGGGTGATTTGTTTCTGGTTTTGGGTGATTTTAGTCCATTATGTATTCTCAGTTTTATGTGTTACATCTGTGCAGGTTTATTTTTGCAGAATTCTGCCATGTGCCAAACATATGGCACACATTTCGTTTCAGATTTTAAGCAATTTTGTAATAATTTATGTGCAAAATTTTATGTAATGCTTATGTAATATGTTTATGCTTCATTTTTGGTATATGTGTTTTGTAATATGTCTACAGATTTTGTGCATTGTTTTTGGGTAATTTTTGGGTGGGTTTTAGCAATTGTCTGGGTGGGTTTTGTAATGTCTGCGGGTTTTAGTATTTCAGTTTTTTATATGCTGCAATTTCTTTTTTATTAGCAATTTTGTATGCAATTGATTCTTTTGTATACAAATAAATAAGGTAATCGGTTTTATTTACTAATTTACTAAGATCTTCAAAAAAACCGATTATGTAATATAAATTATGGAAACAAAATCACATACCAGATCTACGTTATGAATTTGGGAAATATATGATTCCACGCATTCTTGATAGATTTATATTGAAAATAAAAGGAATTAACCGGAATAAATGGATTGAATGACACGTGGCAAATGTGCTTGGGAGATGACACGTGGCATGAAAAAAATTGGTGCATTGTTGGGGTGCCACATGGCATAGCCGAGCCTTTGCGTTTAGTAGATATATAGTAGATTGGTCGCCTTTACCACTTCGTCGTTCACAACTATAGTTTAGAATGTCCCTTTTTAAAAAAAATCTGGCTCCGTAACGGTGTGGTAACTTTTGGGCCTCGATTTTTTGGATTGGATCGGCCCACGAACGGTTAGGTGAGGAGGCCCATGGCGGAGTGAGGATCGGATCTGACTTGTCCGAAGATCCCGTCCAACGTCCACTTCAGGCTTGTTGTAAAGCCTTTCGAAATTCAAGGACACGATCAGATCTTCTAACGGTCATTTCTCACCAAGATCTTAGAATTAAATTCGTTATTATAAATAGATCCCAATAAGCATATTGTAACCAATCTCTCATTACTCTATTTTACTGGTATTCTGAGCTCTCATTGTAATCTGAAGCACGATCTTTCTAAGCAAGGCAGAGTCCGATCGTTTTAAGCGTCCATTCGACATTAGTCGCTCTCGTTTGACCCACTGTAGTCCTTTATAGCTAAGCTTTATTATTGCTATTTCGTCTCATCATTTTGATTCTCTGATTTATTTGAAGTTATAATTGAATTCGTTCGACTAATAGCACTACATCGAAGGCAATTTAGGTTTGATATCTTTTTTTCCAAAACAGTAACTACTATGGAGTTCAGCTTGCCATGTGCACGGAGACTTTATGATATGCTACTGTATACTTGTGACTTTAATCTTTGCTGTTGTATACTTGTGACTTTAATCTTTGCTATGTACACGGAAACAGTAACTAAAGCTGTTGTATACTTGTGACTTTAATCTTTGCTATGTACACGGAGACTTTATGATATGCTACTTTTTTTTTGGTGAAAGGAGAGGTGGCACTCTCCGAAATAGCATAAAACTAGCGAACAATCATCCGAACAAAGGTCACACCACCACGATCGTCTAACAAGAGAGAACTAATATCGGGTGGAGGAGAAACAAAAGCATGAAAACCTAAAGGAAGAGGAAAGACAATATTTGCAAGGACATCCACAATTTTATTGCCTTACCGGTAAATGTGACAAATATTAACGAGCCAATCTCGTTTGAGGTAGCCTTGGCACCGAAGAACCAGGCTGAAGAGAGGGTGGGTGTTTTCAACACCCTTCTGGAGTAGCCCAACCACAAGATTCGAGTCGATCTCAATCTGAAGGCGAGAAATGTTTCTCTCCCACGCGAGACGAAGGCCATAGAAAACGCCCCATAACTCGGCTTTTGATATGCTACTAGGTAAAGTATAATTTAACCAGCTTTTGATATTTATTTGATCAGTTCATTACTTAATGTTGTCAAATTGTAATTATTTACCACCTACGTCAAATTGTTGTTAAAACTGTTGGGTTATGGAGTCTGATGAACTGTATATCGAAAGCCCAGCTGCCAGCGATAGTGTAATGAGCCTAATTAAGGGTTTCGGTCTCTAGCTTAAATATCTTATTTAATCGTTATAATCGCAATCACAATAGTAAGAAAAATCCTGGCTTGATAGTGCTCTCAGACGTAGTCATGACGAACTGGGTAAACAATTCTCGTATGCTTTGCTTTATTTTTCTCTCGTTACTACGTTCGAATCCTAACAAAAACAGTGTTATAATGATAAAACAAACATTTGACCGATGTCAAGTACAAAAAGGGCGGTTAAAATTAAAATATGTAATATTTATTGGATGATCGATGTTCTAAAATGTTCTCTGGGATTGGCTTTGAGCCTTTCCTTAAAAAACCTACTTCCATAAAAATTGATAAAACAATTCTTAAGATATCAAGGCACCAGTGGTCTAGTGGTAGAATAGTACCCTGCCACGGTACAGACCCGGGTTCGATTCCCGGCTGGTGCATTTTTTATTCTTCAATTTTATTAGGCCTTTCCTATCTTTCTAAAGAGGAATATTTAGGATATAGATTGGAAAAAGTCTTGTACTCATTTTAATGGTTAACCAATTTTGTATTTTTATGGATAGTTCATATTATTCTATTGTATCCTTAAGTTATTTCAAATGGAAGTAAATCTCATCCATTCTTATCACAATAGCTTAACCGAATTTCAACTAGTCATATAATGGGCAAGAAAAAACCATAAAATAAAAATTATACAAAATATATTGAAAAATTCTTATACCGATTTTAATGGTTAGCCAATTTTGTATTTTTATGGATTGTTCATATTATTTTATCGATTTTCTTAATGTGTGTCCATGAGCACATGCTATCAAGTTAAGTTAGAAAATTATTTTTAAAATAGAATAGATAAATTCTTAAAAAAAAAAAACTAATGACTAAAAAAATCAATATATATTTAAAAGTTAGCTTTCTGCTGCATTGAAGCTAACTTTTAAACCCAAAGCACTAAAACAACTTCTGAAATGAGCCTAACTTTTCAACCTCCAGCCTGAAACAGCAGCTTCCGAAATGGGCCTTCTACGGTGCTGCTCGAATGGCCCATCCTAGAATAAATACAGAATAAACCCCTAGAATTGAATTTCTGGAATTGAATTTCAAGAGGCTGACGGTTGCCCATTTGAGTTGTACCTACATCAAGAGGCCATAAGATAACTCCAGAATTGAATTTCTGGAATTATGAGACTGCCTTTTCACCTGCACAAGTAAGGAACGTATGAGAAACATGCCCTTTAAATAATGTTGGTGATAACCACATATGCCTTCACCCACTGCAATTATAGGAATTACCTCTCCTCTCATACACCCAATGGCTTGGAAAGACTTGCAGCGCACGCATTCGTCGGATGTTCCTTGTACTGCGTCCATGAAAGGGAAAGGTGTTGGCATCATTACCGGACCCACAACCCCTCCCAACAAGAACGAATCTGGTGTAGCGGTGGTCGACTCAGACAACTCCTACATTTCTCTTGCCAAACTGACCTTTGGAACGGCCTGCACAGTAAGAGTGATGGTATGCCGTAAGTGGGAGTCTATTGATTTGAAAGGCAACCCTATAAGCACCGATTATATAATATCAGATGAGCAGGTATTGTATTCTTACTTATGAATTGCCTTTTTGCTACTGCATAGTTCCTGTCCACATGTACTATTTTTGGTTGTTAACCCTAAGTATTCTTTGGACTCTACAATAGGGAGGGGCTATACATTGTACTGCATGGAGGGGAATTGCCCAGCGTTTTACCACAACATTAGAAGAAGGCAATTGTTGCACTATTAAAGGGTTTACCTTGAAGCCAAACAAGGACAAATTCCGTCTGCGAAATGGTGACAAACATTGCATCCACCTCGAAGGCAATACCGTAGTCAAGAAACTCCAATGTGATACTTCCCTCTTTCAACGGTATCCCTTTCAGCTAACACCATTTGAAGATATTGCATTGAATGAGTCAAAGTTCCTTCTTGGTATGCCATTATTTATACACCTGAAATATTGAAGCACAACAAAGCCAACCATTTATACTAATTTGTGATTCATTACTATGCAGATGTGATAGGCATTGTGAGCCGTATTGGGCATATTAATCCCACTAGATATAGTTCTCAGTTGCTCGATATCCATATTCAAAATGAAAGGTACCTTTTGATTCTTTGTCTAGGGTGATACATATATCACTGCTCTATAATACCTGAAAATAATCATCTGCTTTTGTTCCTGTGTATTATTTGTGATATAGAAATCTAGCACCAATTCTCTGCCAATACAAAGATAACAAATTAACATACCCATTCATGAAAAATAAGTCATTCCTTACAGGGCCAAACAAGAGCATAACTCAGACGTTCTTAATATTAAGCTACCTCCAAATAAATACATTTGCCTTATAAACATATGTAAACTAATCTGTTATTCAATTCTTAGCGTTTAGATGGATTTGTTTTTCAGGAAATATAAAGTTTTCCTTTACATGGACGCTTAAATAATGAAATGAGATTTGTCCTACCAGCAAATGCTCTTACCTACCATGTTTGTCTTGACTGACTATATTGAATTTTGACTACTTTATGATTGTTAGATTACTACTTACTAAAATGCAGAAATGTTTACCTTCCAATCTTTGCAGAGGCAAACAGATACGAGTGACGCTGTGGGGCAGCCTATGCGATGAGTTTGTCGAGAGAAATGCTCGCACGCAACCCAACTACGTCCTCATCCTGCCTGGCATGCATGTGAAAGAGTGGAGAGGTTCAAACTACTACTACTTTGTACTGTTATTAGTGAAAGGCTAAGAAAACCCGCCTGCTAAAATGAACAATAAATAATATAACAAAAACAGAATTACACACCCCTTGTACCTGAGTAATGTATCTTTTGTCATCCTTCTACCACACTTCGACCCTTTCAGGTTTTTGACCCATTTCTTATAAAAATCTTTAGTATGGGAATGGTGCATACTTTGCCTACCAAGTACCAACCCAGGTTATATCAAAATGTAAGGATATCTTTTCATACAAAAAAAAGTTGCTTCACAACAGCAGGAACAAAGAACAAATGCACATAAGATTGTTGGCTTTAGCTAGCTTAGAACACAAATGTCTACCAATTGAGAGTTGTGAAATGAGTCGAATCATTCTCTGGGAAGTATTAAGGTCTGACATAGGCATGAGCAAGGAAAGTGGTATTCAAATGTTTGTTTTTCCTTCCATTTCCTGCTGTCAGATTATTTTGTTACTTTCCTTTTATACAAAAGTAAAACAATGCTTTTAAAACCTTAATTAAAAGTCTGTTACAACAATTTAGCAATTTCTGAATTCTTTTCCCCATCTCATTTCATCCATATACAGGAGAGATATATTTATCAAGCATTTCAGCAACCTCAATCCAGGATGCCAAAGAAATCTCTGAGATACAAGGATTTAAGTCATTAATGATGTACAATAATCTATTCTTAAAACTTACCATGTTGTGGCTTGATATGACTTACTTACTGAATTTCTGACTACAGGAACGCACACCTTTCTCCTATTGTGCATCCACTCGGTCTCCAAGTCCCAAGAGAGGGAACACGCCTACAACTATTGCACCTGGGCAGGGAGCAAAAAGAAAACAATAAAATGGAAAGTTTTGCCCATTCCATACTTTCTCTTATTTACTACATATTTGTGACACATTATCTGATTCACCTTTTGTGATGATAGGATTCAATAGCCCTCCACTGCAAAGTGAAGATTGATAATGTTAGAACAAAACATGGTTGGTATTATTTCTCATGTGCCATTGGCAAATGCAAAAAAGGGGTTAGCAAGGTTGATGACCAGTTCTGGTGTGACTCATGTTCGAAAATCTGCGAATTTCCCCAAACAAGGTAAGCTGTTTCAGATTTCTTTTCACAGTTCTAAACCTCTTAAGATTGCACAAACTAAATCAGAGGTAGAAAAGTTTATATCCTAAATAATTGCACAAAGTATTTAGGTAAAAACTTGCTTATGAGATGCCAATATTACCTTTTCAATTCCACTTTAGTGGGTGTAGATTCCTGGTAGAAGCTGGGCATAGGTGTTGCCTTCAAGTTCAGCCCCTTACATAGCATCCTAGGTTCAACACTTATTTACCTTGGCGCATTATGCACAGGTACCGGCTGCATTTGGATATTTTCGATGAGTCATCCTCCATGGCCATCACTGTCTTCGATGAGATAGTTGAAACCCTGCTCAAAAAGAAAGCCAGCAAGTTGTTGGAAGAAGTCGGCGTACGTATTTCAGCCACATTGAAGTAGCAAAACTGGGAAAAAGTTACTTAAATTACCTTCTTACTCCCTTGGTGGGTCTTTGATGTAGGATGATGCCGATGAAAGCATTCTCCCCGAGGAAATCAATTCCCTCACAAATACATATCACCTCCTGGAACTCAAGACGCATACATACTTTAATCATGGCGACCATGAAAGCTTTACTGCAAGCAAGATAGTTAGGAGCTTACCAAGTGCAAAGGTATTGAAATCTCCTTTCCTGCTTGTAATTTATTACCCTTCTTACCTGACCATCCCACCTGCACAAAATATCATGTGTAGGATGCTACCTATGATGTTGTTCTCCCAAAAGAAGTGTGCCCTGAAGCTGAAACGCTGCATACAAAGGAGAATTTAACTGACCAAGAATCGTCAAAAGGGGCTAATACGTAAGGAAGACTATTGGAGATAACATATATGAAAAAGTATAATAATTAAATTTCAGTCTAGATAACAAATTACCCTTATCGTAATTGTGTTCAGATCAGCTGAAGGCATGGAGTTACGCGGCAAAACTGAGTCCCGATCCAAAAAGCAAAAACTGTGTGGCTTCTCATCTGAGCAGGAGCAAACTAGTGACCTGCAAGCAGACCACAACACTACTAGGTATGAAACATTTCTAATCTCCTTTCACTCCTCCTTTAGCGTTATTTTGTTTTTCATGTAAATGCATAACCAATCCCATTCTACATGTTGTTATGCAGCCTTGAAGATGGTATTACAGTGAAATCTAGAGCCCTGAACCCCCCAAAAAGGAGATTGTTCGCCATCGATGACGAGTACTGAAAGCAATTCTTGGTCCTTAGTGTGGGTTACATAAGCAATATGGAAAAATAAATTACATCCTTTTTTCAAGATTACACCCGTTTGCAAACATTATAGCACCTAAGCTCTTCAATTCATTACTGAGTAAATCAATGCTTATATGTGAAGAATCTTCTTTATGACTATGAAAATATAATAAATGTGTCAAAGAAACCAAAATTTATGACCTCTAAAACCAGGAATTCCAACCATTTGCTGCCCAAGTTGTCTTGGCCACTTTTGATAACTGCCTAAAATTATTCAATAACTTTGTCAAATTCTAATGCTACCAAAAGACTATTATAAATAGTCTTTGCGCCATCCAATTTCCCGGCCTACATGATCATCACCTTGCTTACAACTATGTCTACCAAAGCGAAGAACAAAGAGACAATCATAGGAAAACGAAATAGGGATAGGAAACTAATCCAATGCACCCACCTTGCAGTAAACAACTTGTGAACATTGTATGCACTTAAGTAAAGTACCTTAAATAGTTCAATACCCACCATCCGAATTAACTCACTTGCAACATGGAGATGTTAATACAAATTCACCCACTTGACACTTATAAAAGTGCATTGCAAACTAGAAGTTAAAAACGGAGGAAAAATAAAAGTTTTGAGTTTTCTCTTTCTTTTGGTTTCAAAGACAAGAACAATAATTTGACACTCAAAAGAATGGCTTGACAGAGTTGACACTCAAATATGACATTCGAAACAAATACAAACTAAACCTAATATGCGCTATATTTTAGAACACATATATACAACAACTAAGACAACCTTTCTAATATTTCCTAAACAGATATTGACTTCGCAATGTATTTAGAACTTCATTGAAAAGAAGCATAACACCAAAGACCGTATTTGTTTTAGCAAATAGTATTTATAAATACATTCTACTCTCACACAAAATCTCACACATTATCATATTTTACTGCACAATTGGCCATGACAGAAGGATATGGTTCGTTAGTTTTGATCCTCTCATTGCATAAGCCATACAAATGGGCCTTTTGACCGTTGCTCCTTAGGCAGCGATCGCTGCTCCACGTGTCTAAAGAGTTGTGGTGACATGTGCATCAACAATATCACCAGTAACTAACCATTCATTACAAGTGGTATAATGCATATACCATGTCGAGCCTCTATGCACATAATAAAAATTGTTTCTTCGGCCCATTCATGCCAAAGCACTATCTCACAACTAAGGATTCCATGGTTATAAGATCAGAAATCCTTCTATACCATCACCACATTTCTGAACAAGACAATACTACAAATGCATATTATTCTTATACATCGTGACATAATAGAAAAATAACACCAAAACAAGAACATGACCGCAAATAAAAAAGGAAAAATAACAGCAAAACATATAATGGAAGGAGATCTGAATGGGTGGCTTTTACAGAATACATTGAGATCAAAATAACAAGGAAAGCTTCATTGTAAAAATTACAGAGGGCCGCAGAGAAAAATAACAAACACGTAAAAAGCAACCAAAACATATTAAAAGCAAGAAAAATAGCATGCAGGTGTGGACAAATCTTTAGACAGACTTGGAACTCCCTCCTCCCATGAAGAATAACAGCAAATACTCGAAAGAAAAGGGGAAACCATACCAGTTAAAACTAAAAGCCCAAATAACAAGCCATGGAAGATACATCATGAAAATAACAAGACAAAGCCCAAGAACCAACATGCAAGACTAATTTAGCCACTAAACTAACTAAATCGCTCAAACACGCACTTTCAAACGCAGAAATTTAACCAAGAAAAAAGACGAAAAGCCCAAAAGTAACTGGGGAAGAAACAAGGAGACATAATGTTTAGCAGAGTCTCCAAATCACCGGAGAAGCGCGAAATAAGAGCAGAAAACAGGTTTAGCAGATTCCAAAACAGATAAGCTTTGTCAAACCATGGAAAAAGAAACGGAGTAAGTTTACCAGCAAATCGCACAACAGAGAACTAACGAACGATAATAAAATATACATATGCAAGTCCGCCTAAACCCATCACAAACTTGCAAAAAAACACAATAAACCAGAGAACCCAACGCATGAAGACAGAAACCAACAAGGGATGAAAAAAAAAAGCTTTTTCAGCAAAAAACCTAAAGTCAAACCATCATCTAAAACCTAAATCAACCCAACAGGAAAAAAAAGGCGACAATACAAAGTTCAAAACGAGAAACGAAAACACAGGGGGGAAAGATCGTATATTGAGATTTAGATTGGATATCTGGAGTAAAGGGGTGAGGTCAGTGGCGGACCCAAGGGGGCTTGAGTGGGCGGCTGATAGAATATCAGGGGAAAGAGAGGCAGAGGGCAGCGACCGCTGCTCATTAAGCAAGGCAGCGATCGCTGCTTCTTAGACAGCGATCGCGGCTCAGGCAAGGCAGCGACCGCTGCTCCTTAGGCAACGATCGATGCTCCTTAAGCAAGGCAGCGACCGCTGCTCCTTAGGCAGCGATCGCGGCTCCTTAGGCAAAGCAACGGACGCTGCTCCTTTATGTCGAGTGCCACGTGGAGTTTGTTATGAGTTTGTTTTGAATGGTTGTTAGCCTATATAAGGGCCCTCTCTGTAATCATCCTGATTATTCAACCAATACAGAACAATTTCATAACAAACTCCCCGTGGCACTCGACATAAAGGAGCAGCGTCCGCTGCTTTGCCTAAGGAGCAGCGGTTGCTGCCTTGCTTGAGCCGCGATCGCTGCCTAATGAGCAGCGGTCGCTGCCTTGATAAATGAGCAACGATCGCTGCCTAAGGAGAAGCGGTCGCTGCCTTGCTTGAGCCGCGATCGCTGCCTTGCTTAATGAGCAGCGATCGCTGCCCTCTGCCTCTCTTATGCATAGGTTTTATTCTTTTGCATAGGTTTTTAAATCTATATCTACTTAAAAGTTGGATTTCTTGCCCTCATTAATGATCCACTTTAATTTTTTACAATTGTTTTGTTATATAAAAACTGAGTTTTTTTACCCTCATTAATGTTGCACTTCAATCTCTACAGTTGTTTTGCTTCACAATAGAGCTGAACAATATGTTTTACCCTCACATATTGGGCCAACAAATGATTTGAGAAGACAAAAATATTGCAATCAGATATTGGGCTATACATGCATGTACGGACTCCTACTGCACGTGTGAATGTATTTGCTGAAAGAAATTGAACCCAATTTTAGGTCTATAAAAAATTTAACCATTAATGCCCATGCAACAATTAAACAATTTTTTTCTTCAAAAAAATAAAAAAAAACAATTAAACTTTTTAACCAAAAAAATCAATTAACACATAAGCCTATTGGAATTTTATTACAAAATCAATTAAAATTTAATTTAATTATATATAAAACTTTATTTAATTAAATAAAATTAATTAAATATATAAGCATATATTTTAAATATGATAAATAAGGATAATATTAATCAGACATAAGAAGACATAAGAATTCTTTGATCTTCTCTTTCCGCCAATTAAACAATCTATATCTACTTAAAAGTTGGCTTGAGTCTTCCTTTGAGAGTGGGTGAATGGTTGAAAACAAATTACAGTCAAGATGTCTAAACGGTTATATGTCAAAATGACTTCACTTTCCAAGTAACATTTTCATCTATAAAAGGGCGAAAGCGGTGGTATTCCATTCATTTGCTCTGGGCATCCATCATCTCATTCTTCTACATGGAAATTAGCTTTAGAAAGCCATATAGTGAAGCTTGGGAGATAGTGGCAACACCTTAAAAAGACATGATCGATGAAGTAAGCATAATTATTATGTTAAAGATGTGAATGAGGATTCCTGATTGTCGATGATGCAAGTATATATCCACCTCATGGTAAACTATCCTTAATTATATGTATTTTGATCTCTTTTGTAGTCTACACCTACACTAAATACTTACATATATCGGTTTAAATTTATTAATATAATTGTCTTTTGATTGAGATAGGTTAATTTTATGTGAAGATGTCAGAGAATTGGATAATCAATGGCATTATTGAGGCATCGATTGTTTACATCATGCATGGGTAGCTTTCACTAGAAGGAGGACAAAGACAATCGATTTAGGACGACTGATTATTAGTAACGAATAAAGCAAACTATTTGATGGACGATGTAAACCCTTCAACTATTGGTAGCATAAATTCAATTTGGTTTGTATTTTTAGTTCTTTTTTTTTGTACTAAATCGATTTAGCTAAGTGTGTTGTTATTTTGGTTAAGGATGATTTTTATTGTTCTATTTTATACATATTCATTTTACACTCATCGTGTATATATACTAAATTTATCCTCATTTGTCTTGGTCTAGAGGAATTAATCAAGGATGGAAGCCGAAATAATAGACATGTACTCACTCTCACATATGAAATGTACAAGGAAGAAGTTATGAATTATAATTTCGCTAAGAAAAGTAAGCATGTACCGATAAAATAACTAATGTACTTTTATATAAAATGTAACAAGGTTTAAGAATATGCAGAGTCACCAATTATTTCTATTACTCCGTATTTAATAAGAATAGGAAGTAATGACTAATATATTTTAATTAAAATGATATTAATGTCTAGGAATATGTAAAGTCAATATGACTAATAAAACAATATATATTCCAGACCAAAAAATTAAAATGATATATTAATGAATATTAATAACTAAAGCATAACAAAAAAACATTAGTAAAAGGCAATAAATTTGTAAGATAAAGGCAAAAAAATAGAAATATGGAGGGTACTGGAGTATGTAAGAAATGAGAGTTGTTGTAGTAAGTTTCTTACAAATACTTCAGTTCAAGCATAACATATAATTAGATAGGCATTTCTAAAATATTCCCCAAATATTTTCAAAGAAAAAAATGCATCCCTATAAAAAACAATTACTACCTAATTCAAAATTTAAAATGAACTTTTGACCAAAATAAATAAATAAAATTGTACTTCGTACAATCATAGCATTTTATACCTAAAATACTTAGATATTACATTTAAATACATATTAAACAATATATCGTCTAAGATAAAACATGCAGCAATAATCCATATATTACAAACTCACATTTAAACTGCAACACTACATATATACAAAATGTTCGTGCTTCGCACGGGCTTTGATTTATAGTTATTACTAAAAATGGAAAAAATCTTATTTTATTATATCCTTTAGTTTTTTTAATGGAAGTAAATCGATCTCATCCAATCTCATCATAATAGCCCTACCGAATTTCAACTAGTCATATAATGGGCAAGATTTTAGCCCTAACTCGTTCATCTTTGATCATGGCCAACTTTGTACTTTTATGGATAGTTCTTATCTTTTTATTAGGGGTGTGTAGATTCGGACCAGAAAACTGAACCGGACCGAAAATGCTCGAATTGGGCGAATTATGGTCTGGTCCCCAATCCAGATATTCTAAAATTCCGACTCCGGTCCAAACCCGGCTGATTTTCGATCCGGACCGGATAGACCGGTTTTTATTGTTTTAAATTTTATTATATATATTGGGAAAAGATAAGGTGGGGATGGGGGTTTAGGAGAGGAGTGGAGACGCTCCACGACCGTCAGGTCAAGAAAAAGATCGCCCAGATTAGCTAAGGACAAATTTCGGATAGAATTCGGCACAACCGATTTTTTTGCGAAAAAAATGGTGTCTTGCGTGCACACACATTTTAGTCCATATGCACACATACGTTGTTTTGCCTGCACACACACGTTGTTTTCATGTGCATATACACACAGGTCATTTCCGTATGCACACGTAGGTTATTTTCGTTGATTTTCATACGTATGCACACATGTTATTTCGTATGCGCTTTGAGTCATTTTTCGCATACCCACATGTTATTTTCATGTGCACATGTACGTTGTTTCACATGCAAACATAGAACGTAGTGCATTTAGTATGAACAAACATGCCATTTTCACATGCACACAATAGTATACTTCGCATGCAAACGGTAGTATACTTCACATGTATACAGTCGTGTTTTCATGTGCACACGTTTTGTTCATTCCATATGAACGCACACATTTTATGCATGCACACAAAAATGAATTTCGCGTGCACACCGTAGTGTATTTGGCATGCACACAACTTTGTATTTGGCAAGCACACAAATCTGCACTTCGCGTGTACGCGAATCCGTCTTTTTCGCGAATAATTCGGTCGTGTCGATTTTTTGAAAAACGATCTGAACACTCTGTATGTTTCTCATCCGACGGCTCTCATGCGTCCTCATTCTTCTCCTCACTTCTCATCCTCACCGGATCTCAACCCATATATATTAATGTCTTATTATGTCTCATAACACAAATTAAAAATTAGTTTCTACTATAAAAATAAATTAATAATAAAATATATTATCTAATATTATATACAATAATTATAAAAATAGAAAAAATAATTAAATTTTAATTTATATAAAACAAATAAATAAAAAAATACGTTTATAGGTCCAAGACCGGACCAGAACTGGACCGAATCATACCAGTCCGGTCCAAGAATTGTAAAAATTCTGGTCCATCGGATCGGAAAAAGCGGTCCGATCTGGACCGGATGCACAATGCTACTTTTTATTGTATCCTCTATATTTTTATTAATAGAAGTAAATCTCATCCCATCTTATGATAATAGCCCTAACTCGTCAATGTTTGAGAGCAATGGCAAAACGAAGAATGAATAACGATGCAACATTGAATCGTCTTCCATTGTAGTTACAAATAGAAATCATATTGTTACTCCCCGTCAAAACTCTTTTGGTGCTTTGCGCCGTCTACAAATAGTTGCTCTCTGTGATCGACGACTCCAACTTTGTCTCCTCCCACCTCCGTCGCTTCCCCGACAACCTCCACGAAACCCGAGTCCTCATCGTGGATCCGGGTCGGTACCCGCCTTGGTGGATAGTCTGAAGCGCGGTCAATGGGCCCGTTCTTCTCGTAAGTCATAAGGTCCACAACGCCGCCGAATCCGCCCAGCTGTGGAACCCTTCCGCTAGGAAAGAGCTCCACTTGCCGCACGTGACGACTACCGCGTGATCGCCATGTGTCCGACACGCGTGGGTCTACAGCCTTAAGTCGGGCGCGTGGACTGACGTCACTCTACGCAGCGGGTATCGTCACACGAGCGTGGGGGCTCGCAGATCTTGTGTTTCGAGGGCGGCGTGGTTTGGACCGAGTCCAGCGTAAAGTCAAAGTCGTTGGAGTTGGTTTGACTTTGGAAGCGAGAGGTTCTTTTACTCTGACAAGATGGTTCTTGATACTCGTAGCGAGCTCATGATGCTTGATGGAGGGTCAACGGTGGGGCTGTGTAGGTTTGATGCAAATGTGGCCTCCGTGTGGGCCTTGCAAACCGACACCATGTCGTGGGCCCCACGTTACGAGACCTCGCGAGGATTGCTGCCTTTCGGGGGCGGCGTCGAGATAGTGAAGGTGGTGGAGAGGAATGGGGAATTCGTGTGCAAGTACCTCAGATCCAATATAGAGGTTGTATCTACCACATTCAGACGTGTGCCATAAAACGCCACATGAAGATTGTTGAGTATTCTCAATTCTATTATGTTTGTATGGGCATTTTTATTTAGGGCTTGATTCTGGTTTAGATCCATAATTTATGTTCGATCCTAATCGTTTAACTATATTTTGAATCATCGGTTGTTTAAGTTCTAAGTTTACGTACATCATCGCGACTAGTACGTGTTTGGCACTTATTTTTTTTGTGAATTGAATGATCCCTCTTTTCACTGAATAGTACGGTTATATATATTGGAATATTGATAGTATAAATGTGTACCACAATAGATTTGTTAATGACACGCTTGAGTCTTAAAGTGAATTTTAAAATTTTGTACAAGGAGAACAAGATCATTAATAATAAAAAAGCCCTTCGTTGAAAGCTATAGATATATTTTAATCCACGTAAGGGATCATCCAAAAAAACAACATCCGAACTAGTAGTTTTATATTTTTTAATCAAGAAAATAATTCGGTGCGGGCGGTCGTTCTGGTTTTTGCGTGAAAATGTTTTTGTATAAACATGTATGTAGAAAGTATATGCACGCACACCTTTTACTTGTGTATGCATATGCTTATCAAAAACATGTCATACTTTGTGATACTTGTTTATACGCTTTCTTAACATGTGTAAATTTGCTTTCTTAGTATGAGTAAATATGCCCCTTAACACGTGTTCATATGTTTTAAGTGGTTTTTATGTATGTATATGCTTTCTACATATGTGTACATACTGCATACACTCCCTATATATGAACAAGTTTTTATAATAAATGTACATATATTTCATGTGAGTGCCTACGCTTTTTACATATATGTGTACGCTTTCAAATGGCTAATCTCTCTCCCCCCAATTCCAAAAGTTTATAATTATTTTTCTAGGGTATAGATTAAGATATTTTATATAAAAAAAATTAATTATGTATTAATTTTTTATAAAATAAATTTACCATTTTCTATTTAGGGTTAATACTACTTGAATTTTTAATCTATGTCTTAGGTTAGACAAACCGTTACAAAATATAGCCAATTTATAAAGAGTATGTTGTATTAATGTCCATTGCAGGTATCTTCACCAACAATAATAGTTGAAAGAGCTGGGTCTTATGCTTGGGAGCACAAAAGTTGGAGAGTTCGGGAAGAGTTTGCACGGACTGTGACATCATCCATTGATCTATTTGCCTCTACTGAGCTTCCACTTCTGCAAGCTATACTCCCTCTTGTATGATTGCTCTGTATATGTATATGAAGTTGTGATCTTTTGATCTTTGGATTATACTTTTCATCTGCTCTCATAAGTGGAATTATATTGGTTCCTTCAGATATTGCATATGTTGTTAGGGAAGCCGCAACATGCTGCATTGAGGTTTGTAAATTTAATCAAGATATTGTTTCATGTATAGTTGGAAGTTTTGATTTGCCGTGTTGTGCCTGTCTGATTAGTCTCCATGAGTTATATGCAGTGGGAGTTTTGAGACTTGTCTTGTATATGCAGATGGAACTTAGAGTAGATCCAAATTATTTGACTGAGTTGTAAAAATGCATGATTTTTTTGTATGTTCTGCAGCTCTGCTTATTAATAAATTTGCTATTTTGCAGCATTAGTGGCTAGCTACCCTTTGTATATAGCTAATTGTTACTACTTACTAGATCAAATATAGAGGAATGCTGTGATAAACATGTTAATAGGGGCAATAAGGAAGTCACTTTTATGGTAAAGTCTATGATTGGCTGGCTTATTTGCAAGGATTTTCACCTAGTATCAGATTTCCTTTGACATTTTCCCTCATCCTCTTCTGCTTTTTTCCTTTCAAAGGGCAGACCATAGTAAACTGTAGGGTGTTTGATGAAAATTTAGTATTCTAATAGTCCTTCAATTTCCAAGTGGTACAAAATGCATATGTATACAAAATCACAAGACAATAATGTTGGAACAAAAGGGCCGTTGCAAGCACAGCAATTCAGTGGAATTGCTCTCTGTGATTCAATGTGTTTGTATGCAAAAGACTTGTATAAATAAACCATGGGTGATCTCCATTTGTAGTAGGAGAAGCCACAACTTACAAGAATTCTAGTTGCCAAAACCATAACTGCTCTTAGAGTCCCAAAGGGAACTTAACTGAACTTAGGCCATAAAGGGAAACATAAGCATGCCAATAATTAATGGCTTACATAGGAAACAAGGTTAACTTTCAACACCCTCCCTTAAACTTGTTTCACCAGACCTAAAGCATTTCTTAACTTCGCAAAATCCTCAAACTTCAGTGGCTTGGTAAAAATGTCTGCAATTTGATCTTGAGATCTTACATACTCCATTCGCACATCCTTATTTGCAACACATTCCCGTATGTAGTGATAACGGGTGTCAATGTGCTTGGATCGATCATGAAAGACTGGGTTCTTAGCCAAAGCTATGGCTGACTTATTATCAACCCAGATTTCAGTTGGCCCTTCTTGCTCCATGACCAGTTTCTTCACTAAGTTCCTCAGCCAAACAACATGACAAACACATGAGGTTGCAGCAACATACTCGGCTTCACAACTTGACAAAGTCACTATCGGTTGCTTCTTCGACATCCAGGTGAAGGCTGTATTCCCCATGAAGAACACAAACCCGGATGTGCTCTTACGATCATCAATGTCTCCACCCCAATCACTATCATTGTACCCAACTAACTTGAAATCATTTGAAACTGAATAAAATAGTCCAAGATCAAGAGTACCTCTCAGGTATCGCAGAATTCTTTTTGCAGCTTGAAAATGAGTTGTTGTTGGAGCCTCCATGTAGCGGCTGACCAGACCTACAGCATAAAGGATGTAGGGCCTCGTACAAGTCAGATACCTCAAGCTTCCTACCAAGCTTTTGAACATGGTTGGATCAACATTGCTTCCATCTTCATACTTGGACAGCTTCACACTATGCTCGGCTGGGGTGTTGATTGGCTTGCACTTCTCCATTTTAAACTTCTTGAGGATCTCCTTGGCATAGCTCTTCTGAGAGATAAAGATCCCTTCCTTCTCCTGCTTCACTTCAATTCCGAGATAATAGGCCATGAGGCCAATATCTGTCATCTCGAATTCTCTCATTATCTCTTCTTTGAACTCCTGAAATAACTTTTGGTTGCTTCCTATGAAAATTAGATCATCAACATACAAACATACAACCAGAAGATCTCCATCCTTCTCTCTCATGTAGAGTGCGTGTTCATATGGGCATTTGACAAACCCATTTTTCTGAAAATAGGTGTCAATTCGATTGTTCCAAGCTCTCGGTGCTTGTTTTAGGCCATAGAGAGCCTTCTTCAATCTCAGAACTTTGCCTTCTTGTCCGTGAGCTTCATACCCTACAGGCTGTTGAATATAAACTTCTTCTTCTAGAATTCCATTTAGGAAAGCCGACTTGACATCCATCTGATGAATTTTCCATTTGTTCTGAGCTGCCATGGCGATGATGAGTCTGAT
The DNA here is from genome assembly GCA_027886185.1 of Rheum nobile. Classification (NCBI taxonomy): domain Eukaryota; kingdom Viridiplantae; phylum Streptophyta; class Magnoliopsida; order Caryophyllales; family Polygonaceae; genus Rheum; species Rheum nobile. Next base: position 28,896 of record WOAB01000066.1, read on the forward strand.
GGTCTCCAGTCGAGCGACCGGAGCAAACACATCGTCGTAGTCGATTCCTGCCTTTTGGCTATACCCCTTTGCTACCAGCCTGGCCTTGTACTTTTCAATTTCCCCTTCAGCATTCTTCTTTGCTTTGTACACCCATTTGACACAGATCGCCTTGTGCCCCTTTTGGAAGTGAAGTTAACTCCCAGGTATCATTCTTTGTAATGGAATTTATTTCTTCATCCATTGCACTTCTCCACTTTTCTTCAACCACTGCTTCTTCAAAATGCACTGGTTCACAGTCAGAAAGTAGGCAAAACAGAGTAAGATTTTCTACCTCTTCAGTGGTCTCATAAATCTCCTCCAGACTTCTCATTCGCTGCATTCCTTCACTTGAGCTTCCGCTTGAGGGAGATGTAGCCTCACTGGTGCTTGCTACTGGCGAAGGAGCAGGGGTTGCAGGTTCATGTGAAGGACTCCCAGTGTGTCCTAAAGGGGGCTGTTCTTCTAGTTCGTAGAAGTTATAATCAGCCTTGCACGAGTTGAAGTCCCAATCTCCCTCTTCATCAAAGAGCACGTCCCTGCTGATCACAAGCTTCTTCTTGTCTGGATTGTATAGCTTGTACCCCTTAGACTTTGCTTCATAGCCAATGAAGATGAAGCTCTGACTCTTATCATCAAGCTTGGTTCTTCTTTCGTCTGGAACATGGACATGAGCTATGCTTCCGAAGACACGCAAATGAGAGATCCCAGGTCTTCTTCCACTCCAAGCTTCCTGTGGCGTCATTCCTCACACACTCTTTGTTGGAGATCGATTCATCAGGTACACTGCACACTCAACTGCTTCAGCCCAAAATTCTTTTGGCAGCTTCTTGCTTTTGATCATGCTCCGAGTCATGTTTAGAATCGATCGATTCTTCCTTTCAGCGACTCCGTTCTGCTGTGGAGACCTCGGAACGGTGAGTGATCGTCGAATTCCATTTGCTTCACAAAACTCCATGAATTCCTTGGAAGTGAACTCTCCACCTCTGTCTGATCTCATTCCCTTTATCAACATACCGCTTTCTTTCTCCACACACGCTTTGAACTTCTTGAAGATTTCAAACACTTCCGATTTCTGGTTTAAGAAATATACCCAGGTTTTTCTTGAAAAGTCATCAATGAACAACAGGAAATAGCTATTCTTACCTAGGGAACTTGGCTTGATTGGACCACACACATCTGTGTGGATGAGCTCGAGCGGCTTCCTTGCTCTTGAATCTGTCTCCTTATGAAAACTTTTCCTGAATTGCTTTCCAATTAAGCACCCCTCACATAGCTGCTCTGGATGCTTGATGATTGGGAGCCCTCTCACCATCTCCTTCCTGGATAGCAGCTCCAGGCTTCCAAAGTTCAAGTGCCCAAACCGGAGATGCCACAACCATGAATCATCTCGGTAGCAGGTCTTGAGACACTTAGCAACATCATTTTGAATGTTCAGCAGAAACATTCTGTTCTTCGTCATTTCCACCTTGGCAATTAAATCGCCCTTCTGATCTCTTATGAAAAGATTGCAATAATCTTTCATATGCATGTCATAGCCTCTTTCCAGGAGTTGCCCCATACTCAAAATGTTACTTGTCATATTAGGAACAAAATAAACATTTGAGATTAGCTGATGACTCCCATCTTTTGCACGAAACAGTATGTCTCCCTTCCCTTTCACAGATATCTGTGAATCATCACCAAACGAGACCTTTCCAGTTACTGTTTCATCAAGGTTTGTGAACATACCTCTTCTTCCACACATGTGATTGCTTGCACCAGTGTCCAGGTACCATGAGGTTGATTCTTCTCCCTTCTTGTCTTTGTATGCCAACAACAACGTGGCATTCTCTTCATCCTTCACCTCTGAAAGATTTGATTTTCCTTCTACTCTGTCCTTTGAAGTCCAGCAGTCTGCATCATAATGGCCAAATTTTTGGCAATTATAGCATTGGATTTGGGACTTGTCATTCCTTGACTGTCGTCCCCTTCCACGGCCTCTTGATGAAGCATCTCCTTTCTCAGTGTTGTCGTTGTTGTGCTTCTGATTTCCAGAATTTCACCCTCGTCCATGTCCACGGCCGCGTCCTCTTCTTCCTCGTCCATGACCTCTTCCATAGCCTTCTTGGCTTTTGGTTTCTTCCTTCTCCTTGAGTTGCAACTTGAGAAGTTGCTCAGTGGTCTCTTGCTTCTTCACATGTCTTTCTTCATAGGCTTGCAACGAGCCTTCGAGTTGCTCAATCGTCATCTCTGTGAGATCCTTGGTTTCTTCTATGGTCACCACAATGAGTTCGAACTTGGAGTCCAAGGAACGAAGAATCTTCTTCATGACTCTTACATCACCTAGTTCATCTCCATTTCTTCGTAGTTGGTTCGAGACGGCCTGGACTCTGGAGACATAATCTGAGATTGACTCAGAAGGTTTCATGTGAAGAGACTCAAACTCGCCTCTCAGAGTTTGGAGTCTGACTTTCTTCACCTGCTCGGCTCCTTTGTGGGAGGTCTTGAGCTTCTCCCATGCCTCTTTGGCTGAGATGGCACTTGACACCTTCTCAAAACCATCGTCATCCAGTGCTTGGTAGATAAGAAACAGAGCTTTCTTGTCCCTCTTTCTTGACTCCTTCAAGCTTTCTCTCTCGGCAGCGGTCAAAGAGGCTTCGTCTGTAACTTCTCTTAGCCCATTCTCGACGACCTCCCAGACATCGTGTGCTCCCAGTAGAGCCTTCATCTTTATGGCCCAGTTGTCATAGAAACTGGGTTTGAGAGAGGGTACTTGGAAAGAGGATAAGCTGGTGGCCATGCTTATTTCTTTCGATTGCTATTGGTGGCGCGTCTCTCACACTCCAAGGATCGATTTTCTTTCTCTGTGCTCTGATACCACTTTGTTGGAACAAAAGGGCCGTTGCAAGCACAGCAATTCAGTGGAATTGCTCTCTGTGATTCAATGTGTTTGTATGCAAAAGACTTGTATAAATAAACCATGGGTGATCTCCATTTGTAGTAGGAGAAGCCACAACTTACAAGAATTCTAGTTGCCAAAATCATAACTGCTCTTAGAGTCCCAAAGGGAACTTAACTGAACTTAGGCCATAAAGGGAAACATAAGCCTGCCAATAATTAATGGCTTACATAGGAAACGAGGTTAACTTTCAACAAATAATTGGTTTGCTTATATACTTCTAAATTCTAATTGTCTAAATTTGCGTAACTTAGATTGTGAATTTCGATTAGGCGAAGCGATAGTTGGTGGAAAACAAAAGAACTTAGTAGCGGATGGGAGAAACAAGAAAGCCCTAAATGATATTGGGAATCTTGTTACTGGTAGGGTACCAGAAGGAAAGGCACATCTCTAGATTAACAGACCTGTTACAAGGTTCAATTTTCTCAATCAATTACCCTTTTCTAATAAACCCTAATCTAATTAGTAATTACTGTTTTTTCTGATTTGCCTTGTTGTTGTTGTCATAGGAATTTTGGTGCCCGGTTGCTTGCCAAGGCAGAGGCAAAAGTCAGGATCGACAACAAGAAGGTTGTTCAATCCTGCAAACCTTTCTTCATTTTGAACAGCCTGGGTTAATTTTCATGCATTTGGATTTGGTTGATTGCTGACTTGTTAGTATGTGTATAGGTGAGCTTTAATGAGTCTATAAATACTCATCTGATGTAATCATTCTGGTTAATATCTTCAATAACAAATTCTGTTATTCTCTCTCTTGAGAACTGTTGCATTCTAGCATGGTATCAGCATTTCGATCCGCTTCGATCACTTCGTGTTCCTCGGTCGCTTTTTCCGCTTGATTCTTTGTTCGATCGTCTTCTTTCATGGCGAATCGCACTCCAAATTCCGCTCCTCCTCTCAATCGTCCTCTCAATCGCACTTTTACAGAGGAATTTCCTTCTCTCCCTAACCAGAATCCGTGGATGAATACGCTTGGTGACTCGAACGATCCGCTCTTTCTTCAGTCATATGATGGTCCAGGTCTCGTTCTTGTCAACAAGTTGTTCGATGGCACCGGATTTTTTGCTTGGCGACAATCCATGGTGATTGCCCTGTCTGCCAAGAACAAGATGGCGTTTATCGATGGTGAAATTACGCGTCCTGATCGGTCTTCTCCGACTTATCGCCGATGGGAACGCATCTAACAACATGATCATCGTCTGGCTTCTTAATTCCATGATTTCTGAAATCAGCAGTACCTTTCTTCTATCCGGTGATGCTCGTCAGATCTGGCTCGATGTTACTACTCGTTACTCACAGGTAAATAACGCGCAGAAATTTGTTGTAGCTAAACAGATCTGCAATATCTCTCAATCGGCCGATAATATTGCTGGATATTTCAATCACATTAAGAGCCTTTGGGATGAAGAAGACTCTATGCGTAATTTTCCTGCATGTTCTTGTGGTCTCGCTGCTGCTTATCGACAAGATCGTGATGGGACTCAGCGATGCATTCTCGACTGTTCGAGGTAATCTTCTTATGTTGGATCCATCTTCGTCCATTCATCAGGCATATTCGATACTCTTACAGCATGAAAGACAAAACGAGATTCATTCTACCTCTCGTATTCTTGTTGATTCTTCTTCTTTGAATGTTCAAACACATTCTCCTGGCTCTTCTGGTGTTTCCTCTGAGAAACCTTCTACTGGTTCTTCCAATTTTAAAGGGAAGAAAACATATTTCTGTACTCATTGCAAACGATCAGGTCACTCTATTGAACGTTGTTTCAAGATCCATGGCTTCCCTATGACTCCAAGATCATCTCAGGCACATTCTGTTGCCGATATTGAATCAGGTTCTCCAACTGCATCTTCTAGTTCTCCAACTTTTACTCCTGATCAGTATGCTCAATTGATGACATTAATTCAGAAGACTTTTGTCAACACTTCTCTATCTATGGCTCATCTAGCTGGTATTGGCTCTATCTATACTTCTCTTAATTCTTCACGGTCTTTATTTTCCAACTCTGCTTGGATTATTGATATTGGCGCCAGTGATCATATGAATTTCAATATGAGTCTATTTTCTGAGCTACAGCCTCTGTCATCTCCTATCCATATTTCTATGCCTAATGGTCTTGTTCTTGATGTGAAGTTGTCTGGCTCTGTCAAGATTACAGATGATATTGTTCTGCGGGATGTTCTTTATGTTCCACAGTTCAAGTTCAGTTTGTTGTCTGTCAACCGGCTTGCTTCTCAACTGAATTGTGTTGCCTCATTTGATTCCTCTTCATGTTGGTTGCAAGGTCCAACCATGAGGATTCCTTTGCTGCTTGGTAGGGTTCACAACAAGCTTTATGTGTTTCCTGAGACACTCACTGTTGCTAAACATATTGATTCTTCTTCTTGTTTTACTAAGTCCAAAGACTTGTTACTTTGGCATAATAGATTGGGGCATTTACCCTTTAATAAGCTCAGAACCATTGTTCCTTTTGCTTGCAATTCTGATGTCATTGCTTCATGTGAAATTTGTGCTAAGGCAAGGTTACAGAGGAAGTCTTTCCCTCACAGTAGTATATCTACCTCATATGCTTTTGAACTTCTGCATGTTGACACCTGGGGACCTTTTAAAACTTCTACTCATGATGGTCATAAATACTTCCTCACTATTGTTGATGACTTTACACGTATTACCTGGACTCATCTTATGAAGACAAAAGGCACTGCTTTCTCTTTACTTCAGTCTTTTATCCAGCTGGTTCAAAGGCAGTTTGGTCACAAAGTCAATATTGTGAGGTCTGACAATGCCCTTGAATTAGGGATGAGTCATCAGGGTATTCAGTTTTTTTCTTCTATGGGCATTCAACATCAGACTTCTTGTGTGCACACTCCTCGACAGAATGGTGTGGCAGAGAGAAAACACAAGCATTTACTTGAAACAACTCGAGCTTTGTTATTTCAGTCTAAAGTTCCTATTGAGTGCTGGGGACATTGCTTATTGATTGCTACTTACCTTATCAACAAGTATACATCTTCTGTTATTAATGGCATTTCTCCTTATGAGAGACTTCATGGTCATGCTCCTCATTACCACAACCTGCGTAATTTTGGTTGTCTTGCCTATGCTTCTACACTTAAACATGGCCGAGATAAGCTCATGTCTAGAGCCATCTCTTGTGTTTTCTTAGGCTATCCATATGGGACCAAGGGTTATAAACTCTTAAATCTTCAAACACATAAAGTGTTTATTTCTCGTGATGTGACTTTTCATGAACATATCTACCCTTTTACCTCTATATCCATGCCTACTGTTTCTTATACTTTACATCTTCCTATTACAGACCATACCCCTATATCCTATCCTTCAGTTCCTACTGACTCACCTACTCCTGTTTCTCCTATCAGCTCTCCCGTTACTAGTTCTTCTCTTCCTCGATCTTCTACACCTTTATCCTCTTCACTAGTCCCTGCTTATGTTTCTCCACCATTAAGGAGATCATCTCGAGTCTCCAATCCTCCTTCTTATTTGCAAGACTATTTTTGCAACTATGTTTCTTCTGATTTCAGTCATTTTCCTACTGAAGTTGTCTCTTTTCAAGCTCTTTCTTTTTCTACTCAACAACTTCTCACTTCTCTCCATCATTCCACTGAGCCTTGTTCATATGAGGAAGCTGTTCAATCACCCGATTGGATTAAGGCAATGGATCTTGAGCTCTCTGCTTTGCAGCAGAACAATACTTGGGATATCGTGGACTTACCTAAGGGTAAGCGACCCATTAGTTCTAAATGGGTCTACAAATTGAAGTTTAAGGCAGATGGTACTCTTGAAAGGCACAAGGCTCGCCTTGTTATTAAGGGCTGCACACAAAAAGATGGCATTGATTACACTGAAACCTTCTCCCCTGTGGTCAAGATGACTACTATTCGGGCCCTTATTGCCACAACCATTAAGAAAGGTTGGCTAATGTCTCAATTGGACATTAACAATGCTTTCCTTCATGGCGATATTGACACTGAGGTTTATATGAAGGTTCTTTTGGGCCTTACTCACCTTTATCCTAAACAGGTTTGTCGTTTGACCAAGTCCTTGTATGGTTTGAAACAGGCCTCACGGCAGTGGTACACTAAACTCTCTGATGCTCTTCTTTCTCAAGGTTTCACTCAGTCCCTCAATGATCATTCACTTTTCTTTAAGAAGAGTGTTTCTACTGTCATATTTTTGGTCATCTATGTTGATGATATCCTTATTGTGGGAAATGATGCTTCAACTATTGATTCAGTAAAAAGCTTTCTTCATCGTACTTTCAGTATTAAAGATCTTGGGCAACTGAATTATTTTCTTGGCATGGAGTTTCTTCATACTCCCAAAGGTCTTGTTATTACACAGAGGAAGTTTATACAGGAATTATTACATGACTTTCCTCTGACTTCATACAGGCAAGTCTCTAGTCCTTTGGACTGTTCTGTCAAGCTTACTACCACTACAGGTCTTGCTCTATCTGATCCTACACAGTACAGGCGCCTTGTTGGCAAATTAAATTTTTTGGTCAATACTCGACCAGATTTGGCATTTTCTGTGCAGCACTCATGTCAATTCATGCAAGCTCCAACTATGAGTCATTGGAATGCTGCCTTACACACTCTTCAGTATCTTCATGGAACTATCAACCTTGGACTTCTTCTTCCAAGCTCTGCTGACTTCACTCTCCAAGTTCATTGTGACTCTGATTGGGCTTCATGTCCAACAACACGCCGGTCTGTCAGTGGCTTCTATATCAGCTTGGGCGGTGCTCCCATTTCCTGGAAATCAAAGAAGCAGGTGACTGTCTCTTTATCTTCCGCTGAAGCCGAATACAGGTCTTTGAGACGTGTGATAACTGAGCTTGCTTGGCTTACCAGGATCCTTCATGAGCTGGATGTTCTGAATGTTCAACTTGTACCTGTTAAATGTGACTCTCAGTCTGCCATTTATATTGCTAAAAATCCTGTTTTCCATGAAAGGACCAAGCATATAGAATTAGATTGTCATTTTGTTAGGGCCAAGTTATTAGAAGGTTTGATTTCTCTAATCCATGTCCCTACTTATTTGCAAGTAGCAGATGTCTTGACCAAAGCTTTACCTGGCTCTGTTCATTCTTCTATATTGTCCAAGTTGGGGTTGATTCAACATGATTCTACCACCAACTTGCGGGGGATGTTAGTGTGTGTATAGGTGAGCTTTAATGAGTCTATAAATACTCATCTGATGTAATCATTCTGGTTAATATCTTCAATAACAAATTATGTTATTCTCTCTCCTGAGAACTGTTGCATTCTAGCATGACTTTTGATCTTCTTGTTTTTTGGGTGTTCTATTTTGATATATAGAAACATGTTGTTGCTGTCAAAGGGGCTCAATTAGGTGCCAAGAAAGCTTTTGCGACTGAAGCAGTCGATTCAAAATGAGTCATGTACCATCCTGCAATTGATACGCGGTTATTAAAATCTAGATCCGGATCTTAAAATCCTAAGATTTTACGATCCAAGGTAGGGTGTCTGATCCGGATCTATTACTAAAATCTATTCATGTCAAAATCTAACTCTGGATCTTACAAGATCTCAAAGGATTAGTAGAATCTTATGACTCTAAGATTCGAGTAAGATTCTAACGTTGAACTTCTACGAGCTACTAACATCCCGTTTGAGAGCCCAATTTGTCCAAATTTGCACCTCTCTCATACTTACGCTCTCCTTATATACATCTCTCCCATGTAGTCACGCTCGAAATCTCAAAATTCCACTCATGCGTGATAAAAAACCAAAGCAACCCAAATAATGATTGTTCAATATCTTCATGTCTCATTTACGCATGTCTAAATCCAATTACTTTTGACAATGTAGTGTATATGGCTTGAGTTTCGGTGAGTCAATGGTCCATTGTATCAATGTTCTAAAGTTTTATAGTTAAACTTTTAAATATTTATTTGTATTTTTGTTAAATGACGTTCATATTTTATTATTAAATTAATTTTTATTTGTATAAAAATCTTACGACTTTACGATCCGATTTTACGATCCGATCTAGAGGGTCCCCTGTGATCCGATCCTAAAATCCCGATTTTAATAACCTTGGATACGCCTAACAATTGCAACATGATTTTCACCAATTGGTGAAATGAAGCATATACACCCCAAAGGTTGAAATGATAAGTAAGAAAACTAGCCAAGTCATTGAGGACTTGTGATGGATAATCCAATGGTTACCCCGAAGTATTTTTGCTCTGCAAATTATGAAGGACGACAAAGGACATTATGAACCCTGCAGAAAGCCCTACCCATTCATTTCGTAGATTGATATGCATAAATGCAGTATTAGCATATGTTATCGCCTTATTAACCATTCATTTCGTATACTTTTACAACATAACTCATGGACTAGATGTGAAAAGAGTTTATAATTTTGGATCTTGAAAGCTTTTTTATCATATATACTTGTTGGAAGCAAAATTAATGTTGTTTCTTATTTGCAGGGAGAGAAGAACCCTGGGACAGATCGCCAGGCTGTCACCTCCTTTTTGTATCAAGTGAAGAAAGCAAGAGAAATGAAAATTGACAAGTAATGTAATTCAAGATTTGGAAATTTCATATTAAATAACCTGTACATGTAAGCAGGTACTAACCAGTAGAACATAATCATAAGCACATGTGCTACTAAAATGAAAAGTTGGCATGTTAGTTTTCTAAAGCAAAAACTAAAAACTAATGATAATCTATGAAAATATAGGAAAATAGTGGAAAAAGTGTGAACTGTTAGGGGTTTTCATAGTTTAATTATATATAAATTTGTATCAATTTATGTTCTTACTAAATATTAGCTTTCACCTCTAATGTCTATCAAGTTAGGATGATGACTGAAACGTTGCAAACAGGAATAAATTTGCTCATGTATTTTCCCTTTGGAATGGAGTATATATGACCATTACAAGAAGATGAGAGGGCAGAGAGGATGAGAAGATGAGAGGGCTGGAGAACATAAATACATGACAATATAATTTAATCTATTATTTCAATACTCCCTCTCAAGTTGGAGCGTGAGGATCAAGAGTGTCCAACTTGCCCATCAATGCAGTAAACTGAGTCTTGCCTAAGGCTTTGGTGAAAATATCAGCGGGTTGCTGAGAAGTGGGAATGTGACAAGTTTGCACCCTGCCTGCCAAGATCATGTCACGAACAAAGTGACAGTCGATCTCAATATGCTTAGTCCTCTCATGAAACACTGAATTGGCAGCAATATGTAAGGCTGCCTGGCTATCACAAAAAAGACGAACGGGAGCAGGATGAGAGACGCCCAATGATCGAAGAAGAGATAGTAGCCAAGTAATCTTAATGCAGGTCGATGCCATGGAGCGATATTCAGCCTCAGCTGATGAACGAGAGACAGTCACTTGCTTCTTTGTCTTCCAAGAGATAGGAGACTGACCCAAAGTGATGAAGTAACCAGTAAGAGAGCGTCGAGTAATGGGACAAGTGGCCCAATCAGAATCACAAAAAGCGAGCAAGCGGAGAGCACTCGTACTAGAAAGATGTAAACCCTGGCCAGGATGCCCTTTGAGATACCGCACAACACAAACCGCGGCATGCCAGTGACACTCCTTTGGTGTCTGCATGAATTGAGATAACGTATGAACGGCATAGCACAATTCCGGATGAGTGATCGTGAGGTAAATAAGGCGACCAACCAGCCGTCTGTAACGCTCAGGATGATCAAAATCTGCCCCGTCGGCGGTAGCAAGCTGGTGATGGGAATCCATTGGAAAGTCGGATGGTTTTGAGCCCAATAAACCCATCTCAACAATAATATCCAGCGCATACTTACGCTGGGAATTGAAAGAAAAATCCCAGAAGAGCTACGTGCGATTTCAAGACCCAAAAAATACTTGAGAATCCCCAAGTCCTTCATGTGAAAGCAAGAGTGCATATAGCGCTTGAAGGCTGAAATAGTTGTAGCATCATGCCCGACAATAATAAGATCATCAACATACACTAGAACATGAAGGACAGTACCGTGACGCTCCAAGGAAAAAAGGGAATAGTCAGCTCGACTTTGTGTGAAGCCGAAGGTGCGGAGGGCAGTAGTCAACTTGGAGAACCAGTTGCGAGGTGCCTGACGAAGACCATAAAGAGATTTATGTAGCTTGCAAACATGTCCGGACGGGATACCCGTATAGCCCGGGGGTGGACGCATGTACACATCCTCATCGAGGTCACCGTGGAGGAAGGCGTTGTGAACATCCATCTGATGCAGTTCCCAACCCTTGATGGCAGTCACAGAGAGAAAAACACGAACAATGCCCATCTTGGCAACAGGAGCAAAAGTCTCTGTAAAATCAATGCCTTCGACCTGCCTATTTCCAAGAGCAACAAGGCGGGCCTTGTGGCGCTCAATAGTGCCACTCGAGTGATATTTGATGCGAAACACCCATTTGTATCCAATGGCCGACTTTCCAGGGGGCAAAACAGATGCAACCCACGTATTATTGCGAGTGAGAGCATCTAACTCGCTTTGCATAGCAGCTCGCCAATGCTCATGCTGGACCGCCTCACGATAAGAAGAAGGTTCTTGGCCCTCGGTAATGGCTGCAAGAAAATGGGAGTGTGGCGCAGAGAAATTAGCACAAGATACATAAGCAGCAATGGGATATGGTGTACCTGAGGACGGTGAGACAAAGGAGGCGGTGAGTGTTGAGGTAGTGGGAGGGGGTTCAACAGATAATATAGTATTGCAGACAAAATCGCGTAGCAAGACTGAAGGCTGGCGAGATCGAAGAGAGCGACGATTCTGTGTCACAGGAGGATGTGAGTCAGCAGAGGACTGCACTGCAGGCACTTGTGTGCTCCCCCTGAAGTCAAGCAGCGGATCAGATGGAGAGTCATAGATCGTCGGGTGAGGCGAATGCAAAGAAGAAGAGGAAGCGTTGTCGGTCGTAGACGAGTCCGACGCAGAAAATGGGAAACGATCCTCATAGAAAATGACATCCCGTGTGAATATGACCTGCTTAGTATCCAGATCAAATAGGCGCCAAGCGTGTTTGCCTGCAGGATAGCCAATGAAGATGCATTTCCGACTTCGGGCTGCAAACTTGTTCTTGTCACGCGGAATCTGAGAAGCATAGCATAAGCAACCAAAAACACGGATGTGAGAATATTGAGGGGCCTGGCCAAACAAGAGTTCATATGGAGTCTTGTTGGCGAGAAGAGGAGTCGGAGTGCGGTTGATCAAATAGCAAGCGGTTAAGACACATTCTCCCCAAAAATCAAGGGGAAGAGAGGCCTGAAAACGCAGAGCACGAGCGACATTAAGGATGTGCCGATGTTTGCGCTCGACCCGCCCATTCTGTTGGGGCGTGTAGGCGCATGAAGTCTCAAAGAGAAACCCTGAGAGTCAAGAAACGACCGCAGACACACAAATTCAGTCTCGTTGTCGGAACGCAGACGTTGGATGTGCTGTCGAAACTGTGTCTGTGTGTAAGCACAAAAATTCTTGAGCAAAATTGCAACCTCAGATTTGTGAGCCATTAAGTATACCCATGAGGCGCGAGAATAGTCATCGACAATCGTCAAGAAATAGGAGGCCCCGTTAGTAGACGGAACACTATAAGGACCCCAAACGTCACAATGGATCAACTCAAATAAACGCGCAGCTTTATTATAGCTCAAGGGAAAAACACTGCGTGTTTGTTTAGACTGAAAACAAATATCACAGGGATCCACAGAACCCTTTGATTTAACAGAAATATCCAATGCAAAAATGGAAGATAAAACTGACAAAGACGGATGTCCTAAACGTTGATGCCATAGGAGAGAGGAAGACGCAAAAGATGAAGTAGCTAAACAACGACCTGAAACCGGTTGAAAGGTGTACAGCCAGAAAATGATGTGACCTTGCTATGAAGAAGATCTCAAGTCCCGGATGAGATCGTGATGAATCCGTAGTGGGGCGAAACAACTCCTTGAATAGGCGTCTGCGTTGATGGAGATTGCAAGACGACGGCGAGGCGGAAGCGATTGCGGAAGCGATAGGATTTGAGGGAGTTGGCCGTAGGGTGAGGTGATGTGCACGACCAGATTAGGGCTGGAAAGAGGTGGAGGTTTTGGAAGCGGAATAGACGAAGGGAGCAAGCTCGACCTAGATCTAAAGGAATTAATGGCAGAAACGCGAGGGAGCAAGCTCAACCAAGAGAATCAAGGAGGACGTTAATGGAGGCTCAATTGGAGTTTCTCTCAACAATAAAGTCTGTATAATTAACGTAAAGAAGAAAGGGGGCTACAAGCTAGGTTAAGTAAAAGGAAGACTCTTCCTTTTCCTTAACCAAAAAGATTAAAAATAAAACAAATAAAATACTAAAAAAAACCCTAAGGAATTTCGGTCATTCTAAGTATAGAAATGACCTCCTAAACTCCCTAAAAATGCTGAAAATAATAATAAATAATATCCGGGAAAAATACTGATAAATGTCATAAATCAGAAATATCGATAACTAGGCGAATAGCGATCAATATCTCTACTCTGTAAGCTCCGGGATCTCTGCAGACTGTGTAGACGTCCCAACTGTCACTAAACTCAGAATGGATCCCTCATCTGTAGTTGGACGTCCCTGACCTGCTACGAGTCTGGTCACCAGTGATTGAGTCGCAGCTTGAATAGCTTTGGCTCGTGCTCTAGTAATGGGACCTGAGGACCTAAGACTCATAGCCTCCTCCTCGTCTGCAGCTGTCATGGTAGACGAGGTCACATCATCCTCCCCCACTTGAGTGTGAAGCGTCCCCGCTTCACCCTCATCATACGCTGGCTCCACGTACGGTGATAGATCAGCAACATTGAAGGTTGGGTGAACACCATACTTGTCTGGGAGCTCTAGCTGGTAGGCGTTGTCATTGATGGCCTTGACAACACGGAATGGTCCATCACCCCTTTGGTCGAGCTTAGACTTGCGGTTGGAAGGAAAACGCTCCTTCCGCAAGTGAAGCCAAACCAAGTCGCCAGGAGCAAAGACAATCCTGCGTCGTCCTTTGTTCTTCTGGGCCGCATACTGTGCTGCTCTGCGCTCCAGCTGGTTGCGCGTCCGAGTGTGCAGTTCCTTGATGTGATCGGCCAATCTGTCAGCTGTGGTGTTGTCTGTATCCTTCCGAGGATAGGGAGTCAAGTCCAGCGGCGTCAGCGGGTTCCGTCCATAGACAACTTCGAACGGGGTCAGTTTAGTCGCGCTGTGCCTGCACCTGTTATAAGAAAACTCCACAGTAGACAGTAAGTCCTCCCACCTGCGTGGGTTACTCTTCAGAACCGTCCGAAGGAGGGCTCCAAGAGTGCGGTTGGTCACCTCTGTTTGACCATCCGTCTGTGGGTGGTAGCTCGTAGAAAATAGGAGTTTAGTACCGAGCTTACCCCACAAGGTTCTCCAGAAATGGCCGACAAACTTGGTGTCCCGATCACTAACAATAGTGCGCGGAATACCATGCAGTCTCACGACATTGTCGAAGAACAAATTAGCAACGTCAGTGGCGTTACTAGTGTTCTTACAGGCAATGAAGTGTGCCATCTTAGAGAACCTGTCTACGACCACAAATATAGAATCTCTACCACGCCGAGACAGAGGTAACCCAGTGATAAAATCCATGGATAGATCTTCCCACGGGCCAGCTGGAATCGGCAGAGGCGTGTAGAGACCATGCGGACTAGACCTGGCCTTAGCCTTATGGCATGTCACACAACTCTGACAATACTTTGTAACATTGTTGGCCATCTTAGGCCAGAAGAAGTGTTCGCGAAGTGTTGCCAGCGTCTTAGACACGCCAAAGTGACCACGACTATGTGCTTCTTCAATCAACAAATTTCTGACAGAGGATGAAGGGATGCAAAGCTTCCCACCTTTGTACAGAAATCCGTCATCAAGGAAATATGTAGCATGTTCACGACCAGTGGATTTACATTGCTCAAAGAATGTAGAAAAGAAAGGATCAACAGCATAAAGATCCTTGAGCAATGCAAACCCAAATAACTGAGACTGAAGCTGAGTAATGAGGACGTACCTGCGAGAAAGGGCGTCGGCTACCACATTCTCCTTACCTTTCTTGTGAACAATGAGATAGGGGAACGTCTCCATGAACTCAACCCAGTGAGCGTGGCGTCTGTTAAGAGTCGTCTGGCTGCGCAGATAACTAAGAGCTGCATGATCTGAGTGAATCACGAACTCTGCAGGCCACAGATAGTGCTGCCACGTCTTCAGAACCCGAATCAGCGCATACAACTCCTTGTCGTACGTCGGGTAGTTCAGCTGGGCACCTGCCAGCTTCTCTGAAAAATAGGCAATCGGCCTCTTTTCCTGCAGCAAGACACCTCCGATGCCGAAATCAGAAGCGTCGCATTCCACCTCGAACCGACGGGTGAAGTCAGGAAGCTGCAGCAGTGGCGCGTGGCACAAGGCATCCTTCAGGGCAGCAAAAGCAGCATCATGCCGTGGAAGCCAAGTGATAGACGCTGCATTCTTGGTCAGCTCGTGTAATGGGGCGGCTATAGTGCTGAAATCACGAACAAACCGTCGATAAAAACCAGCCAGACCCAAAAAAGAACGTACCTGAGTAGGAGTAGTTGGCGTCGGCCACTCCTGGATAGCGCGGATCTTCTCTGCATCCACCTGCAGGCCGTCCTTGCTGACGACGAAACCTAGGAAGTTTGTAGAAGGAGAACAAAATACACACTTGCCAAGATTGGCATATAAGCTCTCTACTCTCAAACACTCTAAAACAAGGCGAAGATGCTCAGCATGGTCATCTAAAGTCCTAGAGTAAATAAGAATATCATCAAAATAGACAACTACAAACTTACCCAGA
Organism: Rheum nobile; assembly: GCA_027886185.1. NCBI lineage: Eukaryota > Viridiplantae > Streptophyta > Magnoliopsida > Caryophyllales > Polygonaceae > Rheum > Rheum nobile. The sequence goes on from WOAB01000066.1 coordinate 44,701, forward strand.
AAAGCTCTCAAGACATGGTTCATCAGCCTCATGAACGTAGAAGGAGCATTGGTCAGTCCAAATGGCATGACTAGCCACTCATACAGACCATACTTCGTCTTGAAAGCCGTCTTCCACTCGTCCCCCTCCTTCATGCGAATTTGATGATAGCCGCTCTTCAGATCAATCTTGCTGAAGAACTGCGCTCCATGTAGCTCGTCAAGCATGTCGTCGAGGCGAGGAATGGGATGTCTGTATTTGACGGTGATCTGGTTGATGGCACGGCAATCCACGCACATCCTCCAAGAGCCGTCCTTCTTAGGCACCAATATGACGGGAACAGCGCACGGGCTAAGAGACTCGCGCACATATCCCTTCTCCAACAGTTCCTGCACCTGCTTTTGCAACTCCTTTGTTTCCTCTGGAGAAGTTCTGTAGGCAGCTCGGTTGGGAAGAGTAGCTCCCGGGACAAAATCGATCTGGTGCTCTATGCCACGAAGTGGTGGGAGACCATCTGGCAACTCGTCCGGCATCACATCCTGAAACTCCTGCAAAATGGACGAAATACAAGAGGGGAGTGCGGACTCTGAAACAGGTAGGGCAGTAGGAAGAGCAATGAGTAGGAAACAGGGAGACTTGCCTTGGATGACGTTGGAAACCTTCCGGCATCGCGCCAAGAGAAGCCGCTGCTCACAAGTGCCTTACAGCGCAGAACTAACTTTTCCACTCTTCTGATGAGCAGAACCCTTTACAGCGCCCTTCCCTAAATCCTTAATTGAAGGCACCTGCTGACCATTACCACTAAAGTTAGGAAATTTAAGACTAATGGACTGGTCACTTACCTGTTTTGAAGGGCCCTGTGAACCCGAAGAAGACGATGCAGGAAATTGTTAGGAACTCTGCTGCAAAGCTGTAGGGGATTCTGGAGGGGGTATTCCAGCGTCCTTTGCAGCCTGTATAGCCTTGTTCCGCTGTCTAATAGCATGGTCCTGTAAAATCTCATTCGGAGTCATAGGTAAGAGCGTCACGCGCTTTCCATGGTGAGTGAACATGTAGCTGTTCAAAAACCCATCATGGAAGACGCGACGGTCAAAAAGCCAAGGACGCCCTAACAGAATATGGGTGGCATCCATGGCGATAACATCGCACAAAACAGTGTCTGTATATGGTCCTATGGAAAAAGTAACGGGACACTGTAAAGAAACATTGTTACCTGGTTGGTCTGAAATCCACTGCAGACCGTAGGGCTGAGGATGTGGCTGCGTTTGAAGATTGAAGTCGCGGACGACTCTCTCATTTATAATGTTGCAGCACGACCCGCCATCTATTATCAGACTCAGCGATGCATTCTTCATACGACACCGGGAATGAAACAGATTCTCCCTTTGGTCAAGCGGACCTCCTTCCTTGACGCTGAGGACGCGTCTGGTGACCAAGGCATAATGCATGACGTCTGTATCATGGTCGCTCGGCCTGATCACCTCATCAGTCAGCTCTGCAGACTCCTCCGGGATGTTCTCATCTTCATCCGAGAGGCTCTCGTAGTCTTCAGTTTTGGCGGAGTAGAGGACACGCTTCTGATTGGGGCAGTCCTTCTGATAGTGTCCTCGTCCACCACATCTGTAACACTCTCGACCGCTGGAACGATCTGTACGGCCTGTCTCAGCAGAGGCCGATGGCTGTCGGCGCGCAGAAGAAGGGGGCGCCGGCCGCGGCGTCGTAGTAGACGCAATACCTGTACGATCCTGTCTAGGCACAAAACTAGAAGAAGAGTTAGTGCGATAAGAATTGACAGGGTTCGAGGTATACCTTGGTGAGGGAGAAGACGAAGACTGCCAAGGCTGCTGTCGACGTCGCTGCGCTTGAAGATAGAGCTTCTGCGCAGTATGTACTACGTTGTTGAGGTCTCGGATTGGCAGAACGTCAACCTGATCCCTGTACGGCTGTGACAAACCCGTGACAAAACGTGTACGTAGAGTAGAAGGAGTAACACTTACCCCGGCTTTGAAGTACATGTCTTCTAAGCGAGCAAAGAACTCCTGTGGCGTATCACGACCCTGAGTAGCAAGTGCAATGGCCGTCTTCATATCCTCTCGGTATGTTGTCGGCACGTACTTGCGCGTCATGAGCGCTACTAGCTGTTGCCACTCTGTCACAGGTGCCCACCCCATGCGTGCATGCTGTTGGACCAGTCGGTTCCACCAGGTGCGCGCTGCTCCTTGGAAATGCAAGGTGACGATCTCCACCTTCTTATGCTCCTCAAATTGATAGTGTTAAAGAACATGGCAGGTACTCTGCAACCAATCTATGAAAGTAGAAGGATCATAAGTACCAAGGAAGGGTTCGATTTTTACCTTAATTGCTTGGTGATACGTAGATGGGGGTGTGTATCGCTGTGGGCCTGCAGCCGGGGCATAGAGATTCTGCTGTGGAGGCCCCTGCCGCTGCTGTCCAACTGGTGGTTGTTGTCGTCGCTGCGCTCGTGGAGGACCGGCAACATGCTGCTGCTGATATGGCTGTGGATAACCATGTGCAGCGTAATAAGCAGCCTGATTCTGTGGCTGCTGTTGAGGAGGAACCCAACCTGTACGATGAAGCTGCTGCTCTGGTGGGTCCTGTAGGGGCGGGTGATAACCTGCAGAAAATCCATAGGCCCCTTCTTCCTCATCCTCAAGATCAAATTCTGGGAACCCTTCATCTGGATCTGACTCAACAGGAGAAACAGTACTCTGATGGTCAGCAAAAGAATGGACATTGAAGGTTTCAGAATTTACCTGTTGTCGACTTGGACGAGCTGCGGAGGGTTTCCCGTGCTTGCTGGTGGAAGCATGTAGTTCTGTGCGTCTGCTCTGGCGTTTGACGGCACTGTCATCTACCTGTTCATCCTCCTCTGAAGACGACTCATCATCCTCTGAAGACGACTCATCATCGTCCTGCTCATCCTCGTCCTGAGAGTTGCGTTCAGGAATGGTCAACTGGACTGATTTGGAACGCACCTTCTTCTTCGACGCGCTACTCTCTTTTTGCGATCCTTTCCGCTGATGCTGCGTAGGAGGATCGGATATCAGAACGCCCTTGCCCTTTTTCTGCTTCTGGGCTAGGGTACTCTGGTCGTCACAGTTGTTCGGTGACGGAGAGGGCATCACTCTACTGAGCAGGTCACGCATGGCGGCAAAATTGGCTTCGGAACGTTCTTCGGAACGTGCGATGGCAGCCGCGTTGCTCTGAATGGCGGCGTCGGAACGTTGTTGATTGGCCACCAAAAGCTCAATGGCAGTAGCCAGTTGATCGACCCGACCCGTATCCTGTCCGTCATTGGAGTTCACCATTATCCTGAAAAGACAACAGAAACCCCAACAGAGCAAAGGAAAAAACAAAAACAAAACAACAGAGACGAAAGAGAAGTCGAACTACCAAGATATCACAACTAAAAGCAAGGCTGATATGGCCGTGAGGGCGGGAAGGCTAAGGATAATCACACAACAATCACAAAATGCAGCGATAACTCAGCAAATAAATTGTAGATATAAATTACAGCAATATAAGCCTAATATGCCAACAAGACTATAACAGCCAAGACAGTGAGAGAGAGAGGAAATGGAAAATGAATCAATAACGATAGGGCAACGATTACCTTATTTTGGCTTTGCGCACCCTATATCTCTCCACGTTGCCACCTAAGTTCGGCTTTTCTCACAAAAAGCTCCTGCACTCTAATACCCTTACAGAAACCTCAACTGCTGTCGCCAGGATATAACGGTAGGCACAGAACTTAATCTGGCGTGAACCTAGGCGTCCCGGCTAAGCAGCTGCAAACTAACAAAAGCGGATAACTCACGCTAAAGTCAGACGGATAACTGTAAAAAGCGAATGCAGAAACCGACACAAAAATAAAAAAAAATAAAAAAAAATAAAAGGACTCAGATCCCTGCAATCTAATACCCCTACAGTAACCTCAACTGTTGTCGCCCGGATATAACGGTAGGCACAGAATTTAATCCGGCGTGAACCTAGGCGTCCCGGCTAAGCAGCTGTAAACTAACAAAAGTGGATAACTCACACCAAAGTCAGAAGGACAACTGTAAAAAGCGAAAGCAGAAATCGACACAAAAAGAAAAATTAAAAATAAATAAAAATAAAAAATACCGAAGGTCTTCCGTAGGGTTTGAAATTCGGACCCACGAAAAGAACCCGGATCTGGGAGCTCCGTCTTCGTTGAGCTGGGCGGGGGGATTTTAACCCGGATCAGGGAACACCCGGGATAGAAAGGCGTGTCGCTGGGCGCGCGCGCGCGAGGAACGCGGCGAGCTGGGCGCCGAAGTCGCGAGTGTCTTGGCTTCGGATGCGCCGACGCCGGGCTTGTCTTGGCGCCGAGGACAAGTGGTGCCCTACGAACTTGCCCTAATTACAAATTTGTGATTGCCTTAATTTTTTTTTTGATTGATAATTTTTTTTGGCAATCTTCAGATCTGGCTTTTTCTACAAGGAAAGATCTCAGCCTTTTTTTTTTTTTTTTTTAAAGAAATTGCAACAAGAACTCAAGAACCCTAATCTTCAACGGCGAAAATTCTTCAACGAAGCCTTCTTGCGCAGATCCGGACTCAAAAAATTCTGAAAAAAATATTCTAGACTACTACACACTCTATTGATTCAAGTTGGAAAGAAGGAGATCAAAGAAGACGCAGATTAATGGCAAAAAGGTCAAGTACAACAATTCAACCTCTATGCATGCAAATCTAGATCTAAAATTCAATCACCAAATTACCAACACAAAGAGCAATTGTTGTGTGTAGGGGACAAGGTAAGAACTCTAAATAGCAAGCACACGAATTTTTTGAGAGATTTACACCAAAGACGAGTTTTCAATGCAAATCTACAATGTTTTTTTAGGTTAAAATAATTCGGCCTTGAAGAGAATTTTTTTTTTTTTAATTTTCGACTATAATAATATAGATCTGAATAATATTAGTCAGAATTATCACGAAAAATGCAGGAAAAAAAAAATTTGGAATTTTTGACACGAAAATAAGGTTGTGATAAGCAAGGAATCGATTCGACTTACAGATTCGAAGGCTCTGATGCCAGTTGATGTGACCTTGCTATGAAGAAGATCTCAAGTCCCGGATGAGATCGTGATGAATCCGTAGTGGGGCGAAACAACTCCTTGAATAGGCGTCTGCGTTGATGGAGATTGCAAGACGACGGCGAGGCGGAAGCGATTGCGGAAGCGATAGGATTTGAGGGAGTTGGCCGTAGGGTGAGGTGATGTGCACGACCAGATTAGGGCTGGAAAGAGGTGGAGGTTTTGGAAGCGGAATAGACGAAGGGAGCAAGCTCGACCTAGATCTAAAGGAATTAATGGCAGAAACGCGAGGGAGCAAGCTCAACCAAGAGAATCAAGGAGGACGTTAATGGAGGCTCAATTGGAGTTTCTCTCAACAATAAAGTCTGTATAATTAACGTAAAGAAGAAAGGGGGCTACAAGCTAGGTTAAGTAAAAGGAAGACTCTTCCTTTTCCTTAACCAAAAAGATTAAAAATAAAACAAATAAAATACTAAAAAAAACCCTAAGGAATTTCGGTCATTCCAAGTATAGAAATGACCTCCTAAACTCCCTAAAAATGCTGAAAATAATAATAAATAATATCCGGGAAAAATACTGATAAATGTCATAAATCAGAAATATCGATAACTAGGCGAATAGCGATCAATATCTCTACTCTGTAAGCTCCGGGATCTCTGCAGACTGTGTAGACGTCCCAACTGTCACTAAACTCAGAATGGATCCCTCATCTGTAGTTGGACGTCCCTGACCTGCTACGAGTCTGGTCACCAGTGATTGAGTCGCAGCTTGAATAGCTTTGGCTCGTGCTCTAGTAATGGGACCTGAGGACCTAAGACTCATAGCCTCCTCCTCGTCTGCAGCTGTCATGGTAGACGAGGTCACATCAGAAAAGCCCTCCCCGTTGCTCACCGACTCCAATCACCATCCTCGAATTGCGGTCCTGAAGAACACACATACCATCAGTCATAAGCACAAGCAATTGCAGATCAGCCATGAGCTGGACAAAAGAAATCAAATTACAATCTAGTGTAGGAACAAACAACACATGCTGAATTGCAAAAGAGGGATTAAACTGTAATGTCCCTTCCTCCTAAGCAGACACAAAGCCATTGTCAGGAAGTTTAATAGAGATAGGCGACGTAGGAACCAAGGCAGTAAGCAGGGAACGATTCCCGGTCATATGGAAGGATGCCCCGGTGTCTAAAATCCAAGAGGAGATCATACCAGAAGACGGATTAGAAGACCCAGATGGAGGAGCGAGCGAGGCAAACATATTGAGCACTGATTGCCATTGCTCGGAATTAATGGAGGATCCGAGAGCGGCCCGGTCAGCAACAGTAGGCTGGAAAGAACCGGATGACGCACCAGGAGCGTGAGCAGCGTTGGCCTGACCGCGTCCACAACCACGACCCCGACCCGAACCAGCGCCACGACCAGCAGAGGTATCGGAAGATTTGCGGCCTTTGGTGAAGTAGCCTTCTGGATACCCGATAAGTTTGTAACATGTAGACACATCGTGATTCATACGACCACAGTGAGTGCACGAGAGCTTGGTCCCAGAGCGAGAAGAAGCCCGATCCGCTTGAGGTGTTTGGGAAGCGAAGGCGACAACATCTGCAGAATTATCTCGGGTTTTGACAAGAGACTTATGACATTCTTCTTGCACCACTGTGAAGTTTTGCTAGACCAAAATACAATCGAAATACTCCATTGATGGAGCTTGAGAAAAGTGTTTATGAATATGCTCTGAAAGTGATATTTCCTCACAACTTAACTTGCAGAAAAGTCTGGTTACAAGTATTTAAACACAATAGGAAATGACCGGCTAAGGCTAAAATATAAGACCGGCTAAACACGTAACCCAGCTAACAACCTGTAACAAACTTAACAACTTGACACAGCAGAGTCTTCACTCAACATCCGCCCCTCAAGTGGGAATATCTACTAAGCCCAACTTGGCAGAAAGAAAGTGATGATGTTGTTTACCCAATGCTTTAGTCATAATGTCAGCAAGTTGAAGCTTGGTAGGCACATATGATGTCTGTAAAAAAACCGGATTGAATCTTACTTCTAGTAAAGTGAGCATCGATCTCCAAATGCTTGGTTTGCTCATGAAAGCAGGGATTGGCAACAATTTGTTGTGCAGCCTTATTGTCACAAAACAATGCAATGGGTAAGTCCACATCAATCTCCAAATCATGCAAGATATAGTTGGTCCAAACCATCTCTGCAGTTGTAGAAGTCATGCTCATATATTCTGCTTCTGCGGAAGATCGACTCATTGTGGCCTGCTTTTTAGTTTTCCAGGCAATCAAAGAGTGTCCTAAAAACACACAATACCCAAACAATGACCTCTTTGTGGTCAAACAAGCTGCCCAATCGGTATCTGAAAATCATGTGACCTTGAGCCCTTGCTGTACAGGGTAAAACAAACCCTTGTGTATTGTACCTTTTAAGTACCTCAATACATGCAACAAGGCCTGGAAATGTGGTTGTCGAGGTTGACTCACAAATTGAGACAAATGTTGGACTGCATAGGAAGTGTATGGTCGAGTCAATGCTAAATACAGAAGCCTTCCCACAATTCTGCGATATTGTTCTCCATCTACCAACAAAATTCCCTCTGTTAACTGTAGTTTCAAACCTGTAGGAAAAGGAAAAGAAACTTCCTTAGCATCCTCCATCCTTGTAGCTTTCAAGGTGTCTCGAATATATTTTTGTTGACTAAGATAAGTCCCATGTGCATCTCTAAATATTTCCATTCCAAGGAAATATCTAGCCAATCCCAAGTCCTTAATGGTGAACTTGGCATGCAGGGCATCCTTGACCTACTGAATCTGAGACAACTCATTTCCAGTGATGAGAATATCATCCACATACACCAATAAAACCAAGAAAGAGTCTAATGCACTTCTCACAAACAATGAGTAATCATTAGTGGACTGCTGAAACCCAAGAGAAATCAGAAATTGAGACAACTCTTGATTTCACTGCCTTGATGCCTGCTTTAGGCCATATAAAGACCTCTTCAACTTACATACTTCATCTCCTTTTGCATGATGAAAACCATCAGGCACTCTCATGTAGATATCCTCTTCTAGGTAGCCATGTAAAAAGGCATTATTTACATCCAACTGATGTAAATGCCACTTCTTCGCAGTAGCTAAAGCTATGACAATTCTGACTGTGGGTAACTTGGCCACTGGACTAAACGTATGTTTATAATCCTTACCCAACTTCTGATTGAATCCCTTGACTACCAACCGCGCCTTGTATCGTTCAATAGTTCCATCTGGCCGGAACTTGATCTTATATACCCACTTAGACCCAATGGCAGTGTGTCCAAGAGGCAGTGGAGTGAGTTCCCAGGTGCCATTATCTTCCAAAGCCTTCAATTCCTTTGACATGGCTTCCTCCCATTCTGGCTTCCCCTGAGCATCTCTATAAGATACTGGTTCTGTCACAGCTAGAACTTGTGATAAAGAAGCAAAATAACTGAAAGCATCATCTTCACAAGTTGGAGACTGTTGTGTCACTGTCATGACATAATCAGAAGACCACCTTGGTGCTCTTCTTTCCCTGTCTGACCTTCTCACATTGTCTGGAGCAACAACAATATCAGAAGCTACAAGGTCATGTTGCTGATTGGCCACTGACTGTGTCGCAATGTCCTATTGCAATCCTGAATGCTCAATTGTGATCACCTCAATATCTTCATCTGTCACTGCAGTTGGTTGAGGTCTAGGTTGAATCCCACCATCTAATGATTGTAACCCTGCTATAGCATGCTCTTTATAAGGAAACTTATCCTCATAGAACAATTCATCTCTACTGAAGACCATTTCCTTTCTTTCAAGGTCAAACAGTTTGTATCCTTTCTGGTTTGCTGGATAACCCAAAAGAACACACTTCCTTCCTCGAGGATCCATCTTGTCTCTTCCTCTCCTCAGAGTTGTAGCATAACATAGAAAACCTATGATCTTTAGATGATCATAAACTGGTTTCCTGTTAAATAACACCTCAAAAGGAGACTTCCAGTCAATGCTAACAAGAGGCATTTTGTTGATGAGGTATGTAGCTGATAGAATACACTCACCCCAAAATTCCTTGGGCAATTTAGCATGCAAACTGAGAGCTCTAGCTGTATCTAACAGATGCATATGCTTTCTTTCGACTATGCCATTCTGCTAAGGTGAATATGACATAGTCCTCTGATGTATAATTCCCAGACTGGAAAAATATTGCCTGTAGACACCATTTACCAATTCTGAGCCATTATCAGATCTGATCATCTTCACAGTCTTATTAAACTGTGTTTGTACCATGACAACAAAGCCCTTAACAATCTCTACAACCCGTTGTTTGTTATGCAAAAGATATGTCCAAGTTGCTCTAGATTTGTCATCCACAACTGTAAAGAAAAACTTTTCACCATTAATATTTGCAATACCAAATGGTCCCCACAAATCCATATGTACTAAATCAAAACAATGCAATGACTTTGTTTGACTTAATTGAAATGGCAATCTGTGGAATTTAGCCACTGAACAAGTATCACAAAATGTGTCTATTACAGCAACATTCTGAAGACCGGGCACATGTGACATTTTACTAAATGAAATATGTCCTAGTCTCTCATGCAATCTTCTAGCTTCTGAACTGCTGCTTGCTGCTAAACAAGCTTCACTGCCATTATTTACTTTACTGCATCTAGATGTCAACTTGTATAAGCCTCCATATTCCTTGCCAATAGCAATTACTTCTCTACTCAAAAGGTCTTGTAATTTACAAGAATCCTTGTCAAAAACAGCACATAATTGCTTCTGCTTGATGATCTTGCTCACTGAGAGCAAATTGAACTTAAATTCAGGTACCAACAACACATCAGTAATAATCAATCTTGGCCTCACAACTGCACTACCAGTCTGTGTCACACATTTCACTGAACCATCAGGCAGTTTAATTCGAATTGGTGATGGCATCTCCCTCAAATCAAACAGTCTTTCAACAAAAGGACTCATATGATCGGTAGCCCCTGGATCCATGATCCATTCATGCTTACATGAATTATATGAGACAAGGTTAAGATATGATATACCTCCATAATTGGCTAATGAAGTGCTAGTTGGTTGCTTGCCGTTGTGCATCCTCATCATCTCCATGTACATAGCTTGTACAAACTCAGGATCCATCTTGAACCTGCCTCCACTAGATCCCTCATCAACAGCAAGTGGTGTCTCTGTAACACTTTGCTCCTGAACTGCATTGTCCACTACCTTTTGTCCTCCTTTGTTCCTTTTTCCTTTGTACCAGTCTGGATAGCCTATCACCTCGAAACATCCCTCTGCCAGATGTCCATCTTGATTGCAAACTGTGCAATGTTTTTTTCTCTCCAGGATTAACTTTCTTCCCTTCTCTTTTCTGACCTCCTTGAGTATTATTAGATCTAGCCATGAAAGTTGTTGGCTCCGATACAACAGTAGAAATCTGCTTCTGTTTTTCTACTTGTAACACCAAGTAATATGCTCGATTAAGCATTGGAACAGGATCCATCGAGACAATCTGACTTTTAATGTTGTCATAATCTGGATTCAAATTGACCAGAAAATGCAGCACTTTGTCCTAATTGTCTAATTACATGACTCTCGCCATTACCTTACATGTACATTTGCTCAAATTTCCACAAGTACATGGAGGTATATTGTTTAAACATTGCAATTCATCCCAACATCGTTTCAGTTTGGTCTAATAGCTTGTCACTGACAGATTTTCTTGCACAATCCTCATAAGTTCTTGTTTCAATTGAAACAACAACGGTGCATTATCCTGGCTATATCGTTCTACAATTTATCCCCACAGCTCCTTAGTAGAAGTAGTTAAAATGAACGAATTAGATACCTCCGGAGTCATCGAGCTCAGTATCCAGTATGACACCATCTCATCGCACCGAATCCAGCGCGGCAAGTCCTTGGAGTCATCTTCTGGTCTAGGTACAGATCCATCCAGGATTCCGAGTTTCATCTTCGCTCCTAATGCGCGCCTCAGTTGCCTGTTCCATGCGATGAAATTCGTGCCGTCGAACAACATTTGAGTAATCTGCACATTCGGATTTTTTGAATTTGACATCGACAGTGGATCTCCGGAAGACATCACACTCAATTGCTTCGGCTGATCTTCATTCATCGTCGAAAATTGATTCAGGTTCTTCGCACGAAGGAACTTCCTGTCGCTCGAATCTGGATCAACTAGGTGAGGAAATCAATCTGAGAATAGAACACTCGATCTAAGAACTCTCTCTCTCGAATGTATCAACCTCGCTCTGATACCATGTGAAGTTTTGCTAGACCAAAATACAATCGAAATACTCCATTGATGGAGCTTGAGAAAAGTGTTTATGAATATGCTCTGAAAGTGATATTTCCTCACAACTTAACTTGCAGAAAAATCTGGTTACAAGTATTTAAACACAATAGGAAATGACCGGCTAAGGCTAAAATATAAGACCGGCTAAACACGTAACCCAGCTAACAACCTGTAACAAACTTAACAACTTGACACAGCAGAGTCTTCACTCAACAACCACCAGGGCATAGGCTCGGTTCAGCGGCGGTAAGGGATCATGAGCCATGATGTTAGACCGAATAGTCCCAAATTGATTGTCATCGAGCCCCATAAGAAACTGATGAAGACGTTCTTCTTCAGTGGCGCGTGAGATGCGAGATGTAATCTGACAAGTGCAAGTCCCACAAGTACAAGCCATGGGTGGCACATAGGTTTGCAGTTCATCCCATAAGTGTTTCATCTTGCTGTAATAGGCCGAAATAGAGAGGCCTTGCTGGCGACACAGGGCGATGTCCGACCGGATCTGCAAGACTCTTGGTCCGTTACCGACCGAGAATCGTTGAATCAAATCCTCCCATAGCTCGTGGACCGTATCGAAATAAGAGATGGACGGTCGAAGAGAAAGATCGATTGACTGAATAACCCAACCGATCATCATAGAATTGACACGAAGCCAATCTTCCTCAGCGGCGGGTTCTTCGGGTTTGGCAATATGGCCGTTGAGAAAACCCATCTTCCCTTTAGTGCGGAAGGCATTCTTCAATGCAGTAGTCCACTCTTGAAAGTTGTCGCCTTTCAGAGTTACCGTGCTAATATTTTGACCCGGTTGATCGGAAGAATGAAGGTAATAAGGTGACTCCACATCGTTGATAGGACGTTTTGGTCGCTGATGTGAGAGAGCTTGAATAAGAGCCAACAAAGTGTCATTGGTGGCGGCGGCTTCGCTGGAGGGGTCTACCATCGTCGGCAAGGGACGTAGGCAGCAGCGAGACCAGAGAAGAAGGGAGGGAGGGAGGCCGAAAAAAAAATAGGGTTCAAGCCTGCTCTGAAACCATGAAACGTTGCAAACAGGAATAAATTTGCTGATGTATTTTCCCTTTGGAATGGAGTATATATGACCATTACAAGAAGATGAGAAGATGAGAGGGCTGGAGAACATAAATACATGACAATACAATTTAATCTATTATCTCAATAATGACAGCCTATGCTTTTAGTTGTATTCCTTTGTATGGTGCTCTGTTCTATAGCACAATATTAATTATGCGTAATTGAGGTTGCTATCTGATCAATGATTAGAATAATAATTTCTTAAGCTTACACAATTCTTGTATCCCCAGAGTCGAGTCTGTTGTTCAATAAGTAAGCTGTAAATAAGCTCCTCTTCATCTTCTCTACTTTTAGTTGGCACATTCTGATGCGCATGAAAGCCCCAACAGAGGGCACATGTGATCCAATCGCTCCGCTGGATTTGCCACATTCTTTGCATGCATTTGGACGTATCTCTCCCACGGATTCAGAGAATATGGTAATATTTCATCTATTATACCATGTTGCATTTATTCATTGTCTAAGTTAATCCGTTGCATTTAATGTTATTAGGTAATTTATTCAACTGTGAATGAGTTAGTTGCATGACAAGAGGAATTTAGAACTTGTTAAAAACTGAATATAAGGAAGAGCTTTCTTTTGACAAACAACATTGCGTAGAATAAAGAACTTGCCATATGTTTTGGAATAGCAACTTTTGTTGTCATTTGTGATTGAAATATTTTAGCTATACCTATACACCTTTAATTATTGTTGCTACTTTTTCTTCAGAAAGAGATAGCTTTGTACACTGCTTCAAAAATCAGCAGTGAGTTTTGTTGGTTTGACCTTGATGGAGATATCGATCCTTTCTTCAAGGTAATAAACTTTTGTTACAATTTATAGATGACTACGTCTATGTTAGTACCTCAAAATGCCAATAGCTTCATTTCTATATATAGTTCTATCATGTTTAGATAATATTTTCTTACTCTCAATGACTAATTCAGGAGTATTGGTGCAAAAGATTGTTGGAACTGAATTTTCCGGGCACTTTTCCGGTGGGCTCCGGTCACCGGTTGTGCCGGATTATGGGAGCGTTGGATTCGCCTCCGCGAGCTCTACAACGAAGTGTGCTCATACGATAAATTCGGGTTCCGTTTGAATGAGAAATGAGGACTCAAAGGTGGTTGGTTGTAACACCCAAATGGAGTTTGGGGTGCAATTCTATATCCCACATCGGAAATGTGGGAGTAGAATTGAGTGGTTTATATACCACTGTCACCCAAGCTAAGGTAAGAACTTGGTGACTATGGAGAAAAGAGTTTGACCACTCACGCGCGCCGTCCGTCCGTCCGATCCGGTCAGGCTCGGGCTTGTGGACTTGGCCGAAGGCCCAAGCAGCAGCTAAGCTTCTTTTTGGAAGCCAGCTGGGCCGTTTCGGGAATGGGCTGCAGACCAAATCCTCCGCCATCAATACCGGAGATCTTCGCAAATACTCCGGAAGATCCGTAACGTCCACCGCCACTAATGCAGAAGATCTGCAACGGTCACAACGTGATCCTCCATGAATGCAGAAGATCTGCAACGGCTCCTCTTCCAAGCTCTATATAAGAGCGAGCGTCCTCTCATTCAGATGACACACTCATCGAACACGGCTATCATCCTCCCTCCTCTCTGTTTTCCGAAAAAATCGAGTCTGAGAGTGCTCCACAGAAACGGTTCGTAGCCTTCGGTCCTTTGGTTGCGCAAGTCCGAAGTTGTTCAAGCAGTTGTATCCTGGGATTCGGAACGCCATCAACCGTCGCAATACGGGGCGTTTTCAGAATTAAGGAGAGAGATATCGTTCTCGACTCTGCTTCGTAATTCTGTTCGGTATAATTTCGTTTCGTTATTACACACTTTCTTATTGTAATTTATATTTCGTATATGCGTTCCAATAAAGATTACACCCAAAGGATGGATGTATGTGAAAATTAAAGGTTTATCGTCAACCTCCATTGCGTGAATCTCTAAGAAAGGGTAAGCTTAAAAAGCAAGACATTACCATGACAAAACAGAAAAGTTCTCTACTTCAAGCAGCCGATTCAATTGGAGGAAAGATTCAATATGATTCTCCAGGCTTCTTAGCCAATAAGCGCCAGGTGATTTTACATTCCGTAAAATGATTGTTGCTTGTAGTTTTACATCTTGTTTCAGCATCTTCTACTTTATTTCATTATGCAGTTGGCAAAGGCTTATGTGATTTTTCTGGATTCGCTCTTCAATTATATCTCTTAATTATGATACTGGCAAGATCTGTTCATGCCCTTCAATTATATATCGTTTCGTCATCCTAAACAATATAGCAGAGAATACTGGCAAAATTTGGTCATCCACTGACGTTAAGTCTTCCTTGTGTTAACTTATCCAAGAATGACTTTCAATCTATATATATTTAAAAGTTAGTATTTTAGGTTAATGAATGCTAATTCTTAATGATGATTTTTTTTTTTTTCATTTCTTGCCTTATTTATTTAGCTCAAAATTTAAACAATTTCTCAAATTTGAAAAGTACTAAAGTGACAATTTCATATAGTAATAATTATATCAATAATATATAATCTTATATATAATATAAAAAGTTTTTGATTCACAATTATATACAATTACTACATATTAATTAATTATTAAGTCATCATTTTCATATCGTTGTATAACTCTTATATCTTCACGTTAAAATTTCAACATAGTTCAATTTATATTTCTATTAAGAATAAAAAACAACCATCTATCTATATATATATTTAAAAGTTAGCATTCTAGGTCAATGAATGCTAACTTTTAATGATGAATTGTTTTTTTTTCATTTCTTGCCTTATTTATTTAGCCCAAAATTTAAACAATTTCTCAAATTTGAAAAGTACTAAAGTGACAATTTCATATATTAACAATTATATCAATAATATATAATCTTCTATATAATATAAAAAGTTTTTTGATTCACAATTATATACAATTACTACATATTAATTAATTATTAAGTCATCATTTTCATATCGTTGTATAACTCTTATATCTTCACGTTAAAATTTCAACATAGTTCAATTTATATTTCTATTAAGAATAAAAAACAACCATCTATCTATATATATATTTAAAAGTTAGCATTCTAGGTCAATGAATGTTAACTTTTAATGATGAATTGTGTTTTTTTTTTTTCATTTCTTGCCTTATTTATTTAGCCCAAAATTTAAACAATTTCTCAAATTTGAAAAGTACTAAAGTGACAATTTCATATATTAACAATTATATCAATAATATATAATCTTCTATATAATATAAAAAGTTTTTGATTCACAATTATATACAATTACTACATATTAATCAATTATTAAGTCATCATTTTCATATCGTTGTATAACTCTTATATCTTCACGTTTAATTTTTAACATAGTGCAATTTATATTTCTATTAATCATGAAAAACAACCATCTATCTATATATATTTAAAAGTTAGCATTCTAGGTCAATGAATGCTAACTTTTAATGATGAATTGTTTTTTTTTTTCATTTCTTGCCTTATTTATTTAGCCCAAAATTTAAACAATTTCTCAAATTTGAAAAGTACTAAAGTGACAATTTCATATATTAACAATTATATCAATATTATATAATCTTCTATATAATATAAAAAGTTTTTGATTCACAATTATATACAATTGGTTTTTGTTTTTTTTATTCACAATTATTTATTTAGCCCAAAATTTAAACAATTTATTTTTTATTGTTCTATTTTATACATAAAAGACAATTATATCAATAATATATAATCTTCAATTTATATTTATATTAAGGATGATTTTTATTGTTATTTTCAGTTAGATCTTGCCTCTACGTATGGACTACTCTTTAGGTTATGACTCATTTTTTAACCTAAATCTCAATTAGTGATAGTTACTACACATTGTATACGTTATATTTTGCTCTAATTTACTCCTATTTTAATATTATCCAATTATAACATGTAACTCCCGTATTTAGTACACAGTGAATGTTTGAAAACAAATTATAGTCAAAATGTCTAAACGGTTATATGTCAAAATGACTTAACTTTCCAAGTAACATTTTCATCTATATAAGGACGAAAACGGTGGTATTCCGTTCATTTGCTCTGGGCATCCATCATCTCATTCTTCTACATGGAAATTAGCTTTAGAAAGCCATATAGTAAAGCTTGAGAGATAGTGGACAACACCTTAAAAAGACATGATCACTAAAGTAAACATAATTATTAAGTTAAAGATGTGAATGAGGATTCCTGATTGTCGATGATACAAGTATATATCCACCTCACGGTAAACTATCCTTGATTATATGTTTTGGATCTCTTTTGTAGTCTACAATACTTACATATATCGGTTCTAAATTTATTAATATAATCGTCTTTAATTTCTCAATAGGTTAATTTTGTGTGAAGATGTCAAAGAATTGGATAATCTAATAGCACTATTGAGGCATCGATTGTTTACATCATGCACCGATAGCTTTCTCTAGAAGGAGGACAAAGACAATTGATTTAGGACGACTGATTGTTAGTAACGAATAAAGCAAACTATTTTATGGACGATGTAAACCCTTCAACTATTGATAGCATAAATTTAATTAGGTTTGTATTTTTAGTTCCTTTTTTGTACTAAATAGTTTTAGGTAGGTGTGTTGTTATTTTGGTTAAGGATGATTTTTATTGTTCTATTTTATACATATTCATTTTACACTCATCATGTATATATACTACATTTGGCCTCATTTGTATTGGTCTAGAGGAATTAATCAAGGATGAAAGCCAATATAATAGACATGTACTCACTCTCACATATGAAATGTACAAGGAGGAAGTTATGAATTATAATTTCGCTAAGAAGAGTAAGCATGTATCAATAAAATAACTAATGTACTTTTATATAAAATGTAACAAGGTTTAAGAATATGCAGAGTCACCAATTATTTATATTACTACGTATTTAATAACAATAGGAAATAATGACTAATATATTTTAATTAAAATGATATTAATGTCTTGGAATATGTAAAATCAATGTGACTAATAAAACGATATATATTTCAGACCAAATAAATAAAATGATATATTAATGAATATTAATAACTAAAGCATAAGAAAAAAGACATTATTAAAAGGCAATAAATTTGTAAGATAAAGGCAAAAAATTAGAAATATGGAGGGTAGTTGAGCATGTAAGAAATGAGAGTTGTTGTAGCAAGTTTCTTACAAATACTCGAGTTCAAGCACAACATATAATTAGATAGACATTTTTAAAATATTCCCCAAATATTTTCAAAGAAAAAAACGCATCCCTACAAAAAACAACTACCACCTTAATTCAAATTTTAAATTGAACTTTTGACCAAAATAAATAAATAAAATTATACTTCGTACAATCATAGTATTTTATACCTAAAATACTTAGATATTACATTTTTTGATCAAGACTTAGAAATTACATTTAAAATAATATATCGTCTAACATAAAACATAAAACAATCGAGGTGGGCTAGGTTGTAGTAACATCTACTTCGTATGGGACTTGGGAAGAAAAGTTTTCCTGTTGATCTATGTTGTCATGGCAAGATGTTTATTCATTGGCCGTCAAGTGGAGGCAATTTTGAAGCAAATGAAATCTATTACGGCGGTGCGCATGAATCACTATGATCATCATTATTCTGCTGGGGTCTCGGGGCTCACACTAAACCCTACGTACAGTTTCAATTGGCCGAGAAGGAAGAAGAAAATGGCTTCCACCTATTTTCAGGAAGACAAAACTACGCTCAATCAATCTTCACAGACGAGTAATACTTATCGGATGATCGATGTTCTAAAATGTTCCCTGTCATTGGCTTTGGGCCTTTCCTTGAAATATCTACTTTTTTACGATTACTGCGTTTAAATTATAATGTAATAAAATAATTTTGAAGATATCAAGGCACCAGTGGTCTAGTGGTAGAATAGTACCCTGCCACGGTACAGACCCGGGTTCGATTCCCGGCTGGTGCATTTTTTTAGTTCTTCAATTTAATAGGAAGGTTTTTGGAACAACATTTAATTCACTTGAGAAATTCTCTTACAAAGAATGAAACTCAAAGCATCAAGAATGACATCTACATAATCTTTCTAAAGAGGAATATTTAGGATATAGATTAGAAAAATTCTTGTACTCATTTTAATGGTTAGCCAATTTTGTATTTTTATGGATAGTTCCTATTATTCTATTGTATTCTTTAGTTATTTCAAATAGAAGTAAATCTCATCCATTCTTATCACAATAGCCCAACCGAATTTCAAGTAGTTATATGATGGGCAAGATATTAGCCCTAACTCGTTGATCTTTGATCATGACAAAGAAAAAATCATAAAATAAAAATTATACAAAAGATATTGAAAAATTCTTTTACTGATTTTAATGGTTAGCCAATTTTGTATTTTTATGGATAGTTCGTATTATTTTATCAATTTTTTAATGTGTGTCCATGAGTACATCTTATCAAGTACAGGACACTGCACAACCTCAGATCCAATATAGAGGTTGTATCGTACCACATTCAGACGCGTGCCATCAAACGCCACAAGATGATTGATGAGTATTCTCAATTCTATCATGTTTGTATGGGCTGCATTTTTATTCAGAGCTTGATTCTGGTTTAGATCCATAATTTATGTCTGATACTAATCTTTTAACTAGTGATCGGTTGTTTAAGTTCTAAGTTTAGGTACATTCTCGTGACTAGTACGTGTTTGGCGCTTATTTTTTTGTGAATTGAATGATCAATGATCCATCTTTTCACTAAATAGTGCGGTTATATTGGAATACTAAGTGTTACATAATTTATCATGTACGTGTTTTCTGCAGTGAAGTAATTATTGTTAGGATTCAAGCGTAAGAGAAAAACGAAACAAAGAACACGAGAATTATTAAACTAGTTCGTTAGAAAATATGATTATGTTTGAGAACACTACCAAGTCAGAGTTTTTTCTTACTGTTTTTGTTATAACGATTACAATAATTATATGAGTATTTATACTAATGAACGAAACCCTAATCAGGTCCAAAGATCCTTGTACGAATAGGCCCAAAAAATTTCACTGGATCAAATTTGATCGTTGTGTACAGACTATCATGAAAATAAATAGATTAGAAACAAGACAAACCAAGCTCGTACAACACTGAACAAAAGTTTATTGAATTAACCAATAAAAAAATGGTAATCGTCATTAACTTCAATTCATATCCTTATTTAAGATGTTTGCTCCCTCGATCACTTTACTTCATACATAAAATATATCTTCCTCTCTATGCAGTATGCACGTGCACACCAAAATTTTATCCTCACAACTTGATTAGTTGGTTATACATATCATCATATAATATAATTCATCAATCAAATTATGGAAGATTATCATGAGAGGATCTATTTAAGCATCAACGGAGCAACTTTCCATGATAAAAAATAAAAGAAGAAAACGAGGTAGAAGAAGAAGGGAGATTCGAAAGGCAATGATAGTAAAAATATATGATTGTGTGTTTTGCATGAGAGTATTCACCACATCACAAACACTTGGTGGCCACATGAATGTCCATAGAAGAGATAGGGCTTATCAAAAACCCTAACCCTACAAACACCAAATCCTCTTCTTACAATATTTCCACCACATCATCTCCTCAATCTACTATGTATCCAAACGTTACATTATTCCTAGTCCTCCATTAAAGGCAAGCTCGATTTCCTTCGACATGAAAGGGAGTTGCAGTTCTAAGGGTTTTGGTGAAGAAGGCAAAGGGGAGGAATTGGACTTGGAGCTTCGGTTAGGGCATTATTGGTAATTAGTTTTACTTGGAATACCTACTTAGTACTTACTAATTTAATTTCCTTTGTGCAACTTATGGCCTAGCTAGGTAGCTATAGTAAGCTACTTTGTGTGGGCAAAATAGACTTTTTTCCCCGTTTACCTCAAATTTTAAGTTATGTAATTAGCACACACGTACGTGCTAGAAGAGGCGATCCTCTAGCAAACTATGTGTTTTAATTTATATAGTTCACTTAGTTTACTTAATACAAACATGGCTCAGCTGGTAAAAAAACTCTCCTCAGGTACGTACAGCTTTCTCTTTCAACTTTCCTTTTTTTTTTATGTATTATTATTGTTGTGAAATATGCTTACAGGATATCTACATATGTAGTTTGATAGAAGAGAAATGTAGAATATATCCTGTAAGCATATTTCCTTTTTTTGTATTATTTTAACTACTTTCTATTAACTACCAAAAAAATTAGTCTTTTATTGAGAGAGATGTATAATTGGGTTAATCACATTAAGATGACTACTATTTTACATGTTCTTGTATTTTTATTAACCATATATTAATTAGATACATTATTTTTAAGTATATTATTAATTAATAAACTATAATTATATATATCAAATGCTTATCGTTCACAATTATAGTCCAATATATTTCTTTTTCAAAATTTTCTGACTCTGCCACTGCGTACTAGCTAGTTAGTATGGCGCTCGACATCTTGAAGATTGATCGAGATGTCACAAATCATTTAATGGTGAGTATTACTCGGGGCTATGAATGCGATCTTTCTCTGTAAATATAAGAGTTGAGATTGATGACTTGTAGTCGTCTTGTACGTACTCATACCTAATATATATATATATACACTATTTACAGCGTAAATAAAGCTATTGTATATTTGTGACTTTAATCTGCTATGTACACCGAGACTTTTTGATATGATACTAGGTGAAGTACAATTTAATCAGCTTTTGGTCAAGGGCTTTTAGTATGGAATTTTTAATTAAAATATAATAAAATATTTGAAGGAGCTAAAAGATTCAAGGAGAGTCCTAAAATTTGACCTAAATTTGGGATCGGCTTATAGGAATAAAAATAAGGGCATATTAGGTCGGCACATTTGTTTTTGCCTGGAATCCCTGTAAAACCACGTCGTTTACGCGTTATAGGAAACGCGTCCTTCCGTGTTTTTGGACTTGTCAGTGCCACACGTCGCACGCTAATTGGTGTACGCCTGATGCGCGACGCGTGGCAATAAAATACAACATTATATCTTTTTAAGACCAATCCTAAAAGCCCCATTAAAATTGCTCTCAGCTAATCACTTAATTAATCTGTCCGTAAAGTTACACAAAATCACCCGATCTGCACTTATAATGTAGTATAATTTATTTATCACCTACGTCAACTGGTTGTTAAAACCGTGTTATAACGATAAAACAAACATTTTGACCGAGGTAAAGTTCAAAAGGGCAGTTAAATATTAAAAAGATGTAATGGCATGATCAATGTTCTAAATTTTTTGAGGTAAAAAGAATTGATAAAGATAAAACGATTTTGAAGATATCAAGGCACCAGTGGTCTAGTGGTAGAATAGTACCCTGCCACGGTACAGACCCGGTTCGATTCCCGGCTGGTGCATTTTTTAATTCTTCAATTTAATAGGCCTTCCCAAGCAAATTAATTTCGTTGTATTTTTGTTGTTATTACTTTGATGACAAGCATCGCTTAATCTTAAAGTGAATTTGCATGCACGATTAAAAGACTAATTTAATTACATAACGAAACCCTCAAACCAAACAAATTTAATTACTTGAAAATTATTTCATAAATGAACCCACCTTTGCAACTAAATCGTAAATTTAATTTGTTCCTTCAAAATGAATTTCATACAAAAGGCAAAAAAAACCTTGTTTTAGTATAAACCACCCCTCTATCTTAAACCTATGCCAAATATATATAACTTCAAGTGTGTGCTCAGAAAATTTACTAAATTTCAGTTCGTTAATGTCAAAACTCAAAAACAATAATTCATACTATATATGGCGCAATTAGGCACGCTCTAGCTATCCCTTTCAAAATTTTCCCACATAAGCATTTTGCATGCTCGTAATAAACTTAGCTAGTTCAAGTGCCCTACTTGTTTCTAAAAAATAGATCATTTGTATCTATATTACATGGTGGTAAATTGATGATTAATGAATTAATCATGAATACTAATTAACCAATAAAGAATTACTTATCGTCATTAACTTCGCTTATGCTCCCTCAATCACTTTACTTCAGACATATATATATATATCTTCCTCCTCTCTATGCACGTACACAGTAAAACTTTATCCTCACAACTTGGATATACAGATCATCGCAATCTATCAATCAAATTATAAATGGAAGATAATCATGAGAGGATCTATTTGAGCATCAATGGAGCAACTTTCCATGACCAGAAAAGAGACTAGGAAGAAGAAGGCGAAATTTGAAAGGTAATGATTGTCCATAGATTGTGTATTTTGTAGGAGAGGATAGGGCTAACGAAAGGTAATGATTGTCCATCAATGGAGCAACTTTTCAAGGTAATGATTGTCCACAGCACAAGCCCTTGGTGGCCACATGAATGTCCATAGAAGAGATAGGGCTAACGAAAACCCTAACCCTACAAACACCAAATCCTCTTCTTCTTACAAAATTCCCACCACATCATCTCCTCTTGATCATCTACATCATCACTATGTATCCAAGCACTACTACATTAATCCTAGTCCTCCATTGAAGGCAGCTTGGTTTCCTTCGACATGAAAGGGAGTTGCAGTTCTAATGGTTTTTGGTGAAGAAGGCAAAGGGGAGGAATTGAACTTGGAGCTTCGTTTAGGGTATTGTTGGTAATTAATTTTACTTGGAAATTGGAATGCCTACTTAAAGTGTATTTAGCAAGTCCATAAAAATAGCATTTGAAATAGCGTTTTGCGTTTTGAAAAAAATAAGATGGTTTGATATATAGTAGTAGATGTAGCTTTAATATTAAGTAGTGTTTGAAATGCTATTTTTTTCAATATTACTCTCATTAACGGTTCGATTTAAACTAGTTTTAATTTTTTCTTCTACTGTTACCACTATATCATCTGCTATCGCTACCACTAGATATGTCAAACAGGACCTTAAAGCTACTTTATGTGGGCAGAAGAGAGACTCTTTTTTTCCGTTTACTTCAAATTAATTATTTTAAGTTATGTAACGAGTACACACGTACGTGCTACTAATAATATACTCAAATGAAATTATATATTTGTAGGATGATTCCGTCTTAGCTAACTCCTTATCGATCATCTAATAGAAGCAGAGATAAATCCCTTTTCAGTTAACTTATTTGGCCGGCCATTTTAAGAAATATGAAATGAAGTACGTACATGATTAAGTATACGTACGTGACCATGCGTCCATGCCATATGAACAACTAACTCCGATTGAATGAGGATTTGTAGTTGTCATATAACATTTTATTACATATTTTGGGTCAAGATTATCAAGATCGAGATTTTAGAATCGTATTGTAACTGACCTCTTAAATTGTAAAATCGAATAGAAGGATCGCAAAATCCTATTAATTAATACACTAACATGTATTTATGTAGATAAATTATTGTTCGGTCCTTATATTTTAAATAAAAAATATAAGTAGACAAAAAACAACAATATTGTCTCGTCATTCATCCATTTTTTTAAATTTAACAACAATCTTTATTTTTTTTACAACTTAGAACATATGTTCATATTATTATTGAATGGTGATAGATTGGTTTAATGATAAATAATAATGTTATAATTAATTGTATGTGTTTTGGTTGTTTATGTTGAGAATAAGAATTAATTATAATAGGTATATATCTTTACTTTTATTAAGAAATAAGGACTAAAAGATCGATTCAATTGCTTAAAAAGAACTCGATTAAAATTTGTTAAATTTCATTCAAAATAAAGTTGAATTTGGTGGAATCGTATCAGAATTTTAAGATCGTAAGATCCAATGATCCAGATCGTGAAATTATAACATTTCACTATGATTTTATACACATACGATTCACTATTGAATATATATGAATTATATGATCATATGATCCGAATCACAGTTTGAGTAACGTTGCTCCGAACTATGACATTTCATATTTTGGATATCTTGTACTTAATTTTCATGTATGGATTTCATCGAGAAATTTATAAACAAGTTGTTTTGGCATGATCATACAAGACTTAACACAATATGATGATTTCAAGATTAAATTAAAGTGGAGAAGAATAATAGGGAGAGTGACTTCTCATTAGCTTATTAAACGAATAATAGCTCGAAAATTAACATATTATATGTGTTTTTGTTAACAATTTGGGGAGGCTCATGCCTATAAGATCGAACTTTTCATGCTAAACAAACCTATATGATGTATCTAAACTTGTATTTTTTTGTTTGTAAAATATAAAATTGAACAAATCATATCTTAGCTTGAGCTAATTTTTGAACAACTTAAGCGACAAAATGCTATACTTGTAGTATATATTAATTAAAAAAATTAATAATTATCACTAGTTCTTAAAAAAATGCATATAAACAAATTAAGTGGATTTCAGATTATATTACAACATAGTCGATATCGACTATGGATATCAATACGTTGATAAAAATATAGTTTTGTAAAAGTATGTATACTGTTTTTTTTTTAATAATAAGTTAGTAGTGTTGAAAAATATAAATTTAACACCAAAATAATAAAATATCACTATATTTTATTGATCTATGTGTCGCCGTTTGTAGAACAAATTGTTGGGTACAAATTTAAGTCCACGACACGTGTAGATGAAGAAGATAATTTTTTTTGAGATATTGTGTCAATGGGTATCATAGATAATCAAAATTTATTTTACTCATCAAATCTTACATTTTTTGTTTCAAAATAATCTTATAATACTCCTAGTATCATCATTAAAAATACCTTAGAGATGATCTAAACATACACTCACCGTAAACCGAAACTCTTACACAGCTAATCAAATTGCATGTCTTTTAAGTGAAAAATATTTCATTAATTAAAACTTTGATTTTCGGTTGAAATCTTACTTCGAACAATTAAAATTGAAAAGTGTTGTCTATCACAGTGGTTTTTTTTTAATCATTTAATACTATTAATTTGTTAGTTAAAGTATAATATGACTTTAAATACTATATTACAAAACATTTCACATTCAATTTACAAATTAGATAGACAACGTATTTATGAATAAATTAAAAATTATAAACGTATTTATCAAATATAAAAATTTAATTTAAATTTATTAATAAAATATTATTTAATATTAATACGATTGTATTTTAATTAAATTTTAGCTAATGTAATTTAAGATTTACTATTTAAATTATTATTATATATTTAAATAGTTGATGGATAAATAAAGAGATAGTTAAAAAAAATTGGGCTAAAAAAAAAAGAAAAAGTAGATTGGATTTTTTATATAAAATAAATGATAAAAAATAATAAAAATTAGCTAAAAAAACTGTCTAAAAAACTCACCCACTGCTCAGTGCCAGATTTAACCGTCAAAAGAATCTTCCTTCCACCACCTGCAGAGCTGCAGGCTACAGAGAATTGGTACGTTTACACCCTCCAGGCCTCCACCATCTTTACAATGATTTAAAATTAGAAATATCTATCCTGGATTGGAATTCTGTAAGAAAAAAAAAAAAGAACAGCTTCCTCATCTATATATATCTGGATTGGAGCAAGATTTCGGTAGAAAAAGAAAAAATTCGAAATGCCGAAAGTACCTGCCGGCGGCGACGCTTCTTCTTCCCGGAGCCGTCCCTACCGTATACTCCTTAGCTTTCTTCTCTGTTTTATACTAACCTTTTATATATGTTTATGCAGCTCGTCCAAACCCAACGCCAACGGCAGATTGGATGTACCCGGCGAACAATTCAATGCCACAGGGGTTCTCAAATCAGGCGCTTACCGTAATGAAGCAATTGGAGAAGGGGCTCTCAGAGTACATCAGAGAACGTGCTTTGGAATACTGCATACATTCCGGCGGCGCGATTGTCAGCGGCGAGCATGTTGCGGTCTCGGCGAACAGGGTGGAGGTGAAGATCGCCGAGCAAACGCTGTCCAGGTGGCCCGGCGCCCTTCCCGACTCTGCCGTCTCGTTCAAGCAGTATGGACGTGATCTGGCTCAGCCACGGCCGCCGCGACTTGCCCTAATGGGTACTACTCTGTACTCCGGAGAGGCGCTTCAAACGCTGAAGTTGATCGAGAGCCGTTTCTTCGAATACATCAGGTACGCCGGCCTCGGAGGACTGGAGCGCATCATTTCCAGGATGATCGGCCCTCATCAGGTTGCACTGTCGGCCAACACAGTGCAACTTGAAATCGCTGAGGAAGCACTGGCCGGGTGGGGCGGTGCCCTCTCCGACGAGGCCCGCTCCAACGCAATCTCGTTCAGAAAGAGGATTCTCTCAGGTCCCACCCCATATCTACCACCCTCTTCCTTTTGCACTGCCGGGATCCCGCGATGACGCCGGCGGTGATGGTGCCGGCCCCAATTAGCATCCACGTCTGTTTAAGCTTTAGTATGGAGTTTCATGAGCTGTTTGGTTTAATTTTTGGACGTATTTTAGGTTAACATCCTGGAAACTTGTTATATCTTCCACCTTGAAGCTGAATTCTGAGTAATTAGTTTGATTGTGCGTATGTGGAAGAAGTGTTACAATTAGGGTCTGTTCGGATGTAACATTAATGTTTTACTGAACTTCTTTACTAATTGCCATCAGAATCGTCATTAACATAATCAATTATCTCTGAATTGCTTAACTCTTGCAGTGTTGCCATTAACAGAATCAAATTTCACCAAAAGATTTGAAACCACGTCAAAGCCAGTTCCAACTAAATTCCTGATTCTTCTTGAATCAAATTTCTACTTCGATGCAATAAGGGGCCTGATTCAATAAGGGCCCCCAGGGTATCCGAATGATGCATCACTGTCATGGTAAATTGACACGTAAGAAACCGATTTAATTTAACCAAAAGATTTGAAACCGATTCTTCTTGAATCAAATTTAAATCATCTCCTA
Source organism: Rheum nobile (assembly GCA_027886185.1). Taxonomy (NCBI): domain Eukaryota; kingdom Viridiplantae; phylum Streptophyta; class Magnoliopsida; order Caryophyllales; family Polygonaceae; genus Rheum; species Rheum nobile. Next base: position 72,083 of record WOAB01000066.1, read on the forward strand.
TTCCATTACAAGTTTGAATTCCGCTTGTTTCCTGATTCTTCTTGAATCAAATTTCTACTTCGATCGATTCACACTTTCCTGATCAGTTTTTTATCAAATTTTGTTCCGATTCTTGATCGATTTCACCGATTTGAGCTATGGTGATTCCAGTTACTCCTACTATCTTCCGCAATGTAAATCTGTCGATGGAATCTTTTGGGTCCGAATGTTTTTAGAGCGGTTTCTTGTCCAAGTTCGAGGAAGTTGAAGAGAGGAATTGAAGGTGTTATGGGGCCATCACATTGATTTTGTGAAGAAAGCGCCATGAAAATGGGTTGAGAAAGAGAGTGAATTGTGGACGATGAAAGTGATATTTTTTTTTATATGCAGATGACTTTTGTCTTATATTAGTGAGAGAGCGTTGGTTGTTTAATTGGTTAGTTTTTTTTTTCTCGTTTCTCACAAACTACCAATATGCGTATTGCAGACTTTGCAGTACATACATGTGTACACCTGAAGCTGATGCTGATGTTGTGTTAGACAAGGTTATAGATTACATACGGAGGGAATATAACATTAGTCATGTGACAATCCAGATAGAGCGCTGAAGCCGCGTCTCTAGCCTTGTTGTGGACTTCAAAATTTGTCGGGTTTTGGGTGTCGAATTGGAGGATGATGGTATGAAGATCATTGAGCTCTGCACGGAGATGCCAGGATGTAGAGATTATGAATTTGGGTAAGATTAACTACTACTTCTTGTTATTAGAATGCTGTATTTTGCAGCCTTGATTTTCATCCCCACATTCTCTAATCTCTAGGGTGTTGTTGATATGAGTATTTAGACTTTGATATCCTCTAAGAACAGTTCTTTTTACAATAATTGATTGTGCTAATCTACGGTGGAGTCGTTTGAATGAGAAATACAAATCCAATGCAACCCAACTGATGCCACTATAAAAAAACATATTATTAAAAAATCCTATATTTGATGCATACAGAAGAAAAATGCAAAGTGAAACAGAAGTTGTAGCTTAAGCAAATGGTATAAAGAAAGCGCATGAACTTGGAATACAAATCTCTATATGTGACAGTTTCTTGGTAATTAAAGATGGACCAAAAGTGATACTACTGAAATCTTGTATTGTAATAACAGTGCAGTAAATCAGATTTCATAGCCAACAACAATGTTAATAGTAGCTCCAACATCAAGTCACCAACAACTCTTTGGTCAAACAATTTAAAATATTATGTTGGAAAACACCTACAAACTAAACTTGTTTTGACACAAAACCTTTCAACACTTTTGTGTGGTTATATGTAATTGGTATGGGGGAGAGGAACAAGTGTGCAAAAACATCATGTCTTAGTCTTTCTCCAGCTCCATGTTTTGTTCAACACCAAATTACACCTTCTCCTTCGCAGTTGTAGATGTAACTTTCCTACACATTATATTGGCTTGAAGGCATTAGTAGGAAAGAAAACAAACAAAAAAAACAGCATATTACACGAGCGCCGAAATTTACCTTAAGATGAAGATTGCAATATCTTCTTGCAGTCATTGAAAGTGCCATGGAAAGGTGTCGCCCTGCCCTCAGACACCACCCAGAGCTCATCGACACTGCCTGATATCAGGTGCTCATCGTGACTTACCTGCAATTATGAAATACCAATTTGGATTTAGAAAATCAAATATCCATCTTATGTTTTGATTTGCAGCATATTGCAAATGAGGAAAATTGAGCTCTGAGTAATAGTGATAGTATAATAACAAGTACCATGACGATTCCTCCTTGGAAAATAAGGAGCCCTTGAATTAGGGCCTCCACGGCATCCAAATCCTGTGAATACAACACACATAGTATTCACACGTCATTTATGCAACAAAAAACAATGTTCTTCTAGATAAACTAATATGAAAAGGTAGTATTATCTGCATAGGAATTTACAAGATGGTTTGATGGCTCATCAAGCAATAATAGATGATGCTTCTTGAATGTAATCTTGGCAAATGCTACTCTGCTCTTCTGACCACCTGGTGATGCAGAAACGACACATTAGAAGAGCAACAGGATAGTCAGGAATTCCTTTTGTTGGTTCATGAATCCAATTCTATTTCTACTAGTGTTACTGTGGAGTATGAAAACAAGCCATATTAGACCAATAAAACAGGTTATAAAGTAGCACCGGTGGAATGGGAAAGTACCGGACAGCTTGTACATAGGCTGAAGGGCTAGATTTCCTGATATACCAAAAGAGCCCAAGTGCCCTCGCAGTTTCTGTTCAGGTACACCCTGCAGAAGTATGACCACATGTAAGCTGGTGTCTAAAAGCAAATTATGACTACAAAGGCATGGCAGACAAAAATCAGGACAGCATATCTCAGCTTCGAGTCTATGGCCACAACCAAAAACAATGCCGATAAAGACATAACCTTGAAAAAACATCATCATTTATAACCCTATCCTAAGTACGATAAAGACAACCTTGAAAAAACATCATCATTTATAACCCTATCCTTAGTAAGTTAGTATTCAGTGCTATATTAATGTTTCATGTTATAACCTTGAGAAATATCCAATTCATGTTAGACTAGAAGATGACATCTAACCATCTTAAAGGATACCATTGCTATATAAAGAAGTTCACTAAAAGAAACTTTCTTCGGAACTCACTGGGAAACAACGCATCATATAAAGCAGAGGATTTGAAGTCAAGTCCAGCCCATCAACATGGTGTTGACTGAACACAGCTATTCGGACCTGCAGAGTCATGTAAAAGTAAAACAAAGGTAAACAAATTATGAGACAAATAACATTTTTAAAACAATCCAACTGCAAACAAAAAATATGTGTAGCAGCAGTAGACGGCAATGACTAAGATCAAAATACAGTACTTTTATCAAGAAGCTAGATTGGTTCAATCTAACTGAATATTGGAACATATTAAGCATTGAAACTGGAAAATCCACCTTCGCTGAGCGAAAAACGGTCCCTGAGCTTGGCTGCAGTTCTCCAGCAATCAATTTGAGTATAGTGGACTTTCCAATGCCATTGGGCCCAACCACTACAGAAAGGTGATGAAAAATTCCACATACAAAATGAGCAGAGCAAAGTCAGGCGTAAATGCTAGTGATTAAAGTCAGGAACAAAGCCTTACTTGCTATACGGCTGTCCAGATCAATCCCAAAATTCAAGTTCTTGAACAATAAGGGGCCCCCAGGGTATCCGAATGATGCATCACTGTCATGGTAAATTGACACGTAAGAAACCGATTTAATTTAACCAAAAGATTTGAAACCACGTCAAAGCCAGTTCCAACTAAATTCAGTATTGAAAACATACCTAAAACTTATAATTGGGGGACCAGGCTTATCATCAGGAGTTGGAAATTCAAACTTGTAACTGAACACAAAGAAACTCACCTTAGCATATCAACTTCAAAAAAAGCATATACGAACTAATTAAATTGCAAAAACAAAACAGACAAAATAAAGATGATGAAAAGATGTACTCTGGGTCATTAACAACTGCATCTACATGCTCCATCCGCTCCAATGCCTGGAAAGACCACATTTATTTCTCAAACCCAAAGAAAAAAGATAATATTTGTGTTTTTATTATGTCAAAAATAATATTTGTGCATTTGCACCACCATAATTACACATCAGCTGGACAAGCCATAAATGCAAAAGAATAATGCGGACAAATTCAATAATGTAAAAAACACTCCCAAAAATGAACCTATATGCGAAGGAGGAGGAGAAAAAAGACTTCTTATTTGTAATGCTGCAGGCTGCTACAAGCTACTAATTTGATTCTCTTCATTAAATTGGATGATTATCTAGTTGATTCAAAATTATGTTGCAGTTGCATGGCCAATAATCAAATAGTGAAGTCATCTCAAAAACTTCTAGAAGCTTTGAAAATATCCTTGCACAAAAAGTCATAGCTGGAGAATTCTTTCCAATATATAATTATGTACCAAATCACGTATCCATTGTGCATTTACTTTTCATTGAAAAGCCAAAGGATGGTAAACAAATTTTTAATCCAAACCACCCAATGAACTGCAGAATTAATCAAACCATATGGTCTTTCTTCCTTTTGGGAGGGCAGGAGGGGGTTCTGGTTCTAATAAGACCACTAAACCATCTACTCTGTATACCACTTTATGTTCTTATAGATACCTACATAGTAAGAAGTACTTCCAGGCAATCCAAAAAATGATGTTAACGAACAAATCACAGAAAATAAATAGATCCACTTTTATAGAATAATTGCTCTTGCTCCATAGAGTTCTAAACTAACCGCCAGAATGGAGGCTGCACGTGCTTCTGCAGAGTCTGCATCTATGTATTCCAGCCTTTTATATATCTGTTGAAGCCTTAGTGAGATAGAGTCTTTATCCATTCCCTTTACTGAACCATTGCTCTTCTGATTTTCTTCTTCAAAATCTAGCTCTCTCTTCAATGCATCAAAAAGTGGAGGGGAAAATTAAGATATCATAAATTTGTAACAGTAAAACAACTAAGCCATAGTTCCTAAAGCTTCAAGCAAATCACTAATTTTAATGTGCATTCATCTAAAAATAGGCTGCACAAACCTGTAATTCCACGAGACGAGCTTCTTCTTGCATAAGTTGGGTTTTTTCTATATCAGAATTTAGGACAACCTGCAAGGCAGTTGTGTCGTCGCCAACCACTTCTTGCTCCACGTGCAATATCTGGCAGTTCCTAGGAATTCCATCAATTGCATGGATAGCCAAGTGTTTGAGAAAAGTTGTTTTACCAGTACCGATTCTTCCAACAAGGCCTGCATAAAGAGGGGATTAAAAAGATTATACATATGAAAAACTGGCAAAGACATAGACTAAACATTTGAAAACTCACCATAATGCCTCCCAAATGCAAGGTTCACGTTACCATCAACAATCAGATCACGACCACCAACCGATACATTGAAATTCTCCAGATGGATATCCCTGACAATAGGTCCACCACTATTATCATGTTAACAGATATAGAGGGCATTCCAGCTCTTACTGATTCCATTTCCTCCACATGCTTTTGGTATGCAACCTAAAGTAATTGAAACAAAAATCGATTTAAGTAAACGGATAAACAATACATATTTACCAAGCTTGTGGGATCGGAGCATGCAAAAAATGTTAACAAAGTTGTGGGATGCACTTACTGCATTCAGTACAGTTAGATTCTAAAGTTGGGGCGAAGCTTACAGTATATGTCCAGAGAATTTGGGACTCGCTCACTATTGAGTCCCGAATGCAAACTCACCAAATGATTTAATTCAGAAAAAAACAAACTTTGGGACATGAGATGGGGCAAGAAATTGAGTGCTAGAGAGAGCATAGAGAATAGAGATCAAGCTGGAGCTAGGAAGTCATTGCTGAAAGACACTAGACTATCAATAACATCTATATTCCAAATCTAGAACCTATGACACTAATGATATCTAATCAAAAGCACCGTTGACACAACCATAAATAGTTTTTACAGCAAAGTTCTGTCAACACTGAATTGTGATTGCCAATATAGTGCACAGAAAAAGTAAGGGCGGCCATAATAACCATGGGGTTCAGAATATAGATATACCTCTCTTTGCCGATCATCCTTTCTTTTTTTCTTTCAATCTCTATCTTGTCACGCTCTGTCAACAATGGACCATCTACTGGTTCAGGCTTCTTCTTAGGAGCTGCTTCCTCATCCATAGAGTCAAACATCCTCACTGGTGCTGCAAGACTTCTCACAGCTGGCTTAGGTTTGACTCATCCATGCTTTCCAAATTTATCACACAATATGCCACAAACCTGCAGAGGTAGCAAGAGTTACGAAAATCATAACGACAACTAGAATGAAAAAACTCCTGCCTTTCATTACTTCTTAGTTCTTATTAATAAAATACACATCAAATCAGGTAAAAATGTACCCAAAAATTACTCAAATTTCCAAGTTCTCCTACAAAGCCCCGTGAAAGTAAAATTGCATTGCAACACATTCGTGATTTAATAAAGACACTATTCGTATGCACATTTATTGAGCATGTCAGCAGCTTAGCCGTGCTCAATCAATTAACTGCCAACAACACAAAAAAGCTGAATTTCAAATCACTTCTGAATTCTATGCAGATATCAGGCAGCTCAAAACTAAGCAAATGTGTAAATCCAAATTAAACTTGTAAACTTTAAGCAACAAAATCGAATCTGATGTAGACGAAAATAGTATATCCAGCTAAAGTTCAAAAACACTTCATAAGATTACAGGAAGACTTACAGAGCGGCACTCGGAGAAGCCAGAGACGCAACCGGAGTCAATGAGGAGCTCCCCAAGAGCGTCGAAAACGCCATCTCCATCGACGCCGAAGTCGAAGTCATCGTCGGCGAGGACGTTGACGATGTAATCGACGATCGGATGTTTAACATCTTCTATTCGCTGGCCGAGCACTTCGTGTACCACAGAACTCGCCACCTCTGTCATTTTTCCTTCTAGGTTTTGGTGTTAACGGTTCGATTTTGTGAATATCATACCGGAAAGTCGGAGTTCCCAAAACCGGGCGGTTCGGTTGAAAATTATTCAAGAACCCTCAAACCGAACGGTTCAGGGTCAAAAAAACGTAAAAATAGTAAGGACCCGTTAAATATTGATGTCAAGATTTCGTATATAAATATCAGTTATATGTATATTTATGTTTGATATATCTTAATATTGGTGTCTTGTCTTATACTCCGTATATGTTAGGATATCATATTCAAGTGAAATTTTATTATTATTTTGATATCTCCTAAGTAATATATATAATAAATATATCACTCATATTCATACTCACACCTAATACATTGATATCATCCATATACAAATTTTAATACTCATGTCAATGCTAATATAGGATATCTCATATATTTTTAAAGGTATCCTAACTAATAACTCTTGTAATATTTGATATCGATACCAAATGTGTCCTATCTAATAACTCTTGTAATATTTTTAAAGGTGTCTAGTTATTGACTTAAATTTATAGACATGTATACCAATTTGTGTTATATGTGTATCATCATAATGCACATTTGTTTGTGTAGTGTTGCATATCGCTACACTGCTCACGTTGTAACACCCCCGATTTACATCGGTAGTGTCACACGCCAGTGACCTCAGACGTTCTGTCTGATGTCACACAAGGCTTTGATCGGAACAATTAACTTAAATAAACATAATAATTAGCGAAAGATTAAACATCGGAAGACATTTGTATGGGAAACCCAATTCTTTTATATTAAAGATCTCTCATCAAACGAGGAGATGATTTTACAACCGAGTGATAATACAACGGAAGACTTTTAAATTACACAGCGGAAGACTTTTAAAAATCAACCTAAAACATGGCTAGGTGATAAAAATACATGTTAAAGTAATATTTAATAACTTAAAACACTGACACTTAAATCTTCGTCTGCAAGCCTCTTATCCTTCAACATGTTACTTTGACTTCGGGAACCAACCACTGATGTGCCGTATAGGACGGATGACACCAGCCAACCATACAAGGAATAAATCCGGTTGGTTAGTCTAATGAAAGACTATGCAAGGGTGAAAACAGAATGGTTCTAGTGATCGTATCCGTTTACTATCATTGTTCCTCGAATAATAACCGAAGGAACGATATATAACCCGGAACTTTCACGGAATGATTAATATTTAGATATGCACTGAAGAGAAGACTCCAAAGAAATTGAGTCTTAAGGAAAGATATGACAATTGTTTGGGAACGTTTATAGTTGCATACAAGCGTTTAAAATGACTTGATGTTTCGGTTCACGACCAACCTCACCGCACAATGCGAATTCAGATTGGAGAGAGAGCTTTACTCTGATCAAAGTCAAGACGAGTTTCCCTAGCTGCACTACTCATCTGAAGGTATATTAATTATGTGTACTAAAGCACTTATCTTATTTAATTACAAAACGCACATTACTGTTAAGGCTTTTAATATTAATTCGAGTAACAACGAAAGGTTAAGATGCAGGGTGGCAATTATGCCCACCCAAATTGCACTAGCAAGGTACTTAATACCGCCTATCTTAACGGAGGATAGGAGTAATGATCATGATCGTTAAAAGTATTAGGAAATTATTCCTATTAATATCAAGTTATAGAGAAACGACTAATCCTTATCTGGAATTAGCGTTCCTACGAATACTCGTGCTATCCTAGAATTAAAGTTAACATTAAATCCACAATAATACCATCACGGTAATTAACAAGTATAATAGCATTGTTCTAGCAATATATACAACTTATTATAACATCACATCTTAATCACATTATTTATAAAATTTGTTCCCAAACGAAAACAACAGTTCACTCTAATTTAATTAACAATTAAAAGCAATTGATAATTAATAGAACGTGGAATGATTAAGCAAGAGCGAACTGCCACTTGCCTTAGATTAGACGAAACTTAACGACGATGAGTTTCTGGGTCCGAAACGGGGACAAAACTCGGATTACAAATCCCTACGGAACGACCCATAATGGAACCCTAAGTTAGATTCGATAATAACATATACGAATCTAAAGAAAGACGAACCAAGGCGAAGGAACAAAGCCTCGCTCGAGACCACAACACCCAAAGCCACACCACGAGCCCAGTCCACCGCGGGTGCGGTGGCTTCTGGCCGCGGGTGCGGTCGAGACACAGAGGCGAGACGACGACGGAGAAAACTCACCGTGATCGACACGTTTGGATTCGATTAGGATGGGCTTTGACTTCCCAATTCCTTGCACTTCCAAACACCACTTGGGGAGTACCTTCTCCTCCTATGGTAGCTCCGGCAACACTCCGACGAAAGCTTAAGTTTTCCGGCGAAAGTTCCACAAATCCGGTGAGAGAGAAAGGAAGATTTAGATGTTCCAATTCCTCTCCAAGTCCTCTCCTTTTATAGCCTCAAAGGTCGGCCTTAAGCAAGGAGGTCAAGCAAGGTGGTGAGAAGCAAGAAGGTGCATCACCCGACCAGGGGGCAGCCATGGGTGGCAACGACGACGCCACGTCGAGGCCCGACGAACCGCAGAAAACTGTCTGCGAGGACGTCGACTGCCGCGGGGTGCGGTGGAGCTGCCCTTGGCACTGCGGGTGCGGCCACACGACCGCGGGTGCGGTTTAGGCCAAATCTGGGCCTTTTGCCCGGGAAACGTACGGGCATGAGTTTTTAACCCCGGGTTAAATATATTCATACCCGGTTAATATCTTTGCACCTGAATGAATATTCTAAGCCCCGAAAATACGTCGAATGTATTTTATTCCACTTAGGAAAATATTACAGAGATCAAGCACATTACAGAATGTCTGAATTTCTCCGAAATTAATTCGACCACAGTACGAGAGTTTGGGAAATTTACTAAAATGCCCTTACTAAAAAATGAGGGATATTACATCACATCCCCCTTAAAAGAAGTTTCGACCCCGAAACTTGGCTAAACCAATGAGGAATCCGTCTTACTATCAATCTTACTATCTGAACTTAATAACCTTAATCACTTTACCCTTGACTTGCTTCCGGAAACGATCAGTTTCCTCAACCATACTACTACCTTGCATTTCCATATGTCATACTTGTAGCAACTCGTAACTACACCCACAAGGTCATAGTTATCTCATGGTAATACCCTCTTAAATCTTTACAACAAACTTGCTTTCCCTTAAGCATGAGAATACACCTTTCTCTGTTAACCTCTTCATTTATAACTTTTCTTAGAGTACGTACCTTATCTTCCTCATAATCCATTACCAGAAGTTAGTGGTCCTTGAGACATCGTATTTCCTAATTCATTTAAGTGTATACCCCACAATTCCATTACTCATTATCATCGGGTTTGGTCCTTATGCCAAATTCTAACTTGGGATCCCTTCGATAATGACTTAACATATTCCTTTAATCACTTTATAACTTAAACCTTTAGGATTCCTTAACTTGGGATCACTTTAATCATTTTATTTTACATTCCACTAAAAGTCAAATATTCTATTTTATCTCAATGGTTTAGTGAATGGACTTCATAAAACAAAAAGTTGAAAGTTCGATTTTTCTTTGAAATAATTTGATTTTTGATATTTTTTCCCTAATCCTAATGAGTTATTTAATTTTTTAAATCAAGCACTAAAATCTATAGTACTTGACAATTATCTCAATAACCTAAAAGTAACATTAAAAACCTGAATAAAGAGAAAACAAACCTAAAAAGGAAATACGAATACATTTATTGTCTCCTTCGTACCTAATGAAACAATGTGAGATTTCTATAAGAAAATAGACAATTTCAGGTGGTTTGGTAAATGCGATTGAAAAATTCAAATCACAATTAGAATATATATTTTTGTTTGTTTTATGGTCTTCTTCATGCCTAGCTAAACAATTTCTTTTTTTTACTACTCATAGTTACATATATAAATCATAAATCAAAATCTCTATACAACATAAAAATACATAATTAAATATAAAACAGTATATCAAAATTAGGACATTACAAATCCGAGTATAAAATATTGTATCTACTTGAGTACCAAAACAAATATTGTGCAACCTAAAAAATTCTTCAAAAATGTTTTAATGGAGTTTTATAGGTAAATCTTTCTAGGCTCAAATCAGACAAGGCCCAAGCTTGGTAAATATGTATTGTTTATCCCACAACTTTGTTAACATTTTTTGCATGCTCCGATCCCACAAGCTTGGTAAATATGTATTGTTTATCCATTTACTTAAACCGATTTTTGTTTCAATTACTTTAGGTTGCATACCAAAAGCATGTGGAGGAAATGGAATCAGTAAGAGCTGACCTATTGTCAGGGATATCCATCTGGAGAATTTCAATGTATCGGTTGGTGGTCGTGATCTGATTGTTGATGGTAACGTGAACCTTGCATTTGGGAGGCATTATGGTGAGTTTTCAAATGTTTAGTCTATGTCTTTGCCAGTTTTTCATATGTATAATCTTTTTAATCCCCTCTTTATGCAGTTAAATTCTTCAAAAAAAAATGTTTGTTTTATGGTCTTCTTCATGCTTAGCTAAACAATTTCTTTTTTTACTACTCATAGTTACATATATAAATCAAAATCTCTATACAACGTAAAAATACATAATTAAATGTAAAACAATTTAACAAAATTAAGACATTACAAATTTAAATAACATAATTCGAATATACAATATTGTATCCACTTGAGTACCAAAACAAATATTATATCCACCTTATTAGGATTAAATTATAAATTATTTTAATATAATAATTTAACTAATCACTTAAAATTAAAATACTGCTTACCTCATTCAAGTTAAAATACCGCTCACCTTATTAGGATTGAATTTTTCATACTTATTGTAATGTTTTTTTCATAACTCTAAACGACTGCTTTTCAATTTTGACATTACAAACCCAATTTAGTTCTGAAACCCTTCAAGAGTTTTTGTGTAAATCGGATTATTTTATTGATCAACTATCAAATTCAATATAGGGAGAAAACTAAGTTAATGAATGATTATTTGACATGATAAGTTTGTCGCAAACACTATCTTAAAATTGTAACTGATTTGAAAAATGTGTAACATATTCCCCTATTAAATTGTCTATAATAAATAATAATTAATGTGTCACTTAAAAAAATATTATCAATAAAAGTATACATTTTTGGAAGAAGTAATTAAGAAGATGATTAGAACATGAAAAAGTTACCATCGAATTGCAACATCAAGAAATTGAAAAGTTCATTTATACTTATTGGTAATATACTTATATCAATGATAATTATGTCAACCTTAGTAACGTTCGGGTCATTCAAACTCACTCGGACTTCAACTTTGACGGGAAATAATATATATATATATAAAAATGCTTGCACTGTCTTTTAAACTCACTTGCACATAGGTTTTATACATAAATATATTTCATTTTTTTAAAGAAATGAACTCATTTAAGATATTAGTATAAAACATTATTTCATTTATAGTAATATATTTTGTTGTGACAGTTACATCTTCATTACATGTTTCTAATGTCAATTAATCACATTTAAATTATAGATCGTAACTTCTTCTTTTCATATTTTAGACTCCTAATTGATTAGAGGCTGGTTTAATGTAGATGACAAATGAATGTGAACATAAAGAGAAAATTTACCTCTATATAAGACCATACAGATACAAGACATCCATTCCAAAAATAAAAGATCTCAATCCACATCTCCATTTTTGTATTATTTTCTTACACTTTATTCCTATAATTGCTTGGATTAGATTTTTATATGGTTAGTTTATTGATATCTATTTTGTGAGTTGTAATTGACATTTTGTATGTTTGTTGTTCCCCATTTTATGAAATGGAATTTAAATTGATATTTGTGTATTTTGTTGTTGATATTTTGTTCAATGACAAGTATAATCTCGATGCTCATTCACATGAGCCAAATTGAAAGCTTAAACTATTTTATTAGCTCTGTTTTTTTTTTCAGAACACTTTTTCCCATAAATTGTTTAGCTTTTAGCTTCAAGCCACAATGATAATATTTAATTATTTATTTTTAAATATTTTTGTATAATAATAACAAAGCCAATTATTACTACTCTTTAACAACTTTAAAACTAAAAATATACATATGTTAAATGTAGATTTTGGGTGATTTTGCATTCCCTGAGGTCATTTTCTACCGGTATCACAAAGTTGTATATGTGATCAATTGGTAAACTTCTATCAGTAAAGAAAATAGCAATATGTTTTTATTCTTAAATGAGAAAGTTTTAATTGAACGCTAAATTATTGACATGGTTATATGCAATAACAATAATTAATTTACTAAAGTGATATAAATAATTGAGATCATGAGTATATATGATTATCGTGGTCGATGGTATTGTCCACTATAAATGAAGGTTTTTTTATAATATATGTACTATAAAAAAGTTAAATTTTACTTATATTATAATATTATTTAATTATCTAAAATTATGATGCAAAATAAGAGATTCATTGAATAATAGCTTACGCATTAAGCATTTCTGCTTGCTATATGTTTACTACATACTCCATAGGAGTACAAGTTTGTATTTGTATATATACATAATTGATCATCAATGATTGTTATAATATCCTCTATCTTTGTGACTCATTTGTTACTTTTAAAACATGTAATCCCTTTTAATAAATAGATATAAGTAATAAAAACTATGATCATAACTTCTTAACAATTTTCTACATGTCAATTAATTGTCGTATAACTTAATTGTTCGATAACTCTTTCAAATACATGTTCATATTTTTTAAAATAATTGTAAATGGTGTGGATAATATGAAGAGATACAAAATCAAATATAATAGATCGTAACATACTAAAGCTTATTACTATGTACAATCAAAGTGAGACAATGCTATCATGAGTAAATAATTTTTTTAGTTTCATACGATATTTGAGATCTATCTAAGAGTTGTAGATAAGATGTTTGATTTACTTAAAACGTTTTAAACACGGTGATTGATAAAATAAGAATGCATCATATTTTAAATTGTTATTTATTCTCTACAGTAGCATCTAAGTGTGCCTTTTCTATAAAAATGAAAAATTCTCCAACTTAGCTTGGTAAACAAAAGTGAGTTGCTATTTTTGTACATGTCATACTAAAATATTCAAATTTATGTGAATGTTTGTGTTGTTAAAGCTGAAAATATTTATCATAATTTTTTTTTCTCATTTTAAAAACAGAAAAAATCAATAAAATTAATATATATATATACTTATGACCCGTGCATAGCACGTGGATGGCCTCTAGTTTCATGCATAAACTAAATAGATCATTGATAAGAAGAATTAATTACCTCTTGATGCGTGCTTGAATCTTCTTGGAATGGGGAGATTGGAGCTGTAACACCCCCAAATTTAACCCCATTTGAAAGCGTTACTGCCGATGACCCCGAGCGTAAACCCCGAAGTCACCCCAGGCTTTTCCGACGTCATAACTGACTTAAAACACAGTTACAATACTAAAATCGTAACTTTTATTAAACCACATGGTCGCGGAATTACACGATTCCTAAAACGACCCAATTTCATCATCAATACAAAATAGCAATTTGCAACGGAAGACTTATAAACAAAATACAAAATAGCACAGCGAAAATCGTTTTAAACACCAAGCGACAAAACAACTTGTCGAAAACAAAACACCGTCCATCCTCATAGTCGCTCTAGCCTTCTCAGATCTGCATGTGCCGAAACGGACGGACGACACCCCCATGACGTTACCGATAAATAAAATACAAGCGTTAGTCTAATGAATAGACTAAGCAAAGGCTCATGGCATACAATTCACACAAACACATCACAAACAGTTCCACATATCACAAATCACATCAAAAGCAGTTTCACATATCACAAATCACATCACAATCTCAAGTCACATGATTACAGTATATCATTTATATTAGCGTTGATTCTAGCAGAAATACAACCTAATATAATATCAGATTTCAATTATCTCAAATTAATTAAAAACCACTTGTCAACGTTCATTAATTAGGTGCGACAAGCACTTATCTGTATTAAATGACCACACACACATATCACGTTATAAACTTTTAACTGGACCTCACAGGATCCAATTCTCTAACTATCGCATTGGGTCTTAATTGCCCTTATAAAGAATGAACCTCACAGAGTCCAAACTTTCACTATCGCATTGGGTCTTGATTGCCCTTATAAAGAATGAACCTCACAGAGTCCAAACTTTCACTATCGCATTGGGTCTTAATTGCCCTTATAAAGAATGAACCTCGCAGAGTCCAAACTTTCACTATCGCATTGGGTCTTGATTGCCCTTATAAAGAATGAACCTCACAGAGTCCAAACTTTCTACTATCGCATTGGGTTTTTTAATTACCCTTAACAGTTATAAAGAAACGCCCATGGAACACACCGGATCCAGGCGCTCCTACGAATACTCGTGCTAACTAACAGTTAAACACGCAAACACATCACACAGAGAACCATCACGGCTCAACCTGAACAACTATCATCCTAGATTTAATAATCTAAGCCACACACAATAAATCATATCAAGGACCCTTACGGCCTTCACCTGCACAAATCTAGAATAGACTAGCGTCGGTTCTAGCAAAATATACAACCTAGTATAATATCAGATTTTAATTATCTCAAATTAATTAAAAACCACTTGCCTGGAATAGACGAGCTCAAACAAAGCCAAACCACAAAAACACAACTCGGACACACATATACCGCGATCGCGGCAGGTCGCGGTTCATCAACTGTGGCAAGCTTCGACAACTTCCATGGCGGGGAGGGAATTTACCCGATCGATTCAAGCTTCGTCTTGCATTCAAATTGATCACAAAGCACCTCTAAGCTTCACCTAACACCTTGGCAACCTTCTCCAATCCACGAAGCTTCTCGATTCAAGCCCAAAACCGAGCTCAGAGCTCGTGCATCAATGGCGAGACAGGGAAGAACAGAGGAGAAGAGAGAAGAAGAAGAGAAGAAGAAGAGTAGAAGAAGAGTTCGGTCTTCACCTCCTTTTATAGCACAAATCCGACACCTCCAAGGGGACAAGGGGACAAAGGCGAAGGGCCACTTGGCCTGCCCAAAAACAGAGAAAACAGAGGACAAAGCTACAGTAACCGCCTTCGAGGAAGACGACCGCCTCTGAAAAAGGCATTACCGCGATCGCGGCCGATCGCGGTGAGTCGCGGTTGATCGCGGTCAATCGCGGTTGATCGCGGTTTCTGGCCGACTTCACTTATTCTTATCCAAACTTAGTTTGGATTAAATTTCTTAACTCCGGGTTAAATATATTCGTGCATTATCTAGCACAAACATCTCAAGCAATTACCTCGCACAATTACCGTGCACAAATATCTTATATAAATACCGTGCACAAATATCTTATATAAATATCTTGCACAAATACTTTATATAATTATCCTGCATATATTTGTGACACTCCCCAGACCAACTAACACAGCTACCAAGCCACCCAACCATCTTACATGATGCCGGTGTCGGTACTGGTGCCGCCTGAGAGTCCACAATTATCCTACACGAATATCTTATATAAATATTTTACAACAATATCTTATATAATTATTTTACAACGATATCTCATACAATTATTTTGCAACAATAACTCATACGAGTAAAGCTCAAAAATACCCTTAAAATTACGGGGTGTTACAGGAGCCTCAAGTGTGACTCTTCTAGTTGGTCCACCCGAGTATGGATCTGGATCGCCTAGGGCTCGATTGCTAGAACGAGGAACGGAGGTGAACGAGAGAGAACTCCAGGGAGAGGGGCAACCGAGTGGCTTGTGAATGTGATGTAAGCACGCCTGTGCTTCATCAAGGATCCAGCTCGGACCCGCCATGTAAGTCTCCGGCACCACCCATAACTCGTGCCCAACATAAGGCCCAAGGTCAGAATCTAGGAGAAGAGATGCCAACAAGGGCACCGGGCGTCATTACAAGGAGCCGGGCTAGACAGGTGCTCATCGGTCTACAAGAAACATCATATAATAGAAGATTATCAAAGACGAGGAGCATTGGAGGAAGATTGCTTGGCGGAGTTGTGCGAGGAGCTCAAGGACGACGCCGGCATCGGGGACGAATTAGAGCAGGCCGAAATGTGCGACTCCTTAATCCAATTGGGATGAACTTTGGACATTTTATACTTCCTGGACCTATCTTGGCGAGGATTTTGGGGCCATTGACTCTTTAAGAGTTTTCAATTAATAAAATGGACCCCTACTAATTTTTAAGGCTTAAGGTTTATGGAGTAGGGTTTAGGGAGAGGGAGAGAGGTCTATTTTTGCTAAGGATCCATTAGTTTAAAAAAATGTTTGTCAAATGGTCATTTACCTAACTCACCGTATCTTGACCGTGTTCAAAGTTGAGGCCCAACAGAGGCCCAAGGAGAGAGATATGGCTGCTGCAAGATCCGAAGCTACAAATGTTCGTGTGCGCTTTCCTTTTATCGGATTGGGCTCATTTTTGGATATGTTTCACATATTGGGCTTATATCTTATGTGTCCAAATTTGAAGCCCACTGAAGATCAGACGCCAGCAGACTGCTCGTTACAAGTCCACGGCCCATTGGGCCTTTTAAGTGTTTAGGGTTTTGAAGTGACATTTGGGAGACTATTTATATGTTGGTTTTGGCATTTCATTTCTCAGCTTTTGATAAAATTAAGAACCTTGTCTTTCTCTTGATTCCTGGATTGGAATTGTTGATTGAGTTTAAGTTTGAGGATTCGACTTTAATTCAATTGTGAGTGTGAGTGTTTAGGTGGACTCTGACGCATTCAAACTCAACCCGATTATTCTTTCACGAGTGGACTCTTGTGAGAGATTTATCAAACATTGTTGAACCCTAGGTGGACTCCTTGGGTTCTACAAGTCGTTCAAGGCAACCGAGTGGACTCCTAGTTGTCGTTGTTCGCTTATCCGATTCGTGTTCGATTTCCATCATCGCCATCAACCTCTCGCCCCACCATTTCTACCATTTCTGGAGTTTATACTTCCGTGCACCCTTTGGAGCAAGATCAAGGTGTTCGTGGCGTTTTACCTTCCCCAGAGGCGATCCTTCGAAGGCGAAAGCCATCAGAATGTGTTAGGGTTTTCTTCTAGAAAACCCTCCTTTTATTATACCATATGTAGATATATTATTTCCTAAATTAATATATCGTTTATTATTAATAATAATTCTTTATTATTAATAAGCCTTATCTCCCAAGTTATATCATATATAACTTTATATTATATACTTTATATAATATGTCTCCCAATAAACTGATCAAGTCCATAAACTCTAAGGGTGTGACCTCGTAGGACTCGATAATAATAGCAATAGACTTTGTTGAATACAGAGAAAGAAATAGCCGATGACTGGGAAAAGAAGTGCTCTGAAGCACAAGAAGAGAAGGAAACAACACAGAAGAAGTTAGAAGAAACCGAAAGAAGATCTAATCAAATGCAAGACTCAATGAATAAGTAATGATTAATTTTTAGACCTTTAGAATTGCTTTTGATAATGTTACTATGCATAACTTAGCTTGTATAGATAGTTCATTTTGAGTTGTTTCATAAGACATGAAAGTTTTTATAGTTTATGATTGATAGTTTAGTCCTTGAATTCACTCTAGTCTTGCTACATTTGCACCTAAGACAATATAGAAGCACATAACAAACATGTAAAGTGACTTGCATCAAGAGGATGAGTTTACGTGACTTGTAAGCTAAGATATGTGTAGCTCAATTCTCATGCTCTTCCACTTAGGCTCGACGAGAGGCTTAACAACTTAGAGACAAAGAACAAGATTCTCCGCCAACAAGCTCTAACCATGGCCCAAAATAGTAAGGTGTTGGCGTTGCGTTCAAGATCAATTATGCAGGTAATTTTATATATTTCATCCAAGTACAAGAATATTTTATTAACAAGTTATGTTTTCTCCATCTTGTTTTTGTTGACAATTGTAGAGAACGGAAAGTGCAAGTAAAGTGGTATAACTGTTTTTTTCCCTCTCTCAACTAACATTAAAATTTGGCTCTACATTATATGTTGATCAAGTACATTAACTTTACATGATCTTCATAGTCAATCCATAAATTCTAGGGACTCAATTGAGATAGAAGGAAGGCCACAAAAGGCTCTAAATGAGAAGCAATAAGAGCATCAAGACTTGTTTATTCGGTGCATTGCTCAACCTTTGGGATTCTCAAAGGGAAGGCCTATTGCCGCCACCATCATTTTTAAGTGTCTTAGGCAATGGAGGTCATTTGAAGTGAAAAAGACGAGCATTTTTTACCGTGTAGTCCAAACAATAGGCAATGCAATAGAGGTACAAAAACCACATTTTTCATGTCATCTATTGTAAGATTTTCTTGTATGACAAGGTCTAAACTTGCAAACTACCTTATTCAAAAAATTGAAGGCTCACGATAACAATGATACTCTGGCTTATTGGCTAACAAACACATCATTACATTGTTGTTGCTGCAAAGAACTTTAAAACCGAGTGGTGCAGCTGGACCTCCACAAAGGCGTAGATCATCTTCAGCAAGCTTTTTTGGAAGAATGACATAGGTGATAGCAACATAACTTCCAACCATGATTTTAGAAATTTCAAAATAAAAATTCTCATTACTCTGTTTTTTTTGCAATGAAGAGCTTTCGTGGTATATCGAAAGTTATTGATCTTTGTTCTGCACCCGATGGTACAACACAAACTATTGTGCAACGCGCTGATGATGGTACCTTAAGTCCAATAGAAGCCAAGTATCCAATATTATTGTTCAAACAACAGCTAAATGCATATGTTGAAAAGATATATGGAATGATACGCAACAACTTGAAGAAGGATACCATTGCTATATAAAGAAGTTCACTAAAAGAAACTTTTTTCGGAACTCACTGGGAAACAACGCATCATATAAAGCAGAGGATTTGAAGTCAAGTCCAGCCCATCAACATGGTGTTGACTGAACACAGCTATTCGGACCTACAGAGTCATGTAAAACAAAGGTAAACAAATTATATTACAACAATCTAACTGCAAATAAAAATATGTGTAGCAGTAGGCGGCAATGACTAAGATCAAAATACGGTACTTTTATCAAGAAGCTAGATTGGTTCAATATAGCTAATATTGGAACATATTAAGCTATCAAAACTGGAAATAAAAATATTACATAAGTCTAATAAAATTTCATCTAATTTTAATTGACAAAAATATTACATCAAGCTTGCGTATGAGACCTTGACTTCTCATTATAGTTTCAAATGCTTTTGTTTGGTTATTGAGCTGTTCTTCACGTGTCTTTTCAAATATGTCATAATTTCCTTTATAAGTTATCAGTTTCTGTCTCTGTAGATGGATGATATCCGTGACAACCTAGAATATCATTTAACCTAAAATCCCTAAATATATCATAATTTCCTTTATAAGTTATCATTTGATATTTGTGATAAACATTACTTTGTAGGACTTAAGTAAGAGTCATTAGAGGATTTATTGGTGTCATTCGGATAGAATTAGACACATTTATATGTGGCGTTTGGGGGCGAAGTTGGTGTTTTTGGAGGTGTTTGAGCTGTTTTGGAGATCATAGGAAACACTGAGGATGAAGCCACCACTAGAAGACGCCAAGGAGTTATGAAGTATTGGCGAGGAGGTGCTGAAGACACACTTTTGGAGGCCTTGGGAGCATTCGGAGCTGAAGAGACGAAGACACTAAAGGAGTGGCTTCACGGCGGCCTCCGTTCACATCGCGGCGACCGCCGCCAAAGGATACCCAGCGACCATGGCTACGACTTAAGAACGGCGACCGCCGTTTAAAGCCGGCGACCGCCGCGATTACGGCGACCGCCGCAGATGATGCAGCGACCGCCGCCGCTGTCAGAAGCGCCACCGAGCCGTTTTCCTTATTTGTTTTATTTGGATTATTTTATTACGGTTTTAGTATTTTCGTTTTAGGTTAATTTAGACTGTTTTACTTTTAGTATTTAAGGGTTAGAAGGGAGCTTGGCCTCCCAGACAATCTCTCGAACCCTAATTTCATTCTACGTACCTTACTATGAAGAACTAAGCCTCCCTTGCTTAGTCAGACGCTGAAGCTTTCGTTTTGATTCAATTGTGAGATTCTCGTTCTTAATCTATTGCATGGATTTTATCTATTCTCTTGCTTGATTGCCTATGATTGATATTGATAATTTCTAGTCTGATCAACTAGGGTTTGTTGTTATTGATCTATTGCTAGATTTAGATTATTACTGGTTGAACATATCTATTTCAGAGTATCAACTGCATCGTGCTAGTATCTGGTTGTGCTAGTCTTATGCAGAAGAGAACTGATTTACGTTCTAGGATAAAAGCTGGTTGTTTTATGCTAGAATTGTATCCAACTATATTCATATCTGTAAAGTTGCTGTTAAACTGAATCTTGATAGTTTCAGGGTTGTTTAATTAGTTAGTGCTAATAGTATCTGGTTGTGCTATTAGTTATATCTGAAAAGGAATTGGAATTTCCATTACATGATATTTTGAATGAGTATCTAAGATCAACTTGTCATACGAATAGTGGATGTTGTTTGACTAAGTGTTTTTCCCATCACTAAATTCATCAACTTTTAGTTTGTTTACTTTTGCATGCTTAGATTCATTAAAACATACAAAACCCCCCTTTGGTTACTTTGGATTGACATACAAATTGCATATTAAGATAGACTCTGTCTCTCTGTGGACTCGACCTTTACTTACCTAGGACTACGGTTTAAGGTTTGTTTGAATATTTTGCATAGCAGTAATTAGTACGACAAATTCTTGTTATCAATTTGCACAAGTTATTTTTTATTTTATTTAAAATTAAGTTATTAAAAAATTGACGTATGGAATAGTACAAACAACTAAATAGTTTTGTTATCCCCTAATTTCACGAAAAACCTATATGCACACGTTTTTTGTCTAAATGCACATGAAATGGGGCGCTTAATATAAGCGTACGTGTTCTATGCGCTTATATTAAGTGCCTAGGGGTACAAGCGGGATGCTCCGCGTGGAGGGTAAGTCGTTTTGTCGCGCTTTTCCATGTTTTCTTTCGTAGTTTGGATGAAACTTTGATTGGCTCCGTTTTCTTTTTAGACTTTTCAGTACCTCTTGGGGGCGTATTCTGGTGTTAAAGCGATGGTCTCTAAGGCCGATGATAGGGCTGTTGGGTCAGAGTCCGACCTTGCGTCTTTGAAGACCAAGTTGGAGTGGGCTGAGAGTCGTTGCCGGGAGGCTGAGCGTCGCTTTGTCAGAGAGCTGAAGGGCTGCCAAGACGACTTGGATGCATGTCGGAGAGAACTTAGCGAGAGCCAATCGGGTGTCGAAGAGAAGGTGAAACAAGCTCGGATCGAGGTTGGTCGGATCGCAGGCGACGTAGGCACTTATTACGCGTTGAAGTCGCGTGTCGAGATGATGGAGGAGCCCGAAGAAGGCAAACAGGGGACTTGGGACTTGAAGGCAGAGAAGGAGACCATGGACACCCTATTTCTGAAGGGGAATCCGGGCTCGCAGCTCTTTCATTTGGCCGGCGTCAGAGTGGAATCTTTGGAAGAAAGCATTGATGAGGACGAGGCCCATTCTGGCGACACCGAGCCGATCGATCCCCAGCCTTCTCTTGACCCAATCCCGGGTGAAGGTAATGTTGCCGACCCCGATCCTTGATTTGTTTTTCTTGCAGTCTGATTTGTGATCCCACCTGTGTGTGGGTAAGATATTCTTGTTTTGGCGACCCGTCCACCATCGCGGGTCGCAGAATGTTTTTTAGTGGATATTCTGAAGTCCTACGTGGGTGTAGGCAAACAATGTGTTTTGACGACCCGTCCACCATCGCGGGTCACAGATTTATATAAATTGCTTTAGACTTTTATTTAATGCGATCTGTTTTTTACAAAGGATCGTACGCTGTATGTTTCGTACATTACATCATAAGTTCTACTTTTAATAATATTAAATTTCTTTTAATATATTTATACAATTTCTTTATTCACACATTTATATAGTCATGTGTGTCCTACTTTAATATTACAAACACTACCTCATATATTATATTATATTTTATTTAGAGTCATTTTTTTTCAACACATATAATAGAATTTCTCATAACTTCATTTTAATATAATTTTTGGAAGATTAATTTGGAGCCTAATATGACAATGATATGCAATTCGAATAACTCATTTTTGAATTTTTATGTACCTAAAACAGTATATAAGGTAAATTAACAATTTAAATTATTTATATATTGTTATTATGTTTTTAATCCATTTTTTTGTGCATGCAAACAATTTTTATCCTTTGATAATTCAATCAGTAAAAAACATAAATGAATGATATGACCACAAAATAATGAGTATGTACGTAGACGTAGAATTGAGTTCAAGTAAAACAGTCTTTTAAAGTAAAAGATAATTACTAATATAAATCATCTGATTTAAAATTTTAATGTATAAGATAAAAGTGATTTAGACATAATAAGTTTTAGGGTGTGTTCGGTTGGGTTTAAACATGAGTTGAAGCTAGTTGAAGTTTAAGCAATTGCTTAATGTTACTCCCCAAACTTAAGCAAAAATGTGATTTTAAGTGAGGGTTGAAGCAAATTCTTCAACTTCAACTCACTTCCACTCTATGTTGCCGAAGAGACCCTTAGTGCACTCATGGAAAAAATTCTCTCAAAACAATTTTTGAAGGTGGTAGAGTTTTTTCTCTCTCATTCAACACATTTAGGTAAGGGTGTTCATCCGGTATCGACCGGATTTTTTCAAGAGGTCGGACCGAAGACCGGATTCAAACCTGACTGAATACAAGACTGGACCGGTTTAGACCGGTTCTTATTTGGAAAAAAATAATTAAATTCTTATTTAATATTTAAAAAAAATATCTAAAAAATATATATAAAAAATATATATAAAAAACATTTATACTCCTAACTTATTAAATTAAGAAAAATATGTATAAAAAACATTTAAACTCCTATTTATTATTTAATTTTCTTTAATAAAAAAATTCGGTCCACCGGTTCGGATCAATTTTTTTCTGGATTTGGACCGGACCGGACCCGTATTAAGGGGAAATCATGGACCGGAGACCGGACCGTAATTTCACCGGTCCGGTCCGATTTTCTGGCCCGGGCCATTTTTTAACACCCCTACATTTAGGGGGGGGAATTCAAACCCCAAATCTAATACATTAAAATTTAAATTTGTCCCAAATCTAACACATTTAGGGGGTATGATGAATGAATTTAAATTTGTTTATAGTATATAAAACCTAAAAGAGAATTATATATTTTAAGAATTATTTTCAAATTATCAAACCATGAACACTAATTAATTATGATAATAATATTTTTAGTAAGTGCATAATTATATGTATGTCGGTGGATGAAGCGTATAAGATTAACTATTTACGGATCATCTATCTATATACATATATTTATAATGGAGTTTACGAACCTTTAATGTACATAATATATTATAGACACTAATTAAGTATGATAATAATATTTTTAGTAAATATTTTAGGGTGGTAGTTTAGGAAATTTGTATACGTGTGCAAGGCATGTGGACACATGTTAATTTATTTTTTACGTACTAAAATAAATTTCATTCTTAAATTCATTATAGTATTAACGTTATACTTAATTAGTGTTCATGTAAACTTTAAAAGTTTGACCGGACTGATGACATGGCCAAAGATAATATACATATTTAAACATGTTGGAGTACATTTATAATTTTTTTGTCGTGTCATAAGCTCGATCAAATTTTCGAAATTCACGTCATCACTTTTGCTAGAATTGTCATTGCATTTGAACCATTTTATTTTCAATATATATATATATATAATCAACTAACTTACAATAAATTAAGTTTGTATTATGTATGATAGTTAACTATTTATATTATTTCAAGTTATTCCCCCTAATATCAATAGAAACATATAATTAACATATACTTATAAGTAAAATATAATTTCATAGAAAACATCCTATACAAGGCACAGATTTATCAACTAGTTTTATATCCTAAACTCTAAAATATAAATCTTAAATTCTAAAATACAAATCCTAAATCCTAAAATATAAACCTTATGTCCTAGATCCTAACCCTAAAACCCAATATCATAAATTATAAACCTAAATCTTAAATTATAAACCCTAAATCTTAATTATTAATCCTAATTTAAAATTTTAAATATAAAGAAAATAAGTAAAATTTAAAGGATGGAATACTCCGTATGTAACAAAAATATGCAAGTTTCATTGTTGAACTTCCAAACAGAGTTGATTGAACTTGTAATTGAGTAATTTGTTTGCATATGAAACCAAAACTAGCACAAAAATATTCCTCCTAATGAACGGTAATTTATGGCGCTAGTAACGAGTTGTTGGCAGTAGAATGGACTAAAAAAGAGAGCATAATCATCATTACCAATAGCAACATAATTAATCCTTATGAATAGCTCAGTCGATCATGAGAGGTAAACTAAAGAAACAAGCGCCAAACACTATTATTATCGATGAAATCAGGCTCAAACGTAATCAAGCTGTCAACATAAAGGCCGAACCAGACGGGGCCCTGTGGATAACAGGGTTCCGGAATCCCGCGGCGGCGTTCGATGGCGCGCGTGTGAATGTCGTACCATACAGTCTCAAGACTCGCACGTGCCTCGACTTGCGTCCAGTAGTAGCACGCCAATAATCCTCCATCCAACTCCTCCACCTTCATTATCTCGACTCCCTCCCCAGAGGGGACCACTTGTTCAGGAACCTCGTAGCGTGGGACCCACGACATGGTGTCGGTTCGCAACGCCCACACGGATGCCACGCCTTCACCGTCGACCTTCCACATCCCAACCCCAACAACCGCAGTATTAGCGGACACCACCATCTCGAATATCCCGATGCGGGCGGGACACGTAATCTCGTCGGAGTAACGGAACGTCTCGCTTCCAAAGTCGAACCAAACCAATTTCCACGACTTCGAAGACGCGTTGGACTCACCCCATGCCACGTTCCCGTCGCATAAGCACACGCTCCGGGAGCAGTGGACTCGGGGTAGGTCCTTGTGACGGTACCCGCTGCGCAGGGTGACGTCACTCCACGTGCCCGACTCGACGCTATAGACGATAGCTTGATCCGAGCTCGTGGCGAGTACGCGGTAGTCCTTGCGCTCGTCGTCCACGCTGTACTTGTACCCGAGGGCGAACTGTTTTAGTCCCCACGGCATCATGGGTATCACGTACCGCTTTTTTTTAAGGGAAGGATTCCATAGCAAGGCGCTATGGGACATGTTAGGGAATTGATCGGGTACGAGTAAAACGAGTCCGTCCACCGAGCTCTGAAGTTTACACCACGAGCCGGGTTCGGGTCTGGGTCCGGGTTGGGCGCGTTGGACGCAGAGCAATATGGGTTGGGAGAGGTTGTGACGGAGGTGGGAGGATACGAAATCAGAGCCGTCGATCACGGAGAGGAACCATCTGCAAACGGCACGAAGCACCAGAAGAGTTTTGACGGGGAGAAAAAGTAGGATTTGTATCTTCAATTCCAACGGAAGACGATTCAGTATTCCTCCTGCCTCCCCATCATCGTTATTCATTCGTTTTCCCATTGCTTCTTGCTTTTCCTTTTTCTCTTTCCCCTCATTTAAAATACTACCTAATTGCTAAAATTATTCCTAGTTGTTACAATACGATTGATTTTATCAGATTCTGTTTTCTCCTTTAAACAATTGACCCATAAAATATGCTATAACTATAAATATTCTGTTATTTAATTAAAAACATAAATATATATATATATATATATATATATATACGAAAACAAATGAATTTAGAGCCATTATATTCACCTTTTTTTATATTGAAAATCGTAGCTAATTTAAATCACAATAATCATAAATAACTTTAAATCTATAAATCATATATATATACAAGTTTATTGAATGTTTATATACATGAAGGTGTTTGTATTTTTTTATTAAAAATACAAACAATAAGCTTATATTTATAAGCTTATACGAAGTATAACTAATAAGCTTATTGTTTATACACATTCATAATCTAAACCTTGGACTGCTAATTTAAAAGCTTATAATTTAGTACTTTATTGAACGTTTATATACATGAAGATGTTTGTATTTTTTATAAAAAATACAATATATTAGTTATATAAATATAATTAATATATGAAAGTTTATATATTTGGATTTTGACAACTGTATAAACTTATATAACTAACTTTAAATCTATAAATTATTTATATACAACTTTGTTAAATATTTATATACATGAATCCTATAATTTTTTTTATAAAAATATACATACAATAGACTTATATTTATATAACTAATATATAAAAACTTATATATTAAAAGTTGGACCACTTTCATTGACCATTAAAAGTCGTTCAGGTTTTAAACGTTTTTTTAAGTCACATTATCTCACCACTTTCAAATTCAAATTTTGCTATTGTTAACTACATTTTGCTGAACTTTTTTTATTTTCAATTTAAAAAATCAATTAAATATAGTTGTTTAATAAAATCTCACAACAACCTTTTTAAAAACAATAAGAAAAAAGGTGAAATCTCATAACTGAAAAAATGCAATCCGTGATTTAAGTACAACATAAAACTTGACCGAGACCAAAAAAATACTAAAATTATATCTTCCTTTTTTATATATAAAAAAAGAAATCAAGTGATATTTTACTTTAGATCATGCCTCTTAGTTTATCCACAACTTTTCAAAACAAAAAAAAAAGAAGTAAATCTCACAACTTAAAATATCGGATCTCTGATTTGAGTACAAACAAATAACTAAATCCTATCTTCCCTTTTTTAAATAAGGAAAAAGAAATCCAGTTGAAAAAGTTGGTTCTATGGTGAACGAGCTTTTGCTGAATTTTTTTAATTTTCAATTAAAAACCATTAGATCTTTAATGAAATCTGACAACAACTTTTCAAAACAAAAAAAATTAAATAAAATATCACAACTTAAATATCGGATCTCTCATTTGAGTTCAAAAAAATATCTAAATCATATCTTTCATTTTTTATATAAGGAAAAAGAAATCCAGTTGAAAATTTTGGTTATATGGTGAACGAGCTTTTGCTGTTTTTTTTTTTAATTTTCACTTAAAAATCATTAGATCTTTAATGAGATTTGACAACAACTTTTCAAAATAAAATAAAAATAAAAAAGTAAAATATCTATAACTATATATTAAACCTTACTCTTTTTGAGTTTTTAGAGAGTTTTTAGGCTTAGTTGTTGAAGTTTGATTTTTTAATTTTTTAATTTATTATTATCCTTTTTATTAATTTAATTTAATTTTTTAAATTAATCAAATTTAAATTCTGAAATTCTATAAAATCTTAACCAAATCTCATCAAATTGACTTTATTCTTTAAAATAAATTAGTTTATTTCTTTTAAAAACACATATGAACTAATCTAAACCTTATATTTGTTTGTATATTAGATTTCACATTTATTTTCTACCATGAAGATAATAATATATAATTATTTTAACTTGATATCATGGTCATACATAGTATTCATAGTCAATATAAAAATAGACATTTTTTTACAAGAACGATGACACCTAAGATAATTTTAATAATTTATTATGATTATGTTATTTCTTAACCGCAAATTATTAATATGAATTATTTTGATACTCTTAACAAACTTTACTTTTTTTACTTATTTTTTACCATTACTGATGTAAAATCCTTCATAAATGTCGATGTGTTAGTTTAAACTAATAAGTTTCAAAATCTTAATTTATTGACCTCGTCAAATTCTACGAGATCTATGGAGTTGTTATCATACACAATTAAATTTAAGATATCTATGTAGTTGTTATCATACAAAATTAAATTTAAGATATCTCAATTAATTTTTAATTGTTAACTTATCTATAAAATTTTGAAATTAATTTAATATCTTCAAAAGTTCAACTCAACTTAAAATTTAAAATAAATAATATTATCCGTGGATTGAATTAACTGATATTTATAATCATAAATATATATTTTGAATTAATAAGAAAATATGAGCTATAATAGACATGAAGTAAAATACAATTCAAAAACATAAAAAAGCATAATTAATTTATTTTGAAGCAAATGTAATACACCAATAAGTCAATTTTAAAGATATAAGATAAGGAAGTGAAATAACTTTAATATTATTTTGAAACTGAGCCCAATTTATGGAATAGTATAAACAAATTAATAAATTCATTAAGTTTTTTAATGCAAAGTTAAAAACATATTTATAATAACAATATATATTTTTAGTCATAAAATAGAATATAAATTGAGGTAGTTAAGAAAAGAATTATAGAGTAAAATCATATCAAATTTATTTTGTATTTACTTATAATATACTTCATCTATGTATTTTAAAAGTTATTTTGAAAATAAAACTTATACTCTTATATATTAGTTCATATCTCCTTTCAAATTTTATGATACTAGCATTTAGAAATAAAAAATACTAAAATTTTGTAATTTGAAATTTTCTCTAATTTTTTTTCTATGCACTTTCAATTCAAAATTTATGGTCTATTATTTCTTTTCTTTTGTATCTATTTTTGAACTTTTATTATTTCTCATTTTAGATCTCCTAAAGGAGAGGGGGCCTTTCGTTGACCTTTCAGTCTCACATTGAATTTGTCTACACGTCGGACTCTAAAATTGTCACATCATCCAACCTTTACAAAAATTATAGCAATAGATATCACCTTAATCTTTTACTACATCGTAAGCTATCATATATTTCATATCTTTAAGCAAATAAAAACAGGTACATATTGAGGCAATCATTTTACATATATTTAATATATCAATATTTGTTAGCAAAGATCTTAATTAGCAATTATTGATGGAGATATTTGGAATCAAATTTAGAAATTGCATATAATTGTTTAAAAGAACTTAATATTTGTAGTATAATTTACAACTATATCACATCTCTCAATTTAATATTGTTGATAAAAAAAACTATGTTAATTTAAATTTAAAAAGTTGTGATTTTTTTTTAATTTTTTTCTTTCAAAAAGAGGGTATAAAACTCAAGTAAATACTAAAGAGTTAAGAAAAAAAATCCCTAAAAGGATATTAGTATACTTTGAAATCTATGAGGAGACTCATCAAAATAAATATAATCTATATACATATTAAATTCATCATCTTTCGAGTCACCAGAACGCTTTTGGGCCTACTTTATTTATGTGCAAGAGTATGATTTTTTTTTATTTGTTATTATATCAAATTACATAGAAAAAATTTAATAAATAAATCTTTACAAAATTTGTGCCAACAAATCATAACAAAATGACTTTTTACTTACATTGTAATATTATTTATTTAATTAAGCAAAATGTTTTGATTTGATTTGATTAGTTTGAGATATCATTATTAATTGTTAATACATTAATATTTAATTAGCTTTTTTTATACGACTAAAATTTCATGAACTTTATCAAGTCATATGTAGAGCTTCAACTAACGTTATGGAAATTAAATTTTGTGTGTTCAAGTAAATTTAAACCAAGCTAACTATAAAATAACTTATACTGATAATGTAACACATCAAAAACCTTTTTTTTCCTATTGATAATTGATTATGTATTTTTTATATTGAATTGATAAAACATGATTTTTAATCAAAAAGATCATTCTTACAAATAAAAGTTTACCCATATTTTTCACTAAATATTGTTTTTTTTTTTGTATATTCAATTATATATCTTCTAATATTATATGCTGGTGTGATAATATATCACTTCAGCATATAATTTCTCTTTTAGTTTCTACAAATTTGTTATGATACATGTGAACAATATTATTCAAATTTTCTTCATTTTAACTAATATTGAG
The DNA here is from genome assembly GCA_027886185.1 of Rheum nobile. NCBI lineage: Eukaryota > Viridiplantae > Streptophyta > Magnoliopsida > Caryophyllales > Polygonaceae > Rheum > Rheum nobile. The sequence continues at coordinate 102,555 of WOAB01000066.1, forward strand.
AGTATATGACTATTATTTTTTAATAAAATATATACAAATTTTGTATGATTTATATAATATTAATATAATATTATTAGATATATACATAAAATTGATATTAACGCTATACTAAAACAACACTTTAATAAAAATATCCCGTTATGAACTAGTTAAGTCATGATAAGGTAGAATGAAAATAACATCCCTATAAAGTTTATTTATAATGGTTATAAGCGTGGATCTTGGGATTACATGATATTTAATGAATATGATGGAACTGGGGCGTAGAAAGAGGAGATTTGGGAGGTTGGAAATTAAATAGCTTAATACCGGTGATATATACTCCAATATTCTATTTTTTAATTATAAAAACTAACATGATTCAACATTTAGAAATTAAAGTATTTAGGAAATTTATATAGTTTAATAAAAAATAAAAAAGTAAGTTAGTCACAAATTACAACATAAGTATAAGTATATGATAACATAAAGAGTTATATAACAAGATTAATAAAATAAATATTCATAAATAATAGATCATTATAGTTATTAAGTTAGTCACGGCTTAAAATAGATTATAACATAAGTTTAAGTATGATAATGATTTATAAAGATTTTTCTCGCGATATTACAAAAGTTGTACATAATATTTTAATTTTAAGAGATATTTTGAGAAATATTACTGTCTTCATATCTGTATGTTTAAAAGAATTTCATGTAATTATTTTATTTTTAATTTTTTTTGGGTCTGCAAGAGGGCAATGCCCTTAGGATTTATTTATTAGATATCATAGTTCCCAAACGAGGGTATTGTTAGGCACCATATATGGGCATAGCAGGTAGCAAAGAGCTAATGCACACTGAAGGTTGAGATAGTTCTACATATATAAGAACAGGAAAGAGAATTAGCTAAAACATCAGCTATCGCATTAGCAGACCGGTGAATATGAATTACTTTCACTTCCCAAACTCCGGCACTGATGATAATATATCTGCATGAGTCAGCAAGACAGGTTGTTGGAGGAGCTCGATCACAAACAACTTAATTGCGAGTCACACTCAATCAACAAACGTGGAATGTGCAAAAATAGTGGCCAACTATTCATAGCTAGGAACCAATGCAAGAAGAAATCAGGATAACGACGTACGTAGGGCACCAGCAGCATCAATCCAAATCTGTCGGACCTGACCACAATCTTATTTGCCCGGCGTCGCACAATGGTAGAATTTCGTATTACGAAGAAAAGTGGAACATGACTTCTCGAACCACAAATGTATTAAAATACATTATTTGGATTCCAAAAATGTATTAAAATACATTATTTTTGCAGAGTTCCTTGAATTTTTCTGATGTGTGTTCACACGATCAATTAAATATACAGGTTATTTGCGAGTCTTTGACTACCAGAAAGAGCAGCTAATATGTGGTGGAAATAGTTACAATGGTGCCATTCTTTGTTGTGCTTGGAGGTAAGAATAAAGTCATTTTTCTATCCACAAATGCAATGGATAAATTAAGATAATATTGTTTTGCAAGTCTCAAATTTTTAGCACATAAATGTGAGCGCAGCCTCAGGGATTAATATCTGATACTCTTATCTATCTGTTTTTGCATGGATGGAAAGTACATTTTGAGTGGTGGTGAAGATGATTTAGTTCAAGTCTGGAGCATGGAAGATCATAAAGTGGTTGCATGAGGTGAGGGGCATAACTCTTGGGTAAGTTTTTCTGCATGCTATCAGAACCTTTTTACCAGTTCTTCCATTTCAATTACTGATAAAAAAGATAACGCTTTGCATGTCAGTGGAGTTGCCTTTGATCCATTTTGGCCTCCACCTTCGTCAGATTGTGATGAGGAAAATATGATGTATAGATTTGGCTCTGTGGGCCGGGTAATTCAGTGATCCCTTATGTAAAGACTTTGTGAATAAGTCATCACATCTATAAATTCTCTTATTACTCCTAACTCATTTTATCTTTTCATGCACTAGGCTAAAACTAGATCATCTATAAAACAGTCGCTGCACAGGCATTGCATGGCTTCCTGAAGGCAACGCCACTTTTGTAGTTGCTCGTGCTTATGAGAAGGCAAGCCTCGTATCATCAGATTTTTTACTATTTTTTCATTTATCTTTTGGACTTTCAAGTATATACCTGCTAACCTACTGAATAAAATACTTCCCTTTGAAGTATATAAGCTTTTTCTTGTTACCATTCAGCCAAAATACCCTTTCTAGTTACCCAGAGATATAGATCCATGTTGCAAAATGGCATTGACTTAAGCTTAGTTAATGTGAGCTATGTAAGTAGCCGTACGTAACAAACTATGTATTATTTGTTGATTATAAACATCGACTATTTTTGCAGTTTTTTTTTCCATCTTAAAACTCATAGGTTGATTTAAGACTTGGTTTTCATGAAGATAGTTCAATGCTTCCTGACTTATTGTTATTATTAACTAGGAATGTCTTTAGCTTGATCATTTAAGAAAACTGATTGTTGGATGCCAAAGTTTGGTGCTATTTTGCCTTAGTTACACCCCTAGGAATCCAACTTTGGTTGAGCTTGTGGCTACTTAGATAATTATAAATCACTGGTGAAAACTTTAAAAAAAATAGTATCCGGTTTAAGAACTTTATTCCTCCTCTAGGGCATGACACAATGACTCAATCAACTGTCAAGTGTTGCTGATTCATGGACAGATTTCTGATTCAAAATGTGTGGTTCTTGTTTGGTCCAAGCTTAGTTTTTCATCACCAATTGGCATTGTATTATCACAAAATTACTATATTGTACAAGTTTTATAGTAAGCTATCTTTTGGTAGTATTTAACTAATTGATTTGCTATGTCTACTTTTTGTAGGAGGACAAATGAAGACTTCAACAAAAGTAACTAACTACTTGGGGGAGATTATTTTGGTGTATATTCTAATTATATTAGTGATTATGGGTAGCAATGTGGCATAATGATATACAACATATTTTTTGATGGCATTTGGCTTGAACTATAGCAAGCTTCTTATGGGATGTATAGGATGATATCCTTAATGTCATTTTGTTGAAACAAATACCTTATAAATATATTTTTACGTTTATATGTTATAATATTATGTGAGCAGGTGAAATAGAAAAATAAGATTCGACTAAGTTTCAGCATAACTATTGAGAAAACCGTTTGTAAACGTTTTCTAGGCGACAAAAGTGGGATTTCGTACCACAAACTTTAGGGCGACAAAATTCTGATTTCGTAGCACAAACTTCAGGCGATAAAAGTGGGATTTCGTAGCACAAACTTTGAGCGACGAAAGTGAGATTTTGTAGCACAAACTATAGGGCGACAAAATTCAGATTTCGTAGCACAAACTCTAGGGCGACAAAACATTGCTTTTGTCACGAAAGGATATTTTGGGCGACAAACACATATTTTGTCACCCAAAACAAAGGGTGACTGGCCTACGGTGACGCCTCCGCGACAAAAAATTGTTGGTCACCTTAGATTTTGGGCGACAAAAATATGACTTTGGGCGACGAAATTTTTTTATCGTCCAAAGTGATTTTTCTTGTAGTGGTTGTATGGTTTTCTCTAAAAGTAATTAAACAAGTTCATTTCAATTTCAAATCGTATTAAGCATTAAGAAAATTAAGTTTGAAATGTGACTAACAACATGACTAATTGGCTAGCTTTATATCCAAACGAATTAACCCAACTCAAATTCTTGAAAAATAACATAATATAATATAATGAGGATACTGATTTTGGAACTTCATATTCTTCAATCTCCGAGAATCAACAAAAAATCAATACATATTTATTTATTTTCAATTCTACTCCATGCAAATACATTACTATTCATATGTTTTATTACATTGTCACATACATTTTTTATTTGAAACATGATATAAGTTTGTAGCATATTTAACTACAGTGCAAAATACATTTAATATTAAAGTATTAATTCATTTATAAAATTAAAAATGAGTGTAATGTTATATCTTATCAAGCCCTAAATAGTGTTCATACTTATTTATTGTAAACTAAACAATTTTAGAAATCAAGGTAAAATTGACTCGGCAAATTATTTTCAAAATTAGTTTTTGCAACTAAACAAATTTAATATACATAAATTATTTTTGAAATCATTTTATCTATTTAAATATAAAAATGCTTTAAAATGCATTTATGTTTAAAATTACAAAAATAGCATACTTATTTTCTTAGTAAATTTACGAAGATATTTTTTTTAATATTTTCTTATAAAATATTACAAATATATTTTCTTATCAAATATCAAGAACTAGATTTGAAATCGTGTCGTCTACGGTTATAAGAGAATAGGCTTACTTTCAGTGGGCCGCACGTTGCACTCCGCTTTCTTTTTTTCTTTTTCTTCCTCGAAGCCTTGCTCAATTTCTAGGCCCAACATACGTAACGATTAATCATCACATATGTAAATGTTGTTGAATTTAATTATTAGGTGCATAATTTATCTATTTTTGCAAATTAGATGCATGCTTGGAAATTAAGAAAGAGTATCATATTGTGGTCAGAGTTACTTGCTGGTTCTATGGTTGGTACCTTAGAACGATAATGGTGATGTTGAGTTCGAAGAGTACCAAAAAAGGGAGGATCCTATCCTAATCGAGTTGTTGTTGATGGAGTACTAACATACTTTAAGTTCAAGCAGAGAAAATATAAATTTACTATGATCCTAATCAACTTTTTACAATCTCAATTATATAACAAAGCTTCTTATGGTTAATTATGCTTTAGATGATTTATGTTCGATCTTAATTAATCGTTTAACTAGATTGTGAATCATTGGTTAACCGGTGATTCAAAAAAAACTTGGCATTTAAGACACATGAAAATAAAGTACCAAAGGGTACTATTTAGCAATGAGTTTGAGTTTTGTGTCGAATTTAGCAATGAGTAATAATTATTTGTAATGTAGTATTTGATATTTGCATAAGTTATTAAAAAAATTGACGTATGGAATTATTTAAGTAAAAGCTTTCTTTTTTTAGATCGAAAGTAAAACCTCATATAATCATAAAACAAACTTAACAGATTTGAACTAGTCTTGTGCACAATTTTAGCAACTATTAGTTACTATATTCAATGAACTATATACTTGTGCATTCTCGTCTACCTAGCAATGTGGAAAGCAATGATCCATAGAAATAAAGAACTAGGCCTATTTCATAGCCTTCCGATGGAGCTATGCTTCCATATCTTCAGCTTGCTTCCCGTCAAAACCCTTTTGTTGCTTCGTGCCGTTTGCAAATGGTTCCTCTCCATGATAGACGACCCTGAGTTTGTCTCATTCCATCTCCATCACTTCCCCTCCAATGTTCTTGGAACCACGTTCCTCACCGTCGGAGAGTACGTCGACCACAATAACAAGTTACTTTATGGCGCATTCTTGATTTCAAGTAGTAATAATCAAGGATTTACCGACCACATTTACTCACCCGACGATATGCAGGTCAAAGGCTCCTTAAACGGACTCGTTCTTCTCGTATCATTATCCGAAGATAGGGTCCTGTTGTGGAACCCTTCCCTAAGGAAACACCGTTGGTTGTCACCCCCATCAACAATATGTAACTACTTTGCCCTCGGATACCATACGGCGTGTAACGAACACATGGTGCTCGCTTTGTGTTGGGATGACGCTTGGGTTTATAGCGTCAAAACGAGTTCTTGGACTGTCGTAGCTTTTGACAGACGCAACTTTGGGAACACCTTCTTGTCATATGACGAGTATTTGTCCGTCAATGACGGGGTGCTCTTGCTTGAGATGGTTTTTCTTGACCATGTTAATTACGTGTTTACATGGTTCGAATTTCAAACCAGGGTGTTTCGATACGCTAATTATGACCCAGTTGACATAAAACCGACACACTGCGGCCTCATGAAGCTCGATGGTGGGTCCACGGTGGGGATGTGGGGGTACGACGTAGAGGATCAACCCTCCATATGGGATCTGCAAACCGACACCATGTCGTGGAGCAAACGTTACAAGATTTCTCGAGAATTGATGCGACATAAAGCATGCACATTCAGTTTGGTCGAGAGGAACAACGAATTATTGTGGAAGTATATTAATCGTGAGAATATAGAGGTGTTCAAATCTGACATTGAGACTCAAGTGATAAAGAGCCACGTCAAGTATCCAATGCCAATACCTTGTTATGGCACTTACATTGAAAGCTTGTTTATGCTTCACTAATAATATATGTCTAGTAAGTTAGTTTTTCAAAGTCTAGACTTGCTTTTATTAGTTGTAATTGTTTTTAAGTACTTGTCTTTCCCCGGGGTTGTCTCAAGACTAGTTCAAGTGGCAAAAGTCATTTTTTATCTTATGTTGAGCTTGACTACGCATCTACCTATATATATCGAGATCATATCAACAAGAAAATGAATGGTTTAACTAGTTGATTGATTATATAAGTTGTTTGAGGTATGTAAACAACAATCGATCGATCTCTTATATATACAAGTATAAGTGTTTTAGTCTGTAAATAAAAGAATCTGATAGATCGATCTCTACCTATGTAATCTTGAATGATAGAAATAGTGTAGTTGAAGAAAATTGAGTCAATCCAAGTCATGTAAAATTACACATCCATCCAAGCTCCATCATCGTTCAAGGACAACACCAAACTATCAAAGGGCCTGGCTTAGCAGGAATTGACACAAAAGGCCACACACCACACCTTTTTCACAAAATAGTTTTTGACACTACTACTCAATTAAAGTTCAACTAGGAAAAGGAAATCTGATTTGGAAAATGAAGACATTTGAAATTTAGGATAGAAATATATTTCTCCACATAGATCACTGCTTCATTCACTCGGCAAATTATTTTGGAAATTAGTTTTTGCAACTAAAAGAACTTAATATACATAAATTATTTTTGAAATCATTTTATCTATTTAAATATAATAATGCTTTAAAATGCATTTATGTTTACAATTACAAAAATAGCATACTTATTTTCTTAGTAAATTTACGAAGATATTTTTTTAATATTTTCTTATAAAATATTACAAATATATTTATTTATCTTTTTTAATAATTTTTTTAGCTATAAATCTTGTGAGTATCTTTCATTATATATTTTGGGTTGAGATCCGGTGAAAATGGGAAGGGAGGAGAGGAATGAGGACGCATGAGAGTCGTTGGATGAGAAGCAAACGGAGTGCCCAAATTCCTTTTCAAAATTTTGGGAAAAATTTGGCAAAAAATCGACACGGCCGAATTATTCGCGAAAAAGACGGATTCGCGTGCATATGAAGTGCAGATCTGTGTGCATGTCAAATACATTGTTGTGTGCATGCCAAATACACTACGGTGTGCACGTGAAAACACGACTGTGTGCATGCGAAGTATACTATCGAGTGCATGCGAAGTATACTACTGTGTGCATGTGAAAATGGCATATTTGTGCATACGAAATGCAATATGTGCTATGTGTATGTGAAATAGACATGTATGCATGTGAAACAACATAGGTGTGCATGTGTGCACATGAAAATAACATATGTGTGCATGCGAAAATGACTCAAAGCGCGTACGAAATAACATGTGTGCATACGTATAAAAACCAACAAAAATAACCTACGTGTGCATACGGAATGACCTGTGTGTGCACATGAAAACGTGTGTGTGCATGCGAAACAATGTATGTGTGCATACGAACCAAAATGCGTGTGCACACGGAACGCGTTTTTTTCGCGAAAAATTCGGTCGTGCCGAATTGTTTTCGAATTCTTTCCTTGTCTGATCTGGACGGTTTTTTTCTTGATCCGACGGTCCTGGAGTGTTCTCACTCCTTTCCTAAGCATTCATCCTCACCTTATCTTTTCCCATATATTTTAGCCTATTATAGTTGATTTAGATATTTCTATAAATTCTCTTACCTAAATTGTTGAATACTTTTACAATAGAAAATTATAACACTATATTTTTAGAAATTCACAAATCTAGACTGATAATAACATTCTTATTATAATTATTAGACGATGTAAAAAATAAAACTAAAATAGACTTGATAAACCGTAAATAATAATTTGACCGAGTTTCAATCTTATACAATTACTTTGATTAATTTTTACTTGATTTAAATAATTGTTTGATATAATTCGGTAAAGATATTGTTATACTTAGTAATCATAAATCAATCTGATCACACACAAGTTACCTTGAACAAAGATGCTACGGTAGCCGATTGAGTGACTCCATAAACACACAAGTTACCTTGAACAAAGATGCTACGGTAGCCGATTTTATGCTACCGAATAAAACCTGGAATAAGAACCTAATAGAACAATACTTACCCCATGACTTAGTAACAAAGATTACATCAATCCCAATTCCGCTGAATGATATTCATGACAGAATATATTGAGAATCCAGCAAGAATGGTTGGTTTTCTACAAACTCTGCCATGGAACTAATTAATAGAAACAAAGGATGCACTGCATATGACTCTTCTTGGATCTGGAAAATGGACACTTATCCCAAAGTTAAGAACTTTGTTTGGAAAATACTGAAAAATGGATTACCAACAAAATCAAGACTAACAGAAAAAGGAGTAGCAATCCCCCAGTGATGCATCAGATGCAATGCATAAGTGGAGGATTTGAATCATCTCCTATTCCATTGTAACCATATCAAGAAAACAATAGAGAAAATGAATCAATCCACATAAGGTATTAATACTTCCATAAACATAGCAAACAAAAATATCAATGATATCATTGATGAAATTCGACAAAAGTTCTTAACTTTGGGGTAAGTCTCATCCGAAAGGATGCTATAGACTGAGAAACCGGCTCTTTTGTGGTTTCCAGTCTAATTCTTACTTATTCAAAAAAAATAAAAAAAAATCAATTTGATCAACTATAAGCAAAAATAATTCAAAAATTAAACAAATTAAATTGGTAGTTAAACTATTACATACATATATATATCGAAGACAATTTTATCGAAGACAATATATCGAACATTATTAACCCTAATTTTATCAAAGATAATATGCGTGTTCTAAACATGTTGGAGTAAATTTAATATGTGTGTCATAATCTTGGCCAAATTTTCGAAGTTCACATCATCACTTTTCGCTAGAATTGTCATTGGAATTGAACCATTTTTTTTAGTATATATATACTTAACTTACAATATATTAAGTTTATATTATGTATGATAGTTAATTGTTTATATTATTTACGGTTTTTCTAGTGTGTGTTCATGTGCACATCAAATTTTATGTACCATAATTGTGCACCATTTTATGTACCCTTTAAGTTTTACTTATTTATTTTATATTTTAAACTTTAAATTAGGGTTAATAATTAAGGGGTTTAGGGTTTATAGTTTAAAATTTAAGGTTTATAGCTTAAGGTTTAGGGTTTTAGGGTATATGGTTTATGGTTTAGGGTCTAGGGTTTATGATTTAGGATATAGGGTTTTTAATTTAGGATTTAGGATTTATGTATTGGGGTTTAGGGCTTATATTTTAGGGTTTAGGATATAAAATAAACAAGTTTAGCCTATAGGGTACACAGAAAGGGTGCAAAGAATTTAACCTCGCCCATGGACACATACTAACAAGTTAAAATAGAAAATTATATTCAAAATATTTTCTAAAAGAGAATGGATAAACCCTTAACAAAAAAATTAAACTAATCTCTAGAAAAATTATTGATAAAAATGGAGTTTTACTACTAAAAATGAAATTATTATAGTGTGTTCATGGGCATACACTAAAAAAAATCTATTACTTATACTGATTTTTCCTAATATCAATAGAAACATATAATTAGCATATACTTATAAGTAAAATTAAATTTAATAGAAAACGTTCCGTGCAAGGCATGGGTTGATCAACCAGTTAATGATTTATATCTGAAGTGCCTTCTGGGCCCCTATGCATCTGCTAACCTTCCATTGGGCCTTATCTAGGCCTCGTCCGTTAAATGCCTCCATCTTCATCCATATATAAAGGGCAAACTATTCCAAGTAACACGATCTGGTGCAAAAATGAATAATAGACTCCAAAATGACAAGATCAAATATTAGGAACTAGATTTGAAATCGTGTCGTCTACGATTCTAAGGGAAAAGGCTTACTTTCAATGGGCCGCACGTTGCAGTCCGCTTTCTTTTTCTTCCTCGAAGCCTTACTCAATTTCTAGGCCCAACATACGTAACGATTAATCATCGCATATGTTAATGTTGTTGAATTTAATTATTGGGTGCATAATTTATCTATTTTTGCAAATTAGATGCATGCTTGGAAATTAAGAAAGAGTATCATATTGTGGTCAGAGTTACTTGCTGGTTCTATGGTTGGTACCTTAGAACGATAATGGTGATGTTGAGTTCGAAGAGTACCAAAAAAGAGAGGATCCTATCCTAATCGAGTTGTTATTGATGGAGTACTAACATACTCTAAGTTCATGCAGAGAAAATATAAATTTATTATGATCCTAATCAACTTTTTATAATCTCAATTATATAACAAAGCTTTTGATGGCTAATCTAGATCGTGAATCATTGGTTAACCGGTGATTAAAAAAAACTTGGCATTTAAGACACATGAAAATAAAGTACCAAAGGGTACTATTTAGCAATGAGTATGAGTTTTGTGCAGAATTTAGCAATGAGTAAAAATTATTTGCAATGTAGTATTTGATATTTTCATAAGTTATTAAAAAAATTGACGTATGGAATTATTTAAGTAAAAGCTTTCTTTTTTTAGATCGAAAGTAAAACCTCATATAATCATAAAACAAACTTAACAGTTTTGAACTAGTCTTGTGCACAATTTTAGCAACTATTAGTTACTATATTCAATGAACTATATACTTGTGCATTCTCGTCTACCTAGCAATGTGGAAAGCAATGATCCATAGAAATAAAGAACTAGGCCTATTTCATAGCCTTCCGATGGAGCTATGCTTCCATATCTTCAGCTTGCTTCCCGTCAAAACCCTTTTGTTGCTTCGTGCCGTATGCAAATGGTTCCTCTCCATCACTTCCCCTCCAATGTTCTTGGAACCACGTTCCTCACCGTCAGAGTGTACGACCACAATAACAAGTTACTTTATGGCGCATCCTTGATTTCAAGTAGTAATAATCAAGGATTTACCGATCACATTTACTCACCCGACGAGGCGAAGCCTACTTATATTATGCATGTCAAAGGCTCCTTAAACGGACTCGTTCTTCTCGTGTCATTATCCGAAGATAGGGTTCTGTTGTGGAACCCTTCCCTAAGGAAACACCGTTGGTTGTCGCCCCCATCAACAATATGTAACTACTTTGCCCTCGGATACCATACGGCGTGTAACGAACACATGGTGCTCGCTTTGTGTTGGGATGACGCTTGGGTTTATAGCGTCAAAACGAGTTCTTGGACTGCCGTAGCTTTTGACAGACGCAACTTTGGGAACACCTTCTTGTCATATTACGAGTATTTGTCCGTCAATGACGGGGTGCTCTTGCTTGAGATGGTTTTTCTTGACCATGTTAATTACGTGTTTACATGGTTCAAATTTCAAACCAGGGTGTTTCAATACGCTAATTATGACCCGGTTGACATAAAACCGACACACTGCGGCCTCATGAAGCTCGATGGTGGGTCCACGGTGGGGATGTGGGGGTACGACGTAGAGGATCAACCCTCCATATGGGCTCTGCAAACCGACACCATGTCGTGGAGCAAACGTTATAAGATTTCTCGAGAATTGATGCGACATAAAGCATGCACATTCAGTTTGGTCGAGAGGAACAACGAATTATTGTGGAAGTATATTAATCGTGAGAATATAGAGGTGTTCACATCTGACATTGAGACTCAAGTGATAAAGAGCCACGTCAAGTATCCAATGCCAATACCTTGTGATGGCACTTACATTGAAAGCTTGTTTATGCTTCACTAATAATATGTCTAGTGAGTTAGTTTTTCAAAGTCTAGACTTGCTTTTATTAGTTGAGATTAGTTGTAATTGCTTTTAAGTACTTGTCTTTCCTCGGGGGTTGTCTCAACTATCAAGACTAGTTCAAGCGGCAAAAGTCATCTTTTTTATCTTATGTTGAGCTTGACTACGCATAATGAACTATCTACCTATATATATCGAGATCATATCAGCAAGAAAATGAATGGTTTAACTAGTTGATTGATTATATAAGTTGTTTGAGGAATGTAAACAACAATCGATCGATCTCCTATATATACAAGTATAAGTGTTTTAGTCTGTAAATAAAAGAATCTGATAGCTCGATCTCTACCTATGTAATCTTGAATGATAGAAATAGTGTAGTTGAAGAAAATTGAGTCATAATTAGCATACTATACATTTGTTGCTCTTGCATTTGACTACAGCCTGCAAACAAAAGAAATTGTCAAGCATCAACCTCGTTAGAATACCAAAATAAAACTTTACTTGTATACACAAAACACATTTAAAGCAAACCTCATCAAATTTATAAAAAAATGTTTGACATGTGAAATTCCCTATTGACATAATGCTTGATTTGGCACAATAATTTCTTACTTGTATGTACACAACACAATTACATCACTAGTGAGAAATAACAAGCTACATTGAATGACCGGATACTAGAAGTACATACATAAGTACTAGGTGTGCATATATTAGTGCTTGAAGAGCATACTTAATATCAAATATTAGAATTACAGGAAATAAAGTGCACACACAAGAAATATAACAAGATTAAGGGACAATTGTAAGCTACAAAATAAAATTCACAAATAGAGAACGATCTAGGAAAGAGATGATCGAACTAAGTGCATGACTCATAGTTAATTAGAAATCAAATTTTCAAATTAAAATCAGTAAAACAAACAACAATCAAACCATGATTTCGTAAAACTAATTATGAAAATTGAAGGAAGCGCGATTCTGAAAGAGAAAAGAACAAATGCACAGATAAATCAATGAAATAGAAATGGAGAAGTGAATCGTGAACGAAAGAACAAAGATTAAGCAAAAGATTAAGCGACTGCAAGTTGAATCATAGAAAAACAAAGTAGAACAAATTGCGAAAAATGGGAATAGGATAAGTGAAACGAAGAAGAGAACAAAGAAACTTACCATTAGACATCGCAATTTATTGAGAAGAAACGAAAATTGAAGAAGAACAAGAAGCATAGCTAGAGAAGGTACTTCAACAATATATGAAGGCATTGTACGATCACGAGAGGTGATGAACAAATCGAGAAGAGGAAGCTGAAATATAAGGGGAATTACCTAAAATACCCCACTCTATTAAAAAACAAGATGAATCTAAGCCTTAGGATCTCCCTAATTCAATAATTGAAATTTATCTCCACTTTACATCCTTATAACACTTCCCATACACTACTAGAAAAATGGGCCATTTTCGACACATTTTATGACCATTCTCGACACCTTAAGGTGTCGAAAAAAACATTTCCGACACTATGCCAGTGTCGAAATAATCGCTGTCAGAAATGGTCAGTAGCCATTTTCGACACTTTTTAAGTGTCGGTGACCGTTTTGACACATTAAAGTGTCGGTATTATTATCCGTTTTCGACACCTTATACTGTCCAACTTGACAACCATTTTCGACACCTTTCGCCTTTCGGTGTCTGTGTCAGCATGGACACTCTAAAGTGTCGTTATTTGAAGCCATTTTTGACACATTAAGGTGTCACTTTCAACATCCATTTTGACAATTTCGAGTGTCTATGTCGTTTGTGGCATTGTAAGGTGTCTATATTTATACCCATTTTGGAAGCTAATAGCAACACTTTAAAGTGTCGATTTTCGTCCATTTATATTAGCCATCCATTTGCCATTTCATTTTTCCCTGCTAATTTATATATATAACGCATTCGAAATAATGAAAATAAATATAGACAAACCGAAGCCAAAACAATAATTATATATAATGTATCATAAAGTGGCGGAACTAACAAGGGAAGTGGCTTAGTTATAAGAGGGCAAAACAATCAAACCAAGCTCTCTACTTAGTTACAAAAGGTCAGTTTAAGCTCTCTAGTGTTTAGTTGCCATAAAGGACTATTAGACAAACTGTGTCTTCTATAGCCAAAGAAGTCGCAACAGAGAAATGCTTTTCCATTGTAGTGACACACTTCTTAGAGACAAGATCCCAAGCTAATGAACCTGAAAACCAGAATAAAGGAACTTCATCAAACAACTGAGAAACATAATATGGATCTAAGTATGCAGCCAAAAAAGCATAATATATATCTCAGTCAAATAAGATCTTTGGCAAATTTAACAAAGTCAACAATGCCAGCTAAAAGTCTGATTAGCCCTTGATCATGGACACTTTTTGCTTTCTTGCTTCTCTAACTCATCTTCAAAGCATAGCACTAGTTCAGAATTTAGTTACTTGTAGCAACTAGCAAGCATTAGACAAGAAAATGATAATTTCTGCATGCAAGGGGAAGAAGAAATTCATGAAATGTATTGCAACATGTTTCTTCTTTCAAACTCCAGATTCGGTTTCGCCAGACTTGACATTCATGAAATGTAGTTAAATCTCACACCACAACTACAAGATTCTTATGCAGTTAATTCTAATGTATTGCAACATGTTTCTTCTTTCAAACTCCAGATTAGGTGCATAATTTATCTATGGCTTTGGGCGATGAAATTTGTTGTCGCCCAAAGTGATTTTTCTTGTAGTGGTTGTATGGTTTTTCTCTAAAAGTAATTAAACAAGTTCATTTCAATTTCAAATCGTATTAAGTATTAAGAATGACTAACAACATGACTAATTGGCTAGCTTTATATCCAAACGAATTAACCCAACTCAAATTCTTAGAAAATACCATAATATAATATAATGAGGATACTGATTTTGGAACTTCATATTCTTCAATCTCTGAGAATCAACAAATAATCAATACATTATTTATTTATTTTCAATTCTACTACATGCAAATACATTACTATATTCATATGTTTTATTACATTGTCACATACATTTTTTATTTGAAACATGATATAAGTTTGTAGCATATTTAACTACAGTGCAAAATACATTTAATATTAAAGTATTAATTCATTTATAAAATTAAAAATGAGTATAATGTTATATCTTATCAAGCCCTAAATAGTGTTTATACTTATTTATTGTAAACTAAACAATTTTAGAAATCAAGGTAAAATTGACTCGGCAAATTATTTTGAAAATTAGTTTTTGCAACTAAAAAAAAACTTAATATACATAAATTATTAATGAAATCATTTATCTATTTAAATATAATATTGCTTTAGAATGCATTTATGTTTAAAATTACAAAAATAGCATAATTATTTTCTTAGTAAATTTACGAAGATATTTTTTTATATTTTCTTATAAAATATTACAAATATATTTATTTATCTTTTTTAATAAATTTTAGCTATAAATCTTGTGAGTATCTTTCATTATATATTTTAACCTATTATAGTTGATTTAGATATTTCTATAAATTCTCTTACCTAAATTGTTGAATACTTTTACAATAGATAATTATAACACTATATTTTTAGAAATTCACAAATCTAGACTGATAATAACATTCTTATTATAATTATTAGATGATGTAAAAAATAAAACTAAAATAGACTTGATAAACCGTAAATAATAATTTGACCGAGTTTCAATCTTATAGAATTACTTTGATTAATTTTTACTTGATTTAAATAATTGTTTGATATAATTCGATAAAGATATTGTTATACTTATAAGTAATCATAAATCAATCTGATCAACTATAAGCAAAAATAATTCAAAAATTAAACAAATTAAATGGGTAGTGAAACTATTACATACATATATATATATATCGAACATAATTTTATCGAAGACAATTTCTGTTAAAGTGACAGTGTAAACTTTAGAAGTTTGGCCGGACTGATTGCATAGTCAAAGATAATATGCGTGTTCTAAACATGTTGGAGTAAATTTAATATGCGTGTCATAATCTTGGCCAAATTTTCGAAGTTCACATCATCACTTTTCGCTAGAATTGTCATTGGAATTGAATCATTTTATTTTTAGTATATATATATTAACTTACAATATATTAAGTTTATATTATGTATGATAGTTAATTGTTTATATTATTTACGGTTTTTCTAGTGTGTGTCCATGTGCACATCAAATTTTATGTACCATAATTGTACACCATTTTATGTACCCTTTAAGTTTTACTTATTTATTTTATATTTTAAACTTTAAATTAGGGTTAATAATTAAGGGGTTTAGGGTTTATAGTTTAAAATTTAAGGTTTATAGCTTAAGGTTTAGGGTTTTAGGGTATAGAGTTTATGGTTTAGGGTCTAGGGTTTAGGATTTAGGATTTAAGATATAGGGTTTATAATTTAGGATTTAGAGTTTTTGTATTGGGGTTTAGGGCTTATATTTTTTTGGGGTTTAGGATATAAAATAAACAAGTTTAGCTTATAGGGTATACAAAAAGGGTGCAGAGAATTTAACCTCGCCCATGGACACATTACTAACAAGTTAAAATAGAAAATTATATTCAAAATATTTTCTAAAAGAGAATGGATATACCCTTAACAAAAAAATTAAACTAATCTCTAGAAAAATTATTGCTAAAAATGGAGTTTTACTACTAAAAATAAAATTATTATAGTGTGTTCACGGGCACACACTAAAAAAAATCTATTACTTATACTGATTTTTCCTAATATCAATAGAAACATATAATTAGCATATACTTATAAGTAAAATTAAATTTAATAGAAAACGTTCCGTGCAAGGCATGGGTTGATCAACCAGTTAATGATTTATATCTGAAGTGCCTTCTGGGCCCCTATGCATCTGCTAACCTTCCATTGGGCCTTATCTGGGCCTCGTCCGTTAAATGCCTCCATCTTCATCCATATATAAATGGCAAACTATTCCAAGTAACACGATCTGATGCAAAAATGAACAATAGACTCCAAAATGACAAGATCAAATATCAAGAACTAGATTTGAAATCGTGTCGTCTACGGTTCTAAGGGAACTAGATTTGAAATCTGCTAACGTTGCACTCCACTTTCTTTTTCTTCCTCGAAGCCTTGCTCAATTTCTAGGCCCAACATACGTAACGATTAATCATTGCATATGTAAATGTTGTTGAATTAAATTATTAGGTGCATAATTTATCTATTTTTGCAAATTAGTTGCATGCTTGGAAATTAAGAAATAGTATCATATCATATTGTGGTCAGAGTTACTTGCTGGTTCTATGGTTGGTACCTTAGAACGATAATGGTGATGTTGAGTTCGAAGAGTACCAAAAAAGGGAGGATCCTATCCTAATCGAGTTGTTGTTGATGGAGTACTAACATACTTTAAGTTCAAGCAGAGAAAATATAAATTTACTATGATCCTAATCAACTTTTTACAATCTCAATTATATAACAAAGCTTCTTATGGTTAATTATGCTTTAGATGATTTATGTTCGATCTTAATTAATCGTTTAACTAGATTGTGAATCATTGGTTAACCGGTGATTAAAAAAAACTTGGCATTTAAGACACAAGAAAATAAAGTACCAAAGGGTACTATTTAGCAATGAGTTTGAGTTTTGTGCAGAATTTAGCAATGAGTAATAATTATTTGTAATGTAGTATTTGATATTTGCATAAGTTATTAAAAAAATTGACGTATGGAATTATTTAAGTAAAAGCTTTCTTTTTTTAGATCGAAAGTAAAACCTCATATAATCATAAAACAAACTTAACAGATTTGAACTAGTCTTGTGCACAATTTTAGCAACTATTAGTTACTATATTCAATGAACTATATACTTGTGCATTCTCGTCTACCTAGCAATGTGGAAAGCAATGATCCATAGAAATAAAGAACTAGGCCTATTTCATAGCCTTCCGATGGAGCTATGCTTCCATATCTTCAGCTTGCTTCCCGTCAAAACCCTTTTGTTGCTTCGTGCCGTCTGCAAATGGTTCCTCTCCATGATAGACGACTCTGAGTTTGTCTCATTCCATCTCCATCACTTCCCCTCCAATGTTCTTGGAACCACGTTCCTCACCGTCGGAGAGTACGTTGACCACAGTAACAAGTTACTTTATGGCGCATCCTTGATTTCAAGTAGTAATAATCAAGGATTTACCGACCACATTTACTCACCCGACGATATGCAGGTCAAAGGCTCCTTAAACGGACTCGTTCTTCTCGTATCATTATCCGAAGATAGGGTCCTGTTGTGGAACCCTTCCCTAAGGAAACACCGTTGGTTGTCGCCCCCGTCAACAATATGTAACTACTTTGCCCTCGGATACCATACGGCGTGTAACGAACACATGGTGCTCGCTTTGTGTTGGGATGACGCTTGGGTTTATAGCGTCAAAACGAGTTCTTGGACTGTCGTAGCTTTTGACAGACGCAACTTTGGGAACACCTTCTTGTCATATGACGAGTATTTGTCCGTCAATGACGGGGTGCTCTTGCTTGAGATGGTTTTTCTTGACCATGTTAATTACGTGTTTACATGGTTCGAATTTCAAACCAGGGTGTTTCGATACGCTAATTATGACCCAGTTGACATAAAACCGACACATTGCGGCCTCATGAAGCTCGATGGTGGGTCCACGGTGGGGATGTGGGGGTACGACGTAGAGGATCAACCCTCCATATGGGCTCTGCAAACCGACACCATGTCGTGGAGCAAACGTTACAAGATTTCTCGAGAATTGATGCGACATAAAGCATGCACATTCAGTTTGGTCGAGAGGAACAACGAATTATTGTGGAAGTATATTAATCGTGAGAATATAGAGGTGTTCACATCTGACATTGAGACTCAAGTGATAAAGAGCCACGTCAAGTATCCAATGCCAATACCTTGTGATGGCACTTACATTGAAAGCTTGTTTATGCTTCACTAATAATATGTCTAGTAAGTTAGTTTTTCAAAGTCTAGACTTGCTTTTATTAGTTGTAATTGTTTTTAAGTACTTGTCTTTCCCCGGGGTTGTCTCAAGACTAGTTCAAGTGGCAAAAGTCATTTTTTTATCTTATGTTGAGCTTGACTACGCATCTACCTATATATATCGAGATCATATCAGCAAGAAAATGAATGGTTTAACTAGTCGATTGATTATATAAGTTGTTTGAGGTATGTAAACAACAATCGATCGATCTCTTATATATACAAGTATAAGTGTTTTAGTCTGTAAATAAAAGAATCTGATAGCTCGATCTCTACCTATGTAATCTTGAATGATAGAAATAGTGTAGTTGAAGAAAATTGAGTCAATCCAAGTCATGTAAAATTACCCATCCATCCAAGCTCCATCATCGTTCAAGGACAACACCAAACTATCAAAGGGCCTGGCTTAGCAGGAATTGACACAAAAGGCCACACACCACACCTTTTTCACAAAATAGTTTTTGACACTACTACTCAATTAAAGTTCAACTAGGAAAAGGAAATCTGATTTGGAAAATGAAGACATTTGAAATTTAGGATAGAAATATATTTCTCCACATAGATCACTGCTTCATTCACTCGGCAAATTATTTTGAAAATTAGTTTTTGCAACTAAAAAAACTTAATATACATAAATTATTTTTGAAATCATTTTATCTATTTAAATATAATAATGCTTTAAAATGCATTTATGTTTACAATTACAAAAATAGCATACTTATTTTCTTAGTAAATTTACGAAGATATTTTTTATATTTTCTTATAAAATATTACAAATATATTTATTTATCTTTTTTAATAAATTTTTTAGCTATAAATCTTGTGAGTATCTTTCATTATATATTTTAACCTATTATAGTTGATTTAGATATTTCTATAAATTCTCTTACCTAAATTGTTGAATACTTTTACAATAGAAAATTATAACACTATATTTTTAGAAATTCACAAATCTAGACTGATAATAACATTCTTATTATAATTATTAGACGATGTAAAAAATAAAACTAAAATAGACTTGATAAACCGTAAATAATAATTTGACCGAGTTTCAATCTTATACAATTACTTTGATTAATTTTTACTTGATTTAAATAATTGTTTGATATAATTCGGTAAAGATATTGTTATACTTAGTAATCATAAATCAATCTGATCACACACAAGTTACCTTGAACAAAGATGCTACAGTAGCCGATTGAGTGACTCCATAAACACACAAGTTACCTTGAACAAAGATGCTATGGTAGTCGATTTTATGCTACCGAATAAAACCTGAAATAAGAACCTAATAGAACAATACTTACCCCATGACTTAGTAACAAAGATTACATCAATCCCAATTCCGCTGAATGATATTCATGACAGAATGTATTGATAAGCCAGTAAGAATGGTTGGTTTTCTACAAACTCTGTCATGGAACTAATTAATAGAAACAAAGGATGCACTGCATATGACTCTTCTTGGATCTGGAAAATGGACACTTACCCCAAAGTTAAGAACTTTGTTTGGAAAATACTGAAAAATGGATTACCAACAACATCAAGACTAACAGAAAAAGGAGTAACAATCCCCCAGTGATGCATTAGATGCAATGCGCAAGTGGAGGATTTGAATCATCTCCTATTCCACTGTAACCATACCAAGAAAACAATAGAAAAAATGAATCAATCCACATATGGTATTAATACTTCCATAAACATAGCAAACAAAAATATCAATGATATCATTGATGAAATTCAACAAAAGTTCTTAACTTTGGTGTAAGTCTCATCCGAAAGGATACTATAGACTGAGAAACCGGCTCTTCTGTGGTTTCCAGTCTAATTCTTACTTATTCAAAAAAAAAATCAATCTGATCAACTATAAGCAAAAATAATTCAAAAATTAAACAAATTAAATTGGTAGTTAAACTATTACATACATATATATATCGAAGACAATTTTATCGAAGACAATATATCGAACATTATTAACTCTAATTTTATCAAAGATAATATGCGTGTTCTAAACATGTTGGAGTAAATTTAATATGCATGTCATAATCTTGGCCAAATTTTCGAAGTTCACATCATCACTTTTCGCTAGAATTGTCATTGGAATTGAACCATTTATTTTTTAGTATATATATACTTAACTTACAATATATTAAGTTTATATTATGTATGATAGTTAATTGTTTATATTATTTACGGTTTTTCTAGTATGTGGTCATATGCACATCAAATTTTATGTACCATAATTGTGCACCATTTTATGTACCATAATTGTGCACCATTTTATATACCTTTTAAGTTTTACTTATTTATTTTATATTTTAAACTTTAAATTAGGGTTAATAATTAAGGGGTTTAGGGTTTATAGTTTAAATTTTAAGGTTTATGGTTTTAGGGTATATGGTTTATGGTTTAGGGTCTAGGGTTTAGGATTTAGGGTATATGGTTTATAATTTAGGATTTAGGGTTTATGTATTGGGGTTTAGGGCTTATATTTTAGGGTTTAGGATATAAAATAAACAAGTTTAGCCTATAGGGTACACAGAAAGGGTGCAGAGAATTTAACCTCGCCCATGGACACATACTAACAAGTTAAAATGAAAAATTATATTCAAAATATTTTCTAAAAGAGAATGGATAAACCCTTAACAAAAAAATTAAACTAATCTCTAGAAAAATTATTGCTAAAAATGGAGTTTTACTACTAAAAAGAAAATTATTATAGTGTGTTCAACATACGTCACTATTAATCATCGCATATGTAAATATTGTTGAATTTAATTATTAGGTGCATAATGTATCAAATTAGATGCATGCTTGGAAATTAAGAAAGATTAAAAAAGTATCATATTGTGGTCAGAGTTACTTAGCAGGAATTGACACAAAAGGCCCCACACCATCACAAAATAGTTTTTGACACTACTACTTAATTAAAGTTCAACTAGGAAAAGGACATCTGATTTGGAAAATGAAGACATTTGAAATTTAGGATAGAAATCTATTTTGTCCACATAGCTCACTGCTTCATTCACTACTGGTCTCCGATCCTCTGCCTCTTCGCGGCGCCACCGATATCATCTTCGGGCTCGGCTCCGCCGCTAGAACCCTCGGCCCCGCCTCCGGTGACTTCCTCACCAACTATCTCAATCCCTCCAATCTCGTAATCCGAGATGTGAAGGGATGGATCGCGGGATTGTGTCGGGCTCATCACTTGCACTGCCATTGCCGGAATCAGACCTCGGGGCTGGGCCTGGAGCATCGGAGGAGGCTGAAGCGGCGCCGGCGCGGGCAAAACATGAAACTTCATAACGTCCTTCATCTGCTTGCCGTCGAGGTCTATACACTCCGAAAGAGGGACATCTATGTCCAACATCACATTCTTGACGGCGAGGAAGCAATCGTGCTCGTCGTAGCTCGATTTGCCCTGGGCTCGGGAACTCTCCTTAGCCCTATTGACCACAAAATCTTTGAAGCTGGCGACCATTGAGGTGATAGCAGTGGAAGCTTTTGTAGTCGGATGTGGCACGGGAGCTTCGATTAAAAACAAAAAAAAACTAATTAAATACCACTAAATTAAAAAATAAAATAAATAAAATAACATATACCCTGATATCCGAATGTGTTCGGCAGTGGAAAATCAGCCATTTTGGAGTATAGTCACTGTAGATCCGAATACAAAATTAATGAAATCCGTATGCAGAAATAGCAAAGAACCAGACAACATTTTACATATATACTAGAATATCCTAAATCACAAGCTTAAAAAAGAATAAAAGGCAAGCAAAGATGGAGAACTAAAGCTGAAGAGCAACCACAAATGGTCTCAAAGATACTAGAATAAAAGGCAAGCAAAGATGGAGAAATCTTACCTTCGTTAGGCACTTAAGGAACTAAAGCTGAAGAGCAACCACAAAATGGTCTCAAAGATACTCTCTCTTACCTTCCGATTCTTTGGATTGAGGGAACTCTAAAACCCAGAGGAAAACCCAAAACCCAAGCCCCGCTAGCAGCTGCTGTTCTTCGACACTGAGTAGGGTTTTTCAAATTATGCTTAATACATGGGGGCATAAAATGTGGTCGGAAAGCGAGGCACAATCTTGGGCCCATTCTATCCTAGTTGGGCCCAATAGAGATATGAAGTAGAGATCAGCTTGTTTATCCTTCACTAATTATATGTCTAGTGAGTTAGGTTTTCGAAGTCTAGCTACACTTGCTTTTGATTATTGAGATTTCAAGCTTTTATTATGTTCGGTTATGACAAGTGTTGAGATTAGTTATAATTGCTTCTAAGTATTTGTCCTTTTAATATATATCAATCAATATTCAATTGTCATCAGTCAAATATCATTTAATTAGTATCCAATCTTACGCAATTTGACCAACAACGTACTTTGTTTATTTTGTTATGTGTATAAATGATTTTTTGTTAATCTTATTTTCTTTACCCAATAGTGGAGCATTGTGTGAGTGACTTTTATCTTCTTACTTAGTTATGTCAATCAACGACTATTCTCTTATGATTACAACTTCTAAACTCTTCTTTAAATGTACCGATCAACATATGCCAATTGACCAAATTCATAAATATAACATAATTATATATAACTAATTATTAATCGAAAAAAGTGCAAAGTATTTCCTCATTTTTCATTTTTAACATTGCATTCATAATTATTGAAATATATATTTATATGTAGATTAAATGTGATACACGTAATTATAGAGTATTGCTCCGGTATATAATACTCATATAGCGTGTAAAATAAGGAATTTTCTCAACCTTTAGATCGTCCAAATGGACGGCCATGATTGAAAGATAAAAAATTAGTAAAACAAGCTTCTTTATATTGGTATAAGTGAAACGGTGACAGGCCTTGTAATTTTATCAACTTTCCCATATCCTTGTAATTGATACAAAAGCAAAACAAAAAGACGCTTTCATTCTTCCGAAAATAGTGAAGTTGTTGATGTGCAAAATAGTTAAGAAAACAAGCGACGAGGCTACATAAGAAGGCATAAACAATGTCAAGTGATGATGTGAAAATTACTATAACTGACATCCCATGGGACGATTATGAGAACAAGGGAGATTACGATGTATGCTTTGAGACATATGGAGACCTTCATGGGGTCAAACATGCAAGGATGACAAACGAGGGTAGTTGATGGGGATGATGAGAGATGCACTAATATCCTGAGAGTCAGATATATGCATAATATGATTATGTCAACACATAATGAAGTCAAAAATAAAGCAATAGAGATGGTTAAGAGCTACAGAATGAAGAATGTAAAAGGAAAAGCAATAAAGACTGACTGATTGGATGACCTTGTCTATGTATGCAACGCTGATTTTGCAAAATGCCGATAAACCTGATTTTGTGGTTATGCATGTATGTACATTCAAACTCTAATGACTGTTCTAAAAACCTAGTTCAATGTATGTTGATTTTGGATATCTTTAGCATATATTTTGCTAATGTAGCAACGTAGAAAGATGATTGACTTGTTGGAAAGACATATTTATGATGCAGATGTAATGAATGGATTAATTACTCGCTATTATTGTTTATAATGGATGAATTACTAGGTATGTCATTAGATTTGCTTATAGTGTCATCATCTTGTTGCACCGAGTCTTGTATGTGAACATTGATATCCATAAATGATTTTCTCTTTCGTACTGCATAATGGGCATAAACAAGTGCTCATGGTGCATAAACAAGAGCTTATGGTGCATAAACAAGAGCTTATGGTGCATATATATTTTGTAAAGTTGAATTTTGGATTTGGTTTTTTTATTTTTGTTTTTGAATTGCAATTGTAGAAAACCAGTGCTCTTGTTCTATGTGATTGAGCAAAGACATGTATAATAACAATATTTTGAAGCTGGATATAGGAAGAGTCTCAATATTTTGAAGACAATAAATAAAAAGGGATACTTGAAATTTAACTAAATTGTACATATGAAGAAATAAAAGGAGTGTACTTTGCGTTCACAAAAAAAATATTACTTCAAAAAAAAATGTAAAGTGAAAGAAATTGGCAAGCATCATTGACATAATTCGCATACTATACATTTGTTGCTCTTGCAATTGACTACAACCTGCAAACAAAAGAAATTGGCAAGCATCAACCTCGTTAGAATACCAAAATAAAACTTTACTTGTATACACAAAACACAATTGAAGCAAACCTCATCAAATTTATAGAAAAATGTTTGACATGTGAAATTCCCTATTGACATAATGCTTGATTTGGCACACTAATTTCCTTACTTGTATGTACACAACACAATTACATCACTAGTGAGAAATAACAAGCTACATTGAATGACCAGATACTAAAAGTACATACATAAGTGCTAGGTGTGCATATATTAGTGTTTGAAGAGCATACTTAATATCAAATATTAGAATTACAGGAAAGAAAGTGCACACACAAGAAATATAACAAGATTAAGGGACAACTGTAAGCTAAAAAATAAAATTCACAAATAGAGAACGATCTAGGAAAGAGATGATCGAACAAAGTGCATGACTCATAGTTAATTAGAAATCAAAATTTCAAATTAAAATCAGTAAAACAAATAGCAATCAAACGGTGATTTTGTAAAACTAATTATGAAAATTGAAGGAAGCGCGATTCTGAAAGAGAAAAGAACAAATGAACAGATAAATCAATGAAATAGAAATGGAGAAGTGAATCACGAACGGAAGAACAAAGATTAAGCGATTGCAAGTCGAATCATAGAAAAACAAAGTAAAACAAATTGCGAAAAATGGGAATAGGATAAGTGAAACGAAGAAGAAAACAAAGAAACTTACCATTACACATCGCAATTTATTGAGAAGAAACGAAAATTGAAGAAGAACAAGAAGCATAGCTGGAGAAGGTACTTCAACAATGAAGGCATTGTACGATCAAGACATGTGATGAACAAATCGAGAAGAGGAAGCTGAAATATAAAGGGAATTACCTAAAATACCCCCACTCTTTTAAAAAACACGATGAATCTAAGCCTTAGGATCTCCCTAATTCAATAATTGAAATTTATCTCCACTTTACACCCTTATAACACTTCCCATACACTACTAGAAAAATGGGCCATTTTCGACACATTTTATGACCATTCTCGACACCTTAAGGTGTCGAAAAAAACATTTCCGACACTATGCCAGTGTCGAAATAATCGCTGTCAGAAATGGTCAGTAGCCATTTTCGACACTTTTTAAGTGTCGGTGACCGTTTTGACACATTAAAGTGTCGGTATTATTATCCGTTTTCGACACCTTATACTGTCCAACTTGACAACCATTTTCGACACCTTTCGCCTTTCGGTGTCTGTGTCAGCATGGACACTCTGAAGTGTCGTTATTTGAAGCCATTTTTGACACATTAAGGTGTCACTTTCAACATCCATTTTGACAATTTCGAGTGTCTATGTCGTTTGTGGCATTGTAAGGTGTCTATATTTATACCCATTTTTGAAGCTAATAGCAACACTTTAAAGTGTCGATTTTCGTCAATTTATATTAGCCATCCATTTGCCATTTCACTTTTCCCTGCTAATTTATATATATAACGCATTCGAAATAATGAAAATAAATATAGACAAACCGAAGCCAAAACAATAATTATATACAATGTATCATAAAGTGGCGGAACTAACAAGGGAAGTGGCTTAGTTATAAGAGGGCAAAACAATCAAACCAAGCTCTCTACTTAGTTACAAAAGGTCAGTTTAAGCTCTCTAGTGTTTAGTTGCCATAAAGGACTATTAGACAAACTGTGTCTTCTATAGCCAAAGAAGTCGCAGCAGAGACTTTTCCATTGTAGTGACACACTTCTTAGAGACAAGATCCCAAGCTAATGAACCTGAAAACCAGAATAAAGGAACTTCATCAAACAACTGAGAAACATAATATGGATCTAAGTATGCAGCCAAAAAAGCATAATATATATCTCAGTCAAATAAGATCTTTGGCAAATTTAACAAAGTCAACAATGCCAGCTAAAAGTCTGATTAGCCCTTGATCATGGACACTTTTTGCTTTCTTGCTTCTCTAACTCATCTTCAAAGCATAGCACTAGTTCAGAATTTAGTTACTTGTAGCAACTAGCAAGCATTAGACAAGAAAATGATAATTTCTGCATGCAAGGGGAAGAAGAAATTCATGAAATGTATTGCAACATGTTTCTTCTTTCAAACTCCAGATTCGGTTTCGCCAGACTTGACATTCATGAAATGTAGTTAAATCTCACACCACAACTACAAGATTCTTATGCAGTTAATTCTAATTTATATCATCAGCACTTCTGCAAACAAATTTAACAATCATCAATCAAAAACTAATCAATGAGAGAGGTAAAGACAACATCACTATCAATTACCTTGCACTAGCTGGATATGAGCAGCCAGAAACACCTGTTTTTCAATCCAAAACACAAGCCCCAGTCAAAACTTTTCAGATCCAGTTGCCTTGATAGGGTTGCAATCTGCACCATGCCCACAGACATAATCTAGAGTCTTCTGAAGAACTGCATCAGACCCAGCTTTGCAAACACACCATGCGCCACCTATACAGACAAACATCCAGAAATTGTCAGTAAATTTCAAAAAAAAAATTGCAACTGTGAAAAAAACATGATCTGCTGTAAGATTGCTCGAGTCCAGCACCAGCAGTGGCATGTACTTGCAACAGCTACCAGATAGCAGTGCAATGAACTGCAGTGCCTGAAGGGATGGTGAATAACAAGAATAAATCACTATTAGGTTCTAAATCATGGTACCGGGAATGAAAATTTGATGAATTAGGTTCATTTGTTGCTATTATGCATTAATTCTATTTATGGCCTCAACTCACACTCCCTTATTTTCATTATTCCACTCCAGCAACTCCTCCCCCCATATTAGGCACACACAAATATTTGCAATTAAACCAGGAAAAAAATTCCATTTCTCATTCAAATTATACTAATACTATGTAAGTTCACAGAAACGCGGGTGTATCTATCATTCTATCTAAAAGGTTGAATTCTCTAGAGACAGTTAAGCATAGTTGAACTAGATTCAAATAGCATGTTTCCTGTTTGTCCACAAATTAATATATAATATGCAAATCGGAAGCACTATGTTAAAATATAATACGTGAGCTTAATCTTTACCGTAAACATTACATATTATATTTCAACATGATTTTCAAATCTTAAACAATATTATATAGATAATATGCAAATTGGAAGTTGTTTACTAAAATATTTCCTATTTGTTCACAAATTAATATTGTTTATAGATTGTCCATAAACTTTGCTATAAAGAATATAATATGTAGACAATTATTTTAGACGTATAAACATTATCCGTAAAGTTCAATATTATATGTAACTTTACTAAACCGAATATAAACAAAACAATATTATATAGATAATATGCAAATCGGAAGCTTAATCTTTATTTTTACCAAAATTAAGTTCTAATCTATATTCTATATCTATCTATATCTTCTTTATATATTATTACTAAAGTCATTAGTATATGTCCTATTTTGTCACCCAAAACAAAGGGCGACTTGTCCACGGTGACGCCTCCGCGACAAAAAATTGTTGATCACCTTAGATTTTGGGCGACAAAATATGGCTTTGGGCGATGAAATTTGTTGTCGCCCAAAGTGATTTTTCTTGTAGTGGTTGTATGGTTTTTCTCTAAAAGTAATTAAACAAGTTCATTTCAATTTCAAATCGTATTAAGTATTAAGAATGACTAACAACATGACTAATATAATATAATGAGGATACTGATTTTGGAACTTCATATTCTTCAATCTCCGAGAATCAACAAATAATCAATACATTATTTATTTATTTTCAATTCTACTACATGCAAATACATTGGAACTTCATATTCTTCAATCTCCTAGAATTGTCATTGGAATTGAATCATTTTATTTTTAGTATATATATATATATTAACTTACAATATATTAAGTTTATATTATGTATGATAGTTAATTGTTTATATTATTTACGATTTTTCTAGTGTGTGTCCATGTGCACATCAAATTTTATGTACCATAATTGTACACCATTTTATGTACCCTTTAAGTTTTACTTATTTATTTTATATTTTAAACTTTAAATTAGGGTTAATAATTAAGGGGTTTAGGGTTTATAGTTTAAAATTTAAGGTTTATAGCTTAAGGTTTAGGGTTTTAGGGTATAGAGTTCATGGTTTAGGGTCTAGGGTTTAGGATTTAGGATTTAGGATATAGGGTTTATAATTTAGGATTTAGAGTTTTTGTATTGGGGTTTAGGGCTTATATTTTAGGGTTTAGGATATAAAATAAACAAGTTTAGCTTATAGGGTACACAAAAAGGATGTAGAGAATTTAACCTCGCCCATGGACACATTACTAACAAGTTAAAATAAAAAATTATATTCAAAATATTTTCTAAAAGAGAATGGATAAACCCTTAACAAAAAAATTAAACTAATCTCTAGAAAAATTATTGCTAAAAATGGAGTTTTACTACTAAAAAGAAAATTATTATAGTGTGTTCATGGGCACACAAAAAAAAATCTATTACTTATATTGATTTTTCCTAATATCAATAGAAACATATAATTAGCATATACTTATAAGTAAAATTAAATTTAATAGAAAACGTTCCATGCAAGGCATGTGTTGATCAACCATTTAATGATTTATATCTGAAGTGCCTTCTGGGCCTCTATGCATCTGCTAACCTTCCATTGGGCCTTATCTGGGCCTCGTCCGTTAAAAGCCTCCATCTTCATCCATATATAAATGGCAAACTATTCCAAATAACACGATCTCATGCAAAAATGAATAATAGACTCCAAAATGACAAGATCAAATATTAAGAACTAGATTTGAAATCGTGTCGTCTACGGTTCTAAGGGAACTAGATTTGAAATCTGCTAACATTGCACTCCACTTTCTTTTTCTTCCTCGAAGCCTTGCTCAATTTCTAGGCCCAACATACGTAACGATTAATCATTGCATATGTAAATGTTGTTGAATTAAATTATTAGGTGCATAATTTATCTATTTTTGCAAATTAGATGCATGCTTGGAAATTAAGAAAGAGTATCATATCATATTGTGGTCAGAGTTACTTGCTGGTTCTATGGTTGGTACCTTAGAACGATAATGGTGATGTTGAGTTCGAAGAGTACCAAAAAAGGGAGGATCCTATCCTAATCGAGTTGTTGTTGATGGAGTACTAACATACTTTAAGTTCAAGCAGAGAAAATATAAATTTACTATGATCCTAATCAACTTTTTACAATCTCAATTATATAACAAAGCTTCTGATGGTTAATTATGCTTTAGATGATTTATGTTCGATCTTAATTAATCGTTTAACTAGATTGTGAATCATTGGTTAGCAATGAGTTTGAGTTTTGTGCAGAATTTAGCAATGAGTAATAATTATTTGTAATGTAGTATTAGATATTTGCATAAGTTATTAAAAAAATTGACGTATGGAATTATTTAAGTAAAAGCTTTCTTTTTTTAGATCGAAAGTAAAACCTCATATAATCATAAAACAAACTTAACAGATTTGAACTAGTCTTGTGCACAATTTTAGCAACTATTAGTTACTATATTCAATGAACTATATACTTGTGCATTCTCGTCTACCTAGCAATGTGGAAAGCAATGATCCATAGAAATAAAGAACTAGACCTATTTCATAGCCTTCCGATGGAGCTATGCTTCCATATCTTCAGCTTGCTTCCCGTCAAAACCCTTTTGTTGCTTCGTGCCGTCTGCAAATGGTTCCTCTCCATGATAGACGACTCTGAGTTTGTCTCATTCCATCTCCATCGCTTCCCCTCCAATGTTCTTGGAACCACGTTCCTCACCGTCGGAGAGTACGTTGACCACAATAACAAGTTACTTTATGGCGCATCCTTGATTTCAAGTAGTAATAATCAAGGATTTACCGACCACATTTACTCACCCGACGATATGCAGGTCAAAGGCTCCTTAAACGGACTCGTTCTTCTCGTATCATTATCCGAAGATAGGGTCCTGTTGTGGAACCCTTCCCTAAGGAAACACCGTTGGTTGTCGCCCCCGTCAACAATATGTAACTACTTTGCCCTCGGATACCATACGGCGTGTAACGAACACATGGTGCTCGCTTTGTGTTGGGATGACGCTTGGGTTTATAGCGTCAAAACGAGTTCTTGGACTGTCGTAGCTTTTGACAGACACAACTTTGGGAACACCTTCTTGTCATATGACGAGTATTTGTCCGTCAATGATGGGGTGCTCTTGCTTGAGATGGTTTTTCTTGACCATGTTAATTACGTGTTTACATGGTTCGAATTTCAAACCAGGGTGTTTCGATACGCTAATTATGACCCAGTTGACATAAAACCGACACACTGCGGCCTCATAAAGCTCGATGGTGGGTCCACGGTGGGGATGTGGGGGTACGACGTAGAGGATCAACCCTCCATATGGGCTCTGCAAACCGACACCATGTCGTGGAGCAAACGTTACAAGATTTCTCGAGAATTGATGCGACATAAAGCATGCACATTCAGTTTGGTCGAGAGGAACAACGAATTATTGTGGAAGTATATTAATCGTGAGAATATAGAGGTGTTCACATCTGACATTGAGACTCAAGTGATAAAGAGCCACGTCAAGTATCCAATGCCAATACCTTGTTATGGCACTTACATTGAAAGCTTGTTTATGCTTCACTAATAATATGTCTAGTAAGTTAGTTTTTCAAAGTCTAGACTTGCTTTTATTAGTTGTAATTGTTTTTAAGTACTTGTCTTTCCCCGGGGTTGTCTCAAGACTAGTTCAAGTGGCAAAAGTCATTTTTTATCTTATGTTGAGCTTGACTACGCATCTACCTATATATATCGAGATCATATCAGCAAGAAAATGAATGGTTTAACTAGTTGATTGATTATATAAGTTGTTTGAGGTATGTAAACAATAATCGACCGATCTCTTATATATACAAGTATAAGTGTTTTAGTCTGTAAATAAAAGAATCTGATAGCTCGATCTCTACCTATGTAATCTTGAATGATAGAAATAGTGTAATTGAAGAAAATTGAGTCAATCCAAGTCATGTAAAATTACACATCCATCCAAGCTCCATCATCGTTCAAGGACAACACCAAACTATCAAAGGGCCTGGCTTAGCAGGAATTGACACAAAAGGCCACACACCACACCTTTTTCACAAAATAGTTTTTGACACTACTACTCAATTAAAGTTCAACTAGGAAAAGGAAATCTGATTTGGAAAATGAAGACATTTGAAATTTAGGATAGAAATATATTTCTCCACATAGATCACTGCTTCATTCACTCGGCAAATTATTTTGGAAATTAGTTTTTGCAACTAAAAGAACTTAATATACATAAATTATTTTTGAAATCATTTTATCTATTTAAATATAATAATGCTTTAAAATGCATTTATGTTTACAATTACAAAAATAGCATACTTATTTTCTTAGTAAATTTACGAAGATATTTTTTTAATATTTTCTTTTAAAATATTACAAATATATTTATTTATCTTTTTTAATAATTTTTTTAGCTATAAATCTTGTGAGTATCTTTCATTATATATTTTGGGTTGAGATCCGGTGAAAATGGGAAGGGAGGAGAGGAATGAGGACGCATGAGAGCCGTTGGATGAGAAGCAAACGGAGTGCCCAAATTGCTTTTCAAAATTTTGGGAAAAATTTGGCAAAAAATCGACACGGCCGAATTATTCGCGAAAAAGACGGATTCGCGTGCATATGAAGTGCAGATCTATGTGCATGTCAAATACATTGTTGTGTGCATGCCAAATACACTACGGTGTGCACGTGAAAACACGACTGTGTACATGCGAAGTATACTATCGAGTGCATGCGAAGTATACTACTGTGTGCATGTGAAAATGGCATATTTGTGCATACGAAATGCAATATGTGCTATGTGTATGTGAAATAGACATGTGTGCATGTGAAACAACATAGGTGTGCATGTGTGCACATGAAAATAACATATGTGTGCATGCGAAAATGACTCAAAGCGCGTACGAAATAACATGTGTGCATACGTATAAAAACCAACAAAAATAACCTGCGTGTGCATACGGAATGACCTGTGTGTGCAAATGAAAACGTGTGTGTGCATGCAAAACAATGTATGTGTGCATACGAACCAAAATGCGTGTGCACACGGAACGCGTTTTTTTCGCGAAAAATTCGGTCGTGCCGAATTGTTTTTGAATTCTTTCCTTGTCTGATCTGGACGGTTTTTTTCTTGATCCGACGGTCCTGGAGTGTTCTCACTCCTTTCCTAAGCATTCATCCTCACCTTATCTTTTCCCATATATTTTAGCCTATTATAGTTGATTTAGATATTTCTATAAATTCTCTTACCTAAATTGTTGAATATTTTTACAATAGAAAATTATAACACTATATTTTTAGAAATTCACAAATCTAGACTGATAATAACATTCTTATTATAATTATTAGACGATGTAAAAAATAAAACTAAAATAGACTTGATAAACCGTAAATAATAATTTGACCGAGTTTCAATCTTATACAATTACTTTGATTAATTTTTACTTGATTTAAATAATTGTTTGATATAATTCGGTAAAGATATTGTTATACTTAGTAATCATAAATCAATCTGATCACACACAAGTTACCTTGAACAAAGATGCTACGGTAGCCGATTGAGTGACTCCATAAACACACAAGTTACCTTGAACAAAGATGCTACGGTAGCCGATTTTATGCTACCGAATAAAACCTGGAATAAGAACCTAATAGAACAATACTTACCCCATGACTTAGTAACAAAGATTACATCAATCCCAATTCCGCTGAATGATATTCATGACAGAATATATTGAGAAGCCAGCAAGAATGGTTGGTTTTCTACAAACTCTGCCATGGAACTAATTAATAGAAACAAAGGATGCACTGCATATGACTCTTCTTGGATCTGGAAAATGGAAACTTATCCCAAAGTTAAGAACTTTGTTTGGAAAATACTGAAAAATGGATTACCAACAAAATCAAGACTAACAGAAAAAGGAGTAGCAATCCCCCAGTGATGCATCAGATGCAATGCATAAGTGGAGGATTTGAATCATCTCCTATTCCATTGTAACCATACCAAGAAAACAATAGAGAAAATGAATCAATCCACATAGGTATTAATACTTCCATAAACATAGCAAACAAAAATATCAATGATATCATTGATGAAATTCGACAAAAGTTCTTAACTTTGGGGTAAGTCTCATCCGAAAGGATGCTATAGACTGAGAAACCGGCTCTTCTGTGGTTTCCAGTCTTATTCTTACTTATTCAAAAAAAATAAAATAAAATCAATTTGATCAACTATAAGCAAAAATAATTCAAAAATTAAACAAATTAAATTGGTAGTTAAACTATTACATACATATATATATCGAAGACAATTTTATCGAAGACAATATATCGAACATTATTAACCCTAATTTTATCAAAGATAATATGCGTGTTCTAAACATGTTGGAGTAAATTTAATATGTGTGTCATAATCTTGGCCAAATTTTCGAAGTTCACATCATCACTTTTCGCTAGAATTGTCATTGGAATTGAACCATTTTTTTTAGTATATATATACTTAACTTACAATATATTAAGTTTATATTATGTATGATAGTTAATTGTTTATATTATTTACGGTTTTTCTAGTGTGTGTTCATGTGCACATCAAATTTTATGTACCATAATTGTGCACCATTTTATGTACCCTTTAAGTTTTACTTATTTATTTTATATTTTAAACTTTAAATTAGGGTTAATAATTAAGGGGTTTAGGGTTTATAGTTTAAAAATTAAGGTTTATAGCTTAAGGTTTAGGGTTTTAGGGTATATGGTTTATGGTTTAGGGTCTAGGGTTTATGATTTAGGATATAGGGTTTTTAATTTAGGATTTAGGATTTATGTATTGGGGTTTAGGGCTTATATTTTAGGGTTTAGGATATAAAATAAACAAGTTTAGCCTATAGGGTACACAGAAAGGGTGCAAAGAATTTAACCTCGCCCATGGACACATACTAACAAGTTAAAATAGAAAATTATATTCAAAATATTTTCTAAAAGAGAATGGATAAACCCTTAACAAAAAAATTAAACTAATCTCTAGAAAAATTATTGATAAAAATGGAGTTTTACTACTAAAAATGAAATTATTATAGTGTGTTCATGGGCACACACTAAAAAAATCTATTACTTATAGTGATTTTTCCTAATATCAATAGAAACATATAATTAACATATACTTATAAGTAAAATTAAATTTAATAGAAAACGTTCTGTGCAAGGCATGGGTTGATCAACCAATTAATGATTTATATCTGAAGCGCCTTTTGGGCCTCTATGCATCTGCTAACCTTCCATTGGGCCTTATCTGGGCCTCGTCCGTTAAATGCCTCCATCTTCATCCATATATAAAGGGCAAACTATTCCAAGTAACACGATCTGGTGCAAAAATGAATAATAGACTCCAAAATGACAAGATCAAATATTAGGAACTAGATTTGAAATCGTGTCGTCTACGATTCTAAGGGAAAGAGCTTACTTTCAATGGGCCGCACGTTGCAGTCCGCTTTCTTTTTCTTCCTCGAAGCCTTACTCAATTTCTAGGCCCAACATACGTAACGATTAATCATCGCATATGTTAATGTTGTTGAATTTAATTATTGGGTGCATAATTTATCTATTTTTACAAATTAGATGCATGCTTGGAAATTAAGAAAGAGTATCATATTGTGGTCAGAGTTACTTGCTGGTTCTATGGTTGGTACCTTAGAACGATAATGGTGATGTTGAGTTCGAAGAGTACCAAAAAAGAGAGGATCCTATCCTAATCGAGTTGTTATTGATGGAGTACTAACATACTCTAAGTTCATGCAGAGAAAATATAAATTTATTATGATCCTAATCAACTTTTTATAATCTCAATTATATAACAAAGCTTTTGATGGTTAATCTAGATCGTGAATCATTGGTTAACCGGTGATTAAAAAAAACTTGGCATTTAAGACACATGAAAATAAAGTACCAAAGGGTACTATTTAGCAATGAGTATGAGTTTTGTGCAGAATTTAGCAATGAGTAATAATTATTTGCAATGTAGTATTTGATATTTTCATAAGTTATTAAAAAAATTGACGTATGGAATTATTTAAGTAAAAGCTTTCTTTTTTTAGATCGAAAGTAAAACCTCATATAATCATAAAACAAACTTAACAGTTTTGAACTAGTCTTGTGCACAATTTTAGCAACTATTAGTTACTATATTCAATGAACTATATACTTGTGCATTCTCGTCTACCTAGCAATGTGGAAAGCAATGATCCATAGAAATAAAGAATTAGGCCTATTTCATAGCCTTCTGATGGAGCTATGCTTCCATATCTTCAGCTTGCTTCCCGTCAAAACCCTTTTGTTGCTTCGTGCCGTATGCAAATGGTTCCTCTCCATGATAGACGACTCTGAGTTTGTCTCATTCCATCTCCATCACTTCCCCTCCAATGTTCTTGGAACCACGTTCCTCACCGTCAGAGTGTACGACCACAATAACAAGTTACTTTATGGCGCATCCTTGATTTCAAGTAGTAATAATCAAGGATTTACCGATCACATTTACTCACCCGACGAGGCGAAGCCTACTTATATTATGCATGTCAAAGGCTCCTTAAACGGACTCGTTCTTCTCGTGTCATTATCCGAAGATAGGGTTCTGTTGTGGAACCCTTCCCTAAGGAAACACCGTTGGTTGTCGCCCCCATCAACAATATGTAACTACTTTGCCCTCGGATACCATACGGCGTGTAACGAACACATGGTGCTCGCTTTGTGTTGGGATGACGCTTGGGTTTATAGCGTCAAAACGAGTTCTTGGACTGCCGTAGCTTTTGACAGACGCAACTTTGGGAACACCTTCTTGTCATATTATGAGTATTTGTCCGTCAATGACGGGGTGCTCTTGCTTGAGATGGTTTTTCTTGACCATGTTAATTACGTGTTTACATGGTTCGAATTTCAAACCAGGGTGTTTCGATACGCTAATTATGACCCGATTGACATAAAACCGACACACTGCGGCCTCATGAAGCTCGATGGTGGGTCCACGGTGGGGATGTGGGGGTACGACGTAGAGGATCAACCCTCCATATGGGCTCTGCAAACCGAC
Organism: Rheum nobile; assembly: GCA_027886185.1. Classification (NCBI taxonomy): domain Eukaryota; kingdom Viridiplantae; phylum Streptophyta; class Magnoliopsida; order Caryophyllales; family Polygonaceae; genus Rheum; species Rheum nobile. Next base: position 139,776 of record WOAB01000066.1, read on the forward strand.
ACCATGTCGTGGAGCAAACGTTACAAGATTTCTCGAGAATTGATGCGACATAAAGCATGCACATTCAGTTTGGTCGAGAGGAACAACGAATTATTGTGGAAGTATATTAATCATGAGAATATAGAGGTGTTCACATCTGACATTGAGACTCAAGTGATAAAGAGCCACGTCAAGTATCCAATGCCAATACCTTGTGATGGCACTTACATTGAAAGCTTGTTTATGCTTCACTAATAATATGTCTAGTGAGTTAGTTTTTCAAAGTCTAGACTTGCTTTTATTAGTTGAGATTAGTTGTAATTGCTTTTAAGTACTTGTCTTTCCTCGGGGGTTGTCTCAACTCTCAAGACTAGTTCAAGCGGCAAAAGTCATCTTTTTTATCTTATGTTGAGCTTGACTACGCATAATGAACTATCTACCTATATATATCGAGATCATAACAGCAAGAAAATGAATGGTTTAACTAGTTGATTGATTATATAAGTTGTTTGAGGAATGTAAACAACAATCGATCGATCTCCTATATATACAAGTATAAGTGTTTTAGTCTGTAAATAAAAGAATCTGATAGCTCGATCTCTACCTATGTAATCTTGAATGATAGAAATAGTGTAGTTGAAGAAAATTGAGTCATAATTAGCATACTATACATTTGTTGCTCTTGCATTTGACTACAGCCTGCAAACAAAAGAAATTGTCAAGCATCAACCTCGTTAGAATACCAAAATAAAACTTTACTTGTATACACAAAACACATTTAAAGCAAACCTCATCAAATTTATAAAAAAATGTTTGACATGTGAAATTCCCTATTGACATAATGCTTGATTTGGCACAATAATTTCTTACTTGTATGTACACAACACAATTACATCACTAGTGAGAAATAACAAGCTACATTGAATGACCGGATACTAGAAGTACATACATAAGTACTAGGTGTGCATATATTAGTGCTTGAAGAGCATACTTAATATCAAATATTAGAATTACAGGAAATAAAGTGCACACACAAGAAATATAACAAGATTAAGGGACAATTGTAAGCTAAAAAATAAAATTCACAAATAGAGAACGATCTAGGAAAGAGATGATCGAACAAAGTGCATGACTCATAGTTAATTAGAAATCAAATTTTCAAATTAAAATCAGTAAAACAAACAACAATCAAACCATGATTTCGTAAAACTAATTATGAAAATTGAAGGAAGCGCGATTCTGAAAGAGAAAAGAACAAATGCACAGATAAATCAATGAAATAGAAATGGAGAAGTGAATCGTGAACGAAAGAACAAAGATTAAGCAAAAGATTAAGCGACTGCAAGTTGAATCATAGAAAAACAAAGTAGAACAAATTGCGAAAAATGGGAATAGGATAAGTGAAACGAAGAAGAGAACAAAGAAACTTACCATTAGACATCGCAATTTATTGAGAAGAAACGAAAATTGAAGAAGAACAAGAAGCATAGCTAGAGAAGGTACTTCAACAATATATGAAGGCATTGTACGATCACGAGAGGTGATGAACAAATCGAGAAGAGGAAGCTGAAATATAAGGGGAATTACCTAAAATACCCCACTCTATTAAAAAACAAGATGAATCTAAGCCTTAGGATCTCCCTAATTCAATAATTGAAATTTATCTCCACTTTACATCCTTATAACACTTCCCATACACTACTAGAAAAATGGGCCATTTTCGACACATTTTATGACCATTCTCGACACCTTAAGGTGTCGAAAAAAACATTTCCGACACTATGCCAGTGTCGAAATAATCGCTGTCAGAAATGGTCAGTAGCCATTTTCGACACTTTTTAAGTGTCGGTGACCGTTTTGACACATTAAAGTGTCGGTATTATTATCCGTTTTCGACACCTTATACTGTCCAACTTGACAACCATTTTCGACACCTTTCGCCTTTCGGTGTCTGTGTCAGCATGGACACTCTAAAGTGTCGTTATTTGAAGCCATTTTTGACACATTAAGGTGTCACTTTCAACATCCATTTTGACAATTTCGAGTGTCTATGTCGTTTGTGGCATTGTAAGGTGTCTATATTTATACCCATTTTGGAAGCTAATAGCAACACTTTAAAGTGTCGATTTTCGTCCATTTATATTAGCCATCCATTTGCCATTTCATTTTTCCCTGCTAATTTATATATATAACGCATTCGAAATAATGAAAATAAATATAGACAAACCGAAGCCAAAACAATAATTATATATAATGTATCATAAAGTGGCGGAACTAACAAGGGAAGTGGCTTAGTTATAAGAGGGCAAAACAATCAAACCAAGCTCTCTACTTAGTTACAAAAGGTCAGTTTAAGCTCTCTAGTGTTTAGTTGCCATAAAGGACTATTAGACAAACTGTGTCTTCTATAGCCAAAGAAGTCGCAACAGAGAAATGCTTTTCCATTGTAGTGACACACTTCTTAGAGACAAGATCCCAAGCTAATGAACCTGAAAACCAGAATAAAGGAACTTCATCAAACAACTGAGAAACATAATATGGATCTAAGTATGCAGCCAAAAAAGCATAATATATATCTCAGTCAAATAAGATCTTTGGCAAATTTAACAAAGTCAACAATGCCAGCTAAAAGTCTGATTAGCCCTTGATCATGGACACTTTTTGCTTTCTTGCTTCTCTAACTCATCTTCAAAGCATAGCACTAGTTCAGAATTTAGTTACTTGTAGCAACTAGCAAGCATTAGACAAGAAAATGATAATTTCTGCATGCAAGGGGAAGAAGAAATTCATGAAATGTATTGCAACATGTTTCTTCTTTCAAACTCCAGATTCGGTTTCGCCAGACTTGACATTCATGAAATGTAGTTAAATCTCACACCACAACTACAAGATTCTTATGCAGTTAATTCTAATGTATTGCAACATGTTTCTTCTTTCAAACTCCAGATTAGGTGCATAATTTATCTATGGCTTTGGGCGATGAAATTTGTTGTCGCCCAAAGTGATTTTTCTTGTAGTGGTTGTATGGTTTTTCTCTAAAAGTAATTAAACAAGTTCATTTCAATTTCAAATCGTATTAAGTATTAAGAATGACTAACAACATGACTAATTGGCTAGCTTTATATCCAAACGAATTAACCCAACTCAAATTCTTAGAAAATACCATAATATAATATAATGAGGATACTGATTTTGGAACTTCATATTCTTCAATCTCCGAGAATCAACAAATAATCAATACATTATTTATTTATTTTCAATTCTACTACATGCAAATACATTACTATATTCATATGTTTTATTACATTGTCACATACATTTTTTATTTGAAACATGATATAAGTTTGTAGCATATTTAACTACAGTGCAAAATACATTTAATATTAAAGTATTAATTCATTTATAAAATTAAAAATGAGTATAATGTTATATCTTATCAAGCCCTAAATAGTGTTTATACTTATTTATTGTAAACTAAACAATTTTAGAAATCAAGGTAAAATTGACTCGGCAAATTATTTTGAAAATTAGTTTTTGCAACTAAAAAAAAACTTAATATACATAAATTATTAATGAAATCATTTATCTATTTAAATATAATATTGCTTTAGAATGCATTTATGTTTAAAATTACAAAAATAGCATAATTATTTTCTTAGTAAATTTACGAAGATATTTTTTTATATTTTCTTATAAAATATTACAAATATATTTATTTATCTTTTTTAATAAATTTTAGCTATAAATCTTGTGAGTATCTTTCATTATATATTTTAACCTATTATAGTTGATTTAGATATTTCTATAAATTCTCTTACCTAAATTGTTGAATACTTTTACAATAGATAATTATAACACTATATTTTTAGAAATTCACAAATCTAGACTGATAATAACATTCTTATTATAATTATTAGATGATGTAAAAAATAAAACTAAAATAGACTTGATAAACCGTAAATAATAATTTGACCGAGTTTCAATCTTATAGAATTACTTTGATTAATTTTTACTTGATTTAAATAATTGTTTGATATAATTCGATAAAGATATTGTTATACTTATAAGTAATCATAAATCAATCTGATCAACTATAAGCAAAAATAATTCAAAAATTAAACAAATTAAATGGGTAGTGAAACTATTACATACATATATATATATATCGAACATAATTTTATCGAAGACAATTTCTGTTAAAGTGACAGTGTAAACTTTAGAAGTTTGGCCGGACTGATTGCATAGTCAAAGATAATATGCGTGTTCTAAACATGTTGGAGTAAATTTAATATGCGTGTCATAATCTTGGCCAAATTTTCGAAGTTCACATCATCACTTTTCGCTAGAATTGTCATTGGAATTGAATCATTTTATTTTTAGTATATATATATTAACTTACAATATATTAAGTTTATATTATGTATGATAGTTAATTGTTTATATTATTTACGGTTTTTCTAGTGTGTGTCCATGTGCACATCAAATTTTATGTACCATAATTGTACACCATTTTATGTACCCTTTAAGTTTTACTTATTTATTTTATATTTTAAACTTTAAATTAGGGTTAATAATTAAGGGGTTTAGGGTTTATAGTTTAAAATTTAAGGTTTATAGCTTAAGGTTTAGGGTTTTAGGGTATAGAGTTTATGGTTTAGGGTCTAGGGTTTAGGATTTAGGATTTAAGATATAGGGTTTATAATTTAGGATTTAGAGTTTTTGTATTGGGGTTTAGGGCTTATATTTTTTTTGGGTTTAGGATATAAAATAAACAAGTTTAGCTTATAGGGTATACAAAAAGGGTGCAGAGAATTTAACCTCGCCCATGGACACATTACTAACAAGTTAAAATAGAAAATTATATTCAAAATATTTTCTAAAAGAGAATGGATATACCCTTAACAAAAAAATTAAACTAATCTCTAGAAAAATTATTGCTAAAAATGGAGTTTTACTACTAAAAAGAAAATTATTATAGTGTGTTCATGGGCACACACTAAAAAAAATCTATTACTTATACTGATTATTCCTAATATCAATAGAAACATATAATTAGCATATACTTATAAGTAAAATTAAATTTAATAGAAAACGTTCCGTGCAAGGCATGGGTTGATCAACCAGTTAATGATTTATATCTGAAGTGCCTTCTGGGCCCCTATGCATCTGCTAACCTTCCATTGGGCCTTATCTAGGCCTCGTCCGTTAAATGCCTCCATCTTCATCCATATATAAATGGCAAACTATTCCAAGTAACACGATCTGATGCAAAAATGAACAATAGACTCCAAAATGACAAGATCAAATATCAAGAACTAGATTTGAAATCGTGTCGTCTACGGTTCTAAGGGAACTAGATTTGAAATCTGCTAACGTTGCACTCCACTTTCTTTTTCTTCCTCGAAGCCTTGCTCAATTTCAAGGCCCAACATACGTAACGATTAATCATTGCATATGTAAATGTTGTTGAATTAAATTATTAGGTGCATAATTTATCTATTTTTGCAAATTAGTTGCATGCTTGGAAATTAAGAAATAGTATCATATCATATTGTGGTCAGAGTTACTTGCTGGTTCTATGGTTGGTACCTTAGAACGATAATGGTGATGTTGAGTTCGAAGAGTACCAAAAAAGGGAGGATCCTATCCTAATCGAGTTGTTGTTGATGGAGTACTAACATACTTTAAGTTCAAGCAGAGAAAATATAAATTTACTATGATCCTAATCAACTTTTTACAATCTCAATTATATAACAAAGCTTCTTATGGTTAATTATGCTTTAGATGATTTATGTTCGATCTTAATTAATCGTTTAACTAGATTGTGAATCATTGGTTAACCGGTGATTCAAAAAAAACTTGGCATTTAAGACACAAGAAAATAAAGTACCAAAGGGTACTATTTAGCAATGAGTTTGAGTTTTGTGCAGAATTTAGCAATGAGTAATAATTATTTGTAATGTAGTATTTGATATTTGCATAAGTTATTAAAAAAATTGACGTATGGAACTATTTAAGTAAAAGCTTTCTTTTTTTAGATCGAAAGTAAAACCTCATATAATCATAAAACAAACTTAACAGATTTGAACTAGTCTTGTGCACAATTTTAGCAACTATTAGTTACTATATTCAATGAACTATATACTTGTGCATTCTCGTCTACCTAGCAATGTGGAAAGCAATGATCCATAGAAATAAAGAACTAGGCCTATTTCATAGCCTTCTGATGGAGCTATGCTTCCATATCTTCAGCTTGCTTCCCGTCAAAACCCTTTTGTTGCTTCGTGCCGTCTGCAAATGGTTCCTCTCCATGATAGACGACTCTGAGTTTGTCTCATTCCATCTCCATCACTTCCCCTCCAATGTTCTTGGAACCACGTTCCTCACCGTCGGAGAGTACGTTGACCACAATAACAAGTTACTTTATGGCGCATCCTTGATTTCAAGTAGTAATAATCAAGGATTTACCGACCACATTTACTCACCCGACGATATGCAGGTCAAAGGCTCCTTAAACGGACTCGTTCTTCTCGTATCATTATCCGAAGATAGGGTCCTGTTGTGGAACCCTTCCCTAAGGAAACACCGTTGGTTGTCGCCCCCGTCAACAATATGTAACTACTTTGCCCTCGGATACCATACGGCGTGTAACGAACACATGGTGCTTGCTTTGTGTTGGGATGACGCTTGGGTTTATAGCGTCAAAACGAGTTCTTGGACTGTCGTAGCTTTTGACAGACGCAACTTTGGGAACACCTTCTTGTCATATGACGAGTATTTGTCCGTCAATGACGGGGTGCTCTTGCTTGAGATGTTTTTCTTGACCATGTTAATTACGTGTTTACATGGTTCGAATTTCAAACCAGGGTGTTTCGATACGCTAATTATGACCCAGTTGACATAAAACCGACACATTGCGGCCTCATGAAGCTCGATGGTGGGTCCACGGTGGGGATGTGGGGGTACGACGTAGAGGATCAACCCTCCATATGGGCTCTGCAAACCGACACCATGTCGTGGAGCAAACGTTACAAGATTTCTCGAGAATTGATGCGACATAAAGCATGCACATTCAGTTTGGTCGAGAGGAACAACGAATTATTGTGGAAGTATATTAATCGTGAGAATATAGAGGTGTTCACATCTGACATTGAGACTCAAGTGATAAAGAGCCACGTCAAGTATCCAATGCCAATACCTTGTGATGGCACTTATATTGAAAGCTTGTTTATGCTTCACTAATAATATGTCTAGTAAGTTAGTTTTTCAAAGTCTAGACTTGCTTTTATTAGTTGTAATTGTTTTTAAGTACTTGTCTTTCCCCGGGGTTGTCTCAAGACTAGTTCAAGTGGCAAAAGTCATTTTTTTATCTTATGTTGAGCTTGACTACGCATCTACCTATATATATCGAGATCATATCAGCAAGAAAATGAATGGTTTAACTAGTCGATTGATTATATAAGTTGTTTGAGGTATGTAAACAACAATCGATCGATCTCTTATATATACAAGTATAAGTGTTTTAGTCTGTAAATAAAAGAATCTGATAGCTCGATCTCTACCTATGTAATCTTGAATGATAGAAATAGTGTAGTTGAAGAAAATTGAGTCAATCCAAGTCATGTAAAATTACCCATCCATCCAAGCTCCATCATCGTTCAAGGACAACACCAAACTATCAAAGGGCCTGGCTTAGCAGGAATTGACACAAAAGGCCACACACCACACCTTTTTCACAAAATAGTTTTTGACACTACTACTCAATTAAAGTTCAACTAGGAAAAGGAAATCTGATTTGGAAAATGAAGACATTTGAAATTTAGGATAGAAATATATTTCTCCACATAGATCACTGCTTCATTCACTCGGCAAATTATTTTGAAAATTAGTTTTTGCAACTAAAAAAACTTAATATACATAAATTATTTTTGAAATCATTTTATCTATTTAAATATAATAATGCTTTAAAATGCATTTATGTTTACAATTACAAAAATAGCATACTTATTTTCTTAGTAAATTTACGAAGATATTTTTTTTATATTTTCTTATAAAATATTACAAATATATTTATTTATCTTTTTTAATAAATTTTTTAGCTATAAATCTTGTGAGTATCTTTCATTATATATTTTAACCTATTATAGTTGATTTAGATATTTCTATAAATTCTCTTACCTAAATTGTTGAATACTTTTACAATAGAAAATTATAACACTATATTTTTAGAAATTCACAAATCTAGACTGATAATAACATTCTTATTATAATTATTAGACGATGTAAAAAATAAAACTAAAATAGACTTGATAAACCGTAAATAATAATTTGACCGAGTTTCAATCTTATACAATTACTTTGATTAATTTTTACTTGATTTAAATAATTGTTTGATATAATTCGGTAAAGATATTGTTATACTTAGTAATCATAAATCAATCTGATCACACACAAGTTACCTTGAACAAAGATGCTACAGTAGCCGATTGAGTGACTCCATAAACACACAAGTTATCTTGAACAAAGATGCTATGGTAGTCGATTTTATGCTACCGAATAAAACCTGGAATAAGAACCTAATAGAACAATACTTACCCCATGACTTAGTAACAAAGATTACATCAATCCCAATTCCGCTGAATGATATTCATGACAGAATGTATTGATAAGCCAGCAAGAATGGTTGGTTTTCTACAAACTCTGTCATGGAACTAATTAATAGAAACAAAGGATGCACTGCATATGACTCTTCTTGGATCTGGAAAATGGACACTTACCCCAAAGTTAAGAACTTTGTTTGGAAAATACTGAAAAATGGATTACCAACAAAATCAAGACTAATAGAAAAAGGAGTAACAATCCCCCAGTGATGCATCTACCTATATATATCGAGATCTCTACCTATGCATCTATCTATATATATCGATCTCTTATATATACAAGTATAAGTGTTTTAGTCTGTAAATAAAAGAATATGATAGCTCGATCTCTACCTATGTAATCTTGAATGCTAGAAATAGTGTAGTTGAAGAAAATTGAGTCAATCCAAGTCATGTAAAATTACCCATCCATCCAAGCTCCATCATCGTTCAAGGACAACACCAAACTATCAAAGGGCCTGGCTTAGCAGGAATTGACACAAAAGGCCACACACCACACCTTTTTCACAAAATAGTTTTTGACACTACTACTCAATTAAAGTTCAACTAGGAAAAGGAAATCTGATTTGGAAAATGAAGACATTTGAAATTTAGGATAGAAATATATTTCTCCACATAGATCACTGCTTCATTCACTCGGCAAATTATTTTGGAAATTAGTTTTTGCAACTAAAAGAACTTAATATACATAAATTATTTTTGAAATCATTTTATCTATTTAAATATAATAATGCTTTAAAATGCATTTATGTTTACAATTACAAAAATAGCATACTTATTTTCTTAGTAAATTTACGAAGATATTTTTTTAATATTTTCTTATAAAATATTACAAATATATTTATTTATCTTTTTTAATAAATTTTTTAGCTATAAATCTTGTGAGTATCTTTCATTATATATTTTGGGTTGAGATCCGGTGAAAATGGGAAGGGAGGAGAGGAATGAGGACGCATGAGAGCCGTTGGATGAGAAGCAAACGGAGTGCCCAAATTGCTTTTCAAAATTTTGGGAAAAATTTGGCAAAAAATCGACACGGCCGAATTATTCGCGAAAAAGACGGATTCGCGTGCATATGAAGTGCAGATCTGTGTGCATGTCAAATACATTGTTGTGTGCATGCCAAATACACTACGGTGTGCACGTGAAAACACGACTGTGTGCATGCGAAGTATACTATCAAGTGCATGCGAAGTATACTACTGTGTGCATGTGAAAATGGCATATTTGTGCATACGAAATGCAATATGTGCTATGTGTATGTGAAATAGACATGTGTGCATGTGAAACAACATAGGTGTGCATGTGTGCACATGAAAATAACATATGTGTGCATGCGAAAATGACTCAAAGCGCGTACGAAATAACATGTGTGCATACGTATAAAAACCAACAAAAATAACCTATGTGTGCATACGGAATGACCTGTGTGTGCACATGAAAACGTGTGTGTGCATGCGAAACAATGTATGTGTGCATACGAACCAAAATGCATGTGCACACGGAATGCGTTTTTTTCGCGAAAAATTCGGTCGTGCCGAATTGTTTTCGAATTCTTTCCTTGTCTGATCTGGACGGTTTTTTTCTTGATCCGACGGTCTTGGAGTGTTCTCACTCCTTTCCTAAGCATTCATCCTCACCTTATCTTTTCCCATATATTTTAACCTAGTATAGTTGATTTAGATATTTCTATAAATTCTCTTACCTAAATTGTTGAATACTTTTACAATAGAAAATTATAACACTATATTTTTAGAAATTCACAAATCTAGACTGATAATAACATTCTTATTATAATTATTAGACGATGTAAAAAATAAAACTAAAATAGACTTGATAAACCGTAAATAATAATTTGACCGAGTTTCAATCTTATACAATTACTTTGATTAATTTTTACTTGATTTAAATAATTGTTTGATATAATTGGGTAAAGATATTGTTATACCTAGTAATCATAAATCAATCTGATCACACACAAGTTACCTTGAACAAAGATGCTACGGTAGCCGATTGAGTGACTCCATAAACACACAAGTTACCTTGAACAAAGATGCTACGGTAGCCGATTTTATGCTACCGAATAAAACCTGGAATAAGAACCTAATAGAACAATACTTACCCCATGACTTAGTAACAAAGATTACATCAATCCCAATTCCGCTGAATGATATTCATGACAGAATATATTGAGAAGCCAGCAAGAATGGTTGGTTTTCTACAAACTCTGCCATGGAACTAATTAATAGAAACAAAGGATGCACTGCATATGACTCTTCTTGGATCTGGAAAATGGACACTTATCCCAAAGTTAAGAACTTTGTTTGGAAAATACTAAAAAATGGATTACCAACAAAATCAAGACTAACAGAAAAAGGAGTAGCAATCCCCCAATGATGCATCAGATGCAATGCATAAGTGGAGGATTTGAATCATCTCATATTCCATTGTAACCATACCAAGAAAACAATAGAGAAAATGAATCAATCCACATAAGGTATTAATACTTCCATAAACATAGCAAACAAAAATATCAATGATATCATTGATGACATTCGACAAAAGTTCTTAACTTTGGGGTAAGTCTCATCCGAAAGGATGCTATAGACTGAGAAACCGGCTCTTTTGTGGTTTCCAGTCTAATTCTTACTTATTCAAAAAAAAATAAAAAATCAATCTGATCAACTATAAGCAAAAATAATTCAAAAATTAAACAAATTAAATTGGTAGTTAAACTATTACATACATATATATATCGAAGACAATTTTATCGAAGACAATATATCGAACATTATTAACCCTAATTTTATCAAAGATAATATGCGTGTTCTAATCATGTTGGAGTAAATTTAATATGTGTGTCATAATCTTGGCCAAATTTTCGAAGTTCACATCATCACTTTTCGCTAGAATTGTCATTGGAATTGAACCATTTTTTTTAGTATATATATACTTAACTTACAATATATTAAGTCTATATTATGTATGATAGTTAATTGTTTATATTATTTACGGTTTTTCTAGTGTTTGTTCATGTGCACATCAAATTTTATGTACCATAATTGTGCACCATTTTATGTACCCTTTAAGTTTTATTTATTTATTTTATATTTTAAACTTTAAATTAGGGTTAATAATTAAGGGGTTTAGGGTTTATAGTTTAAAATTTAAGGTTTATAGCTTAAGGTTTAGGGTTTTAGGGTATATGGTTTATGGTTTAGGGTCTAGGGTTTATGATTTAGGATATAGGGTTTTTAATTTAGGATTTTGGAATTATGTATTGGGGTTTAGGGCTTATATTTTAGGGTTTAGGATATAAAATAAACAAGTTTAGCCTATAGGGTACACAGAAAGGGTGCAAAGAATTTAACATCGCCCATGGACACATACTAACAAGTTAAAATAGAAAATTATATTCAAAATATTTTCTAAAAGAGAATGGATAAACCCTTAACAAAAAAATTAAACTAATCTCTAGAAAAATTATTGATAAAAATGGAGTTTTACTACTAAAAATGAAATTATTATAGTGTGTTCATGGGCACACACTAAAAAAATCTATTACTTATAGTGATTTTTCCTAATATCAATAGAAACATATAATTAACATATACTTATAAGTAAAATTAAATTTAATAGAAAACGTTCCGTGCAAGGCATGGGTTGATCAACCAATTAATGATTTATATCTGAAGCGCCTTTTGGGCCTCTATGCATCTGCTAACCTTCCATTGGGCCTTATCTGGGCCTCGTCCGTTAAATGCCTCCATCTTCATCCATATATAAAGGGCAAACTATTCCAAGTAACACGATCTGGTGCAAAAATGAATAATAGACTCCAAAATGACAAGATCAAATATTAGGAACTAGATTTGAAATCGTGTCGTCTACGATTCTAAGGGAAAAGGCTTACTTTCAATGGGCCGCACGTTGCAGTCCGCTTTCTTTTTCTTCCTCGAAGCCTTACTCAATTTCTAGGCCCAACATACGTAACGATTAATCATCGCATATGTTAATGTTGTTGAATTTAATTATTGGGTGCATAATTTATCTATTTTTGCAAATTAGATGCATGCTTGGAAATTAAGAAAGAGTATCATATTGTGGTCAGAGTTACTTGCTGGTTCTATGGTTGGTACCTTAGAACGATAATGGTGATGTTGAGTTCGAAGAGTACCAAAAAAGAGAGGATCCTATCCTAATCGAGTTGTTATTGATGGAGTACTAACATACTCTAAGTTCATGCAGAGAAAATATAAATTTATTATGATCCTAATCAACTTTTTATAATCTCAATTATATAACAAAGCTTTTGATGGTTAATCTAGATCGTGAATCATTGGTTAACCGGTGATTAAAAAAAACTTGGCATTTAAGACACATGAAAATAAAGTACCAAAGGGTACTATTTAGCAATGAGTATGAGTTTTGTGCAGAATTTAGCAATGAGTAATAATTATTTGCAATGTAGTATTTGATATTTTCATAAGTTATTAAAAAAATTGACGTATGGAATTATTTAAGTAAAAGCTTTCTTTTTTTAGATCGAAAGTAAAACCTCATATAATCATAAAACAAACTTAACAGTTTTGAACTAGTCTTGTGCACAATTTTAGCAACTATTAGTTACTATATTCAATGAACTATATACTTGTGCATTCTCGTCTACCTAGCAATGTGGAAAGCAATGATCCATAGAAATAAAGAACTAGGCCTATTTCATAGCCTTCCGATGGAGCTATGCTTCCATATCTTCAGCTTGCTTCCCGTCAAAACCCTTTTGTTGCTTCGTGCCGTATGCAAATGGTTCCTCTCCATGATAGACGACTCTGAGTTTGTCTCATTCCATCTCCATCACTTCCCCTCCAATGTTCTTGGAACCACGTTCCTCACCGTCAGAGTGTACGACCACAATAACAAGTTACTTTATGGCGCATCCTTGATTTCAAGTAGTAATAATCAAGGATTTACCGATCACATTTACTCACCCGACGAGGCGAAGCCTACTTATATTATGCATGTCAAAGGCTCCTTAAACGGACTCGTTCTTCTCGTGTCATTATCCGAAGATAGGGTTCTGTTGTGGAACCCTTCCCTAAGGAAACACCGTTGGTTGTCGCCCCCATCAACAATATGTAACTACTTTGCCCTCGGATACCATACGGCGTGTAACGAACACATGGTGCTCGCTTTGTGTTGGGATGACGCTTGGGTTTATAGCGTCAAAACGAGTTCTTGGACTGCCGTAGCTTTTGACAGACGCAACTTTGGGAACACCTTCTTGTCATATTATGAGTATTTGTCCGTCAATGACGGGGTGCTCTTGCTTGAGATGGTTTTTCTTGACCATGTTAATTACGTGTTTACATGGTTCGAATTTCAAACCAGGGTGTTTCGATACGCTAATTATGACCCGGTTGACATAAAACTGACACACTACGGCCTCATGAAGCTCGATGGTGGGTCCACGGTGGGGATGTGGGGGTACGACGTAGAGGATCAACCCTCCATATGGGCTCTGCAAACCGACACCATGTCGTGGAGCAAACGTTACAAGATTTCTCGAGAATTGATGCGACATAAAGCATGCACATTCAGTTTGGTCGAGAGGAACAACGAATTATTGTGGAAGTATATTAATCATGAGAATATAGAGGTGTTCACATCTGACATTGAGACTCAAGTGATAAAGAGCCACGTCAAGTATCCAATGCCAATACCTTGTGATGGCACTTACATTGAAAGCTTGTTTATGCTTCACTAATAATATGTCTAGTGAGTTAGTTTTCCAAAGTCTAGACTTGCTTTTATTAGTTGAGATTAGTTGTAATTGCTTTTAAGTACTTGTCTTTCCTCGGGGGTTGTCTCAACTCTCAAGACTAGTTCAAGCGGCAAAAGTCATCTTTTTTATCTTATGTTGAGCTTGACTACGCATAATGAACTATCTACCTATATATATCGAGATCATATCAGCAAGAAAATGAATGGTTTAACTAGTTGATTGATTATATAAGTTGTTTGAGGAATGTAAACAACAATCGATCGATCTCCTATATATACAAGTATAAGTGTTTTAGTCTGTAAATAAAAGAATCTGATAGCTCGATCTCTACCTATGTAATCTTGAATGATAGAAATAGTGTAGTTGAAGAAAATTGAGTCATAATTAGCATACTATACATTTGTTGCTCTTGCATTTGACTACAGCCTGCAAACAAAAGAAATTGTCAAGCATCAACCTCGTTAGAATACCAAAATAAAACTTTACTTGTATACACAAAACACATTTAAAGCAAACCTCATCAAATTTATAAAAAAATGTTTGACATGTGAAATTCCCTATTGACATAATGCTTGATTTGGCACAATAATTTCTTACTTGTATGTACACAACACAATTACATCACTAGTGAGAAATAACAAGCTACATTGAATGACCGGATACTAGAAGTACATACATAAGTACTAGGTGTGCATATATTAGTGCTTGAAGAGCATACTTAATATCAAATATTAGAATTACAGGAAATAAAGTGCACACACAAGAAATATAACAAGATTAAGGGACAATTGTAAGCTAAAAAATAAAATTCACAAATAGAGAACGATCTAGGAAAGAGATGATCGAACAAAGTGCATGACTCATAGTTAATTAGAAATCAAATTTTCAAATTAAAATCAGTAAAACAAACAACAATCAAACCATGATTTCGTAAAACTAATTATGAAAATTGAAGGAAGCGCGATTCTGAAAGAGAAAAGAACAAATGCACAGATAAATCAATGAAATAGAAATGGAGAAGTGAATCGTGAACGAAAGAACAAAGATTAAGCAAAAGATTAAGCGACTGCAAGTTGAATCATAGAAAAACAAAGTAGAACAAATTGCGAAAAATGGGAATAGGATAAGTGAAACGAAGAAGAGAACAAAGAAACTTACCATTAGACATCGCAATTTATTGAGAAGAAACGAAAATTGAAGAAGAACAAGAAGCATAGCTAGAGAAGGTACTTCAACAATATATGAAGGCATTGTACGATCACGAGAGGTGATGAACAAATCGAGAAGAGGAAGCTGAAATATAAGGGGAATTACCTAAAATACCCCACTCTATTAAAAAACAAGATGAATCTAAGCCTTAGGATCTCCCTAATTCAATAATTGAAATTTATCTCCACTTTACATCCTTATAACACTTCCCATACACTACTAGAAAAATGGGCCATTTTCGACACATTTTATGACCATTCTCGACACCTTAAGGTGTCGAAAAAAACATTTCCGACACTATGCCAGTGTCGAAATAATCGCTGTCAGAAATGGTCAGTAGCCATTTTCGACACTTTTTAAGTGTCGGTGACCGTTTTGACACATTAAAGTGTCGGTATTATTATCCGTTTTCGACACCTTATACTGTCCAACTTGACAACCATTTTCGACACCTTTCGCCTTTCGGTGTCTGTGTCAGCATGGACACTCTAAAGTGTCGTTATTTGAAGCCATTTTTGGCACATTAAGGTGTCACTTTCAACATCCATTTTGACAATTTCGAGTGTCTATGTCGTTTGTGGCATTCTAAGGTGTCTATATTTGTAGCCATTTTCGAAGCTAATAGCAAAACTTTAAAGTGTCGATTTTTGTCAATTTATATTAGCCAGCCATTTGCCATTTCATTTTTCTTTGCTATTTTATATATATAACGCATTCGAAATAATGAAAATAAATACAAACAAACCGAAGCCAAAACAATAATTATATATAATGTATCATAAAGTGGCGGAACTAACAAGGGAAGTGGCTTAGTTATAAGAGGGCAAAACAATCAAACCAAGCTCTCTACTTAGTTACAAAAGGTCAGTTTAAGCTCTCTAGTGTTTAGTTGCCATAAAGGACTATTAGACAAACTGTGTCTTCTATAGCCAAAGAAGTCGCAGCAGAGAAATGCTTTTCCATTGTAGTGACACACTTCTTAGAGACAAGATCCCAAGCTAATGAACCTGAAAACCAGAATAAAGGAACTTCATCAAACAACTGAGAAACATAATATGGATCTAAGTATGCAGCCAAAAAAGCATAATATATATCTCAGTCAAATAAGATCTTTGGCAAATTTAACAAAGTCAACAATTCCAGCTAAAAGTCTGATTAGCCCTTGATCATGGACACTTTTTGCTTTCTTGCTTCTCTAACTCATCTTCAAAGCATAGCACTAGTTCAGAATTTAGTTACTTGTAGCAACTAGCAAGCATTAGACAAGAAAATGATAATTTCTGCATGCAAGGGGAAGAAGAAATTCATGAAATGTATTGCAACATGTTTCTTCTTTCAAACTCCAGATTCGGTTTCGCCAGACTTGACATTCATGAAATGTAGTTAAATCTCACACCACAACTACAAGATTCTTATGCAGTTAATTCTAATTTATATCATCAGCACTTCTGCAAACAAATTTAACAATCATCAATCAAAAACTAATCAATGAGAGAGGTAAAGACAACATCACTATCAATTACCTTGCACTAGCTGGATATGAGCAGCCAGAAACACCTGTTTTTCAATCCAAAACACAAGCCCCAGTCAAAACTTTTCAGATCCAGTTGCCTTGATAGGGTTGCAATCTGCACCATGCCCACAGACATAATCTAGAGTCTTCTGAAGAACTGCATCAGACCCAGCTTTGCAAACACACCATGCGCCACCTATACAGACAAACATCCAGAAATTGTCAGTAAATTTCAAAAAAAAAATTGCAACTGTGAAAAAAACATGATCTGCTGTAAGATTGCTCGAGTCCAGCACCAGCAGTGGCATGTACTTGCAACAGCTACCAGATAGCAGTGCAATGAACTGCAGTGCCTGAAGGGATGGTGAATAACAAGAATAAATCACTATTAGGTTCTAAATCATGGTACCGGGAATGAAAATTTGATGAATTAGGTTCATTTGTTGCTATTATGCATTAATTCTATTTATGGCCTCAACTCACACTCCCTTATTTTCATTATTCCACTCCAGCAACTCCTCCCCCCATATTAGGCACACACAAATATTTGCACTTAAACAAGAAAAAAAAATTCCATTTCTCATTCAAATTATACTAATACTATGTAAGTTCACAGAAACGCGGGTGTATCTATCATTCTATCTAAAAGATTGAATTCTCTAGAGACAGTTAAGCAAAGTTGAACTAGATTCAAATAGCATTATCATGAAACTGACCGGAGAATGTATCAACTATCAACATGCATTGAAAAAAGTTTGAGCACAAGACGTCGACATGGGCATCTCAGAAGGTCATACAATTGGGACAGAGTTTGACAGGTAAATTTCTTACAGTTGAGGGATGCTTTGTTATGCAGCTAATTTCCAGAACGTCAAGAAGCCACTGTCTTTTGACACTTCCTTCGGCACGTTGCAATGCTGCTACAACTTCAACAAGCGCATCCCACAAATCTGTTTACAGGAGTCCGGTGACCATAAAGAGAAATGAGTTATTATTATTATTATGCTTTACTCACTAACAATTCTTTGATCAAATCTTTGCTTTCAAGCCTTAGGAGCAAACTTAATCTGCCAAATGGAAACTCTAAAAAAACATGATCTGCTGTAAGCTGACTAGAGAATCTTTAGACCATGTCATACCTCATCAAGACGGACACTGAATGCTAAATGCTGACCATCATTTGACCTTTGGAAACATAGGATCAGTTAGCACAAGGATTCCATTGATTGAAGGAAAATAACAGCAGATTCTATATTCAAACAAGAAAATGAATCAACATGATTCAAACTCCAAACCAGGCAGAACAAAACAAAGTTAGAGACTTGAACTTCTGCTACAAAACAAAGATAGAGACAGTAAACGATGATCACAGAAATGACATAGAACTCCATCTATGAAGGTTGAAAGTTCACATTAGTCGCATAGAGACTTAAACTTCTGCTACAAAATATTAAAATGCAAGGACTCAAATACTCAATCAGGCAAAAGGCTTCTAAAGATATCAATAAACAACAAAAGGCTTCTAAGACAACAAGCAATGAAGCATCTAAAGATATCAATAAAGAAGAAGAAAACAGCACCTATGCAAAGCAATAAGCCAGAAAAAAGGGTGAGTGAAATTTCAAGAGAAATAAAGACTAAAAAAACAGAGGAGAAATCGAAGGTAAAAAAACAGCCTCAAAACTGAGGCTAGAGAAGACAATACAGCTAATACAGCCATACAGGTAATAGTTTCAAACTACATTCCAGGATAGAACGAAAGGAGAGAAGTAGTCTTTTCAGAAGAAATATGCACTTACGAGAAGCCTTTTATCTGAAATGCTTCCTTTAGTCCAGAGGCATCCAAGGATTCTTCAGGTAGCTTTCCTTCAGGATCAGGAATCCTACAAAATTGTCTTTTATTATCAGGATTTTGGTATTGTATAAGTTCAAATCAAATTAACACATATCAGCAGTTTGGTATTCTAGCAAGAAATCCATGCAGAAACCACTTGGCAGAGGGAGAGAATCTTACATTGAATCTATTCTTCCTAACTGAACTGTGACCTAAATTTCTCTATCTTTGTGGCTGATAAATTTACAGAATCAGAAAAACACCAATAATTCCTCTATGGCCCATTATTTCTTTCAATCTAGATAGAATAGCCTCGTCAATATTAAAAACGAGAACAAAATAGACGCAAGCTTAACAAAGCATCAGCTGGTAAATCACACACATGTTGATTTAAAATCCAGAACAAAGTACTCCCCATTATCAACTACTTTCCACCACTTATAACAAAACACTTTAATTGATTACTCATGTGCGTTCAAACATGATGACCTTAGCTGCTTTGTACAAATAATGAAACAAACTGGTTCAAGCTAGGATTGAGCTGAACTAAATATACTATTAACAATCAAGAAGCTATATCATGCTCATAATTAATGGAATTTGTTACCGCCTCTGTTCAACAGAGATTTTCCCCTCAAAGAACTCTGATAGCTTGTGTTCATGTTCCTCGAACTCAATGTTGAAGTTCTTCAACCTGTCTCTTATCCTTCCTTTTGAAAGCTCGCCAGGGACACTAATATATGCAGGATCTACATGCCAAGAGATGAATTTTGTCATCATAAAAGTCACTAAGATTATAAGCCTTAACATAGGAAAAACATAGGAACACGACAACATTTTTTAAGTGAAGTGAAGTGCACATAAGAACCATCCATAAGATGATTCCAATGGGAATTCCTTTCAGTCTAAAATGCACGAAAAGACGGAAATCAATTTTACAGAAGCATGAAGTGAACAATCAGAAAACTCCCGCATCTCACACAAATATAACCAAAACTGAATTGGGAAGCCAAATTAGGGCTTGTAATTCTACCTTGGGAGACTGTAAATTTGAGAGTCGAGGCGAAATCCCCAAATTGGAGCGTAACCTAGATTAGTCGCGGACACGGAGAGAGATCAAGAGGATCCCGTTGCAGCTCAGTATGGATGATTCCCACAAGCGGGGGTGTGTCAGTCGTGAGGGTTGGGGATGCGGTGGGTCGGGGCTGTCGCCGGCATCGGTTGGGAAGAGGAAAGCGTGAGAGGGATGAGGAAGAAGACTGAGGAGGACTAGCTGAAGAGGCACTGATCGATCGAGGTGTTAGATTTGTTAGGGTTAATATATACAGATAAATAAAGGTGTCGAAAATGACTTTTATTTACTAATCATTAACGACCCGTACAAGAGTTGGTAATTGATATTTATCTTATATTCACACGTTAAAGTGTCGATAATGGCATGTTTGAATTTCAATGTATTAAAATAGATTATTTTATATTAAATTGATGATTTAATATAATTTAATATAAAATAATATATTTTATGAGAGTATTCAAACGGATCCAATATCTTCGACAGAAAATGATGTCGATAATTGGCATCCAGCCTGTGCGTCACATATTTTTTTCGACACAAAATAATTGAGTTTGTAAAATATTTGTTGAAAATAAGTATCAAAGATATTCTATCATCTTTATTAACTAGGAGAATACTAATTTAAGGTTGAGATTCGGTGAGGATGGGTAGAGAGAAGACGAATGAGGACGCATGAGAGCCGTTGGATGAGAAGCAAACGGAGTGCACAGATCGCTTTTCAAAATTTCGGCAAAAATTTGACAAGTCCGAATTATTCGTGAAAAAGACGGATTCGCGTACATATAAAGTGCAGATTTGTGTGCATGCCAAATACATTATTGTGTGCATGCCAAATACACTACGGTGTGCACGTGAAATTCATTTTGTATTCATGCATAAAACGCGTGCATTCATATGGAATGAACAAAATGTGTGCATATGAAAACACAACTGTGTGCATGCGAAGTATACTATAGAGTGTATGTGATCGAAGTGTACTAATGTGTTCATGTGACAATGACATGTTTGTGCATACGAAATGCACTACGTGCTATGTGTATGTGAAACAAGCATGTGTGCATGTGAAACAATGTAGGTGTGCATGTGTGCACATGAAAATAACATATGTTTACATGCAAAAATAACTCAAAAGCGTATACGAAATAACATGTATGCATACATATAAAAACCAACAAAAATAACTTATGTGTGCATACAGAATGACCTGTGTGTGCACAAGCAATGGCGGACACACATGAAGTAGCCCCCACTGGGATTTTATAAAAAAATATATAATTTTTTTAAAACTTTTTTATTTTATTTTTAAAAATCATCAAACAAATTTTTATAATTTTCAATTTTAAAAATAATTTTTATAAGAATTTGTTATGCACAATTCTTAAAAAAACTAAAGTTTATCTAAATTTGCACACAATTTTCCAATAAGAAAATGTAACTTTTTCTCTATATTTATCCTTATTTGTGTTAAAAAATTTAAAATTTAGGGTTTATGGATTTGCAAATTAATTTTTATATAAATTTGTTGAGATTACACAATGAAAGTAGTCTGTAATGATAAAATTTGTGTAATTTTTTATCAATTTTGAGTAAATTTTCATTTGAAATTCGGATACAAAGTTTGTTGTTTGAAATTGAGGTTGTTTGTGTAAAATAGATGATAAACTTCAAAATTACAATTTAGGATTTTGTGTAAGGTATACGGTAATAATTTTTACTCTTTAAAATTTTAGCCCTCACTGGACTAAAATCTTGCGTATGCCCTTGTGCACAAGAAAATAACATGTGTGTGCATGCGAAACAATGTATGCGTGCATACAGACCAAAATGCGTGTGCACACAGAACACAATTTTTTCGCGAAAAATTCGACTGTGTCGAATTGTATCCGAATTCTTTCTGGACGCTCTTTTCGTTGATCCGACGGTCTTGAAGTGTCCTTACTCTTTTCCTAAACCTCCATCCTCACCTTATCTTTTTCCATCTATATAATATTTCTATTCTACATCTTCACAGTATAATAAAATTTTATTTTTGTATATTGCACTTTTATTTCGTGAGGTGTCTGTAAGTGTATAAAGGATACCATTGAGTGTATAAAGAGGGTCGATTGCCTAACACAACACAACACAAAATTGATTAGGCATTTGAAACCAAAAATCTTACTTTGATTCACATGTTACAATGAAGGCTTAATATGTACGATGAAGGCCCAAAAGAAATAAAGCCCATTAATTTAAGCCTACAAGAATTCTACTATTTGGAAAGTGGGCCTCTTCGTTGCTGCTGGCAGATACTCCACAATTTTGGAATATGTTACTTATAGAAAAAATTGGGTCTGAAGGGCTATTTTTTCACATAAATAGTTTGTTTAGATTCATTTTTTTTAAATTATAAATGTGATTTCCTATTGTTACACATATGGTCCAAAGGCATTTTAGAAGTGTTTTTTAGAATTTGTGAGAGTTTAATTACTTGGAGGGTCAATGGACTAATTTGTTATATTAGGATCCTAAGTTTGTCATTGCACCCCTATTAAGGGGTTAAAAATATTAAGGATCGATACTTATACATGGCCCTACTCTACAAGCTATATATCAAATGCATATATCCACGTGTTCGGAAGAAAATTAGGAGAGCTTTTCTTAGAGATTAACCAGCTTGAATTAGGTTTAGTTTTATTGTTTGTTGGAGTTTGATTACATCCGCACTTAAACACATACATCAGGTTTGTTTAAATGACAATAGATAATGTCTTATTTAGCATTGTAATGCCAAAAGTAGCATTAAATCATAAGATTTAAATGTTATTTTTGACGATACGCTAAGAGAAATTGTGAAGAGATCAAAGGAATTGAGATTCAAAAGGTTGTCTAGCTAGAAAATCTTTATTGCTTACAACTGAGAAACAACTATATTCATACCATGCTCAATATATTATGGAAGTGTCAAACGACTTTATACCTACAATGTTTCAGTTAAGTGCTTGATTTTTGAAGAGCTCCATCTTTATAAACAATCTAGAGCTCAAATTCCCTGATTATTCACATTCATGGATGGTCTTTTTGTGCAATGTACATACATATAGTGAGGTATAATTTTAAAACTAAAACAACCAAAAGTTCTACTGAAACCTATGCTTGAATTGTATATATCCTAATACAACAGAATTTACTAGAAATTTTGATTTGATAAATTGATAATCACGGAGGAGATGTGCAAGCCAAGGATTCAATGAACGTCCTCATCCATATGCTTGAAACGGAACAAATAGAAAGGGAAAAAAAATGAAAAGAAAGTGTGAGAAATAAGAACCCATATTGAAAAATTGAGAATAAAAGTCATAGTATATAAGCTTAGTGGATTGTTCCTCCTATTGTCAATTGATTTTAGGATGGAACCCTACTGGATTTATGTGCTGTGCTTATACGCGCATGTGCGCACGAGTTGACACATCACGTCTTTATCGGCCCACTGGACTTTATCATGGTATCAGAGCGGGTTCCGGGTCTGGGTTCATTTTCTAGTTTATCTGAGTTTAGCCTGTCATGATGACGTGATATGGGCTAGCTTGTCGGACTTAAGACATTGTTTGGGCTTAGCCTGCCATGATGGTGTGATATGGGCTAGCCCGTTTGGCTTGCCGGCCTTAAGACATGTTGTTAAGTGTCAACTGGGTCAGGCCAGTTGCAATAGAGGGGACATGTGAGTAATTAGATCTCACATTGAAAACTTGAGAATAAAAGAAGGCGGAAGTAAGTTCAAATGTTCGAAGGTATCATGAAAACACAGTTCTAATTAACAAGAATCCAAACGCAACCTCATCATCAGAGTATTAGGACATATCCCAAACCCAACAAAATGAGTTTAGCACATTTATGTGTTGCTAACTCAGGTCAGAAACAAAAGGGGACATAGAGAAAATAAACTAGTTCAACAAATAACAGATTCACAACTGAGGTGATAAAAAACGGAAATAAGTCACATCCTAACATGCATCAAGTCACCCTACCTCCTCCATGCTCTGAACCTATATGAATACATGACCATGCAAAAACATAGCAGTCCCCCACCGAAATGGGGGTTAGTCTCCAACCAGACTAGCAAGTTATATAAGCAATGTAATATGCGCATAAGTACAAGTAATAAGGAATCTCAGATAAGCAGATACATAGAGAGAATCACATTCAGATATGGCATCCATCTTCTAATATACATGTAGAGGCGCATGAAAGGTTACAATTAACATGTCACTACTGAATGTATTGTAGTCTCTATTACAATGCTACCCAATCCTACTTAATAACATACCATGAGATATGAATATACATGTCATGCTAACATATTACTGAGCACTAAATTATAAAACTTCAGATAACATTCAATCAAGTCACAGATATCCAGAACTAGTGAATGATTAGTCAAAATCTATACTCGAGTATGTTTTCAGTGTAAGGAAACTCATTTAAAAACCAAATGCATAAATATTTTAAAATTTTGCCCAAGCCTGTCTTGGACACGAAGGTACCTTCTGAATCCATATAACGGGTACTACCACCTCTACCAACGGGTCGGGAACGACGTCACTGATCGGGTGACCCAGCCTCCCCTAGAAAGGTAGAGCACTCTCTTGAACCGCTCCACCAAAAGTTTTGCTTTAGATCTTTATACATCTTATTAGCCCTCGGGTGTATCGATCGAATACGGCGAGGCATGAGCCTCTTTCAAAATTATGGTCTTTATCTCCCCATTTGTCGGCACACAGTTCCGATTTCTAACCTTAGAGTTCCATCATCATGCACATAAAACCCTGGTGACTTTCCTTGGTGTATGTCTCCCATGATCTTACTCAGTCCATGATCATCTCGTTGCCTCTGTCTTATCATCTCTAGTAAGGACGACTCAATCTTTAACAAGCAGAGTTGTCCCTGACTCGTATGGAACCGGACCTCAATCTCATATCGTATCAACTCTCTTTGTAACTCGGGTTGTAGGGTTAGACATGCAACCAATTTCTCTTGTGATGACTTCCGACTTAAAGCACCAGCTACCACATTGGTTTTGTAGGAACGCAAATTTGATATGTAAACTGCAAGTATAAATCGCACAAGAATTAAACGAAATTATACCGAACGTAAGAACGAAGCAGAGTCGAGAACGAGATCTCTCTCCTTAATTCTGAAAACGCCCCGTATTACAACGGGTTGATGGCGTTCTGAATCCCAGGATACAACTGCTTGACGACTTCTGGTTTGCGCAACCAAAACTGCAGAAGGCTACGAACCGCTCTGTGTAGTACTCTCAGACTCAATTATTTCGGAAAAACAAAGAAGAGGGAAGATGATTGTTTTGTTGTGTTTGATGTATTTTAGAATGAGAGGCATACCGCTCTTATATAGAGCTCGGAAGAGGAGACCGTTGCAGATCTTGTGCACATTATAGACCGTTGCAGATCTTGTGCACGTTACAGAAGATCTCTGTTTAACGTTACAAATCTTCTGTATTTAGTGAAGGAGGACGTTACAGATCTCGATTTGAACGTTGTAGCTGCTCTGGACTTTACGAATCTGTAGCTGGGTCAAATCCCACTAATGGGCTTTCTGGATCGGCCCAAAAAGATAGGGCGTTGGCTGGCCAGCCCAAGCCCAAGCCCAATCCGATCCGATCCAACCCAGCCCGAGCACAGCACAGCACGGCTCGCTCGACCCGACTCGACTCGGCTCGGCGCGCGTATGGGCTTGATTAGCTAGGTCCTCTCCCCATTGAAAAAGATAGGGCGTTGACTGGCCAGCCCAAGCCCAATCCGATCCGATCCAACCCAGCCCGAGCACAGCACGGCTCGGCTCGCTCGACCCGACTCGACTCGGCGCGCGTGTGGGCTTGATTAGCTAGGTCCTCTCCCCATTGAAAATAGGTAATGACCCAAGGCCACAACCTTGAGTCCATTTCTCCTCTATATATGGTGGTAATTCTACCTCCAAATTTCCAATGTGGGATACACTTTTATCCCAACATTTTCCCCAAGTCTTGCACTTCATGCAAGCTACTTTGGGCCTCCATTTCTCATTCAAACGGAAATCATTTTTGTCATATGAGTACACTACGAGAATGTACTCGCGTAGAGGAAGCCAATGCTTCCACTTCCCGGTGTTGACAATGGCCGGAGCCCACCGGAATTGTGCCCGAAAAAGTGATCGGTGCCACATTCAAATAATGAGTTCCAACAATCCCCCACATGAATAGAAATGATTCTAAACATTGGTTAAAAATAGAAAGACTTTTGAGAGTACAGTCGAAAAATCACTGCATCTGGGCTGGTAGCATGTTTCAGCCTTGAATCACCCATAGTGAGTAGCTATCGGATTTACTCGACCAGGTAGTGAACATGATGTCTTGAACCACCCGGGCTTTGATGTAAACCGAGACAATAACTATCACACAGTTTCATCTTCTCACAGAACTAGGTTCTCTTGTTGTGTTCATTTTGGCCTTGAACATCCCTGGTTATTCATTAGTGAACTTGGAGAATTCAGCCTTTCTTAATTCTCCTAGAAACGGCCCCATTTCACACTCATAAGGTGATTTCCATGAAGAGTATCCTGTCATACCCCACTTTTATTTCAAAGCTATGGAATCATTAAAAGCCAAGCTTAACCTTTACTCATACAGGTAGCATTGTTCATCATCCTAGGAACTGGGAGGAGACTTAAGTCTCCCAGTGCTCATCTTGATTCAGCTTGATTTAGTTTTCCCTTTGAACCTACTTCTTGGGATCTCCAGTCTGGTAGGTAGGGTTCGCCATCAAGCATCCTCTTTAGTCATAGGCTTTAAACCCATTCCTCTTGATAATTTAACAACTTGATCTCGTGACAAACCTTAAGTAAACGGATCCGCTAGGTTGTCAGCCGACTTGATATAGTCTATTGAGATTATACCATGCGAGAGTAGTTGTCTAATGGTTTTATGTTGTCTTCTTATATGACGTGACTTATCATTATACAAACGACTCAGTGCCCGAGCTATAGCCGATTGACTATCACAGTGTACACCAACTGTTGGCACTGGTTTGTCCCACATTGGGATATCTTCCAACAAATTCCGAAGCCATTCAGCTTCCTTTGCTGCTTTGTCTAAAGCAATGAACTCAGACTCCATTATGGATCTGGCCAATAGTGTTTGTTTGGAAGACTTCCATGATACTGCTGCAGCACCAAGTGTAAACACATATCCACTTGTAGATTTTGAGTTTCTGGAATCTGATATCCAGTTTATATCACTGTATCCTTCCAAAACTGCTGGGTATTTACCATAGTGCAGCCCATAACTTTGAGTATAACGCAAATAATTTAATACTCTAGTTATCCCTTTCCAGTGTTTGTGTCCTGGATTACTTGTGTAGCGACTTAGTACATTGACTGAGTGCGCCAAGTCAGGTCTTGTGCAATTGGTCAAGTACATCAGACTTCCAATCACACGTGCATA
Source organism: Rheum nobile (assembly GCA_027886185.1). Lineage (NCBI taxonomy): Eukaryota > Viridiplantae > Streptophyta > Magnoliopsida > Caryophyllales > Polygonaceae > Rheum > Rheum nobile. The sequence goes on from WOAB01000066.1 coordinate 167,305, forward strand.
CTCCAATTGTGATACTGCATCCCCCGAGTTCTTGGTCAAGTGGAGATGAGGATCCACGAGACACTTTGTAGCCCCACTTGAGTAGTTCTTGAATCTCTCAAGTACTTTTTCAGCATAATGTGCTTGAGACAGGATAATTCCTTCAGAATGTCTAGTGATTTTAATCCCTAGTATGACATCTGCTAGTCCGAAGTCTTTCATGTCAAACTTCCCACTAAGCATGTTCTTAGTTCGGTTGATCATGTCTTTGTTGCTTCCAATAATGAGCATGTCATCTACGTATAGGCACAACAAAATGTAACCATTTGGAGTGTCTTTGTAGTAGATGCATTTGTCACATTCATTGATGCTGAAGCCATTTGACATCATGACATTGTCAAATTTTTTATGCCACTGCTTTGGGGCTTGTTTGAGTCCATATAGAGACTTCACAAGTCTGCACACCTTGTGTTCATGTCCAGGAACAACATAACCCTCAGGTTGTTTCATATATATCTCCTCTTCTAATTCTCCATTTAGAAAGGCATTTTTCACATTCATTTGATGGATTTCGAGGTTTCGTAATGCAGCTATTGCTATTAGCATTCTGATTGAAGTTATTCTCGTAACTGGAGAATAAGTGTCAAAGAAATCCAAGCCCTCTTTTTGTCGGAATCCTTGCACCACAAGCCTCGCCTTGTGCTTATCTACTGAGCCATCGGTTTTCAATTTGGTTTTGAAAATCCATTTGCACCCAAGTGCTTTACACCCTTGTGGCAAATCAACTAACTCCCATGTATGATTCTGCATAATGGAGTCGATTTCGCTTTTAACTGCTTTCTTCCATGAAGGTGCATCAGGTGTAGACATGGCTTCTTTGAAAGTTCTAGGCTCATTCTCCAAAAGAAAGGCCGTGATGAACTCATGCCCAAAGGTTCTTTCCTTTCGAGCTCTTTTGCTTCGTCTAGGTTCAGGTTCTGTTTCTTTTTGAGCTATTTTGCTTTATCTAGGTTCATCTTCTGTTTCATTTACAGAAGTGCATGTTTCACTTTGTTCACGAGTTCGTTTCGGATGTTCTTTATCCTTGCACGGAAACACGTTTTCAAAGAAGGACGCATTCCTTGATTCCATTATTATATTTACATGTATATCTGGTATATCAGATTTATGTACCAGAAACCGATAAGCACTACTGTTATGTGCATATCCTATGAAAATACAATCAACGGTTTTAGGTCCAATTGTGACCTTCTTAGGAGGTGGCACTGCCACTTTTGCTAGGCACCCCCACACTTTGAGGTATTTGTACGAATGTACGTTACCTTTCCAAAGTTCGTATGGCGTCTTGCTGGTAACTTTATGCGGTATCTTGTTGAGGATATAATTGGTGGTAAGCAGCGCTTCCCCCCACATGTTCTGGGGTAACCCAGATTCCTGCAACATTGCATTCATCATCTCTTTTAGAGTTCGGTTTTTTCGTTCCGCAACTCCGTTAGATTCTGGTGAGTAGGGAGCAGTTGTTTGATGAATAATCCCGTGTTCTCTACAGAACGCGTTAAATGGTTCATCATACTCGCCTCCTCTATCACTTCGGATTACTTTTATGGATTTACTGAGTTGATTTTCCACTTCCAACTTGTATTCCTTAAACTTTTCCAAGGCCTCATCCTTGCTTCTTAGCAAGTATACATAACAGTATTTTGTGCAATCATCAATAAAGGTTACGAAATACTTTTTACCGCCTCTAGTTTGCACATATTTTAAATCACACAAATCTGTGTGTATTAAACCTAGAGGTTCGGTTGTTCTCTCAACATGTGGGGATGACGTTTTTGTGAGTTTGGCATGTACGCACACTTCACATTTGTCTTTACTTGATTTGCATTTTGGAATCAGGTTCATGTTCATTAGTCTTTGAATAGACTTGTTATTCACATGCCCTAACCGTTCATGCCAAATATTAAAAGACTCAACAACATAAGCAATATGATTAGTCTTATTCATTGAAACATCAGTTATAATAGTTTTTGGGATGACTGTCATTACATTCATTTTGACCAGTCCATCCTTTACATAACCCTTGCCCAAAAATACTCCATTCTTTGAGAGAACCAACTTATCAGACACGAAGTTGGTCGCGATCCGTTCTTGCTCAGCAAAGTGCCGGAGATCAGATTCTTCCTTATGTCAGGCACATGCATGACGTTGGTGAGAGTCAGTTCCTTTCCTGAAGTCAGCTTCAACACCACTTTCCCGTAACCTTCCACCTTGGATGTGGACGAGTTCCCCATAAACAGATGCTCGTCGCTCTTGCTCTGCTGATAGGTGGTGAAGCATCCCTTGTCAGAGCAGATATGTCTGGTAGCACCTGTATCGTACCACCATTCCCTTGGGTTGCTTCCAACCATGTTGACTTCAGACACTATAATACACAGATCTGCATCCGAGAGCCTGCCTTCAGTCATGTTGGCTTGGGATTTCCCCTTGTCCTTGCGCGGATCAGCCTTGCTATGACACTCGTCAGCCTTGTGACCCATTTTGCCACACTTGTGGCACTTCCCACTGAACTTCTTAGCTGGTTGCTTCTTGAAGTTGTTGGAACTTTGTGGCTGAAACTTCCGCTTCTTGCCTTTGTCCTTGTCCTTGTGTTCAGCCAAATTAGCCTTCTGCTCAACAGGCTGAACTCCATCTGCTTTGCGGTTTGTTGACTCAATCCGCAGCCTGACTATCAAGTCTTCCACAGTCATCACATTTCGCTTGTGCTTGAGGTAGCTCTTGAACTCCTGGAGGGAGCTTCTCAATGAATGCAGCCACCTGGAACGTCTCGCAGATAGACATCCCTTCAGCCATGATCTCATGCGTAAGGAGCTGCAGCTCTTCGACCTGTTTCATGATGGGCTTATTGTCCACCATCTTAAAGTCCAGAAATTTCGCCACTGTGAATTTTTTCGAGCCTGCATCCTCAGACTTGTACTTCTTCTCCAAAGCGGTCCAGAGCTCCTTGGAGGTCTTGATCTTGCTGTACACATTGTACAGTGGATCTATCAGGCGGCTTTGAACCCAACCTTTGCACAGAAAGTCTGCGTGAGTCCAAGCCTTAACGCTGGCTAGCAGGTATGCATCTATATTATGAGGCGACAACACAGGCTTGTCCTCAGTCAGATACTTCTCAAGCTTCAACGTGGTCAGGAAGAAGAACATCTTCTGCTGTCATGTCTTGAAGCCAGTTCCATCGAACTTTTCCGGCATCAAGCCAGCGTTCACAGCGCCAGGCATATGGACTGTCAGTACAACAGTCTGAAGAGCAGCTGGGTGGACAGTCTGACGAACCTCAGAAGTTCCGACCATTGCAGCTTGCAGATTAGCTGCTGACAAGTTTGCATCTTGCACATTCCCTGTTGGCAGATTCACCGCTGGCAGACCACTCCCAAACTGAATTTGAGGCGTCGACTCAGTCGGGTTTCCATTTCCGGCCCCAGCAACCTCAGCGACAGATTTCTCAGTCATATCAGCCATGAATTAGAATCTGTTCACATAAACGCAACCAGAATTCAGTAGTGAAAATCTCGAACTAACTTGAATAATTCGAAATAATATGTATTTAGATATGGTTTCGAAATAAATTCGAATGGCCAAAAACAGGTTCGAAATTAAGTTCCTGTAAAATATACACAGAAATTGCACAGAATAAAATGCGAACTTTTCCTGCACAGAAAATAATGAAAATGCACAGAAATACAGAATTGAAATTTTCCTGCACAGAAAATACAGAAACTGCATAGAAATACAGAAGCAAAAAATTACGAAATAATTCTTGCACATATAGATTAGTCCGAAAATAGCAAAAGATAATATACGAACTTCAGAAAATTGAGTTACTGCAGAAAGAAATTAACAAACTGCAGATTTTAAGAAACGGAATTCAAATAGCATAGAAAATCTGCACAGAAATACAACCACTACAGATTCGAATTGAAATCTGCACAGAAAATAGAAATCAAAAGCAGCAACTGTTCCTGCGTAGGAGAAGTTAGTAACACATAAACTATACAGTAATGACGTGGAAATGAATTTTTATGTGCATAAATGGAATAAATTTCCTGTACAGAAACGAAGTGAAACTGCACGGAAAATTCGAAAACAAATAAATTCGCAACAGTTCCTGCGAGAGAAGAGAGAAAAAACTCGAACACAATTTTCGTTAGTGCGATTAATCAGTTTAATCGAGTTTTCAGAATTAAGACTGTAGGAACGCAAATTTTATATGTAAACTGCAAGTATAAATCACACAAGAATTAAACGAAATTATACCGAACGTAAGAACGAAGCAGAGTCGAGAACGAGATCTCTCTCCTTAATTCTGAAAACGCCCCGTATTACGACGGGTTGATGGCGTTTCGAATCCCAGGATACAACTGCTTGACGACTTCTGGTTTGCGCAACCAAAACTGCAGAAGGCTACGAACCGCTCTGTGTAGTACTCTCAGACTCGATTATTTCGGAAAAACAGAGAAGAGGGAAGATGATTGTTTTGTTGTGTTCGATGTATTTTAGAATGAGAGGCATACCGCTCTTATATAGAGCTCGGAAGAGGAGATCGTTGCAGATCTTGTGCACGTTACAAAAGATCTTTGTTTAACGTTACAAATCTTCTGCATTTAGTGAAGGAGGACGTTACAGATCTCGATTTGAACGTTGCAGCTGCTCTGGACGTTACGAATCTGTAGCTGGGTCAAAGCCCACTAATGGGCTTTCTGGATCGACCCAAAAAGATAGGGCGTTGGCTGGCCAGCCTAAGCCGATCCAACCCAACCCGGCCCGAGCACGGCACGGCTCGGCGCGCGTGTGGGCTTGATTAGCTAGGTCCTCTCCCCTTTGAAAATGGGTAATGACCCAAGGCCACAACCTTGAGTCCATTTCTCCTCTATATATGGTGATAATTCTACCTCCAAATTTCCAATGTGGGATACACTTTTATCCCAACATTTTCCCCAAGTCTTGCACTTCATGCAAGCTACTTTGGGCATCCATTTCTCATTCAAACGGAAATCATTTTTGTCGTATGAGTACACTACGAGATTGTACTCGCGTAGAGGAAGCCAATGCTTCCACTTCCCGGTGTTGACAATGGCCGGAGCCCACCGGAATTGTGCCCGAAAAAGTGATCGGCGCCACATTCAAATAATGAGTTCCAACAGGTTTTGCCTGGATGATATAAGATCTCAAATTCGTAATCCTTTATCATCTCTAATCACCTTTTTTGCCTCATATTCAGTTTCTTTTGTGTAAAGATGTACTTTAGGCTCTGATATCAACTTTTATAACAGCCTCAGAATGATGAGGTGTTACAGTGGCAGAGATTCCCAAAATAAAATCTCCACAGGCGGTTAAGAAAGAAAGATTTCAAACTATGAGAAATACGCGCATTTGCGCACGAGTTGACACATCACCATTTTATCGACTCACCGGATTTTATCAGAAAGACATTACTCAAACCTAATTTATATAACTATATTTTACTCACCAAATTAGAAACAATAACAATACTTTATCTACCTACAACCACGCATTTGTTCACCGTAGTTAAGCTTGGTACGTGTTTATCACAATAAAACAAGGATTGCTATAGCAAAATTATTTATCAAAAGAACTTTTCACTCTAAACAAACAAAAAAGGGAAATCGTCTACACTATGGTGAAAAGGCTAGAGTGAAGTCTATATAAGATTACATGAACAAGCTAGAGTGATCGAAGTCTATATGTTATTGCCTTTTGTATCAATATTTCAAAGTTCCAAGCATGGGTTTTGAGTTTGGTCTTGTTCATCGTCACGTTTGAGATTACCACATTTCAAAACCACATTTCAAAAGAACTTTTCACTCTAAACAAACAAAAAAGGGAAGTACGTTATTTATTAGTATAAAAAAATTGATGTCATGCTGTTCCTTTATCATAGAAAGTATTTTTGTACATAAGTACATTGAATTGGTTCAAAGTTTACAACTTTTTTGCCCATCAACCGATTGTGAATGTTGGTGTTTGTATCTCTTTGCCTTCTTTTAGCTTTCCCCTTAAAAAAATCGAGTGTGTTCTTTTCTTTATTTCACATTTAGGAAGTGTTTTTGCTCATGGTATTAATGATTGAATTATTGTCATAAGTATGTCTAGTCTTTTCATTTCCCCTTTTTTTTTCTTGCATGAGTACTAAACTATACTCTCTCCTTTTATTTGTACTTTAAGAGTTTTACGTATATTTCTAAAAAAATATTAAATGTATTTTCAAAATTTATTTTATTAAATTGAATCATTCACAATTTTTCAGAACCACTAAATGCAGATAAAAAATCAACATAATTAATTTCCAATATAGATTTTATGATTTATATGTGATAAACCTATAAAACAATTATTTAAAAACAAATTTAAAGATTAAAAGGACCATTCCGAGCGAATTGAGAGAGTACAATAGTAGCAGTGATTGATTTTAAGGGAAGTTGTGTTAGCTGACAATGAGGGATGAGGCATCTGGGAAAATCCCTAAATATAAATGAGCTTAGCCTGTGATTTTGAGTGACTTAATAAAAGATGGTGGATTTCCAATGAACTTTAGGGGTTTCATTTCCCATCTTGAAGAAAATTAAAAGCTTTGTAGAAAAGGGGTCAAACTAGAAGAAAGGCATCTCTTTTCTTCACCTTTGTCAACACTACTAATTTCATGGACAATACAAAAATGGGACTCAGTTTTCCAATACCAACCTAACAAAACCCAAAGCAAAAAAGTGTCTCCTTTTCCCTACACCAATTGCTTCAAAGGTCAAACCTCTCATAACTCTCTTTGCTTACACACTATCTAGTATAGTAAAAATTTCTCATACCCATTTCCTTAAATAACTACTCCCTCCAATAAAAAAATAAATGTCGTTTTAGTCTTAGGTATTGTATTTAAAAAAATTATTAAGTACACATAAAATCTTACATTTTTTCTCAGTCTTCTCACACAATAAATAATCACTACATTTTTTTAGCAAATGAATGAAGAAATTTAAAACAAAAAAATCAACAAAAACAAATTGTAATAACAATTCTCATAACTAACTCTTAATTAATTGTCTAAAAATCATAAAATCGTTTATAAAGTTGAAAAAAATTCAAGTATTAAAATAACATTTAATTTAAATCGGACGGAGTAAGTTGAAAATGATTCACAACCCATAAACTATATATATATATATATATAGCTTAAACATGTTTTGTTTTATAGTTTATTCCTGAAATGTTGAGGAGACATAAAACCCTATAACATGATCAAAATCCTCAAGAAAATGATTATTTTGAGCCTCAAAATGAAAATGGTTTGGTGGAACCGTACCAACAAATGACATTCAATTGAAGTGAGGATGCAAACAAAGTATCAATAGTTCCAAGGTGCGGCGTTCGGCGGAAAATTTGAAGTCACACGAACAACCAAAACTCTAGAAAAATCAAAAGTTTGTTCCATAACACATTAAAATAAAATATGATTTTGAAAAGGGAAAAAAAAGATAAATATAACTTCAATCATAATCAAACCAAGCTGGTCTAAAAGAAGCCAAACCCATATAATATAATCAATTCAAACTTTACAAAATGTATGATTAAAAGAAACAAATAAACAAATGTTACACCCCAAAACTTACATGAAACCATTAGAAATTGTCCCCTTAAAACCCTACACCAAGGCCCTCAAATTCATTTCTTTAATTTAGTTCTTCCTATAAGTCCCTACAATCTTCTTCTCTTGCACCATTTCCTAGTACCCTCGTGTGCTCTCATTAATATCCAAACAAACCCAAATCAAACCACATTCTTACACTCTTGTTCTTGTGTTCTTGTACGTGCTTTCTTTCTTAAGCTTGTTTGTTGTTTGTTTCTTGATTTGTCAATGGCTGCTGGATCAAGCGCAGGCTCGCCTTGTGGAGCTTGCAAGTTCTTGAGGAGGAAGTGTGCTTCGGATTGCGTATTCGCACCCTACTTTTGCTCCGAGCAAGGCCCTGCAAGATTTGCCGCCATCCACAAGGTGTTTGGGGCGAGCAACGTCTCCAAACTTCTCCTCCACCTCCCCGTACACGACAGATGTGAGGCCGTCGTCACCATTGCCTATGAAGCTCAAGCTCGGGTTCGTGACCCCGTCTATGGTTGTGTTGCCCATATCTTCGCCTTGCAACAACAGGTACATATTCACTTTATTACGTTTTTTAGGGCTCATTTGGAACCATATCTGAAATAAACATGAGATATAAAATGGGTTTGAGCGACTTTATAAAATGTTGGAATGAGTGGTTTCAAATATGACTCATTTTTTAGAAAAGTTTATACACAGGTACAAGAATAGGTTTGAGTGATAGTGAAACTGATTACTATGGTGAATATAATTGAGATTCATATATATGATTTTCCGGTGTCATAAAGACAGTTTTAAGATGATGAAATGAGATTCTTTTCATGCCAATTTATTACTATATTTGCTAAAGTTTTTGTAATTGTGTTATTGATAGGTGGCATACTTGCAAGGCCAACTAATGCAAGTGAAGGCACAATTAGCAAGCAATCTTGTGAACAACTCAAGGGCAAGCAATCATCTTGAGAATCATCAATTTCATCTATTAGCTAACAACAACAACAACAATAACAATTTGTCGGCGATTCAACTTCTTGGAAACTACCAAGGGAGTTGCATGAATCCGATCTCGCCTCAGAGCTCACTTGAATCCGCAGAGCAAGCTAGTAGTTATGGTAATCTTGATGTGAAGTTAGAACAAAGCACCCAAATTTTTGCAAGAGATGATCAATTTTTCCTCCAACACTACCAACCTTGTGGAAGGAAGAGGCCCCACGATGACGACGACATGAGCGAGCTTCAAGAACTTGCCTTCCGAATGATGAGAAACTAATAAAAAAGATTTCATAATTAAACTCGTTCAATTGTGTTGGAGGAGATGGTGATGTTCAATATACATACTTGGGGACTTAGTTTTGTAAATAGGGAGGAACTCACAAGGAGAGGGGGGAAACTAATAGAGTTCAATTACAAGCCAAATTCTTGGATCTCTTTTTTTTTTTTTTTTTTTTTTCCTTTGTGATTTGGTTTGATCAATGGAAAGTTCCAAAAATAATGAAAAATCTTGAAGTTTAAGACAATCTCTTTAATTGGTAACTTTTTACTTTACCCGAATGTAGTAGTAGAGTATGTTTTTTTTTCCTATTAATTAAACGATTTTTCTAACATATTTTTTAAGAATATAGGTTAAGAATTTCTAGTAAAAAGAATAAATTCTAAAAAAAATAGTGATTTTTTTTGAAAAATTAAAAAAAAAAATTATATAATCAAATCTTCTTATATTGATCCAAAATAAATAAATGGAATTTTTATAGGTATAAGTTTATAAATCTCTTTTTAAGAAAAATGTTGCTAAAAAAAGCTTTAAATTCTTTTTACAAATCGTAAGAATTTCTAAACAAATATTGTTGAATAAAGTATTCAAAAACAAGGATTTTAACCTGGTGCATAGAAAAACTCGATAAATAAATTAAATAATAGCTGTTTGGGTTGGATTTGACATTGTTAAATGGTTGCATCAATTGGATTCAAATCTTTAATTGGTTAAATATATTCAAATTTATCAGCAACTACACATTATTCGTAGACAAGTTTAGAGACGTCCCTTTGTCATTTATAATAGTTTACTTCAGCATATATATAGCTGTTTCCAACCATATTGTTTGATTTATTGATATTATAATCTTTCATTCTTCCAAACATATATATTCTGTATTTCTATATATATGTTGTCGTGATATCAGAAGATATATCATGACTATAATCGTATGTTTTTGTATTCGGTTTTTATATATAACCAATCACCATAATCATGTATCATATTTGTAATTTGCAATGCTTGCATCACTATATTTGACTCCTAGATCGGCCCGTATAATTAAATATAAGAAATTTTTTATATAATTAGGCATAGATATGTTCAAAACCAAACCCAATTGCATGCATGAATTATCAATAATATATAAAATCGATGATTTTGAGTCCATTGACCCTTCAAGAGTTTTCAATTAATAAAAGAAATCCCTATTAATTTTTATGTATTTTTTCTACCCATATTAGTTTATTTTTTTTTATTTTTTTTTTCTCTTCTTTGTTTTTTCTCTCTCTAAAATATTATTTTTTGGGATTTAGGGTTTAAGGGGTAGGATTTAGAGGGTAGGGAGTAGGGTTTAGAAAGAGAGAAAATGGTCTATTTTTACTAAGGATTCATTAGTTTAAAAAAAGTTTGTCAAATGGTCATTTACTCAACTCACCGATATAAAATCGGTTCATCCAAGAAATGTGTGATGAGTATTCACTTTAATTTTCACAATATTGTTTATATAAATTTACAAGGGTTTCACACCCTTTATTTTTTACTCTCAAGAAAAATCTTATCATTAATCTGATCTTATCCCATCCCTATTAATTATAATAAAAAATTATCTTATATATAAGAATTCTTCTTAATCAATTTCCTTTCTTTAAACTCTTTCATCCCATGTCGAACTTAATTAAACTATACACGTAATCCAAAAAACTAGAAAAAACTACACACGTACACATAAATGATTAATTATATTCCAATAAACCGCTCATGTGGAAGCACCAAAATAGAAGTCAAAACTCAAAAGACATTGAATTAACCCATGATTAGTATAACATCATTACTTAATACTCTCTTCGTATGAAAAAGATTGTCATTTTAAAGTTTGACACATTTATTAAGAATGGTTTTTCTAGTGTGTGCCCATGGACACATGCTAACAAACTTAAATAGAAAATTTATCTTTAAAATATTCCCTAATAGAGAATTGATAAACCCTTAGCAAACAAGATTAAACTAATGGCTAACCAAATAATTGCCAAAAAAAGAGTTCTCTAGAAAAAACCTATTAAGAAATACAATGATTATCCTATATTCTCATAAATTTTTCTTATATTTTACAAGTATTTAATAACTCATCTTAATTGTACCCAATAAACATAGAAAATTTGTATAAAAAGATCCAAAAACTACAATTTCCGATGTCAAACCTCGTAACTCACCAATAAATTATTACCTAAACACCTAAAATGACAATCTTTTCTATACAAAAATTATGGGCTAAAATGACAACATTTTCAAAACGGATGAAATATGTTATTATCATAGTTATAGTGGTATTTGTCTTATTCTTTCTAAACCCATGCCAACAATGTATATAAATGTTTATCAAGCAACTTATTTTATACAACGGGATGGAAGCTAAATTTAGTTATAATACATCAAGATTGTGGTTTAGAGAAAAACTATAATGCATATCGATTTTATTTTTATTTCCAAACGTACATATATTCCGTATATATTAATTTAAAAAAACTTCGATACAAAAACTACATCTTCATTAGGTGACGGACTCTATAAATTAGGGCCCACTTGCTCTAGAGCTTAGGCTTCAAAAAATCGGCACGATTCGAACCTAACGTAATTAAACTTAAATTAAGTAATCAAATTGTTTAATTAACAAGGCTCCATGACATTGTATTCATGTACACGGACAGATTGTCCCCTTAATTGAATGCACAAGCCTAAATCAAACGTCAATGAACTTTGACATCTTTGATCCAATCCCCTTACCTATTCAATTAAGTGTATAATTGGTTGAACTTAAAGTCCATATATATAACTTTAAATATGAGTGAATATAAATGTCTAGTATATAAGTTAAACATTATTATTTTTATCGTTAATTAAATTTAGAATGAAATCTTATTTGACTTATATATTGGGCTTATCGTGTATATATGTTTGTACATTTTTGCTCCCAATTTATTGAATCATCGAACTATTACTTAATATAAAAATTGGTACAGTATTGGGTCCTTTTTTTTGGTTGATTGGATATGGTTATAAAGAGATTAAGATGTTCAACCGTACCACTTGTCTAGGTGTCAACTAAATTAGGTCAATTGCCCGCAAGTATAACTTGTCGGGCGTATCGGAACACAAAATTCATCCCACGTTAAAAGTGAATGTATATCATTGTCTAATGTATAAGCTTAATAAATATTTTTTTCTATTATTAATTGAATTTAGAATGACTTATGTACCAGACCTACCTAATATATGCACTCATATATTCTCGTCGTCACTCTATCGACTCAAAAACTTTCATAGTAATAAAAACAACAATTATTTTTAAAATTTATATCATTGTATAATCACAATTTCATCCCAAAATCCAAATTAAGATTAAGTATATAGTAAGGTAAGTAAGGTAAATTACTCATAGCTGGCCACCAGTAACAGTTGGAACATATTAATGTTTGCTAAATCTATGGATGTCAAAACGGTGGGGTAAATATAATGCTGGATTTAACTGCAGCTGTTTTTGTTTTGGGTATTGGTTTCATTTTTAATTTTTCAGTCGATTTTTTCAATTAATCTAATTTGAAGCAATTATTTTTGAAGTCCCAAGAAGATACCATTTTGGTTTGGGATAAAGAATTCTGGAAATAATCTATATAAATAAAAGTGAATTGAGATACTTGGACCAACAACACACTTGAAACAAGTGGGATGACATTTGCTGGTGGCAATTTGATTCACATAATAAAACCAACATTTATTTACAAATACAATCAAGAAATCGTACTATATTCGATCGTGTACGTAAGATTGTAAATATCAATTAGAAATCAAGGTTATTGAGCTTCAGTCTACTCAAGAAGCATATCGATGGGAATATTAGTTAATAATCATTATCATGATATATAATTATTTCGAGCCCATAAACCTTTGTTACCAATAAAAGGAAACATTTTTTAGATTTTTATTTTTGGTGTGTAAACCTTTTTTAGATTATATTATCACCAATCTTGGACAAGTAACCTAACACTTGACCACTTTCTTGTATCTCATCTTGGTAATAAAAAATCCAATCAAAGGAAAAAATAGGAAAGAGATTTTATAAAATTGTTAAATTCTAATTGAAGAATCAAAATGTAACGGGTTTATTTTATCCGCTTTATCAAGGGGCTCAAAATATAATTTAGCATAATTACATTTTATGAATTTACAAACATAAGATATTAGTTCGACCGAAACCAAAGTTTAAACTTTTGAACTGATGACGATTACGGGTGCACGTGCAAGGAATTCTCTTAGCATATTTTAACTGCTGTCTTATAGTATAATTATTTCTGCTTCATTAGTCAAATTTCGGCGATTCCTAATTTATCTTCTTGAAATTTGGAGCATTTAAAAATATAAATTAATGGACTTTATATAGTCTTTTTTTGAAGATAATACCCCTAAATTCAGAAAATTGTCTCCTCTCGAAAGCGATAGGCAATTAATAAAGAGGAGTGCCCAGGGATGGATATATTTATTCTTAATCAAATTGTATTTTTCCATATTTATTTTTTGTAATTACTAAATTATATAAATCATATCTGTTTAGCAAAGTAGTACTATTGTCACCACTATCCACTAATGTCTGGTTTAGTGCGATTTATAATGTAAACAGGCGGTCCGGCACAATTTAAAAGTGGTCATTTTTCCAGTTGACCCGGTCCAATATTTTAAGACGAGATGCCCCTTCTATTTCTTATATTTTATTTTTATATGCAGAATAATAATATTATTCAAGATTTATCTCGAAATCATCTAGAAAAAATGAAACAAGACAAAACATAAGCCGTTGATTTGCGGATGAGTTGGATAAATGATTTATGTATAACGTTTTTATTAAGAAACTAACTTCTTTCCCCTCTCCCTAAACCCTAAACTCCTAAAAAATAATATTTTAGAGAGAAAAAACAAAGAAGATAAAAAAAATAAAAAATAAATAAATTAGTAGGGATATGAAAAATATATAAAAACTAATAAGGAATAATTTTATTAATTAAAAATTATTAAAGGATCAATGGGTCCAAAACTCTCTTAATTTGCAGAGTAAGTAAATCCAGGCCCATAATTGTTGTTATTGGGCTTGTAAATTTCATAGCCCAAAATCTACTATATCAGGTGGGCTTGAGTTAGTGCTGCTTGGTTAAATAGAGGTAACTAGCAAAGTACACATGTCTTAGATATGTTATATTTTAATATTACATAATTAATTGACTGTGTTGGTAGTTTAATAGTGCATGATACCAAGTTTAGCCTAGCTAATACATATCATTTTCTAATGAACTTTCAAATTCTTTATTGACCGAACTTGGAAATAGATATTACTTTTCTACCAAAAGAAACATATTAATTGTGAAAAGCATTCAATTATATTTACTTATACAAAACTTATCTATAGAATATAAGTCGATATTGAATTATATACGTGTTATCATGTAAGGATATAATGGTAAGTAATTATTAGATATGAATATTTAAAAATTGACATGGCAATTTGTACATGCGGCATGTGTAAAATTTTGATTAAGAGATGACACATAGCCATAGTCTACTATATATCTACTAAACGCAAATACCCACTAGCCATAATCTACTATATATCTATTAAAAATTGACATGACAAGTTCTACATAAAAACTGTTTATTATCCAGTGTAGTACAATTTAAAGTCCATATATGATTGGAGAATTAGTTGATATATTTGTAGTTAATTCTTTTTGGGTATTGAAATCATAACTTCTATAAGTGAAAATTGGAATTAATCATATTTATATATATACTATATGCTAAAAGATTGCAGGAGTTGTGTGTGTTCAGTTTTTTAAGTTGTTCGATACTAGGAGTCTTACAAAAATCTCAGAAGTTGTTCACTTGGAAGAGGAATCGAAACTAAAGGGTATTGTTTATTTTTGTGTTGTTCGATTTCTGATGTTTGATTGTGTTAGGTATTAAAACTAAATCAATAGGGTTCTGTTATATGATTTAGGTTCTATGATACTGAAAACATGCAATAAAACTAATATACTATTGTTCAGGTATATGATTTAGGTTCCAGGTTACTGAAAACATGCAATAACACTAATATACTAAGTACTCGAATGTTTGATTGTTTTAGGTATTAAAACAAAATCAATAGCAGGGGTAGATATAAGTTTTAAGTTCTAGGATACTGAAAACATGAAATAAAACTAATATACTATTTTTCAGTTATATGATTTAGGTTTCAGGTTACTGAAAACATGCAATAATACTAATATACTAAGTACTCTATGAGACTAATAATAAGAACTTACATCTAAAAGACTAATTTTTGGCGTACCTGTATGTCTTCCATACATATGCAATACAAATCCAATTTTTTTATGATTCCAGTCCGGACTCACACACGACATTCCTATACCCAAAATAAATAATGTATATTAGGTAGTATATTTATAAAATACATTAATTTTCGCAACTTAAGTATTAAAAGATAGAATATGACCTTATTGTATATCTTGAATCACTGTAATAATGTATTAATTGGAGGACAAATGCTAAAACATGTTATTTCATGTGAACAAAATTCAGTAAATATTTGTATGTTAATGAACAATTAAATATAGTCTTAACATTAGAGTAAGAGGCATACCTTTAGATGTTTCAGTTTAGGGTGGGGTTTAAGTCTTTGCTTAAGTGTCCAATCCAATTCCACATAGAATTTCTATAAGAAAATTACAATGTTAACTACATACTATATTTATAATAATGAACCAAGTATTATATTACTTTTAAAGAAAAATAACTGTGACCTGGAAGTACATCTTCAATTAAACAAGGAGATGTATATTTTATTTTTTAGGTTGAAACATGTAAAGCAAAATGAGGAGAAATTGTCAAAAAAGTTATAAAACAAAATGAAGCAGAATGAAATTATCTAAACTGACTTTAGATATAGTTGATGATTATAGGGATACCTGCATAACTTCCTCCACCAAAAAAATATTATCCTTGAAGGTCTTTTTTTTTTGTACTTGAACCCTTTCGGAGGTGGAAAGTGATTTTGTATTAAGCCCAGAAGACAAATAAGTTTTAAAAAATCAGATTTGTAAACTCATGCACAAAGAGAAAAAAGATATAGAGAGATGGAGAGAGATAGAGATAGAGATAATGAGACAGAGAGCTTAGCTTTTAAATGTAAGGATGAGGTTCTTCTTTGTTGGATCTGAAACCCTTCGGTGTCTTTCCATTATAAATGAATACAGAGGTGATCCAAATCGTTTTTTGTTTAAACCTTGAAGACAAAGAAGTAAAAAAAAAACAATATGTAAATTAACATGCAAAGAGATCAGGTTTAGGGTCAGAGATAAATCATTACATTTATCCACATTTGATATCGCGAGAACATCCTCTATGCGTCTAAAACTCATCGATCTCTCTACATGTTATTAAAATATGTAAATAAATAAAAAGTACCAGATCTGTAAATAAGCATAAAGGATCAACTCCAACAGAAGACTCACCTACAAAAGAAAGGTTGTTCAACCGAGTTATTAAAAGTTTAGGGTCTTTTTTAAAGTTTTTGTTTTTGATCTCAAATCTTGGAACTTGGAAGAATGAAAGAGTAGATGTGGCCTTTAAAGAGAGGAACAACATAGATAGTTTTCCATTGTTTTGAATCAATGGATCTGGAAGGTTTCAAGAAGAAACATAGAGTTTTGAAAGAGGACCGACACAGAGAAAGAGAGAGATGGAAGAAAGAGATGGATCTGGAAGCTTTGAAAAAGAAAGAAAATTTTAAAGTAAGTTTTAAAAGACTGACACAGAGAAAGAGAGAGAGGAAGAGAGAGAGGAAGAGAGAGAGGTTTAGTGTGCATCGGTAAATGTAAAAGAGATTTATCCGAACTCTGTAGACAGATTCAAAATATCTCGATTTTTTGAAGTTTGTGTAAATTGGGCCAAGTTTTAAACCCGTACAATTTATTTAAACGTAGGCCTTATAGTCGATTTAGTGTTTTACATAGCAGGTTGCCTAATTCCTATGTAGTGTTTCGGCCTATTAAACCAGTAATATTTATAAGGCCAATAAGTCATTGGCCTATATGCATGTTAAAAGCCTAGTAAAAATATTAAAATTTGCTTATAAATATACATATTTGAAATTATTGAACTCGGTTGTATGCTATTGTACTAATATATTGGGCCGAACTTATTATTTGTTTGTTATCCTTGGGCCTAACCCATTAAATTTCATCAGACTTACTATACCGTTGAAAGTTGATCATAAAATTATTAAAGTTATTACATTAGAAGATCATAAAATTACTAAATAAAAAAAATAGCATGTTCATAAAATATGAAATTATTATTTAGTTTGAAGACATTATAATATACATGTATATATAATATTGAAGGAAGAACACGAAGAACAATCTTCATCAATAACATTCATCTCAATATTTATAGTACTTAAACGCAAAAAAAAAGTTTATTTAAAAATGTACTTATGGGTTGATCTAGATGAAATTAGATTATTTTCCAAAGTATGAAATTAGTGAACAATAAGAAAACGATTCTAAAAAATGTTAATATAGACGTTTTATTCAATCGAAAGTTTTTAACGTTTTACAGTTAAACGAAAGAGAGAGAGAGAGAGAGAGAGAGAGAGAGAGAGAGAGAGAGAGAGAGAGAGAGAGAGAGAGAGAGAGAGAGAGAGAGAGAGAGGGAGAGAGAGAGAGAGAGAGAGAGAGAGAGAGAGAGAGAGAGAGAGAGAGAGAGAGAGAGAGAGAGAGAGGTTACCTTTATCAACTGTGGATCTCAGGAGAAGATCTCCTCATGAAAATGTAGATGCTCTCATCAACCGCCTTCATCGTTTTTCATGTTCACTTGGGTACAAGACCGGCCTTGGATCTAAGTAATATGGGACAAAGTTTCTCCGCTGGATCTCCTTTTCTTTTTGTTTTGTGTTATACAGATCTCAGTTGCGGAGGTGAAAAAGCAAATAGTTAGTTTCGATCTTTAATTTTGAAAATTGAAAGGGATAATCGAAATGAAGAATTTCGGTGATGTATAGAAAGAGGGAGACGTTTCGTGCAAAAAAAAATCAAACAATCAGCCATTGTTATTGAAAAAATGTGAAACCCTAAAATGGAGAAGAGAAAGAGGGAAAAAGGATTATAGACGGCGGAAATGGAAACCATTTCCAAATCTGGTAGGGTTTCCCTTTTGATTTTTTTTTTGTTTATTATTAGTGGATTATGGCCAATTGAGTTATGGATTTGACGGATATAGGCCAAGCCCAGTTAATGAAATAGTACTCAAAGCCTGCGAATGGGACGTGAAGCCCGTTACGAATAGAACAATATGTTGCAGCACAAATTTAAATTGGGCCATAAGTCCATTTTATTGTAAATATTTATTTCATCCAATTATAATACTAAATTAATATATATATTTATAATTCCATCTTAATAAAATTTAATAAGTATTTATATTTGTTATATATTATTATAAAAATAAATTAGTTGAAGTTGTGGCACATGTCATTTATAAATTCGGCCCATAAGTCAATTCATTATTTACAAATACTTATTAATTTGTTATAATAATAAAACAATTAACTAATATGTACATTTATGAATGTAATGTTGAATAAATATTTTTTATTTTAAGTATTTTCATGTATTTATGTTTTTTTATAATATCCAATATTAATTTAGTATTATATTTATTGATTTTACTTTGAATATATATCAGATTTAGAGACTATGTTACGAACGAAATAAATTTTATTGTATTAAACTCTTTATATATACATATTGACCCGTAAATATATTTGTTTGATTTTTAAAACAATATTCATGGGCCTTGAAGCCCATGAATATTGCTTTATGTTGCGAATGCTTTGACGATATTTACAGAAAGAGTAAATTCGATTTTTGGAATTGGAAAGAAACATGCGATTGAATTGGAAAAATTGAAAGAGGAAAGTTTTTTTTCAATGTTGCGGAAAAGAGAAGCTAAAGGAAACTTTAAGAAAAGATAGAGCGAAATGAAACGGCGGAGTAGAGAAAGAATAGTTTCGGAGGATTAGGGTTTGTTTCGGTGTTGAAATTGGCCGAATTTCATAAAAGATTGGGCTTAGGCCATTCTATTCGGTGTTTCATTTTTTTTTGAAGTTGTAGGGCTTGGGCTTTGTATTGATTTTGTCTTCGCTATAAATGGATTAACTGATTGTATTTAATTTGGCCTTCAAGCCCATTAAATCATATAAATTTCATATAGTTAAACGTGGGCCCATTAGTCCATTTTAAATTTAAATTTGTTAATAATATTTAAATAAATCGTTATTATTTATAAATTTTTTAAAGTTGTTTACATTTGTTTATATGTAATTATATTATTATATTAACAGTTAAGTTTGTATATTTTTTTGTTTGCAATGTATATGTAAAATTTTCCACTGACTGTTTTATATATCTATTAAACCAAAATAATATAATGTTGAGATTTTATGATATTAGATTTAAATGTGAAGAGACAATTAACTTTTAATATATCTTAGTTTGTCAGGGTGATTTTGTTATGGATGAATTAACCCGACATAACAGAACGTTGAGATTGAATGCTATTAGAGAGAAACGACAACAGACACATTCAAATCGATCAGATTAATAAATTGCATTCAATAGTTTTATAATATTTGATGATAAACTGAAATATAAACTTTAAACTACATACTAATTATGCAGGTTCTATTCCCGGAGTTGGTAACAATTCTGTTGTTAATGACTGTATTCCCCTGTCCAACATTGCAAATGGTTAGTAATTGTACGTTATGCTATAAAGTATCTATTTACTTCAATTTGGTCATATATATTGTAATATTGTTTGATGTTCAATATTTCAAAATTATTTTAATTTCATGATCGCGGAAATGATTAGTACGTTCAAAATAAAGTTACTTATGTTTATAACTATACCAATATATAATTGTTTTTTAATATTGTTTTCTTAAACCTAAATATGTGAAAACATCCATCTATTTTTCCAGGCAACCAGAATATTACACCAACGACTTTGCACAATAAAAGTGATCAAAACGTTCATAATTCAGTTTTACCTATTAGTGTTCAAGGCAAAGAAAACTATGGTACCACATTTTTTTTTTACTATCCATTTTATTAAGTATGATTATTATGTTGTGTTAATATCATTAATAAGTAGAGTATGATATAACTATTTATTTGCAATTCAATTGCATAATGTCATACTTACAGAACAAAATAATCTGCAAAACGTGGAACATGCAAAACTTATATATGGAGGTCAATTTTGGCGGCTATTAGGTCAAAATGTGAAATAGTCCTTACTGTTGCTCCCCTAATACCTGGCGGCAGAACTACTCATTTGAGGTTTAAAATACCTTTGCAAGTTAATGAGGATTCAACGTGTCATATATGTTCAGGCACAGAAATTTCTGAGTTGATATGTGCCGCCAAACTTATTATCTGGGATGAAGCTGTCATGACGAATAAATACTGCTTTGAAGCTTTAGACATGACGTTAAGAGATATTTTACGGTCTACAAATCTCCTTAGTTTAGAACAACATTTTTGAGGGAAAGTCGTAGTATTTGGTGGAGACTTTAAGCAAATCCTACCCGTTATCTCAAAAGGGAGCAGGCAAGATGTTGTTTTTGCCACAATTAATCTCCTCTTATTTGTGGGACCATTGCAAAGTTCTTAGTCTGACAAAAAATATGAGGATTCAACAAGATACATCTGATTCTGAGATCCAAGAGGCAAAGGAATTTTCTGAATGGGTATTAAGCATCGGAGATGGGAATATAGGTGTTGACAATGATGGGGAAACGCAAATAGAAATTCCTGATGAATTGTTGGTAAAGGATTATGACTTAGATCCGATTCCAGCAGTTGTTAAATCCGTTTATCACTCTCTTATGGAAGATCAGTTGTCTCCGACATACTTTGAAGAACGATCAATTCTTGATCCAACACACGAAGATGTAGATAAAGTTAATGAGTATATATTATCTTTGTTGCCTGGTGATGAAAATGTATATCTCAGTTCGGATAGTCTGTGCAAGGTAGGTTCTGTTAAAGACAGTGATGCGACTATTTATGTGAGTATTTTATGTTAGCGTTTCATTGTCATGTATTAGATGAACATTTTTTTTATGTTTCATTGTTTTAGTATTATTGATGTAAGGGGTGTGGCTCTCCCTATTTCAAAGACTATTTAGCTAATTTTTATTATTAATAAAGTTATGGAGAGTTTCACCTCTCTTTATATAATATAATTTATTGTGTATCTTGAATATTTGTAGTCGATTAGTCATTTTTTATAAATAACATCGAATACATATTGAACAATTGACTCATAGATAATTAAAATTAAATATTTTTACAAATGTAAGAAAAACTAAACAAATACCGTGCCTAGTTAGGTTTAATTTTATTATACAATAGCTTATATAAGTTCTCGGCCAAGAAACAAGTTAATCCATGCTCTTGATTCACTTAATTTGATAACAAAACATAATTGACCTGAATCGTTCGCCGACAAACTGACTCATCTTTAATTTGCAACATTTCGACTTTAGCGCTAATAAAAGGTTTTTTTAGAGATCTCGGATTTATTTGGTAGAGTATTTATAAAGTGTTTATAAAGATTTTTTTGTTGATAAGTAGTTAAGAAGTATGATTTTATAAAAAAAAAATATTTAGTAAAAAAGTAGTTTTTATAAACATGTGTATTTATTTAAAAAAGTGAGAGTGATAGAAAAAAAGATAAAAAAATTATTATACGTTTATTAAAACTAATAAAAATAGGTTTTTAAAATAAAATATTGATAAGTAAATAATATTGGCCAAACAGGGCCCTCATCTAATTTAAAAATTCGGTAAGTGTATTTTCCACATTGAATCAAACGAACCGATAGTTCATATCCACAAGTAGATTAATGTTGCACGTACGAGTCCATCTGATAACCGAAGTTCCCTGATCATGTTTAAAAATGATCAAACCCGACATTAAGCATTTTTTACCCTGTACGCCGAATTCTATATTTAATCGAATCAGGATACTGTTGGCACACAAAGTATTTGACATCTCCTAATTATAGTATTTCCATGAACGTTTCTAATAAAAATCGAACATAAAACTTATTAATAAAATGCTTAAGGAAATCATATACTCCCTCTATATAAAAAAATATTGTCATTTTAGAATTTGATACATTTATTGAGAAATATAATAATTATTCTATATTTTTATACATTTTTTTTAAAATTTATAATTATTTAATAACTCATCTCAATTATAGCCAATAAACATAGAGAATTTGTATAAAAAGAGCAAAAAAAATATAATTTCTGATGTAAAATCTCGTAACTCACCAATAAATTATTACTTAAATATCTCAAATGACAATCTTTTCTTTACAAAAATTATGGGCTAAAATAACAACATTTTTTTATACGGAGAGAGTATTAAATTACTGGACCAAAACTGAATTAACCAGCCTTGTTCAGTCAATAACATCATTCATGACTTGTGTACTTATTGATATTCCATTCAAAACTATAGTCTTAGTTATGTACTAATTAATGTACGTAAGTGGTCCAATTGAGTAATAAAGGTGAAGAATCCAACCGTTAAATCATATAAGTAATGCTTAACTCGTACCATAGCTAGTTATGATTCCATACATTTCCTAGCCTGCACACACTGATCATGGGAATATATAAAATAACGTGCATATGGATCATCAAACTATTTATACAGTATCTTTGGTCAAGAATAACATGTAATTGACGAATACTTTATCATTATCCGATCTAGGGCATATACAACTGTGTTGCAATTTTTGACCGAAAACGCACCTCAAAATTTGCAATCGATCGATCAATATCCCATCGATCAGTGAGAGGAGTCCAATGCATGAGACATGTCACATATATAATGCCACAATGTGTCAGATTCTGATTATTTTACACTATTTATTAAACTATTTATTACTCCATCTGTCCCGATTTATTTATCATGTTTTGACCGGACACAATTGTCGAGTCAGATTTTATATCGTTAATATCTCTAATTACATATTAATAAAAAATATAATTTTTTGATATTATCAAAGTACTCGTTGAGACGAATCAAATAAGACCCCACATGACTATGTTTTTTCTTATATATTGAAAGAAATCTTAAAGATTATCTTTAACTATAAATAGTGTATAAAAGTCAAACAAGACAAACATTGTGGGACTGTGATAGTAGTATGTTAATTAACTTTGTATGCAGTATATCCAGTTCATGATTTTGATGCATCTATAGGGGAGGAGTCAGGATTTTACCCCAAAGGGAGCTAAAATCCTGTACGGTAAAATTTTTATGTGGTTTAAATCCAACGTGACTTAAATCATATTTCGTAAAAAAACAATTTTAACTTTTTTATGAACCTTAAGGTAATTTTCACATGATATGAGAAAAAAAGCTTAAGTAATTTTAATTTTGTGACTTAAATATGTTAGGACTGACTAAAATTACATTTTCAAATGAGATAAAAGAGATAAATTTTATTAGGGCTAGCTAAAATTATATTTTTATATCAAATAAGGGTAAAAAATATTTTTTTTTAATGTAATTTTTGAAAAAAAAGTTTTTTGTGGGGGCAAAGGGCTCTGGGCCCCACATAGCTCCGCCGCTGCATCTGTACATGTATGGTACTCGCTATATAGCTTACGGATCAGAAAATAACACACAAGACTTTGACAAACAGGAACTCTTCTTCCCTAGCTAGAGGTATCGAGTTTGAGCCATGAAATTATACGTTCACCAAAATTCGTTCTATCATTTGAAGGATTTTGATCCGATGAAAATATGCGCTCTCATGTACCGATATACGTAAACGTGAGAATTACGCACATATACTCAAAAACTTATGCACAATATTTAGATGAAAACATGTGTATATTAATTTTAAAGTGTATAAGTTTTTGCTCATATGCATCTAAATACTTAAAGTGTATAGTTTTTTGTGTGTAAGTATAAGATAAATTAAAGGCGAGTATATATTGACCAGCTAAGTATAATAGGCAACAGATCTGTACGTAATATAATCAATTAATCAACTTTATTATCAAAATAAAGAAGCTTATACAATTTCGATCAAGCATTGGTTTTTATAATGAATATGGATATAACCACCTAGGGTTTTGAGTTTTCTAACATACGGTACTATATGAGCTAGTACACATATTTCATGTCTACGATTTTATGGCTCTAGCTAGAGCTATAGGATACAACATTTGTCCTCAAGGCTTTTCCTACCTAATCCATAAATAGCCAAAGAGAAATATTCCATGATGATCAAAATCATACATGATCCAAAATCCATTATAACTTTGGCAAAAATTGAGCAAATCAATCAAAAATTTCGATAAATCCTTCTGGGTAACACACTGCGATTCAACACCGTCGTTTACAAGTGCTGGGAGTAGCCAAAGGCGACCGAGTGAAGCTCGTCGGCATTGTCATGGTAAGGCGATTTATGGCTGTAATTGTTGTTGTTTTCATATACATCAAAGGATGCCATTGAAGGAGAACCTACTTCATAGCTTCCAAATGACCCGTTTTCTTCTCGAATGACCGAATTACCCCTCTCATAGCTCCCAACACAATCAACATTGTTTTGGTTGATCGATCCATTTTCGGCCCCAAATAGCATTGAGTCAAGTCCCAAGTTAGGGTTAATATTGGCGCCAAATTGAGGCATCACCATGCTAGGGTACTCGGATTGGAGCCAACTATGAACATCTTGCGGGTAAGAAGACGATGAAGTAACCGAAGATGAAGGAGTTATCTTTGCAAAGGCCTTTTCGTTAGGCTGCGTAAGCTGGCTTTGATGGAGCGCCGCCGCTTGCTTCAAGCTCACGAGTTGGGCTTGCAAACTCACCACCTATTATCACATGCCGGAGAACAAACCAAATTAGGGTTTTGATCATAGAGACTATTAATATATGCTAATTAAGGGGTCATTCCAAGAAATGATGTAATGAACTTTTTTTAATCATACAAGAACCCAAACTATATAGGCTCAATTGTGTGCATTGAATAGCAATAACTAATTTTTTTGTTGGTTGCACTTGGTGGCATAGAACTTGCTTTAGTTTAGCATCAATAAAATAATTTGCAGGAGTATTATTGCAATAATTGAAGTAGTTTCTTTGTTATGTAATCAAACGAAAATTCACACAATATGAAAAGGTTAGGACAAAAAAAACATATAAGCAAGTTTCGTGTACGTCATTAAGTGTTCGTTTGGTTGAATAAATTTCTATGAAGTTATTTTTTGTGAAATTGTATCATGGGAATTGTAGTTCTTGAAAATTGAAAAATAATGTTTGGTTAAAATCCAAATCATGTGAATTATAGGGAAACAAATATTTTCGTGATTTTCTGTGATATTTTTTGTAACCAAACATATGTATTTAGTCCTACTTCGTGAGAATTCAACTGCCACCAAACGAACACTAAGTAGAACCAAATTCCAAACAAATCTTTTTGTAACCCTAAAACTTGGATGATGTTGTTTTTGGCGCGCAATGATGTTAGTTTGTATGAGAATAAGATTATATATATATATATATATATATATATATATATATATATATATATATACCTGTTGTTGTAGGGCAAAAATATGGGAGACACAGCCATAGATGGGATCTTGGAGCCTAGCCTGAGCCTCATAAGCGATGGTGACGGCGGCCTCGCTACGCTCGCCGACGGGGAGGTGGGCGAGGAGTTTGGAGACGTTGCTGGCGCCGAACACCTTGTGGATGGCGGCAAAGTGGGCGGCTCCTTGTTCATGGCTGAAGTAGGCTGCAAACACACACCCTCTAACACATTTCCTCCTCAAGAACTTGCACGCGCCGCAGGGTGAACCTGACATCTTAATCTTAATTAAGTGAGTGATTAGTTAACACTAATTATAGAGCAATTAACAGGGATTTTTTGGGGTTTAAGTTGTGATTGTGTTTGATGATGATATGAGGTTTGGTGATGAGGGAAAACCCATATGCTTATATAAGCAAGAGGGGAATTGAGGGAGGGGGTAGAGGAGGGGCTAGTAATTGGATGGATTAAAATAAAATTATTTTAGTTGATGAAATATTTAATTATGTTTTGTTCCCTAAATGGCCTACAAAATTGCATTATGATCAATAAATTAGTGTAGTCCTTATGTGGGTTTTGTTTATTAATTTTTCCTCTCTTTGATCACCTGGCCGGCCTTTGCCCTGTGCTAAGAGTTGTAAATTCTAGCTAGCTTAATTGTACGTCTCTCACTTGCTCTAGTGCGTGCACCCAACTTAATATAAGAGTACTTAATTAGTTTTTCTTAGAATAACGTAGGATTAAAATCAAAGTAGGGTTGGATTTGGGTGGTTGCTAATAACACACATTTTCACCTAATAAATGAGTCATCGTCGGGGTTATATCAGGCTAACATGATCTAGGTCCACACAACATATAGTTCTCCTAAATCTTCCTTTTTTATTGCGTTGGACCATAAACGCATAACTTCTCATAATATCCTTGGTTGAGTAAGTTAATACTCCGTCCGTTTTGAAAAAGGTTGTCATTTTTAGTGTTTAAGTAATAATTTATTGATGAGTTACGAGATTTGACATCGGAAATTATATTTTTTGACTCTTTTTATACAAATTTTTTATGTTTATTGGCTACAATTGAGATGAGTTATTAAGTACTTGTAAATTTTAAGAAAAATTTATGAAAATATAGAGTAATCATTGTATTTCTTAATAAATGTGTCAAACTCTATAATGACAATCTTTTTTATACGGAGGGAGTATTCTTTATCAATGGTAGATGCGTCACCAATTTTGGAATACAATTCATCATATTTCAAACAAAAAACTTCTCCAAATGAAATTATAATAGACATCATTAAATTATGACACTGACTGCGTGAAATCAACGAGTTATGACAAAAGACGTCAAATGAGGTCAAATTTTTTACCAACAACGCGTTATATATTTATCGTGTTACATTTTAACACGTTATAATACTCATCCAAACAACGATGAACTAGTAGAGCCAATAAGAACACAACAACGACGCGATTCGCCCCCTTCCGACATGTGTCATCCCGCACAATTGGTCCAATCAATACTCAACACCCTCTTGCCAACCGCAATCACATGATCAACCACAAGCAGTCATGCGTCCCCCCAATGCACTAAGCGGAAGCAGGACTTCGTCCCCTATAAATAGCCTCCCAACGTCTAGAAGAAGGGGGATTTTGGGTGGAGATTCATTTCTTTTAGAGTGTTTTGTCCCTTCAAAATTTATATATTATTCTCGTGTATATATAAGAAAAGTGTAAAGTGTTTCATGATAAATAAATAAAAAGAGTATTTTACATATATCACGTTTTTAATTTTTTTTTATGTTTGTTTGCTCTATTAAATTGACATATTTTTTAAATAGTCAAAGTGTTGTAGAAATAATTTTCTCTTCAGCGCAAGAACCATCAAGAATAGCAAGGGTAATTATTACATAACCAGGTAAATAAAGTGTCTAATCAAAACTTTTTTGGGGGAATTGTTATTACATTTGTGCAAGGATATACTGTATATAACAAAAGTTGGTTGAATGTGCAAGTGTATATATACAAACTTGTATCATCCACAAGGGTGTTATAGACTGACAAATTATTTTCTCTTGATTTCGATTCTAATTTTTACATTATCAAACATATATATATACTCCCTCCGTTAAATTTTAATTGACCTCCGTTAAGTTTTAATTGACCTCCGTTAAGTTTTAATTGACGTTCTAGGCTTAAGTCATTGTTAAGTTTTAATTGTCATTTTAGACTTTTTCACTTATTTTTTTCAAATTTATCCTCATATTTAATAATTCTTTTATTTTTATTTTTTTGAGTTTTCAATTTTTTATTCATTGTTTTCCCATTTTCTAGGATCTACTAATTACTTTTTTGATTATCCTTATGATTAGTGATTAATTTTTTTTGATTTTCTTATTTTCTCTTATTTTTTTGTGAGATTTCATAAGCAATAATAAAAAAATAATTAGTCACTAATCATAAGGATAATCTGAAAAAATAATTAATTTTTTATTTTGCTTGAAATTTGCTAAAACGTCAATTAAAACTTAAGGGTGAGTATACAAAACTTGTGTTGAGATCATGTACACCTATGTCTGCCTATATGGTACTCTGGCCTGTAGCATCTTTGACTAGCTAATTATGAGTAGGGTCCCTCTGCGGAGTACTAGATTTTAGGATAATTCGTTATGACTACAATCTTGTCTAGTATAGGAATAGGGGTTATAAAGATATTATTATTTATAATTATTGGAATTTTAAAATTATTTTCTAACAGAAAATGAAAATTTTATTATAAATGAAAAACTACTATGGAAAAATTTATCAAACAAGATATCAAGTATTGGGTTGAGATTCCAAAATTTGATATGTACAATGTTTGGTTTTCATGCTTTAGATATGACATTAATCGAGTTTTTGGAGGGTAAGAATGAGGTTTGATGCTATCAAAATGAAGTACTAGAAAACAGTACTATTCCAGCCATAAGTTTTTATTTGGGAAAAATGTCAATAAAAAAACGTACTAGGCTCGGAAATGCTAGTTTGACATGGAAATAAGTCGGGATTTTAAGTTGTTTGAACCATTTATATATTCTAGAACTTTAGCAGCTAGACAGATGACTACGACATTATATATTCGTCTAAATTAGATAATTAATACCAGAAAAAGAAACGCTTTTTATAAAGGGTATAAAGATGAGAGAACACGTACTAAAGAATGAGGGTTTGAGCTATGATCACAGCCTGGATGGAGCAACGTCTTAAGTCTTAACACGTAGAAAGCCAATCTATGAAGTCAAAGTTTAAGTATGTGGTCCGATAATATAATCCACCCACTTAATTAGGCATAATTACCCCCAGTACTCCATAGGAATAAATAACTAGTGTTGGTCACAAAACTAATGCTAAATTGAGAAGCATATTGGGCACCCTCTTAGGCTTGTTCAAACTTCAGCTAGGAGCTAGACTAAAGGGTACGATTAGAATAAAAAATAGCATTAGTATTTTATTAAGTTCTCTCAAATTAGGAATCGATGAAGGATAATAGAGAAATTGGAAAATGATTTGAACAAGTGAAGATTAGGAAGTTTTTATTGTATATAATATTTAGAATTGCCTAGGATTTAGTAATTTTACTTAGTTACCTTTTATTCGGGGAAAAGAAACACATAAACTTGAAATAGCTTTTTTCAAAGAGAAGGGACCATAATAGAATGGTTGCTTTTATGTGACATGTGAATGAGGATCATATAGTAATATATGCACATTTTACGAAATAAGGGCGTCGAGGAACATATTTTTCCAAAAAAACTATGTATCTATTTTTTTTTGTAGTGCATAAATATGTATCTATTTGTATTAGGCACATATAAATTATTTTTTTGTTGAATATGATCATGGGTTATAAAAATTTTGTGAATGACTTTTGAAATGCATAAAAAATAGCTTAAAAGTGAATATATTTTATGATTTGTGTGAAAGTATATGTAATCCATCCTCATAATTGTTTTTGGTGACACACTGACACCCCATCCCCTCTGTTTTTTTTCTTTATATTATTATTATTATTAGTTATTTGTTATTATTATTAAGCTAAAAAAAAGAATTCAAACATATATGATAGAGATATTGATATTTTTAATAATAAAATGGAAGATGACTTTCTCACAATTGTTTGATGTGCTATATTGAGAGGGATGCTTTTAGCAACATTGGTAATGAAGTTATTATTCAGCATTTTCAAAATATGAGAATCCGCAAATTAAACTGGATTTACATGTTTTGCCGTCGTAAGAGACACAATGACTCGATGATTATTTATTTGTAATAATAAACTCTTATATAGCTACTTTTGTTTTATATTAATATAATATAATTTTAATTTTATGATTCCTCTTTCGAGTTTTTTTTACCTCCGCCACTATATGTATCCATAATTAAGAATTCAAGATCATAATATTTGAGATAGTAAAAAGAAATTGATGCATGCTATATATTTTTCAGATATGTTATACATATATATGCATAACATCTCTTGATTAATCCGCTAAAATTATGAATTTAAAATGTTGAAAGGCAAGAGAAAAAAGAAAAAGGAATCCTTCTTTTTGAAGACCAAAGGTCTCCAAAGAAAATAAGTAATTAATTGGGATACAATAGTGATCGATGGGAAAAAGGCAGTATAACTGTATAAAGTATATTCAGTATAATTTTAAGGGGTTTTTACAGGAAATCACCCGCTATATGTCATTTTTTGCAAAAAAATCACCCGTATTTAACCTATTGATTTTAAACCACTCAAAAGTGACACTTTTGTTACAAAATCACACCCAAAGACGGATTCCGTTAAAATTACCGTCCAAATGTGTGAAAAGACTATTTTGCCCCTTGGTTTTTTGTGAAATTATAGGAATAGTTTTGGGGAAATTGCAATCTGGCCCCTCTAGTTTTTGGTTTGTGGCAGAATAGTCCTCAAACAACTTTTCATAATTACAAAAATTGCCCAAACTTATTATTTTTAATATTATGAGTTGATAGTATATTTTAACCCCAAATTAAAGTGTAGAAAAATTAACTTAGGTTAAAATAGGCTTAAGTTATTATTCTTATGAATTTGACCATATTTAAATATGTAACAAAAATGTAAAATTTGATTTAAATATTTCAAGTCAAAATTTATAAGTTTTATATAAATTATAATTAATATAAGGTTATACATAAAATTTGAATTAAAGATTAACCTTATATTAATTATAATTAATATAACGTTATAAGTTATTCTTATGAATTTAACCTTATATTAATTATAATTTATATAAAACTTATAACTTATAAATTAATTAAATTAATTATAATTTAAGAATAATATTTAACGTTATAATTAATTATAATTAAAGATTAACCTTATATTAATTATAATTAATATAACGTTAAATATTATTCTTATGAATTTAACCTTATATTAACTATAATTTATATAAAACTTATAACTTGTAAATTCATAAGAATAATTAAACTTATAACCTTATATTAAACTTATAACGTTATATTAATTATAATTAATATAAGGTTAATCTTTAATTCAAATTTTATGATTAACCTTATATTAATTATAATTTATATAAAACTTATAAATTTTGACTTGAAATATTTAAATCAAATTTTACATTTTTGTTACATATTTAAATATGGTCAAATTCATAAGAATAATAACTTAAGCCTATTTTAACCTAAGTTAATTTTTCTACACTTTAATTTGGGGTTAAAATATACTATCAATTCATAATATTAAAAATAATAAGTTTGGGCAATTTTTGTAATTATGAAAAGTTGTTTGAGGACTATTCTGCCACAAACCAAAAACTAGAGGGGCCAGATTGCAATTTCCCCAAAACTATTCCTGTAATTTCACAAAAAACCAAGGGGCAAAATAGTATTTTCACACATTTGGACGGCTATTTTAACGGAATCCGTCTTTGGGTGTGATTTTGTAACAAAAGTGTCACTTTTGGGTGGTTTAAAATCAATAGGTTAAATACGGGTGGTTTCCTGCAAAAAAATGACATATAGCGGGTAATTTCCTGTAAAAAACCCTAATTTTAATGGCAACAATAAAGATAACGACCTTTGAATATTTAGGCAATTACGGAGTATAACGGAGGAGGGTAATTGAACTCATAACCTTATAGCCATGAGGAGTTATGTTTATCAGTTAAGTTGTGAAAGCTTAACTGATCTAGAAAAAAAATATCATATAATTTGAAAATGGATTAGTAAATTATATCATAATATTATACTGTATTTTAGTAACATTTTTTAAGGCGTAGGAAATCTCAATTTCAATGATTTAAATATATGGAATCTTACGAGATTAAATTGACGACAATGCGATCAAGGAGATCAATGTGGACGAATTAAAGAGGGTCGAAGCATAATTAAGCCCCCATCATTTCCAAAATAATATGTGTTGGTTGGCCACTTGGAGCTTTCAAAGGGGTTTTAGAAGTTGCAGATCGACAAGAAGGCAAAAACCCAATTTTTAAGTAAATGATTAGTTAATTAATAAATTAGTAATTATTTGAAACTAATCCTTTGTTTTTCTTCTCTCTTTATTAGACAGTGCTGTGGGGAGAGATTTTCCAACACACGTATAATATAAAGTACTCGTATAAACTTAATAAAGGGCATGACAAGTATGCCCCAACAAATGTACTTTGTAGACACTTTTATATGCAGGGTTAATTTGGCGCATAAATCAATTAATTAAATAAATGATTTGTCAAAATTTTAAAAATTCTAATAAATGTACATACTTTATCAAAGTACATTAATTTTCCTTTTGTTAGAGAATTTGGTATTTTTTTGGGAAAAAAATTATATGGGTGCTAAATGCTAATGTTGGGGGGAATTCTTACAAAGATATGTAGCTTAAGTAATTCTTGTTCGAGAGAAACGCTCCGGTAAAACGAGAGTTATGGTAAAACGAAAGTATTAATCTGGAGTGTTTGATTGATGGTGATGGATGGTTGGATGATGGAGCTTTATAATAGATATGGTAGGGGTGTAACCATCAAATCTACTAAAATAAGATAATTATTTAATTTTTAATTAGGAAAATTTAATAAATGAGGTTGTTGGATGAGAGAGAAAACACAATATTTTCTCTTTCTTAAAATCGCTAGATTTTGCTGATACATTTTCTTCTTCTTCAACGATTTTTCAGCGTTCATGAATATCGATCACGTCTTTATGAATATCGTTCATGCGTTTATGAATATCGATGGATGTGAATATCTCCACTTAAAACATGAATATCACCACTTGATTTTTTCAGCGTCCTAATGCTTTGCAAATTCGTAGATTTGCAAATTTATTTTTGTTGCTTTTGTCATTGTTTCTTGAATATCATTCATGTTTGTATGAATATTTTTGTTTAATATGTGGATATCACCAATTAAAGACATGAATAACATAACTTAAAATATGAATATCGCCACTTAATAATATATGAATAACATAACTAGTTACACCATGAATATCATTCTATATTAGTATGAATATCACTATGTTTCACCATGAATATCATAACCCAAACGAAAAATAATTACTTCACACTAACACAGATTGTTATACAAGGAAAAATGTACATAAACATTAGTATTGATTACATGAATATTAGGAATGACAAACATAAATATCGCTATTACGCAATGACTTGTGCTTTTTTAGACGAGTAGGAAGCTTCAAACGTCACTTCGTCGGTGCAACAGTTATGCCTGAAAACAACATTGAATATCACATCATAAAATTTGAATATCAACTACTCAGATCATGAAACGTACATACAACATGAATATCAAAAGCATTTATATGAATATCACATCAAACAATTTGAATATTAATTGCAAATAGTACAAACAACACCATCAACAAGCAATTTGAATACTATAATAGCGATATTCATTCCATATGTGATGATATTCACGTATTTTGTACGCATAGTCATACAAGTAAGTAGTCGATATTCATAAAAACAGTGTCGATATTCAGAGTTTAATTCGCACATGATGATTATTCAGAGTTTAGGTGAATATCACATCATAAATATCAAATACTCAACGTATGAAACCTATATCCAATATGAATATCAAAAGCATTTGTATGAATATCACATTAAACAATTTGAATATCAATTACAAACAATACAAACAACACCTCAAAACACCAAAACCGATCCAACATGAATATCAACAACATTATAGTGAATATCACATCATAAATTTAAAATATCGACTACTCAATGCATGAAATCTACTTCCAACATGAATATCAACAACATTATAGTGAATATCACATCATAAAATTTGAATATTAACTACTCAATGTATGAAACTTAAATCCAACCTAAATTTAAAAAGAATGTGTATGAATATCACAACAAACAATCACGTTATTATATTACGTGGGTGGCAATATAAATTTAGTGAGGAAATTGACCTTGTAATTTCGTTTCAGGTCTGTGGCGAACATAAAAGTTTGATAAAATCATCATACCACATGAAAAGAAGAGACAAAATAAAGTCAAATGCAGAAGCAGTATACACAATTCCAAACACAAATGAAAATAGAATCAAGATGACAACACTTGTATGCACACGGCAGGGCACAAACATGGAAGTAGAGGCGTGATACATCCTCAAGAGATGCATCTTTCCATACAATGCACTGAAGTATACAAAGAAACATCAGAGATCAAATAGATCACATATAGATAATCTCAACAACTGAAAATCATATCGGAAGCAAATTATGAAAGATTGAGAACCGACAGAAACTAACAAATTTTGATTAAATGAGCATACTGATTCTTTTTAAATGAATAATCATCACAAAGAACAGCAGGGCCTACAAAGATTTAGATGTATGCAGCCATAGGGTTTAGGGCCTACAAATTTTTTGATTAAGTGAGCATACTGATTTAGATGTATGCAGACATGACAACGAGGGCCTCTTCGTCGGCGCCGCCGGTCTGTTAGCCCTCGGAGGCGGCCCGTTGTCGCTCACTTCTCAGATCAAAGCGACTTCGTTCTCGTACTGCTTGGTGGGCCGCAATTCTCGTAGATCCACCAGTCCGATGACGGCCAACGGCTCTCGATCTCGCTGCCGCTTTTCCAGGCCGGCCAGTTCGACGGCGGATGAGTCATCGTCGACTCGGGAACCGTCATGACTCGTCTTCCTACTCAGACGTACAACTCGCTGCGAGACGCGTTCACTCGGCTGACTCAACACCTGCCGTCGGCGGGAACGGTGGCGTTGTTCGAATGGGAAGAGAGCGGTGGAGTAAACGAGAGTTCAGTGGGAGTAGTAAGCAAGAGATGTTGGTGGAGTAATCGAGAGAGACGATTGCGGTTCTAAAAAGGAAGCTGCAGAAAATTTGGGTAAAAAAATCCCTAAAATCATGTGGAGAATAAAGAATCTGGTGTATATGCAGTCCATTATATTAATTTACACCTTTTTAGTTTTAATCTGGACCATTATTTAAATTCTAATCAAATGGCTCTCATTTGTACTTTCGTTTTACCCTAAGAAGCTATTTCACCGGATCCAAAATCTCTTGTTCGGTATCTTAAGGTTCTGACTTTTTTTTTGCCTAAAGGTGGTGAAGTGGATCCTGAATTTAGATTAGTGGTTATTTCTTTTGGTCGTCCAATTCAATTACTCTCTCCGTATGAAAAAAGTTGTCATTTTAGCCCATAATTTTTGTACAGAAAAGATTATCATTTTAGGTATTTAGGTAATAATTTATTGGTGAGTTACGAGATTTGACATCGGAAATTGTATTTTTTTTACTTTTTTTATACAAATTTTCTATGTTTATTGGCTACAATTGAGATGAGTTATTAATAATTATAAATTTTAAGAAAAAATTATGAGAATATATGATAATTATTATATTTCTTAATAAATGTGTCAAACTCTAGAATGATAATTTTTTTCATACGGAGGGAGTATATACTAATATATTGTACAGTATTACGTTAAATAACTTATAGATCAATAAAGAACTCTTTTCATTTTCCAATATTACTAGATCATTTAATCATTGTAAATAATTGATATTAATAATTGACTTCGAAATCGTGCAAGATCAATTAACTAGGTAGGACAAGCCTAATTCCTGAATAATTAGCTCATGGATTTTATTCTATTTTACGGAGTATCTACTTGTACTTGTTAATAATTAGAAGCATGAAGCATCCAAAATACTTCATAATGCTAAAACTGCGTTTGAATTATTGAACTGACACCCATATTGGCCACTACCCACTTGCGAAGGACGAAGGACAATACATCATGACAATATCTTCGAATAGATTAATTTACTAATTTATTGATAATTGTGTGGATCAAGAGATTGAAAAACGATTTCACCGATAAAAAAGGAGGTAGCTTCGGTCACTTTTTTTTACTAAATAAGCTCAATTAGTGGATAGTGGCCAACCATTTGAGTCACGTCCTCGCATTACTTTTTTAATATAAAAAAAATATATAAAAAGCCACGCTTACGTATTGCGGGAGCGTGACTGTTTTAATATTAAAAAAAATTAGTTTTTTTATTTATTTATAAATTATTTTGTATTAATTTTTTTTTTAAATTATATATTCAAGATATAATATTTACGGTCTTTAAGACTCCGAAAATAAGACAAGACAGGTTATGGACGCTCTATGAGGACGTGACTCTTCGGATTTAAGGTTTTCAAACCGATTTTATTTTCATACCCTATCATGCTTGTAGCACATAGGGATTTGATGCCAATTTTTATCTTGTTTTAAAGTTTCGAGATACCTTAAATCTCATACCCTAAAAACCTTAGGGTAAGTAAGGTTTCAAATTTAGGACTTTCACAACCATATTATTTTCATACCCTATCATGCTTGTAGCACATACGGAGTTGATACATTCGAATAATACGATAATGAAGTCAAAATTACACTATACTTAACTTATTATTTTCATACTCTTAATCTTGAAACCCGTAGAGCGTCCATAACATGTCTTTTCTTGTTTTCGGTGTGCCAAAGACCCTAAATCTCACATCTTCAATATAGAATAATTTTTTTTTTAAAAATAAAACAAAATAATTATAAAGTAAAAAATTTGATAATAATAAACAATTATAATTTTTTTTAATATAAATATATTCGCGTGGGCGTGACTTATTTAAAAAAAAATATATATTTTTTTTATTTAAAATATTTTTTTTAATAAAATGATGCGTTTAACTCACTTATTTGTTGAGTGAGATAATTTAGTTGTCATTAACTTTATAAGAGGAATTTGAAAAATTACATGGGAATTTCATTCGATTATTCAAGACATTATTTCGTTTTGATCATCCTTTGTTGCTTTTCAGGTACATCATTGCTTTCGAGAAGATTTCTTTACCGACGATACTATTCCACCTTATGATCTTCAAAGCTTTCAGTGTATTCCTCTTTCCACAACATTTCCAAGAAACTCACAGACTCAGCTTACTCCTAGATAGGAGTTCATCAACTTTAATTCTAGTTTTGATCATTTTGGTATGAAATTTGTAAAGATCATACACTGTGATGATTTAGAATTGCCATCTGTTTTAGATGGGTCCTAGTGTTCGCGTGTAATAAAAAAAAATCTCGACTATCGAGAGATGAAATAAATGATAACAACTAATAAATCATATTGTAAAATAACAGCAAGACAGAGCTGGATAGAATCACAATTTAACAATTTCTGCTGCAAATAAGATGAGGACATTTATGTACACATCAAATTTTGTGCACCCTAATTGTGCACTCTTTCATACACCCTTTATGTTTTATTTATTTATTTTATAATTTAAACATTAAATTAGAGTTAAGAATTAAGGTTTAGGGTTTATAGTTTAAGATTTAGGGTTTATTATTTAAGCTTTAGGATTTTAGAGTTTAGGGTTTTAGGATTTAGGGTATAGGGTTTAGGGTCTAGGATTTGGGATTTAGGATATAGTTATGGTTTATATTTTAGGATTTATGATTTATGTTTTAGGGTTTATATTTTAAAATTTAGAGTATAAAATAAATAAATTTAGCCTATAAAATATACAAAAAGATACATATAAAGAGGGTAGAGAATTTAATCTCATTTCTGCAAGCCCATACAATGAGTTTTTCAAGAAACTCGAAGTCAAATTGTTACAAGAAGTCTACAGAAGAAATGTTAAATCATACGTACAAAATGAATTTTGAAAATTAGATTTATTTATGATAAATACATAATGCTCCTCCCAAAATTCTAGTACTTTAGTATTTTCAAACAACTCGATAACCTCCAATTAGCCAAAAAACCTTGTGTTGTCAAAACAAAACCGATGAGTTTTTTTATAACAAAAAACACTCTAAAACAAAATTAATTTTATTATCTCTAATATCATGATAAAGTCTGATGAGCCGATAAATAAAAGATATATCAATTCAAGTCTATATGTACAATGAATACAACACATAAACTCAATGAAATTCTATCATAAAACTAAATAGCAA
Source organism: Rheum nobile (assembly GCA_027886185.1). NCBI lineage: Eukaryota > Viridiplantae > Streptophyta > Magnoliopsida > Caryophyllales > Polygonaceae > Rheum > Rheum nobile. The sequence continues at coordinate 205,478 of WOAB01000066.1, forward strand.
TAAGAGTAGTTACCTACCAACCTTGTTTCTAGCTTTACTGAAGTCATAATTTTTTATGTGAAATAGCTTCGTTTATCTACGAAACATATCAAAGGAGGGTTGAAGATATTATTGAAGATAATATTTCCAAATAACATTAATTATTAAACCTTGTAATTATGTCCAGTAACTTAGTGCTCTAGTGCGTTCTGTTAATGGATTTGTTAGAGAGATCATAGGATTGTTATAAATATCTCTCTCAATTAGTTACAATTTATCTTGTATAAATAGCAGATTCTACTCAATAATAAATTATCACTTTTACCATTATCTTATATGGTATCAGAGCTGATCTAAAACCAAAACTCCTCTCATATTCAAACTCACGCCTGCCATGGCTGCTGAATTCTCAACCACCATCGCCAACCTTACTGATGGCACTCGCCCCTTTATCATTGTTCACTTCACAAATGCCATAAAACGTTCCTCTACTAACTTCATCACCTGGAAATCTAAGATTCAAGCCACACTTACCGGCTACGATCTCTTCAAATTTCTCAATGGCGATCACCCCCTCCGCCATCGACACTTACCACCAACTCCGTCACATCTCCCAATCCGACGTACACCTCCTGGATGCGCCAAGACCAACTGCTATACGGCGCGCTCGCCAGCACTCTCACCGCCCCGGTGGCTCCCTTGGTCACCCGCGCCAAGACATCGAAGGAAGCCTAGGACATCCTTGCCTGGACCTACGCAAATCCCTCCAAAGGCCACATCAACCAACTCAAGGACCGGCTGTGCCCCGCCACTAAATCCAATCAGACAATCACTGAGTACATTCGGTACATCTCCTCCACTGCAGATCTCCTTGCCTCTCTTGGCAAGCCTGTCGACGAAGACGACCTCGTCTCGTACGTTCTCAAGGGTCTTGACAGCCCCTACCAACCTGTCGTCGGCGCCATCAAAGCACGCGACTCCACCATCTTCCTTGACGAACTCCATGAGAAGTTAATTGTCAAAGAGCTCGAACTCAAATCTATTGCAACCTCCTCCAGTGCCCCCGCCACGGCGCTCAATGTGCAGTCTCGCAACAAGTCCAACCGACCCCGCCCGCCAAACCATTCTCTGCCTCCTCAGTACCGCCCTCCATCAACCCAGTCCTCTACCCACTTTCGCCCTCCTCCGATGGTTCCGCCGACCCCGCCCCGCCCATTCCTTGGCAAGTGTCAATGGTGTCGTGAGACGGGCCATGTTGTGGGCTACTATCCTCTCTTCCGCCAACATCACCCTGCCGCTCGCCCGCCATCCCTTAACCGAAACCCCTTAAATCCCAACCAGCCCCAAGTAAATGTGACCGTACCCGACAACCATGATTCCTCCTACCTGGTCGACAGTGGCGCCTCCCACCACGTCACCAACGACCTCGCCAACCTGTCCCTACACTACCCGTACAATGGGCCTGATGAACTCTTCATGGGCAGCGGTGAAGATTTGAAAATCACTCACTCTGGCTCTCTTTCTCTTAAGTCTTCTACACATGTGTTTAATCTCTTCCAGGTCATCTGTGTTCCCCAAATGTAGAAAAATGTTATCTCCGTTTCCCAATTTTCCACTCAAAATAATTGTGTTGTCATATTCTTACCAACTTGCTTCTTTGTGAAGAGTCTCGACACTGGAACGATACTGCTTGAAGGGCCGTGCATTGACGGCGTGTACATCTGGCCACGGGCGTCTCCCTCAGTCCTCTCTGCAAGTCGCCCTTCCTCTGAGTCCTAGCATCATAAATTGGGTCATCCATCCACCGTCACCTTCAAATCCCTCCAGCAAAATCTTCATTTGGGTTCTTCAACTTTTTCGCAATCTGACTGCACCTCCTGTCAAATCAATAAGAGCCATAAGCTCCTGTTTCACAAATCCACTATTCGTTCCACTTGTTTTCTTGAAATCATTTTTTCAGATGTATGGACCTCATCGGTTTTATCTTATGATGGTTACAAATATTATGTGATTTTTGTTGATCATTATACTAGATATGTGTGGCTTTATCCCCTTAAAAGAAAATCTGATGTCCATTCCACATTAAAGAATTTTTTGAGTGATAATGGTATTAGTCATTTTACATCATCACCCCATACCCCCGAACATAACGGGATTTCCGACCGGAAACACCGTCATATAGTGGAAATCGGGCTCGCCCTATTAAGCCACTCCGGTATGCCGCTCGAGTTTTGGCCTCACGCCTTACTCACGGCGGTATATCTAATCAATTGCCTACCCATTCCAACCCTACAAAATCGGTCTCCCTTTTCTCTTGTCTTTCACCACTGTGCAGATTACTCTAAGTTTAAGAGTTTTGGATGTTTGTGTTTTCCTTGGTTAAAACCTTACACTGCTCATAAATTGGAATCCAGGTCCATTGTTTGTGTTTTTGTAGGTTATTCCAGCAATCAACATGCCTATTACTGTCTGGACCCGCAAACCCGACGCGTATACACCTCTAGAAACATTAGGTTTGTTGAAGATACATTTCCATTTCGTAAAACTTCCCAGCCCACTACCCAACCACATTCTATAACTGAGTGGGCCGATCTGTCCGTTCTGATTCTCTCGTCAGTCGGCCCACTTTCCGCTCCTGCTCCCTCTACCCAATCCTTAACTCATTCTTCGCCAACCTCCTCATCCGGCCCACTAAACTCGGCCTCTCCCACTACTCCCAACACCTCACCAACTCGGCCCACTCCTTCCCACTTGTGCCCGCTTCCGTACTGGCCCCACCCTTACCCTCCATTACACGCTCCAACTCCAACACCACCAGCAAGCCCATTCCCACTCGGCCCAATCCCTTACCCATCCTTCCTCCCACACCATCTTCCGCCTCTCCTTCTGCATCTTCACCCTTGCAATCCCCAAACCCTAGCCTCACCCATACACAACCACAAATCACCCCTCATCCACCCCAATAAATGCTCGAGTGTGGCATCGTCACACGCTCCAAAAACAATATAGTCAAACCAATCCATAAACTCAACTTGTCTGCTAGCCTTCTTCCTCCTACTGAACCCAAGTCCATCACCCAAGCACTCAAATATCGGTAGTGGCGCGCGGCGATGCAATAAGAGTTTGATGCCCTTTGCTCCAACAACACTTGGACGCTTGTATCTCCATCTCATAATATGGTTGGTTGCAAATGGGTCTTTTGAATCAACTATCTCCCTGATGGCTCGGTCGATCGTCTTAAGGCCCGGTTGGTTGCCAAAGGGTTCCACCAAAGACCTGGGTGGGACTACAATGAGACCTTCAGCCCAGTTGTAAAACCCATTACGGTCCGTGTGGTTCTCACTCTTGCCGTGTCTAGGTGATGGAAGTTGAAACAACTTGATATTAACAATGCCTTCCTCCAATGCACTCTTCATGATGAGGTTTATGTGAGTCAGCCGCCTGGCTTTGCTGACCTTGCTCGGCCGACCCACGTTTGCAAACTCAACAAGGCTCTGTATGGCCTTTGTCAAGCGCTGAGGGCGTGGTACACTAAATTGAAAACCTTTCTCCTGCATCTTGGGTTCCGAAACTCAGTTGCTGATGCCTCTCTGTTCGTGTATCATCATGGCTCAACTTCACTCTATCTGTTGGTCTATGTTGATGACATAATCGTCACCGGCGACACCGATCAGTCCGTGGATTCCCTAGTTCGTAAGCTTGTTGCCCGCTTCTCCTTAAAGGACCTAGGTACGCTCTCCTACTTTCTTGGCATTGAGGTAATTCCGCAATCTGGTGGCTTATTCCTCTCCCAATGGAAGTATATCACTGATGTTCTAGTCAAAGCCGGCATGGACGATACCAAGCCCGTCTCCACTCCCCTGTCTGCCACTTCTCCTCTGCTCAAAGGCGTCGGTCAGCCTCTTTCGTCACCTACTGACTATCGTTGCCTAGTGGGCAGTCTTCAGTATTTGAGTCTCACGCATCCGGACGTTGCATACTCCGGCAATTGCCTATCTCAATTCATGCAACAACCGACATCTGAACAATGGGCTACACTTAAGAGGCTATTACACTACCTTGCCGGCACTACGGACCATGGCATCACTATCTCACCTAGTCCCTCTGCAGCGCTTCATGCCTTCTCGGACGCGGACTGGGCTGGAGATCGGGATGACTTTGTGTCCACTACAGGTTATATCCTATATCTTGGGTCCACACCAATCTCCTGGAGTTCCAGGAAACAGAAAGCCGTGGCTCGTTTCATCCACTGAAGCAGAGTATCGGGCACTCGCAGATGCTGCATCTGAGGTTCTTTGGGTGTTCTCCCTATTCCAGGAACTCAAGCTGACGCACCAACAACCAGTACTATATTGTGACAACATGGGGGCAACATTCCTCTCTTCAAACCCGGTGTTTCATTCACGAATGAAACATGTTGCAATTGCCTATCACTTTGTCAGAGAGCATGTTCAACAGGGCACCTTTCGCGTCACCCACGTCTCAACCGGAGACTAGCTAGCGGACGTCCTAACCAAACCACTCCATCGACCTCAGTTTGATTCCATTGTCTCCAAGCTTGGACTTTCCCGACGATCGTCCAGCTTGTGGGGGCGTATTGAAGATAGTATTTCCAAATAACATTAATTATTAAACCCTGTAGTTATGTCCGGTAACTTAGTGCTCTAGTGCGTTCTGTTAATGGATTTGTTAGAGAGATCATATGATTGTTACAAATATCTCTCTTAATTAGTTACAGTCTATCTTGTATAAATAACAGATTTTGCTCAATAATAAATTATCACTTTTACCATTATCTTATAGATACTCTATTTAGTGGTTAAAAACTTATCAAATGTGCCGCAATAATTGAACAAAAACACCTTAACTAAGGCTTGATTCAACAAAAATTATCAAAATATACTTACTTTCTAAGAGCTATCCACAAGGGAGAGAGTTTCTTTCTTTGAAAATAAATAAAAAACAAGAGAAATGTTTATAGAATTATTACATTTGTTTTTAGGCCATTCATAAAGGAGAAATCTTGGATTTTTCTATCTTTTAAAAAATAAATATAAAATATTTTTCTTTAAGGTCGGAACTTTATACTGACATAGTTTCTTAATTTTCAAAATAAATTTCCAACAATAAAGACTCGTTTAAAAAGTTAAGAAACTCTTTCCTACGGGTCATAATTTATTTAATTTTACATAAGAGAAACCCAAGGTTATTGTCATATACATGAGTAGGAGCATTGGGTTGTATAGGCCATTGGACCTATATAATGTCAAGAGTTGTTGTAAGCTTTATAAGCCAAGTACCAAAAATTATGCAAGGTATCGAATAACAGAATATTACTTTGTCTCCCTCTTCTCATCTTCTACATCTATCTCCTTCTCTTTTCTATCTGATTCTGTATCTTCCAATCCTTTTTTCTTTATCATTCTCTGATTCTTTACAGTTTCTTCCTTGTGGATGACCTTATATTAGTATTTTCTATGACACACATGACACATCTTCTCTTCTATTTTTATTAATTATTATTTTATTTTAAAATTAAAAAACCAAAGTTTATCCATTGTCAACGTCCTAAGTGATTTTACGGCTTTATTGGATGCTCGTTTAAGTAATTATACGTGGGTGTTTGAGCTAAAACTTGGGGGGCGTCTGAAGATTATAGATTAAAGGTATTTACTTTGAAATTTTGAATAAAACGATATTTATATATGACTATGAACTACTCTATTCATTACTAGTTAAATTTAATATAAATATTCATTAAATTTATATGTACATATGCGTTGTTACACATTTGTTTTTTGATGTTTTTGTTGAATTTTACCGACACATTTGATAAGTTTTTAACCATGAAATAGGTTATCTTCAACCCTCCTTGATATGTCCTTATATTTCAAGTTTTCTTCTTCTTAGATTGCATTTATTTGTGGTAAGATGTGTAGAATTCATCTCAGCTCTATTAAATGGACTTGTCAAAATATAACCAAATCCGTTTTTATCGACTTGATTGATTTGTATTTGAACTCGATCCGACCGAAAACTTTAATAATTTGAAATTACCGAATCTGATTCGAAAATGTGTGACCCGAACCCGACCAATTTGAACCTGACCCGATTAACAAGTAAATATAAAGTATTAGTAAAATATTACACATATATACATAATAAAAGAAAAATTAATACTTAAATATATTTAAGTATCCCTAAAAATCTCATTATACTTATATCATTTTTCAAATTCATCAATTTTGAAACTAATATTATATAAATAAAAAAAATATGTTTTGTACTAATCTCAATTATATAAATAAACAATATTTATAATATTAAACGGTTTTATGTTATATATACATATTTCTAAATTTATTTAATAATAGATTAATAGTGAATGAATAATTTAAAAAGACACTCTTGATATGTTGGTCAACCTGAACTGTTTGCTAACTTGTAATGACCTGACCGACTTGACCTGTAACCCGAATTGACCCGACATGTACTCAATCCAAACCTGAAATAACCGAATTCGAACCTGACTTGACGACCCGATATATATATATATATGTATATAGTATTACTCCCTATTATGTCATCTTCTATACGAAATCATTTTCATAATGAATAAATCATTGACTGATTACTGTAATTTATCTAACAAGAAAAGTTGACATATTATCCAATAAATGCTATATACTAAATGTCTTTTCTTTTACACAATTTCCTCTATTTTATTTAAAAAAAAGTTAACATTTTTTGTAATAAATGTATTAAATATCAAGCAAATTTTAAAATCCCATAAATTAAAAATGAAGATATTAAACAAATGTAAATTCATAAATTGTTATTTTTATATATTAAGATATAATATCTTTTATAAAATGATCTAAAGATAAATAAATGAAATTGTTTAGAATAATTTAAAATTTAGAATCTTTTCATAATTTAATTTTTATGATTTTGTTCATAATTTAATTTTTAGGATTGTGCTAATGTAAATTTAGTGTTTAATTAATAAGTGCTCAAAATTAATATTAGAATTCATGAATAAGAACATACAAATATAAACATAAATAAATAAGCAATTTCAACTTATAATAAGGTGTTATAATTTTATAATGTTATTGTATATATACATAGTTTTTTTTATATGTTAGATATCATTAAACTGTAAATATTTGTTATTTTTTTATAATGTCTTAAAAATAATGTCAAAAACTCCTTCATAATCAACTATTTTATAAAATTTGTATATATATTACATATATGTCAGTTGCAAATGTATATAAATAATTCATGACAATATAATAAAGTACATATATTGATTCTATAAAACAACTTTTGAATAATACCTAAATATAATTTTTTTTACTAACTTATATATAGTAATTAAATATGAGATAAAATATATATTTTTTATGATGTGATAGTACTTTGACCATAAATATTTTATATATACAAGTTTACCAATATATCTAGAAGATGAACCAAACTAATCATAAATATAAATAAGAATTAAAAATTGAATAAATATTCTAAAAGCATGATAACAGTACATTGTTTCTTTAAATAATACGTTAAATGACATCTAAATACTTGATGTTTAAGCAACTTCTATATAATAATTTGACGTGAGATAGAATTATTCAGAAAGTGATTTTGTTTCAATTCATTTAACATTAATAAACAGGAATTTGATCATGTGAGAATGATCATTATGGTGTAAAATGAGAATGATTCTATAGCCCTTGAATGGAGATAAATTCAAGGGTTTGGATCAAACCTTCATTAAAGGGGGCATGACCCCTTGGTCAAACTTCCATTGCCGGTCAACGCCGGCATTGACCGACCTTTTTTTTTTCAGGTCCAATTTTTTTTTTAGACGGAATTTTCATTTTCTGGCCAAAAAGTTTTATGCACATTTTTTCAGAATTTCATGCACTTTTGAAAAAAAGAGCAATGCATGTTAAAAACTAAATGAATTTCACATCTAGTACAAAAATAAATGCACAAATATACTATTCTATGTGCACATACATGCAAAAACTCATGCGCTTCAATATTCATCCACACACGGTCTAAAACTCATGCACATTTTCAACACAAACCCGATATATGCACTCATAGTGCAAATTAGGTGCACAAACAAGCCATTATTCATGCACATATACGCATAGATGTATGCACTTCACACGTATTGCACTGGATGCGCATGCAAATTGGTTTGAATGTGCATATTGTTTGCATTGTATATGCTAGTACAAATCATGTGCACATACAAGCCATTATCCATGCACATACATGCATAAACGTATGCACTTCACACGTAATGGCTTGAATGTGCATAATGTTTGCACTGGATGTGCGGGGAAAATGTGGACCCCGAAAATAAACATTTTAGGAGAAAAAAAGCTTGAACGGTTAGAAGTGCATGAAATCTTGCGTGAATATTCATAACTGTTGAATTCCTTAGATTTTGATGGTAATAAACATTCAACTAATCTGGTAATCAAGTATTTCAGGAACAATACAGTTGTCACAGGGAATCATTAATAGCGCATGATTACAAAGGGAACAAAGCTCTCTCCATATGCTTTGTTTCCTCTCAAGGAACATCAATGCCGAACAAACATCAAGCTGCGAATGGAGTGAAGAATAATCAGCATGAAGATTATCTTTGAAGATCTCGCGGTTGCAGAAAAGGAAATCAAGCGGATCATGCCGATTGGAAGTTGAAGAGAGAGAAAAGATATTATCTTATCTCGTTTGTGATATCTTAGGAAATCTTTCCTTAGATAAAGTATACGGTTAAGATTATATCTTTTAGATAATATCTTCTTGTTACCGATTTTAGAAGAGAAAGATCTTATCTTGTTAAACAAGTTTATCGAGTTGTATAAGCAGAAGTGTGAGATTCATTTCTAGTTACGAACTCGGAGCAATTAATTGAGAGAAAAAGAAAGTGAAGTGTTTATGAGTCTTAGAAGAGTGAGTTCGTATTCACCGTTGTAGAAGTGATTCAAATCTAGGTGGGAAGTCTAGGGTTTGAAGTCCAGGCTACAAGTGTAATCGAACAAGAAATCAATAAGACAAGTAAACTCTTCAAAATCTTCTTAAGTGAGAAGCTTGAAGGTAGTGGTTTTACTTGATTAGTTATTTTACTGATTAAGGTTTCCACTATACATCGTGAGTTCTCTATATTATCTTTCTTGCTATAATATCTCGCTGCTCCTTCTGTGGGAACAAAGCATTTGTTCCCTCAGACGTAACACTAACGATCCAACAATTGGTATCAGAGCCTGGTGCTCTAGATTGTTTTCGTGAAAAACTTTGCAGGAAAGATGTCGTCAAGCAATGCAATTGGAGATTCATTCTAGAAGCCTCCAATTCTGAAGGCTGGTGAATATGACTGGTGGGTGGAACAAATCGAGTCTCATATTTGTTTCCTTGATGGTCAAATATGGAGAATCATTGAAGTTGGCCCTATAGCTATTCCAAATAAAAAAGATGCTACAAAGCCAAGGGTTGACTACACGGATGAAGACTGGAAAAAGCTGAAGAAGAATAGCAGAGCCAAGAAGATCCTTCACATGGCTCTACTCCCCACTAATCTCAAGAAAATCATTGGTTACAAAACTGCCAAGGAGATCTGGGATGCTTTAAGGCGTCTCCATCATGGAAATGAAGATGTCAAGAAAAACAGAATTCTTTACCCGATGAAGGAGTATGATCAAATTTCTCAAGGAAAGGGTGAACACATTCAAGAGTTCTACTCCAGGTTCCAGGGGATTGTAGATCAATTGGAGTTCCTTGATGAAGAGATGTCAGACTGGAAGCTCACTCACCATTGCATGCAAGGCCTTAACTCTCAGTGGGACGCAATTGTTCTCCCTCTCTACTCTCAGACTGACGTCAAGACTCTCACTATGGAAGAGGTGGTTGTCAAACTCGAAAGCAACGCCTCTGTCTATAACCACAAGATGAACAAGAAATGAATTGAGAAGGCTCAAAGCATTGCTTTGAAGGTTGAACGTGCCTTTGACTTATCTCAAGTTGAAGACAAAGATGAGGATGGTGATGAAGATGTGGCTCTCATCACTAGAGAAATGAAGAAGATATGGTCTCGAAACAAGGACACCCATCGGTCCTCCGAAGGGAACAAAGACACGAAGGATGTCGTCTGCTACCACTGTCAAAACAAGGGACATTTTGCCAAAAACTGCTTCAAGAAAAAGGCAGGTCTTCCTCCGGTTCGTGAAGGGGAGCAAGCAATGGTCGTAACATGGGGTGATTCTGACTCAATTGATGAAGAATCCTCTCATTCAAGGGATGTCTGTTTGATGGGCATAGAAGACCCTGATGAATCAAAAGGCGGTCTTTAGGAATCTGAGGCTGAAGCAAGGAAAGGTTCCTGGTATTTCGACAGTGCATGCTCAAGTCACATGACAGGGAACAAAGGATGGTTCACCTCACTTCAACAGGCCTCCGGAGGTTCAATAACCTTTAGAAACAAGAGTAAGGGAGAAGTGTGTGGTCTCGATAAGGTAAGGCTTTCTAACCATATTACTATGGATAATGTGACACTCGTGAATAATCTCAGATTTGATCTTTTTAGTGTGGCTCAATTGTGTCAAAACAAGAAAAATAGGATAGTCTTTACTACTGATGATTGTTATGTTGAGTGTATAAGTACAGGGAAAATTCTACTCAAAGGAATCTGCGACAACAACGTCTATAAAGTTGACCCTGCTTTTATCCCTAAGAAGGACCTATGTTTGTCGTCCATTGCTGGGACAACAGATCTGTGGCATAAACGGTTCGGACATGCAAGCCTTCAACTCCTTTCCAAACTTCATAGGCAAGAACTGGTGAACTGCCTTCCTAAGATCGAAGCAACGAGAAATGGAGTTTGCGATGCCTGCACCAAAGGTAAGCAAGTTAGGTCTTCCTTCAAGTCAAAGAAGGAGGTAAGTACTACTCGTCCTCTAGAACTAATCCACATGGATCTTTGTGGGCCAATGCGCACAAGGAGCCGTGGGGGAAATGCCTATGTCTTCATTATTGTTGCTGACTATTCCAGGTACACATGGACTCTCTTTCTGTCATCAAAGGACGAAGTGTTCGCTGAATTTGAATCTTGGCTCAATTCGATTGAAAGAAGTGTAGGACAGTCTCTAGGGTCCATCCGCACTGATCATGGGACAGAATTTGAGAACTCTCAGTTTCTATCCCTCTGCAGGAACAAGGGCATTAATCACAATTTCTCAGCTCCAAGGACTCCGCAGCAAAACGGTATTGTGGAAAGGAAGAACAGAACTCTAGAAGACATGACGCGTACCCTCCTTATTGCAAGCGGTCTTCCTATGAGCTTCTGGGCCGAAGCCTTGAACGTTGCATGCTATGTTCTGAACAGAGCAACCATTCGTCCACTCTTGAACAAGACTTCCTATGAACTTCTAAGGGGAAGAAAGCCTAACGTGTCTCATCTGTACACGTTTGGCTGCAAGTGTTTCGTACACAACAATGGGAAGGATTCTCTTGGGAAGTTTGATCCCAAAAGTGATGAAGGGACCTTTGTAGGATATTCTCTTCACAGCAAAGCCTACAAAATATTCAACAAGAGAACTAGAAAGGTAGAGGAAATCATTCATGTGGTTTTCGATGAATCTGTTATGGCTGGTAGCAATGTGCAGGAACAATCGGCTAGTGTTCCCTCAAACATTGGCCCGTCTGAAGATGATTGCTTTCAGCTTGTGGAAAACGATATCGGAGATGGGGTCCCGCTAAATCAAGACACTCATGATGACCCATTGATAGCAGGCTTAAGTCGTATCACCTAATCAATCAAATAAAATCCTAGCAAAACCTAAACAAGTAGTTAGGGTAAGCAGGGGTCGAATCCACAGAGAAGAAGGGATTAATCTATGTGTTGTTCGCATGCAATAGTAATAAGAAGGGGGAGATTGTAGGTTGATTGGTCACAATTAAGTCAAACACAACAAAGTATATGATGAAAATATCAAAGAGAGAAAACACTTAGCCAAGTAATGTCCACATAAGTCATTCAAAGGTTGTTCCTTGATTATGCCCTATCTTCCTATTCGGTTATTCTTGTCCTGATCTTGTGTAGATTAATAGGGAAACCATCCCTAAGAACCCTTACCAATGAATAACCCTAGCACCACTAGTGATTCAACCCAAAGGCAGCAATGAACATAAGAATTAACCAGGATACACATAACACCTCAACCAGAAGCATTCAACATGTAATCAATTCCCTACATAGATAAATTCCACAGTGGCAGATAAGAATCTATGCTCGCTACTCGAACTAGAGCGTTAGCCCAACAGTTCCCTAGTATTAGCAATATGAATGAAAGCAATAAACCTAGGTGATCAATCTAGATAAACCAACAAACATCCAAATAAGAATTTGCTCAAGAGAAAAGATATAACTCAATAGGATAAGATAGATAGGAAGAAAACCTCACAACCAGATGAATAAACTTATGCTTCCATTACCGGACTAAGCAAAAGAGGCTTAGCTCCTCATAAACATGATGAACTCCAAAGGTATGAAAAGTGGCAACGATGAATTGAAATTGCAAAAACTAGAACTTGGAAAACTCCTTTTTTTAAACCTAATGCTAAAGAGAGTATATATAGGGCCTCTAACAAATGACCTATCCCAATAAGAAAAGAAACGAAATAAAATGGAAAAATTAGAAAAGATAGACTCGGGAAAAGTCAGAACTTCCAGCGTCGACGACCCGCGATCGCGGCCCATTTACCGCGATCGCGGCCTCGTGTGGCTCCGCGCTCTTCACATTCCTCTGCGCCTGCGGAAAACTCTCGACTTGCCTGAGGAACCGCAATCGCGGCACCCTTGCCCGCGGTCGCGGTTAATGCTCGGCCTTCACTCCTTGGCTTCGCCTCTTAACCTCTCATCTTCACTTCCTTGGCGTCTTCTTTTGATGGCTTTCTTCCTCAGTGTCTCCTATGATATCCAAAATAGCTCAAACACCTCCAAAAACACCAGACTTCGCCCCCAAACGCCATGCACAAGAATGTGTCTAAATCTACCCGAATGGCACCAATAAAACCCTCTAATAACTCTTAGTTAAGCCCTACAAAGTAGTGTTTATCACCCATCAACACCAAGAACTCCTGACTCCGCCAACTCTGTTGGGACAGATGAAGGTACTCAATCGTCTGAATCATCTCCGGTTCCTCAGGGGGAACAGAGCCCCAGTCCCAATTTAGTGGAATCTTCTGAGGAAAGCCTTGTTGATGAAGAAATTATCGATGCTCGTCCCAGTGATGTTGGGACTGGCGGTGAAAATTCAACTGCAAGAAGCACTGACTCAGATGAGTTTGACATCAATAATCTGCAGATAAGGAACTACCAGCAGAAGGGGTCCCATCCAGTTCATCTAATCCTTACAGACGTTTGAAAGGGAATTCCTCAAAGCACTCGCTCTTCTTTATAAAATTTATGTGCTTTCAATGCTTTTCTTTCCTTGCAAGAACTGACAGAAGCTAAAGTCGTGATGCACAATCAAAGTAAATCCTTAAAAACCTAAACTAGTAGAATAGGCAAGCAAGGATCGAATCCCACAGGGAGGAGTTATCTTTCTAAGTGCACAAGTGTATGTCAAAGTAACAAAGGGGGGGTTTGTTGGTTGGTTGATCGCAAATAAACAAAGTAAGTAAAACAAAGGTTGTAATCAATTGGGAAAAAGTACTTAGCCAGACAAATATCCATCATTCATTTGATTGATTGATCCTAGATTATCTTTATTCATTCCTATGATTATTCTTGTCCCTATTCTGAATTAGTTACCAGTCCAACTAGTCCTGGCAACCCTAACTATCGAACGCACGAGAAACTATCAAGATTTAGAACAATACTAGCAGGAAGCATATGAATTAACCAGGATACATGCAACACCACAACTCGCAGCATTTAACACATAACCAACTCTCTTTCATAATAAACTAGTCCAACTAGTCCTAGAATATCATGGTTGCTACACAAGATAAGGGATTTTAACTCGAAATATTCAAACCCTAGCAATAGACAATTACTAATATCAACTAGGTGATCAATCCAGTCAAATCAATAAGAATCAATAGGAATAAGCTCAAGAGAAAAGATATAATCCAAAGGAATAGGAATAGAATTATAACCTCACAATCATATATCAAATGAAGGCTTCAATTGTCGGACTAAGCAAATGTTGTTTAGTTCTTCATAGTCTTGAAACAAAAACTCAAAGGGAAAAATATAACTGAATAATAGTCTGAATAATAAAACAATGATCTAGGAACTAGGTTAAATAGCCTAACTCCCAAAACCTAATGCTAAAAGATAACAAACATAGTCTAAAAAGGAAATAAAATAATCGGAATAAAAGAAATAAAATAAAAGGAAATAAAAGAAAAAACAAAATCTTCGGACGAAGTCTTCAGCGCGTCTGACGATGGGATTTCCGCGACCGCGGAAAAAGTTTTCGCGACCGCGGAAAATTAAGTTCTGATCTTCGATGCTCTCGACTTTTCCGCGACCGCGGCTAATTCTTCCGCGATCGCGGATTCTCGCGTTGTTGCTCTCTTCGTCTCGTGATGTTCCGCGACCGCGGTGGTGAATTCCGCGACCGCGGAAAACTTCCTGTAAAGGTCTTCCAACTCCTTCATCTCTTCCTCCGTCTTCTCTTGTGGTTTTCTTCTCATCTTCTTAATGTCTTCTTTTAAGCTCCTCCAAACCACCATAATCATCATTCTTCTACTCAACTCCATACTCCACAATTGTGCTCTAAACATCTCCAAATGGTACCCAAAATACCGATAACAACTCTTAGATAAACACTAAAAAGTAGCACTGATCAAATTCCCCCATGCTTAAACCTTGCTCGTCATCGAGTAAGCTAATATAAACCTACTCCTCCAATCAAATACCCAAGGTCTCAGGAAGCACAGAAAAACCATCTCCACTAAGAATTGCTCCTAAACATGAATTTCCAGGGCACCAACACAATAAGCACAACACACAAAACATACAAGCTTAAAGGAAAGCAGAGTAATTCCCCCAAGCTTAACCCGAACACCATAGAGTGAATAAACATCTAATCCTAGCCTCCATCTATCTTCTTATGCCTCCCAGAGTGACCTACCCGAATCCTCCTTATATCACCTCTTCTTATGTCACCACGTCAGGAAAAATGAGGAATCCTAATAATCACTCTTCTTCTTTTCACTCATTTTGCCAAGGCGCCCTTTCGGGTTTTCACCAAGCCACTCATTTCATTTTTCAATAGACGGGCTCACATAAAACTCACATCACTCTTGACCAATTATTACCCAAGCCTAATGTTGGTCCAAGCCACCTGCTTATTGCCTAAGCCGCCCTTTCGGGTTTTCGACTTATCCCATAATTTATTTTTGTCTTTTTTTCAAATTTTTGACTTTTTTTCATTATTTTTTCTTTCTCCTCAACGACTAGCAAGTATAGAAAACTCTCTCATGCTTAAACATTGCATTGTCCTCAATGTAATGAAAGACAAAAAGGATGAAGCACAGGGAAAAGCGAAAAGGTACTCACAACCGTCGCCGAGGGGCCTGGACATGGAAGTTGTTGCTGGCGGTAAATCAATATAAGCACATGTCGCTGGTGTCGCGTTGGTCCTCAAACTCAAACAAACTCTACCGTGCAACCAAATAGATCCACTGTAAGGTGTAGTGGTATATAAAAGAATCGGGGTTGCACGGCCTTCAACAAACACGTAATGGAGCCCAGATGTAATCATGGTGTGGGCTCTGGTGTTCCTCCTCCTCAGCTATCGAATGTCGGGCCATCATCGTTGCTAAATAAAAATGTGGGGTGAATGTCTCCTCCTTGGCAGCATGATGCGCACCATCTCTCAATGTAAAACTCGGACAGTAGGCTTCAGTAGAACTTTTCTTTTCTTTTTATCTTTTTTCATCTTTTTCTTTTTTTTTGGACAGGAAACTTACAGTGATATTTCCGCGACCGCGGAAAAGTTTATGGTGCGAGAAACACTGTCTTCAATTTTGGCCCGGGTCTCTTACCTGCAGGTTAGTCTAAAACAAAAATGAAACAAAATGAAACAAAACAAAAACGAAACAATAATAATAAAGACTAGAAAGGAAAAGATAAGAAAAGAATTTCATACCTCGGGTTGCCTCTCGAGCAGCGCCTTAGTTATTGTCGTGGCTCGACTTGGTGCTCTCCCATCAACTCAGGTTGCTCACATCAGTTGAACACTTGGGGTCTCCATCAGGAGGGTGTCTCTTTGCATCATCTATGTTGAATCCAACCCTCACCCCATCAAATTCCATTGTGAGTGAACCGCTGCTCACATCAATCTTTGTACATGCCGTGTTCATAAACGGCCTTCCTAGCATCACAAGGGCTGCGTTTTTATCTTGCCCCGTATCCATCACAAAGAATTCCGCAGGGAAAATCAATTTGTCAACTTCTACCAGCACATCCTGCACCACTCCTTTTGGATACACATAGGAATTATCCGTCAATTGGATCACAATCCCCGTCTTCTCTAATGGCCCGACCTCTAAAGATTCATACAGTGAGAGAGGTAGAACGTTGATAGAAGCGCCCAAACCCAGCATGGCTTTTTCAAACATGGTGCCCCTATCTTGCAGGGAATAGTGAACATGCCCGGATCACTGCGCTTCTTGGGCAACCGCTTTTGCAGCATAGCGGATACATAATCACTGACCTGGATCTTCTTTTTCTCTTTCACAGCCTTCTTCTTTTTTATTTTACACAGCTCCTTCAAGAATTTGGCATAGTAAGGGTTACTTTGAACAAGTTTTATCAAAGGAATATTTACCTCGCAGTTGCTGAAGGTCTCAAATAAATCTTTATCGTTCTCCACCCTTCTGGTGTCCTTCAGTGCCTCGGGATATGGAGCGGGAGGCTTCAATGTACTGAGTGGAGGGAAGTCGGGTCACACATAAGCATCATGGACGGCTTCGGAATCATCTAGGGCTCTAGGGACTTTTCCGCGGTCGCGGACTTCCTCTCCGCGGTCGCGGAAATCTTCGATTAAGTCCTCTTCAACGGAGACTTTTCCGCGATCGCGGAAATCTGTCCGCGGTCGCGGAAAAGCGTCGATTTTTTTCTCGCCTCCAGAAACAAATCCGCGATCGCGGCCTTCTTCTCCGCGGTCGCGGAAAACCTTCTGTTGAGCTCGACCATCATCCACTTGTGCTCCGCTCCTCAGCGTCATGGCGCATACGTTCTCCCTCGGGTTTACTACCGTTTGAGATGGTAGTTTTCCCGAGTCCCGGGCTTCCAGTCTGCTCACTGCGATGGAGATTTGTCCCACTTACGTCTCCAAGTTCTGAATACTTGACCGCATTTCTCCAGTTTGTTGGAACATAGTGTTGGTCAACGTTGTCATATTTTGTGCGAGAGTCTCCTGGTGCTTGACCACCGCTTGAATTTGTTGGGCCGTAGTGCTTGCCAACGTTGATACGCTCTGGGTGAGGGTCCGGATCATGTCATCAACGGACATGGAAGAACTTGAGCTTTGGACTTGAGGTCTTTGGTCATATGGAGCTCGAATTTGTTGTTGTTGACCCCCAGGCTGCTGATATTGTTGTGGGCGCAGTAAGAATTGTGGTGGCCTCTGTTGATACTCTTGATGTTCCTGGCCTTGAGGGGTACTCTGTTGATTCCCGTATCTCAGATTGGGGTGATCTCTCCACCCTGGATTGTACGTGTTGGAGTACGGATCATATCTTGGCCTTGAGGCGCCATATCCTCCAATAGCGTTCACCTCAGTAGTGGGCTCCTGCAGCGTGGGACATGCATCAGTAGGATACATTGTGTCATAGCATATCCCACAAGACTTTTCCTACTGCTGGCCACCCTTCATCATGTACCTCCTCATCATCTCCTTCATCTCAGCCAACTCAGAAATTAGTGAGGAATTTGGCTGAGAGTCTATAGCCTTGACTGTTTGGGCGCTTGCCCTCTTACTGAACTGTCTTGAGCCCTCAGATAGCTCAAAGAAGACATCATATGCTTCAGCTGACGTCTTGTTCAAGATGTTTCCTCCATATGCTGCATTCACCATCCGACGCTCGTCGTCAAGAAGACCACCGTACAAATAAAGTACGAGGTCTTGGTCTGAATACCCATGGTAGGGGCAGCTAGAAATCAGCCTCTTGAATCTTTCGTAGTACTCGTACAACGACTCAGCAGCCTGCTGTTCAATATTGTTGATGCTCCTCTTCAGGCTGTTGAGCTTAGTCGCAGGGAAGTACTTCTCCAGGAAGGCTTTCTTCATCTTGGCCCATGTGTCAATGCTCCCTGGGGCCAAATAGTAGAACCAATCATTGGTTGAATCCTTTAGAGAGAAAGGAAAGGCCCTCAGCTTGATCTGGTCCTCAGTAACGCCTCTTGGCTTCATGCTGGTGCAGGCGGCATGGAACTCAGATAGATGTTTGTTGGGGTCTTCTCCACTCATCCCATGGAAGTGGGGGAGTAAGTGGATTAACCCAGACTTGAGCTCAAAGTTTACTCCATCTGCCAGCTCAGGGAATTGCACAACCAACGGTTGCTGTTGCAGATTAGGGGCAGTCAACTGCCTCAACGTGGGTGCTTCGTCAGCCACCTCAAAACAAGGATTGTCAAAACACAAAGTTCTGTTTGTCTTGCGGTTCCTAGAAAGGGCTCTCTCAATTTCTAAATCACAAGCAAGAAGAGGAGAGTCAGTAGCACGGGTGTGGACCATAAGATAGGTCCACACAAAAATTGACACACAAACACGCACAAAGAAAAATCAAAACTTGCCTCCCCGGCAATGGCGCCAATTTGACAGGAGCTAAAGTCGTGATGCCCAATCAAAGTAAATCCTTAAAAACCTAAACTAGTAGAATAGGCAAGCAAGGGTCGAATCCCACATGGAGGAGTTATCTTTCTAAGTGCACAAGTGTATGTCAAAGTAACAAAGGGGGGGTTTGTTGGTTGGTTGATCGCAAATAAACAAAGTAAGTAAAACAAAGGTTGTAATCAATTGGAAAAAATACTTAGCCAGACAAATATCCACCATTCATTTGATTGATTGATCCTAGATTATCTCTATTTCTTCCTATGATTATTCCTGTCCCTATTCTAAATTAGTTACCAGTCCAACTAATCCTGGCAACCCTAACTATCGAACGCACGAGAAACTATCAAGATTTAGAACAATAGCAGCAGGAAGCATAGGAATTAATCACGATACATACAACACTACAACTCGCAGCATTTAACACATAATCAACTCTCTTTCATAATAAACTAGTCCAACTAGTCCTAGAATATCATGGTTGCTACACAAGATAAGGGATTTTAACTCAAAATATCCAAACCCTAGCAATAGACAATTACTAATATCAACTAGGTGATCAATCTAGTCAAATCAATAAAAATCAATAGGAATAAGCTCAAGAGAAAAGATATAATCCAAATGAACAGGAATAGAATTATAACCTCACAATCATATATCAAATGAAGGCTTCAATTGTCGAACTAAGCAAAGGTTGCTTAGTTCTTCATAGTCTTGAAACAAAAACCCAAAGGGAAAAATATAACTGAATAATAGTTTGAATGATAAAACGATGATCTAGGAACTAGGTTAAATAGCCTAACTCCCAAAACCTAATGCTAAAAGATAACAAACATAGTCTAAAAAGGAAATATAATAATCGGAATAAAAGAAATAAAATAAAAGGAAATAAAAGTAAAAACAAAATCTTTGGATGAAGTCTTCAGCGCGTCTGACGATGGGATTTCCGCGACCGCGGAAAATTAAGTTCTGATCTTCGCTGCTCTCGGCTTTTTCGCAACCGTTGCTAATTCTTCCGCGATCGCGGATTCTCGCGTTGTTGCTCTCTTCGTCTCGTGATGTTCCGCGACCGCGGCGGTGAATTCCGCGACCGCGGAAAACTTTCTGTAAAGGTCTTCCAACTCCTTCTTCATTCCTCCGTCTTCTCTTGTGCTTTTCTTTTCATCTTCTTAATGTCTTCTTTTAAGCTCCTCCAAACCACCATAATCATCCTTCTTCTACTCAACTCCATACTCCACAATTGTGCTCTAAACATCTCCAAATGGTACCCAAAACATCGATAACAACTCCTAGATAAACACTACAAAGTAGCACTGATCAAGAACCTACAACTATAGGAGAAGCATTGAAGGATCCTGACTGAATAAATGCCATGCAAGAAGAACTGCATCAGTTCGAAAGGAACAAGGTTTGGAGGTTGGTTCTTCGACCAAGGAACAAGACCGTGATTGGAACTAAATGGGTGTTCAGAAATAAACTGGATGATCAAGGTTAGGTCACAAGGAACAAAGCAAGGCTGGTGGTGAAAAGTTACAATCAACAGGAAGGAATTGACTATGATGAGACATTTTTTCCTGTTGCCCGGTTGGAAGCCATAAGACTTCTAATAGCTTACTCCTTTTTCCACGGATTCAAACTGCAACAAATGGACGTAAAAACCGCTTTCTTGAATGGAGTTCTCAAGGAGGAGGTCTATGTGGAGCAAACACCTGGCTTTGAAGACGCTTCCCAATCTGATCATGTCTACGTTCTTGACAAAGCGTTGTACGGTCTCAAACAGGCTCCAAGGGCCTGGTACGATAGGCTCTCACAGTTCCTTCTGGCTCATGGATATGTTCGTGGAAAGGTCGACAAGACTATGTTCCTTCTGAAGGAGGGACAACACACTCTGGTTGTGCAAGTTTACGTGGATAATATCATCTTTGGTTCTACAGATGATAAACTGGTTCAAAAATTCTCAAATCTGATGGCCAGTGAATTCGAGATGAGCATGGTTGGGGAACTCAAGTTCTTCTTGGGTCTTCAAGTCTCTCAGGGAGATGATGGAACCAAAGTGCACCAGCAGAAGTACCTCAGGGAATGTGTCAAGAAATTCAAAATGTCTGATGCAAAGCCCTTTACAACTCCTATCTCTCCAAACAATCCAATGGGAAAGGACGAACATGAGCAAGGAGTTGATCCATCTCTCTATCGAAGAATCATATGTTCGCTTCTCTATCTTACTGCAAGTAGACCTGATATTATGTATAGTGTGTGTCTATGTGCTCATTTTCAGGCTGATCCCAAAGAGACACACATCAAAGCAGTGAAGAGGATTCTGAGATACTTGAAGGGAACAGATGATCTATATCTGTGGTATCCAAGGGGTGGAAACTTTGATCTAGTTGGATACATAGATGTTGACTTCGCAGGGAACAAAGTATAAAATCTACATCCGGAATGGCTCAGTTCCTTGGGCCGTGCTTAGTCTCCTAGGGGTCAAAGAAGCAGAATTCAATTGCTCTATCAACTGCAGAAGCCGAATACATAGCCGCCACTGCTTGTTGCACTCAACTCCTATGGCTTAAACAACAACTCAACGACTATGGTATTCTTCTTGACTCTATTCCCATTCTCTGTGACAATACTAGTGCAATAATTATCTCCAGGAATCTTGTGCAACACTCACGTACCAAGAATATAGAGATAAGACATCACTTCTTACGTGACTGTGTGGAGAAAGGGTTGGTGTCCATGGACTTCTGCGGAACCAAGGATCAAATCGCTGACATTTTCACCAAGGCACTAAATAGGGAACCCTTCGAACAGTTTCGTATGGAACTAGGTACGATCTCTCTAAACTGATTGTCTATCTTTTATGTTCCCTCGATGATTGGCTAAATTACATGGTAAATTGTGAAAGTTTAATCATCATGTCTTGATGTGCATTCATTCTCTTGATCATTAATTGAACAACTTGCTTAGACTCGTGCTAATACTTCACTGATGTGCAAAATTTCATGCATGATCATCTATGCTATCATCATAATACATGAATCAGCTTTCTTTTGGCCCAAAAGAGTCAACTTGATGCTTTGATCCCTCACTATAAGCCCACATGATTGTTGACTCTACAGCTTGCCCTATCCATCATGATTGATGCTTCCTATGAGCCCCTCTAATCATCCACATCTGGGAGCCTCTCATTCATGATTAAATACTTTATAAATTCTCGTATATTTTTGTGTGATGTTCTTTGTACCCTCTCTGGTAACGTTACCCCCTACATCACACTCTTCTAATTTCCTTGGGAAGTCGAGAAACGAATCGTCGCCTATGTGGCTTGTAGTTGGGACTTGACAAGTATGATATGTAATGATGGCCTGCAACTGCGTGGGATGTGTTATGTGCATTTAAGATTAAAGTGATGTTTGTCGCGATTGAGATTTTGTGGGATTTGATGGATTTGGACAGAATCTTTTACATGATTTATTTTTGGAAGATATCTTATTGGTTGTGATCTTTGGAAAAAGAAGGAAAGAAGAGGATTAGGAGCAATATCCTTAGTACGTGAAAAGATATGGAAAAGGATTCTCGAGGTTACTCTCCTCCTACATATATGGCGACTTAAGCTAGCTTACCCCACCACTCCCGTATGTTGTAAGAAAAAAAAAGTCTGAAGGTGTAAACTCTGGGGGGGAACAATAGGAGCAACCTGATCTGAGGAAGGAACTAAAGTGGTTGTCCCGCGCATGTCTACACTGGCGGAACAACAAAGATGTCTTATGGAGGATGTGCATGCCCTGATTACTCTTCATTCTTCGGCTCCCTCTGCTGGCACCAGTGGCGCATGATTCGTCTTTTTTCACTTACCAACCCCTCTTTGGTTCCCAGCACATATATCCCCTTGCTGTTTTATTTCTCGTTGTCTCTGTTTCATGTGTTTGCCCTGGTGGGCATGTTGATCATGTTTGGTTTCTTTGCATATTTTGTCGTTGTCTGAGTACGATGTTTATGTTTGTTTGCTTTCTTTTAATTAACAAGAGGTTGTCTGTTTATCTTGACGTGTTCATTTTCCTTTTGCTATTTACTTATGTTTTTGATGATGCCAAAAGGGGGAAAATGACTGATAGCTTTAGTTGAGGGGGAACAAATCATGTCTTCATATCTGCTGGACTAAGGGGGAACTATTATGCCTAAGTGTGAAACTTTCTCTATACAACTGTATTTATCTCATATGTATGTTTTATTGTCAAGGATGTTTGTCACCATCAAAAAGAGGGAATTTGTTGAATTCCTTAGGTTTTGATGGTAACAAACATTCAACTAATCTGGTAATCAAGTGTTTCAGGAACAATACAGTTGTCACAGGGAACCATTAGCAGCGCATGATTACAAAGGGAACAAAGCTCTCTCCATATGCTTTGTTTCCTCTCAAGGAACAGCAATGCCGAACAAACATCAAGCTGCGAATGGAGTGAAGAATAATCAGCATGAAGATTGTCTTTGAAGATCTCGCGGTTGCAGAAAAGGAAATCAAGCGGATCATGCCGATTGGAAGTTGAAGAGAGAGAAAAGATATTATCTTATCTCGTTTGTGATATCTTAGGAAATCTTTCCTTAGATAAAGTATACGGTTAAGATTATATCTTTTAGATAATATCTTCTTGTTACCGATTTTAGAAGAGAAAGATCTTATCTTGTTAAACAAGTTTATCGAGTTGTATAAGTAGAAGTGTGAGATTCATTTCTAGTTACGAACTCAGAGCAATTAATTGAGAGAAAAAGAAAGTGAAGTGTTTGTGAGTCTTAGAAGAGTGGTTCGTATTCACCATTGTAGAAGGGATTCAAATCTAGGTGGGAAGTCTAGGGTTTGAAGTTCAGGCTATAAGTGTAAGAATAAGAAATCAATAAGACAAGTAGACTCTTCAAAATCCTCTCAAGCGAGAAGCTTGAAGGTAGTGATTTTACTTGATTAGTTATTTGACTGATTAAGGTTTCCACTATACATAGTGAGTTCTCTATATTATCTTTCTTACTATAATATTATGTTGCACCTTCTGTGGGAACAAAGCATTTATTTCCTCAGATGTAACACTAACGATCCAACAATAACTTATGCACTAAATGTGCATAGAAAATTTTGGGCCGGATACAAAAAAATCGCCCAAAGAAAAACAAAAGTTGGCCCGTAATAAAAAAATTGACCGGTTTTACGTCGGTCAAAAGTGCATGAAATCATATTGGAATGTGTATAACTTTTGCAAAGAATGTGCATAGAAAACTTTGGCCCAGAAAATAAAAATTCCGCCCTAAAAAAATAAATTTTGGGCCCGGAAAAAATAAAAAATTACGGCCAACGTTGGCGTTGACCCACTTAAATGAAGCTTTTATCTCCATCCTTGGATGTAAGTTCATCCAAGAGTGGATGTTCATTCTCATTTTACACCATAAGCCTCATTCTCACTTGATCAAGCCCCTAATAAACATAGTAATTAGTAAAGTATAATAGAATACCTCATATATATATATATATTATTTGACTATTTAAAAACTTATCGTAAATTACGATAAATCCAATTGTATAAATTTTACAAAGTACACTAATATATTAAAATATCAAGTAATCTAATTATAAAAAATATCTAAAATTAAAAATGCCATAGACCCGTGCGTAGCACGAGCGCACATGTAACTAGTTAAGATTAATAATAGATCCATTCAACTTTAGGTGAAATTAATGATTTTTCTCGAGTGAAATTATTTAGTGTAACATAATTTTTGAAACTCAAGTGCTAGTCATGATCCACTTGTTGTATGGAGAAACTAATAAATATATTAAGACAATTGAGATGGAGAGTAAAAGGAAGAGGGCTGTCAGATTTATCAACACGAATCAATTATTGACATTATTATTCTCTGGAAAATGATTGTGCTCTACTTCATATCTTTGAAATACTTCAAAATGATTGGAAATTTAGGATGAAGAATAAGATAATGTAAACTAATTAGTTACAATGGGATTGTCTATCTCAAAACCAACGGAAGAGAAATTAAACTCCTTTGTTTTTGAGATTATTTATGATTTTAGAATATGCTTTTGTACGTTAGATTAATTTAGTTAATAAAATTCAAAATTGAAATAATATTAAAAATTTATAAAAACTAATATGGTAAATTATAACATAAATCTCTTGATACATATAATGATAAGGATTTCATACGATTAGAATTAAAAGTATATATACAAATTTATATACAAATTATAACATTAATCTCTTGATACATAAATCTCTTGATACAATATGGTAAATTATAACATAAATCTCTTGATACATATTATTTATGATTTTAGAATATGCTTTTGTACATGCCCTTAGTATAGGAAGAGATTCTGGAAGTTTTGGATGAAATCTTTGTGAAATCTTTGTAATTATATTAGAGAGAGATTAGTGGTAGATTTAGGATTAAATTAGAAATATATTATTGCTAGGCTTATGATAGAACTCTTTGACTTGTAATTATATATTTTAAAAAAATATTAAAAAATGAGAAAACGACACATGGCAGATCATGAAGTGGCTTAATTAAGGGATGACATGTGACCTAGTTAGGTTATAGTTTAGTAGATATATACTAGATTAGTGGTGGCTTATTCTTGAAGTTTTGAATTAAATCGTTGTAATTATACTAGGAATATATTAGTGGTAGATTTAGGATTAAATTAGAAAGAGAATATTGCTTGGCTTATGACAGAAATCTTTGATGTGTAATTAAATAAATATTTATAAAAAAAATGACACGTGATAAATAATGAGGTGGATTAATTAAGGGGTGTCATATGACACAATTATGTTCTAGTTTAGTATACATATAGTAGATTAGTGGTGGCTTATTCTCGATTTTTTGGATGAAATCTTTGTGATTGATTTGTAATTAGATTAGAAAGAGATTAATGGTAGATTTATGATTAAGTTAGAAAGATATTATTGTTAGGTTTAAGATAGAAAGCTTTGATTTGTAATTAAATATATTTGAAAAAATAAAAATAAGAAAATGATACATGACAGATAATAATATGGCTTAATTAGAGGATATCATGATTAGGTTTAAGTTTAGTATATAATAGATTCTTTTGGTTGATTGAGATATTTGATTATTTAGCTAAAATATAATCCATTGGTTTCACAATATTTGATCTTATAAGTTATAATTGTTAATTCATGTTATTTGACTTTCTACTTATAATCAATACTATTTTCTTAAAAAAGAGTTACATCTAATTTCAATGCTTTTTTTTTATATTATATATACTTTTTATTAATTATTCATGTAAAAATTTATCTATTTTACTTCTAATTTGTGTTAAAAAGTATAAAATAAACAAAAGATACAAATATTGTAAAACAAATGAAATACAATAATTATGGTATTAAGTCACAGTTATATATTATAATTTTTCAGATTGATCACAAGTTTTTTGGTACTGCAAATACAATTAATTTTAAAACACAACCAAATTTAAATGAGTTTGGTTTAGTACAAAGAAAATATACTTCGAATAGTCTAGCTACTTGAAACTATTTTCCCCATCACATATTCTATATTAGGTGTTGGCAGTGTTCGGTTGGTAGGAAGTGTTGGTTGAAGTTGAAGGAATTTGGTTGAAGTTGAAGCAAAATCTTAATGTTGGAGGGGGGGTGACATTAAGGAATTTTGGGGGTTGAAGTGGGAGTTGAAGCAATTTGCTTCAACTTCAACCCATTTGCTTCAACTTCACCGAACGAGCCCGTTATCTCTAAAAGCTGACACACCACGATCATTTTAGAATATCAACGCAATTAGAACTAGTTATCAAATTGATCGTTGTTTTGCAATTTTTTATAGTGTAAGAATTATATTGGTTTAAAATTTGTTTGAAAATTTGTTTATAGTATTCTTTATGAGAACGAGAAGTTTTAAATCAGTCAAGATTTCTTTCACTTAATATTTATGGTATTGATTTGCAATTAGATTAGCCGTTACATTTACTTCATGAAAAATATGGAAAATCTACACTATCACAAAATTTTCTAACAGACAAAAAATATCAAAGATAACAATCTCAATATCCCTCGATCAATATCAGATTTAATTTAACAATTTTCAAATTTCAATTTTAATGTTTTGAAGTCTCACTTCGTTAGCCTTAATAAGTACATTGCGCATAACAAGCACTTCTTTTTTCAACTAAGTGGATTTGTCACTTTTTTCTTCAAATATCAAAATCGGTTCACCTTTTTCATTTCTAAAAATAAATCGTAGCTCGAATCCCCGTTTAATTTTGTCGAGCCATTCAGGTTGATTTTGATAAATTTGTCCGACGACTTCTTCCACCATAGATTTTTCTGGTTCTCCCATTTGATTTGGATATATACATATTTGCATATTGGCTAAGCAATTAGGATTCCATAATTTTGTTCATTTCCAATTTGATATCAAGTTTTGAATATAGGTTGTTAAGTTTGTAATAACTCATTCGTCATCATTATTTGCTGAAAATGTTTTTAGGTTTTGTTGGTACCAATATTCCACCAAGTGATTATTAATTCCATAAATTGATTTTTATTCAAATTGTTCATGATCTCATTCAAGATGTCTTTTACCTTTCAATTTTCATGAATCAGGGTTTTTAAGTCTTTTTAATCATAGAAATAATTTTGAAGATCGTTTGTGGAGTATTATTACATTAGAGCAAAAATATTTTGTGTCTTCAGTTTGATAATTGTAAGAAATGCATTCCAGATGGGTATCAATTCTCCTTACCTTAGTCTTGATTTAATTTCTAGTTGATCTCTTAAGTCATTTGTTGTTTTACTATGCAATTGGTAATTTCAATTCTTCTACTTTAATTATTTAGCATTTAAAATTATCTTATTTATTGTATATACGGATAAATTGACAAATAATGTGAGAGGGGTGATTAGTGTATTTTTAATTATAACAATTTCAGATATTCACCCAAAAGTTTTTTTTTTTTTGTTTTGATGGAAATATTCACCCAAAAGTTAATAACTTCTAAATGAGAAAAAAAAAAACTGACGCTCGTAGCCGTGCGGTGCACGTGCTACTAATTAGGCGTAGTAACTCAAGAAAGATTCTGAAACTGACGCGCCACACGAGTGGACTATTTATTCTCACTTTCTCAGCAATGCGTGGGGCCACTCGTCCACGTCACTTTTCTAAAATTCTCAATGACGAATTGGCAAATTAATTTATTCTGAATTGTCTTATTCTTTTTCTGTTTTAATAGAGCTAAACGACAATATAAGAGTAGACATTAAGCATTTTTCTATGCCTTTTATTATTGATCAATGATATCTTTCGGTTTTAGTTATAATAAAAAAGATTATATCTCAATCACAGAGTTGTTATTAGGCATTTATATAGGAGTAATTGTAACTGTAGTTAACTTGTAATAAAATAAAAGTGAAGATAAGTAATTTCTTGTTGGAATATAATTGTCTCCATCTAAAATTGAGACATAACTTGTCTAGTATATAAGTTTGATGAACTACTCCTCCTATTGTCAATTGATTTTAGGATGAAACATCATTGGGCTTATGTACTAGGCCTATCTGCGCCTATACGCTCGTGTCCGCACGACCCCCAGTCATTGGGCCCACGGACTTTCACATGGTATCAGAGCGAGTTCGGTCTTGGGTCCCTTTATTGGGTTGGTTGGGTCTGGCTATAAAGAGATTGAGATGCCCACCCACACCCTTTTATTCAAGTGTCAACTGGGCCTGACCAATTGCCTGCCCGTTGTACTTGTAGGGGCGTGTTGGAATATAATTGTCTCACATCTAAAGTTGGGACCGAACACGCTCTGATATCATGTCAAAGTCCGTGGGCCCAATGACTGGGGATCGTGCGGACACGAGCGCATAGGCGCCGATAGGCCCAGTACATAAGCTCAATGAAGTTCCATCTTAAAACCAATTGACAATAGGAGGAGTAGTTCATCAAGCTTATATACTAGGCAAGTTATGTCTCAACTTTAGATGTGAGACATTTATATTCCAACACGCCCCCGCAAGTGCAACGGGCGGACAATTAGCCAGGCCCAGTTGACACTTGGACAAACGGGTGTGGGTGGGCATCTCAATCTCTTTATAGCCAGACTCAATCAACCCAAGAAAGGGACCCAGGACCGAACCCGCTCTGATACCATGTCAAAGTCCGTGGGCTCATAGACTGAGGGTTGTGCGGACACGAGCGCATAGGCGCAGATAAGCCAGTACATAAGCCCAATGAGGTTTCATCCTAAAACCAATTGGCAATAGGAGAAGTAGTCAATCAAGCTTATATACTAGGCAAGTTAGGTCCCAACTTTAGATGTGAGACATTTATATTCCAACATTTCTTAATTTTATAAATTTAGAACATTGAATAATGATTCTCAAATTTATTTTTGTAATTAAATTATTATAAATAAAGTCCTTGATTTAATTATAATAATTAGTTAGTGTAAGTTCTTACATTTGAAAATTAGCATACCTATCATTCACATATACTCCATCCGTTAAGTTTTAATTGACATTCTAGCAAATTTTAGACAAAATAAGAAATCAATTATTTCCCCATATTACCCTTATGATTAGTGACTAATTATTTTTTTATTAGTGCTCATGAAATCTCATAAAAAATAAAAGAAAATAAGAAAATCAAAAGAAAATCTCCTCTGGTTGATCATTAGATTCTAGAAAATGGGGAACAATGAATAAAAAATTGAAAACCCAAATAATAAAAATAAAAGAATTAATAAATATGAGGGTAAATCTGAAAAAAATAGGTGAAAAA
Source organism: Rheum nobile (assembly GCA_027886185.1). Classification (NCBI taxonomy): domain Eukaryota; kingdom Viridiplantae; phylum Streptophyta; class Magnoliopsida; order Caryophyllales; family Polygonaceae; genus Rheum; species Rheum nobile. Next base: position 235,150 of record WOAB01000066.1, read on the forward strand.
GTCTAAAATATATATATTAAAGCAAAGGAATTTAGAACCACTATATTGATTTCGGCCCCACAAATCCTATGTATCAATTTGTGATTAATTCACATTTTTATTAATATTTCTATTCAATTTAAATCACAATATATAATCATAACTAACCTCAAATATTTAAAATTTTAAATCACAATATCTAATCACAACTAATTTCAAATATATAAAAACTATATACAATTTTTTATAAAATTTGATTTCTACAAATTACATATACAATAAGCTTATAATATATGTCAAAATAATATATGATAAATTTCCTATTAAACTTATATATAAAATACATCTTATATTCGTTATGTAATTAGTAATTTTTTCATGAGTTTGCATATATAATTTGACATATATAAATTTATGGGCTAAAATCATACAATATATACAATTTCCAACTCATAGTATATGTGTATTTAAAATTCAGCCCACTATATTTTATTATTAAACATACATATTTCATGGTCCATCTATATATATATTAAGGCCCTTGCTATTTCACACACGGGTAAATTTTTTATTTCACGCACTGCTTCGTACGTGACGTACCAAATAAATTCGCCCGTGACGAACAAAACGACGTGGACCGTGACGCACGGAATAGAGTCGCCTGTGACAGACCACCTTAAACCGTCCGTGACGCACCAAACCAATCTGTGCGTCACGGACGAAGTCGCTGCATATAAATGCAACGACTTCATCTCCCCCGACCCACATCTCATTTGCATCTCAGCCCCTTCGCGATTTTGCTTCCAAGTCAAAGTGTTCGTTTCGTCACGTTTCGATTCAATCCGTCCGTCACGATCCATAAGGTTAGTTAAATCTGTATTTGTTCTTCCCTTAGTTTAATTATGTTGAAATTATTGAAGTTGTTAGAAAATTTTAATTTTTTTTTCATTTTTGGATTACTTGTCTAGGGTTAGATTTACACATCCAGATCTACACTTACGATCCATAAGATTGATTTAATGTCGGTTTTGAATGTGGATATACAGTTACGAAATCTGAAGGAAAAAAAAATCGATCTGCAAAGAACCGGATCTGTTTAAACTCAGCCATCCAGATCTGGTCCGTGACGCATGGACTGAGTTCATCTGTCACGGACGGATCGGTTTGATCCGTCACGGACGGATCGGTTTGATCCGTCATGGACGGATCGGTTTGATCCGTCACGGACGGATCAGTTTGATCCCTCACAGACGGATCGGTTTGATCCGTCACAGACGGATCGGTTTGATCCGTGACGGACGGTTGTTGATGTTTTTGTTGTTTTGGTTGTTGATGTTTTTGATGCTCTTCCTGAAGTTTTATTTTTTCCTATTTCAGATGAAAACGAAACAAGATTTGCACGTCACAGAAGGTGGAATGCTGTACGTGAGGAGCAAGAACAGGAACAAGTAGACAATGCTTTAGTATATCGAATGAGGTAGAAGAAATCCAAAAACAATGACGAAGCAGGACCGAGTACGAACCGTGACCCTCCTGCTTTACCGGTGTATGCAGACCCGACACTCGACAACACGACGCTTAATGATCCACCTATATACCAGAATGACCCGGATGTGGTAAGTAACTATACATATTCTTAAATTATCGGTTATTTAATATTTTTTCTAATAATTTGTTTTATAGGATACGACATGGTATGTACCTTCTACATCTGAGGAGCGTAGTGGTTGGTACGTACCTCATGCACCTCAACAGTCTAGTGGTTGGCCCATGTGGCCAGGATGTATGGGTGGGCAAGCATATTAGCCCGCTCAACAACCTCATTTCGAGGAACCAGCACAGAAACAAGATGCTCCTACACAACGTAGAGGGCCTAGGCAGGGTAGAGAGCCTAGACAGGATAGAGAGCCTAGACGAGATAGAGAGCCTAGGCAGGCTAGAGGTCGGAATGCAATCGATCCCAAGTTAATAGGACCTGTACCGGGAGGTCGGGAGGTCCGGAGATCCCAGACCTGCTGTTTAGTTTCACTGCCCACAATGCATATTTCATTTATCAGGACATTGTAAGTTATCAATACTTGAGCTTGTTATTAAACTATTATATTTTTTTGTATCTAACTTGTTCTTTTTATAGGAGCGATAAACTCTCACGTTGCAGCTCAGACAAGAGCAGCTACGAAAATGGAGGCTTGACGATGACTCTACATGGTGCGATCTTGCCAAAAACAGCGGCATCACTCATTTGCAGGACTTGATGTACACTTATGTAGATCAGCCGTTGATTTCTGCATTTCTGGAGCGATGGCAGCCAGAGACAAATTCATTTCATATGCCATTTGGAGAGATGACAATCACTCTCCTGGATGTGTACAAATCCATCCGTCACAGACCAACTCAATTTGTCTGTCACGTACTGTTTTTGATTCAAAAAACAAACACGAACAAAGATGAAGTCTTGCCATTTTGCACTCAACATAACAACGCTCAAAACTAAAACATGCAGTTTTTTGCACACAAAATCTACAACTTTTTAATATAACTTAATCAAAGATGAAATTTTTATGAACATGTAGTCACAACTACTGAAATTACCTTAAGAAGGTGTTTGTTTTGGGGTAAGAACAACTAAATCATATACATTCACAAGAAAAACCCATAAAAATCTTAACTTTTACTAACATGTAACGTAAAAACTTAAAAAACATACCTCATTGTAATTGTATGCATTTGCAAGATCTTCTCCACCATTGAAGTTGGAAAAATCATCTTCATTTGCCATGGAATGAACTATTGGAAGATGATGACAATGGAAGATGTATGTGGGAGGGAAAGGGAAGAGTGATGATGGCTTAGGGTTTAATGTTGGCCGTAATATTGGTAAAGATATGACGGTAGTTAATGTAGTTAGGTGGGGACAAGTAACATTCAATTTTCTGGTTTAGGGTTCGTCCGTCACGGACCATCACAATCCATGCGTCACGTACCATCACAATCCATGCGTCACGTATGGATGTATTCTGTCCGTCACAGATGGATTGGGTTGGTCCGTCACGGACCAACCGGTGCGTGAAATAGAAAATTGCCCGGTGCGTGAAATAGAAATCGTGTATATTAAAGCTTTTAAATGCTTATCAACTATAATTTTGCTATTTGTTACCGAAATTAATTTGTAGTTTATAATGTGGTTTGTTAGCAGATTCTCCTCAAAACTAGATTAAAGTTTTTTTTCTTCAAAACTCTTAACAATCTATCTTAATCTATATATATATATATATTAAAGCAAAGGAATTTAGAGCCATCATATTGGTTTCGGCCCCACAAATCCTATGTTTCAATTTGTGATTAATTCACATTTTTATTAATATTTCTATTCAATTTAAATCATAATATCTAATCACAACTAACTTCAAATATATAAAAACTATATACATTTTTTTATAAAATTTGATTTCTACAAATTACATATACAATAAGCTTATAATATATGTCAAAATAATATATGATAAATTTCCTATTAAACTTATATATAAAATACATCTTATATTCGTTATGTAATTAGTAATTTTTTCATGAGTTTGCATATATAATTTGACATATATAAATTTATGGGCTAAAATCATACAGTATATACAATTTCCAACTCATAGTATATGTGCTTTTAAAATTCAGCTCACTATATTATATTATTAAACATACATATTTCATGGTCCATCTATATATATATATTAAATCTTTTAAATGCTTATCAACTTTAATTTTGCTATTTGTTACCGAAATTAATTTGTATTTTATAATGTGGTTTGTTAGCAGATTCTCCTCAAAACTAGATTAAAGTTTTTTTTTTCAAAACTCTTAACAATCCATCTTAATTATTTTTTAATTTTTGTGCTTTTTATTAAAAATTTGTAAATGCTACTATTTATTGAATAAATTATAAATTTAAAACTCTTAACAAACTGTCTTAATTTTTTATCACAATTTTATATAAATATTTTATTAGATTTGGTAGTTTCATTTGTGATATTTATATTAAAAAACTGACTTCGTGGGTTCAATTAGATAAATCAATGTTGTTATAATTGAAGTAAATGTTTGATTAAATAAATAAAGTTCTTAGGACTAGACTATTTAGATTTGGATATTTTATTCTATCGTATTTGAATTTTTAGAACAGATTTTAGATTTCATAATTATATTTTGTTTTCCTTAAACCTAACTTAAAACAAAATATTAAATATATATTTACAATTGATTGATACCATTACCATATCATAACAAATCTTAATTTTCTTTTACATTTTTTATTTTGAAATAATGATATCATTTTATATTATTCAATTTACGTATATGTATTTAAATATTTAATAAGCCATTTTTAATGGAAGATATTTATAATTATATTTAGAAATAATTTGTATACTAGAGGTATTAATTTTTTTATATTTTGTTTATGTAAATTAATGTTAAATTATTTTTAATTTTTTTGGATTGTTTTGATCGCATCCTTATCATAATTGATTGTATATGATTTGATACAATTTTGTAAAACGTTAACAAAAAATACTTATACTTTCATAAAATATTTATTGATAAGCCATTATTTAATTTTTTAACAAGTTGATGTGAATTACATTGCTTTTAACTCATTTTTTAAGCTGTCAACCATTTTTTTATGTTTTATTTAAGAACTATATATTTCCAAAATTTCAAACGTCATGTGGTTCAATTTTAAGAAATATTTCAAATATTTCTTAAATGTAATAATAATACCAAATATTTTTTTAAAACCAAAGATATCAGATTTGTGTTTCAATTTTATTTACTTATGGCATGTGCTTCAATTTTAAGAACTATATATAAACTTCAATTCATTTTTAAGTTAGCTATTTGTGGTTAATTATTTTTTAAAATTTTATGTTTTTAAAATTAACTAATTTTATACCCAAAATCTCACCCAATCTCCATGAGTAAACAGATAAAAAACTAACTTATTTTTATAACAATATCCTTTAACAATCTATTTGCCTAAGTTATTTTTTTCGTAAAACAACTTATTGATAATTCATTCAAAAGATTATTATATATATGACTTCGGTAATTTATTGTCCAAAAGATTTGTAAATGTGACGTTTTTTTATATAGCCTAAGGGAGTAAGGATAGATGATAAGGATTCATATTTAAAAATTAAAATTATAAATTCTGTTAAATATATATGTAAAATAATTTCAAATAAAAATTCTATAGAATTTGTCTCAAGTTGAATTATTGTCAAAATAATCGTATCTTTATATCAAAATAGTTGAATTATTTGTTTAACCAGCTCATATATGTTAGTTATGAGAATCTAAATTGATAACGAGTTCATAATCATTAAACTACAAAAATAATTATACATCTTTTCTTTTAAATAGAATTTGTATACATCTCTCATTGTGTTATTGTAGGTGGATAACGATACTCTATTTTATATAATTTTTTAATAAAGTATATTAAAATATATAATATAAATGAAATAGTGGGATCCGTTGAACTCGAATTCACATTGTGGTCGGGTTCGAGTCGAGTTTGGGCCTTTCTGATTCAGGTCCTTCTTGACTAGACCTGATCAAACGCGGGCCGGAGCCAAATTTTGAGCCCGTTTTTGCGGGCCCGGGCCGGGTCGAGCCCGTTTGTCGGGCCCAACATGCTAACCGTGCCCGCCCGGAAGAGCGGGTCGGCCCGCATGTCATATAACCTATTTTTAAATTATTTTTTACTATATTTAAAAAAAAATTGGTATTTAACGGGCCGGGCCGTTAAATTATTTTTTAATGTATTTTTTAAGCTATATTTATTTTTTAATGTCTTTTTTAAATATATTTTTATATAATTAAAATTTTATACGGGCCACGGGCCGAGCGGTCCGTACGGGCTTGACACTGTTACCGGACCCGGGCTGAAACCCTTGTCCAAGCCCGTATTGCTTGGCGGGCCGGCCCGCGTTTGCTCAGGTCTATTCTTGACCCAGTGAATTTCAAATCGGGTCTCAATCCAAAATATTCTGATCGGGTCGGATTTTCAGACCGATCAATTTAAGACATGTCTAATGTTTATTATAAATTTAATAAAAAATAAGAATCCAATCCCGTGCTTGACACAGGCAATAAACTAATGACAATTAAAACTTAATAAAAACTTAAGCCTAGAACGTTAATTATGTTAAGTTGGAATATTATATTGGATTTGACACAAATTAATGGACACCCATTAGTCATTTGGAAGATAGCTACGAATTTTTGTAATAAAAAAAACTTTGAAAGAGAAGAAAGACAAAATAATTAAAAACTATTTCTGCTTGTTTTAAGAAAAAGAATAAAAATTAATTAGGTGTTGGAGAATGATTAAGACATGTATTGTTACATGGCCAGTCAAGCCGACACCAAGTTTTGCATATGGGGCCATTGCACGTGTGTTGCTTGATTTTATAAGTAATTCCCTATTTTTCATCATTTTGTTTAACTAACCTCTGGAAGATTAGGTTTGTCTAATTAATCATATGTCTATATCTTAATGTCATTCTCTAATTATACAACTTGGCTGGGAGATAATCATATAAATTATAAAACAAATTCCCAGCTAATTTGATATTTTATATATATGCCCCACAAATCCAAAATCATCAAACTAGGGCTCATAGCTAAGTTATGTTACAGCCGGGCTCGTATATATAATGTAACTTAATTTTGAATCAATTAACCCTATATGACAAAACAATGTTGGGATAGTTCATCTACCTATAGTTTGAGTTTTCTTTTCAAATGATATGAAATGTTGAGAAATATAATAAATCAAACTCAACATAAGATTTATGTCATATATGTAAACCCGTTTTTGTTGAACTCTACATGAACTGAATCCCTCTAAATATGACTTCAAACAAGGTGGAGTCTGAACTTCAAGATCGAAGATAAATTTAGTACAATTGATATCGATATCAAAGATATAAAATATGAAATATTGGTATGAATATTAAGATATGAATATAATTATATATCAGGATATCATGTATGAATATGCATGATATTATTAATCATAGTCATATTTTAATACTCATACTCATACCAAATATCATATATTTATTTGATATTGATATTAGAATTATATCAAACACGAATATGAGTATGACTGATCTTTGATATTCTAATATTAATATTAAATGGGCCCTTAATAAGTGCATAACTGGTTGATTTATTAAAGAAACTAAAACCATATTGATTATTGTATAAACTTTGACCCTAAAGTCGTGTCTTTTCGGAATTAAGAATTGTTTAAACACTCTGAGTGCCAATGCAGCAATGAAATTGTCTTTGGTAATCTAAGACATAAATAGGATACTTCCCCTTGAAGAGTATGTTGTGTGTTTGGATAATCAATAAAAGTTTATTTTTATAAGGTAGCCAATAAAAGTTTGTTTAATATAATTATCGCCTTATCTTAATGTTTTTCCTCTTGGATTTGGATTGATTTTTGCAAGTAAAGTTTCAAAAATATAGGATAAAAATTCAAATTTAAAATGTATTGAGTATCTAGGTTTATTTAAAATTTGGATTTGACAGAGAGATAATAAAAAAATATGGATAAAATCTAATCCATCAAATTATACTGTATGGATTGAAAATTTTCTTACTCAATCTACCAGATATCGTACAGGTTCAGAAATTTTTTATCATATCAACATGACATATTATTTCATGTCTAGAGTGAATCGGTGATTAAGATTATTTCATTTGTTTTTTTGTCCAATTATAGGTAATCTGGCTTACGGTGCGTGATTGTCATTAACTCAAAAAAAATTAAACACTTGAATAATACATCTATTAAAAATTGAACTATAGCGCTTGTTGATCCTTTTTACATAAATTACAAATGCACAAAAAAGTTCAACGACAAATTGGTAAACAAAAATACGTATGAATATAATTCTAAGTTGATGCATGAAGATGTAGGCTGAATCGGAAGCAAATATTCAAAGTCCAAAGCTTAAATTATGGAGAATGACATATTAGCCTTCTAACACACACGAAGTTGTCATCTTCTTGAGTGTGTTACAAAAACTATTTGTATCCTTGCAATTTTTGTTTTTACATGTATTTTTGTTGTATTTTATAATCCAGCTTTGTATTTGTATAAGTGATGGTTTTATAAGGTAGAGAATTTAATTGAAAACTTAGGGTTAGGGTTGAACCGGGTTTATCATTATCAAAATTAAGCAACCCCGACTTAGGCCGGTTTGGGGGCTTTAATCTGGTTTTGTGGTGAACTTGGGCCAATCCCGTTGGACGAAGAGAACTGGGCCAAGCCCATCTGCCTGAAGTCGCCGACTCACTTGATGACGCGCGTCATTTTGATTGAAGCTGGGTGCCCTAGCTTTATAAGCTTTTGTCACCTGCTTCCTTGCCACTGTTGCTTGCTGAGCCGTTTCAAAACAGAGAGAAAGAAAGAGAGCGAGTGGAGAGCTTGGCGTCTCTGGTGGTCGACGCCGGCGTTGTTGGTGTCCACCTTGGTCACCATTGTTGAAACTTGCACCGGCATCTTCGTTTGCCTTGAAAAGGGGCCGAAGCCCTTTCTTCTGTCTCCTTACTCTTATTTTTTCCTTTCTCGCTTGTGTTCTCTGTTGTATTTTTTGTAGTTCTACCTAGGGTTTTCGATTGCTCTCTTTGTAAACATATACTTGTGTTTCTTTGATCTCTAGTGCATTTGGGTCTCGTCTCTCGTCTCGAGGCTCCGCGAATGTAGGAAAATCGAACCGCGTGAACAAATCTTGTGTCCCTCTGTTTTTATATTCTTGCATGTGTTTGTTTAGCTTGATTCAAACCTAAAACGAGTAGATCTGTTGAATCTAGGGTTGAAATACGATTACCATTATAATTAAGCTATTGTTTAAGATCTCTAATTACGTAAACATATACTTTTGAAAAAATTGTAAGTGGTAGAAGTAGAAAGAAAGGAATAACTTTCGACTTCGAGATAAGAAAAAGCCAAAAAAGTTGGTCTAACATTTGCATTGAATTTGAGGATTGGACTGGTCAAGGTTGCATTACTTTGAAACCTTTTCTTTTGATTTTATTAAACACAAAAGTACAAAAGTTTCCATTATTTGTTGTGCTTTGCAACAAGGATAAAGACCAAACAAAGTCTAAGAAGTCTTTGATCCCGTGACCGTTGTTGTGTTTCGATCGAGAAGGAAAGTTTTACATCAATTTTTTTAGAAATAAAGTGTTTCATTAGTCCAACTTTTAGACATGACTGACTCCCATTTGATATGGTTGATACATCATTTTTTTTGTTAAGAATAATACACATAATTAGTGTCGATCACTCCCGTTATTGAATATTTTAGATAGTGGTAGTGGGAAATAAAAATGTTACCCTCTCTCCCCTAAAAAAGAGAGTAAAAAAGTATTTTTTTAATGAAATGTGTTTTCAGTTTATTTTTAATTAAGTTAAGCAATGGTACTTTAAGGAATTTGGCTTTCAAATTCTCATGAGGACTATTTCTAATGACGCCTTTTTTTAGTCTTGATCGCCTAGTTTGATCGGTCAAAATCGCTATATATTCAAATCGGGGTACTGTTTGCATACGATGTGATAGATCACTCTCAACATCAATATCTTCATACACCCTCCAGTAGGAATCGAACTCGAAACCTCTAATAGAGTGTTTAAGAAAATCTAACGTCAAATCACTAGACCAACTGAATATTAATTAAATAGTTAATAGCTCTATTTTTTAAAGTATGACTTTTTTATTTATAAAGAACGAGTAAAGGCTTATAATGGACTATACGGGTATTTAGGGCAATTTTTTGGATACGATCACACAGAATTTGACTTTGTTGTAACTCTTTATGTGAGAATGAGAATCCGATATTAGAGAATTTAATTTACGGTTTTTCTAGTATGTGTCGACATGCTAACAAGTTAATATAGAAAATTATTTCAAAATGTTTCTTAAAAAATATGGATAAACTTTAACAAAAAAAAAACTAATAATTAATTATTTTTTTGCTAAAAATAGAATTCTTAGAGTATGTCTATAGACATGTATTAAAAAAAACTTTAACTTATCAACAATATGATTCATTTCATAGAAAATATAATTGATGTGAACGTATGACAAAAACTGAAGATCGTAAAAAATGGAAATTCTTTGCTAATCTGCCTAAAAACGAAGATCGTCAAAAAGGTAAAGAAGATTTTCAAGTTACTTCGTACTCCCTCCGTCCCATAATGTTTATCCTGTTTCGTTTTTATACACTATTCATAATTGAAGAGAATTTTTAAGATTTCTTCCAATATATAAGAAAAAACATAGTCATGTGGGGTCTTGTTTAATTCGTCTCAACGAGTACTTTGATAATATCAAAAAATTATAACTTTTATTAATATGTAATTAGAGATATTAACGATACAAAACCCGCTTCGGCAAATGTGCCCAGTCAAAACAGGACAAACATTATGGGATGGAGGGAGTAATATTTTTGTCAGACGTTAAAGGAGATCTTTACCTTGAAACCCCTCATTCACCAAATGTGATGTTGATTTGATATGAATGGACTAAAATTTCAACTTACACTGCTATTCGTCAAAAGTTTTTTCTAGTGTGTGCCCATGGATACACTATATTTTTTTTTAGCAATAAAACTCTATTTTTAACAATAATTTTTTTAACTATTAGTTTAATTTTTTTACTAAGAGTTTATCCATTCTCTTTTAAGGAATATTTTGAACATAATTTCCTAATTTAGCTTGTTAGCATGTTGATGTGCCCCTGTCCACCATGACTGCCACCGAGGAAGAAGAGGCTATGAGCATTCACTCAGAGGGGCCAATAACAAGATCACGCGCCAAAGCAATCATCAACGCGACACCCATGGTCGTTCGCGTCGTGGCCAGTCAAGGAACACAAGAGACCGTGTTTCTTTAAAGCGTCTTCAACCAAGCCCAGAGAACGCGTTCTCTGTCTGTCTTCTCTCAACCATCCAATGAACGCGTTCTTTTTGAACTGAATACAATCTCTTGAGACATTAATTATTTTAGTTTTTATTTTGGGGCGTGTGTGCCACGCGTGTCGCGTGGGCTGGCCCATTTCGCGAGACTCGGCCCATCCGAGTCCCGCTATGTACTATAAAAGGTCATTTCGACCTTCTTTACTAGGTTACGCATCATTTTAATCTAAGATTATTTGTCGAGAGCTTTTGCCTCCATCTTCTTAGATCTGCGTCACCAAATCTCTGTCTTCTCATCTCCTTCCCCCGCTGCCGACGCTACGGCCACCACTTGATCGTCATCGAGATTATCCAACCCGCTGCCGACGCTACGGCCACCACTCGATCGTCATCGAGATTATCCAACCCGCTGCCGACGCTACAGCCAAGCACTCGATCTCTTTCGAGTCGTTCTCCTCCGCTGCCGCCTTCTCAACACCGCGTTCCACCTTATCTCCCTCAGAGACGACGCGTGCGACTTCCCACCAAGGTCAAAGATCCTTCATCACAAGCAGGAACGCATCACATGTGCCCGTGAACACACACTAAAAAACCGTTCTTCTAATAAGTTACAAGAATAATTTTTCTTTGATGCTACAAAATCCCTAGAGCTAGCTATTATCCTAGCTAGTGCAATAAGACAAATATCCAATTAATCTCATATGGTAGTTGTGTAGGCTAGCTTGTCATTCTTGTTGGAATGGAAGGTTGGACTTTATAGAGCTCATAAAATAATTCACTGATTTGCAAGTTGTATTAACGCTTTATCTTTTTGTTACATCATTCTTTTAGCCTATAAATTTTATTAAGAAGTGTATTATATTTCAGAATTTTGGATAATTATTTATTAGTAAGTTATGATATTTGGTATTGAAAATTATACATATTACTTCTTTTTATACAAATACTTTTATATTGATTGGTTGGAAATTAGGTAGTAGTTAACAAATACTCTATCCATTTAGTTTTAATTGACGTTCAAGCAAATTTCAGACAAAATAAGGAATCAGTTTTTTTTTTCGAGATTATCCTTATGATTAGTGATTAATTACTGTTTTATTATTGATCATGAAATCTAACAATTTTTTTTAAAGAAAATCAGAAAATCCAAAGTTAATCTCATCCGCTTACTGGGAAAGAAAATTTTGAATTGCCAAAACAAAGTTCGATAATGCCACAAAGATTCAAAAAATCAAATGCTTTATTATTGATCATGGGGAATCAGTTAATAAATAATTGAGAAACCCAAAAAAAAATACTAACATGAGGACAAATTTGAAAAAAATATGGCAAAAAAATCTAAAACGACAATTAAAACTTATCAAAGACTTAAGCCTAGAATGTCAATTAAAACTAAACGGATGGAGTAATAAATTTTAGAAAATATTTATAGTAATAATTAATTCTTTAATAATTGTGTCGAAATTTATAATAACAATTATATGTGAACAGTTGGTAAATTAATACGGAGTAGTTCAATACATTTAAGCTTAAATTTGATCACATTTAATTGTTCACTGAACTCACTTTTGATAACCTCGAATATTAGCTTATAGATAAATTGTGTGTTTCCAACCTCGACTAGTGTAGATCCCCGTGCATACATACAAGGGTACTGTGAGCAAAGACAAATTTGTGTGATTTTTCTAGTATATGGTGTACATTTTAAAAAGAAAAACAATAAAGTTTTAGGGATAGAAATTTTCACATATCATGATCTTGCTCAGTGAAATTTAGGTACTGAAAATTTAGCTCAGAGAAGAGAGAGAAATGGAAACCTCACAAACTGAAAATTTAGCTTTGAAAGATAAGAGATTACACGGATGAACATAGGTACTTATAGACACTAGTTGACTGATATCACTAACAAACTTACTGATGTCATAGCCTAACTGACTTCTAACAGAATGCTCTAACAACTTATTCAACTTCTAACAGAATGTTCTAATAGCTTTATTCAGCTAACACTCCCCCTCAAGTGAGGAGTTTTAAACAAGTTAACAACTCCTAACTTGGACAAATGCTTTGTATATTGGTCGTGACATACAACTTTAGTAAAGATGTATGCTGGTTGCTCTTTGGTTGGTATGTAACCAAGTATTACTTCCTTGCTCAAGACCTTGTCTCTCACTAGATGACAATCTCCTTCAATATGTTTGGTTCTCTCATGAAACACAGGGTTTTTGGCAATGTATAAGGCTGACTGATTATCACAATGTAACTGCACAGGATCAACCTTGACTCCAAGATCAAATAACAGCTTAATCAACCAAGTGATTTCACAGCACACCATAGCCATTACTCTATACTCTGATTCAGCAGATGACATGGCCACATAAGATTGCTTTTTAGTTCGCCAATATATCAGTGAAGTGCCTAACAGTATACAAAAGCTTGTTAGAGATTTCCTTGTCATCGGGCAACTCTGCCAGTCAGCATCACAGAAGGCTCTGGGCCTTAATTCTGAATTTCTGGCTAGTAATAACCCTTGACCTGGAGCATTCTTCAAATATCTGAGCACATGCTTTGCAGCCTTCCAGTGATTATCATTAGGTGAATGCATAAATTGACTTAATACCTGAACAACATAGCAGATATCTGGTCTTGTAATGGTTAGATAGATGAGTTTGCCCACCAACCTTCTGTAAGAATTTGCATCCACAATTTCTCTATCTCCTTCTAATGACAATTTCTCTTTTGGATCAAAATGTGTTGCAGCTGGCTTTGCATCTGTCATTCCAGTCTCTTCAAGTAACTCCAATGCATACTTTCTTTGGTTAAGATGAAAGCCTTGTTTTGTTCTGTCCACTTCTATTCCCAGAAAATATCTCAATTCACCAAGTTCTTTCATCTAAAAATGCTTGTGCAAGTGAACCTTAAGATTGTTGATCTCCTTCTTGTTATCACCAGTGATGAGCATATCATCCACATACACAAGAAGAGCTGTGAAGGAATCACCTGTCTGTTTTGTGAATAATGAATAGTTTGCCTTTGACTTCTTGAAACCTCCATCTTTAACCACCTCAGAAATCCTTGCAAACCATTGTCTTGGAGATTGTTTAAGTCCATACAATGACTTTTGCAGTTTGCATACCATGGACTTGGTGTGGCTCTAATCCAGTTTCCCCCCTGAGAGCAAGCACCAAAAGCTTGTTGAAGAGAAGCAAAGGCTGGAGGGAGCTCCATGTAAACATCTTCATCCAGAGAGCCATGAAGAAACGCATTAGTGACATTGAGTTGCACAACAGACCAATCCTTAATCACAGCTACAGAAAGCAGAGTTCTAACTGAGATCATTTTGGCCACTGGAGCAAAGGTTTCACTGTAATCCACACCTTCAACCTGTGAGAAACCACGTGCAACCAGGCGAGCTTTGTACCTGTCAAGAGTACCATCAGCCTTGCACTTTACACGAAACAACCATTTGCAAGTAACCACAGATTGATTTGGAGGTCTAGGAACCAGTCTTCATGTGTCATTCCTCTCCAATGCTTGTAGTTCTGTCTGCATAGCTTCAAACCAGGCAGGTTGTTGTAATGCCTCAACAACAGAGTTAGGTTCAGATAGAGAAGCCACATTATTGACAAAGACTTGATAGGCAGCAGAGCAAGAGGTATAAGTCATAAAGCATGAGAGATGATAAGGTGAAGTAAGCTTACCAGAGGAAGGCAATGTAGTGGAAGTCACTTTAGGAGTTGCACATACATAGTCCTTTAGCCAGATAGAAGGTTTGCTCACTCGAGAAGATTGTCTTAGAGAAGGTGAAGAAGGTGATAAAGAAGATAAGAAGGAAGAAGAAGACTCCTAAAAAGGAACAAGAATAGGATCAAAAGTAGGAGGTATAGGAGAAGGTGAATAGTCAGCAAGAGAGTCAATGTTTGTCACAGGATTCAGAGATGAATGAGTGACATTATGTGTAGGTGTCACAGGTTGAAAAATAGGTAGATCATCCTCAAAAACAGAATTGTCTGGAGGTGATGGCATAGGAGAGATGTTAGATGAAGATGAAGCATAAGGAAAACATGATTCAATGAATTTAACATCTCTGCTTATCTGACACTTCTAGTGGTCAGATTGTACAGTTTGTAACCCTTGAACCCAAAGGGATACCCAATGAAAACACACGAATCAACTCTAGGATCAAACTTTTTCCTAGAGGAAGAGGAAACAGTGGAGACATAACAAAGGCAACCAAACACTTTGAGAGAGACATAATTTGGAGGCTCATGAAAAAGAATTTCATAAGGAGTTTTATGGTTAAGAAGAGGAGTAGGAAGCCTGTTTATGATATAAGTGGCAGTAAGGATGCATTCTCCCCAGAATTGAATAGGAAGAGAAGCATGAAATCGAAGAGCTCTGGCTGTCTCAAGAATGTATCTATGTTTTCTCTCAACTCTACCATTTTGTTGAGGAGTAGATGTGCAAGAGCTTTCATGAAGAATGCCTTTAGAAGATAGAAAAGATAGCATAGATGAGTTAAAGAACTATGTGCCTTGATCAGTTCTTAGAGTTTTGACCTTGGCATTAAATTGAGTCTCAACTCTAGAGATAAAGTTTTGAAGGAAGAGATGTGTTTCAGATTTGGTTTTCATGAGATAAGCCCAGACACTGTGACTCTTGTCATCAACAATGGTAAGAAAGTATTTGTGACCATTGAAGGTAGGGGTATCATAGGGACCCCACAGATCATAGTGAAGAAGGTCAAAGATATTTGATGCATTTGACTTACTAGAATGAAAAGAGTTTCTAGTTTGTCTTGCAAGAGGACAGACAGAACAAGAAAAGTCTGTAGTTTTATTGATATCATAAGAGATGCAAGGTACATGAGACAGTTTGTCTAGAGGAGCATGCCCCAATCTAAGATGCCACAAACTCTGTGGATCAATGTTCAAAGAAGAAGTAGGTAAAAACATAGGTAAAGTGGGAATAGTAGCACAAAAAATTTCTCTAAAATTTTCATGAAGAACATCCTTGATCTTAGCTTCAGGTACTAGGTAGTATAGCCCTTCAAGTTCCTTACCAACTGCCATCACCATCCTCCTTGCTTGGTCCTGGATAATACACAAGTTTGAGTTAAACTGTTTATGGCAATTTGTATCATGAATAAGACGGCTTAAGGACAAAAGATTGAATTTGAACTTGGGCACATATAGAACATTATGAAGGGTTAAAGAAGGTGATAAGAGGATATTGCCTGTATGAGTAATAGAACTTGTACTACCATCAGGGAGATGAATTTTGGTTGGGTGTAAAACAGGTTTGGTTTGGTCAAAGTAATTCAAGTCACATGTCATATGATCTGTGGCCCCACTATCTAGAATCCAAACTGAAGAATGAGAGACACTGCAACAAAGAAACTTACCTGCCAGATTTGACTCTGAATACTTGCCTTTTTGGTGTTCCATGAAATGCAGAAAGTTGTTCATCAGTCTTTGCAATTTTTGGCTATCTTCATTCATTTCTTTGCTTTGATCAGTCTGCGCAGATTGCTTTGACTGACTTGTATTTGCTTTTGAACTATCTTTGTTTTTCTGTCTTGCATCATTGCCGAATTTAGACATTTGAGGCTTGGTTTTGCTCTTGTAATGCCAGCTAGGGTATCCAATGTAACACCCCCAAATATATAACCTTGAAAGTATTACCGCCAGTGACCTCAGATTCCACATCCGAAGCCACCCAAGGCTTAACCAATTTATACAAATCATAAAACAACATTTAATATGAAATATCATACCATTTGATTAAATCAAAGTCTCGGAATTTCATCCACAATTCCAAATACAACCAAAATACGGAATACGTTTAATATAGCGAAAGTCTTTTAAATAAATAACACAAAATGTCTTGATCGGAGCGATCACCCGCCTAGGATCTCAACCTTGATAAAACTCTTAAAAACTCCATCTGCCTTCATCGTCGTTTCTAGCCTTCACGTCACGGGAGTTTACCTGATGTGCCGTATGAGACGGATGACACCAACCAACCATGCAAGGAATAAAACCCGGTTGGTTAGTCTAATGAAAGACTATGCAAGGGTAAAACAGAAAGGTTCTAAGGTAGGCGTATTAGGTTAGACCCATCGCTTCTCGAATAAAAGCCGACGACGATAGTAAACCTCAATACCTCTACAGAAAGATTCAAAGTAGAATGATCAAGAGAAGACTCCTAAAGATCGAGTCTAAAGGGAACATAAGAAGAGAAGACTCCAAGAGATTGAGTCTTATCGGAAAGTATGACAAGTGTTCGGGAACATCACAGTTTCACACAAGCGTTTTAAAGACTTGCCCATTTGGGTCCACGACCAACCTCACCGCGTAATGCGAATTCAGATTTGGAAGGAGGACTTACTTTAGTCAAAGTCCAGACGAGTTTCCAAGTTGTACTTCTCGCCCAAGGTTCATTAATTATGTGCATAGCGGCACTTATCTTATTTTAGTGACAAAGCGAACATTCACGTTATAAGCTTTTATATATATATATCATCTCATCGCGAGAGATATTGAAGGGAATAAATCCCGAGAATCGGCACCAGTTGTGTGCACAAACCCTGAGTAAGGGTATGGTCATGACCAAAGAGAGTACTAGGGAAATAATCATTCTAGCACCAGTTATAAAGAAACAACTAGACCTCGCAAGGTACATAGCGTTCCTACGAATACTCGTTCTAACTAAATAGTTAAAACCACATCATAATCCACAGCAATGCCATTGAGGCAACAATATATATATATATATATAATAGCGTTTTTTCTAGCAATATATACAACCTATTATAATATCTCTTTTAATCGTATCAAATACGTTTATCAAAACTGTTTCCAACGAAAACAATATTCATCCCATTTAATTAACAATTAAAACAATTGATAATTAATTGAAATATGGAATGATAAGCAAGAGCGAACCGCCACTTGCCTTAGATTAGACGAACGATTGACGAAGACGGGTTTCTGGGTCCGAAACGGGAACAGAACTCAGATTACAGATTCCTATGGAACGACCCATAACGAAACCCTAGGTTAGATTCGACATTTAAAATGATACGAATCAAAGAAGGAACGAACCAAATCGAAGGAACGAAGGTCCCGACCGAGACCGACAAGCCCAAAGCCACGATCGCGATTGCCCAGGCAATCCACGGTCGCGGTGGGCACTGTCGCGGTCGCAGTCGTCAAGGACAAGGCCACCGCGGGTGTCATGACAGCGGCCGCGGCCGACCTTGTCACTGCTGCGGTCGCGGACATGAACTCCGATGACTCGAAAGGGAGAAATCTCACCGGGGGCGACGCAACGGGGCTCGATTCGGATGGAGGCTCGACTCATGGGCACCTTACACCTTCAATGCACCACCTTGAGAGCACCACCGCCTCCAATGAGAGCTCCGGCGAACACTTGAAGATTTCCGGCGAGAGCTTCGACCTCCGGCGAACAAGAAAACGAGAGAGAATCTGAGAGGGAGAGAGTGATTTCGGTGTGCCTTTCAACCCTCAATCCGACCCCCTTTTATAGCCAAAGAAAGGAGCTCACCCAACCCAGATCAACGGCCAACCAGAAGATCGACGATGGCGTGAACGGCGAGGAGACAGACGACGTGACGTTGGCGTCTTGGAGTTTTCCGCGATCGCGGAAAATTCTTGTGCCCAGCCATTCTGAAACCCATATTTCCGCGGTTGCGGAAATTTTGCCGCGGTCGCGGAAATTTTGCCGCGGTCGCGGAAATGCCTTTTCTGCGTCTGTTTGCCCGGAGAAAGGTTTGGCGTGGGTTTTAAACCCCGGATTAAATATATTTGTACCCAAACAAATATTCTAAACCCCGAAAAATACGTCGAATGTATTTTATATCACTCAGGGGATTTTACAGAGATAAATCTCGATACAGAAAACCAAACTTCTCCAAAACGATACGATCACAGAACGAGGGTTGAGTAAATTACCCAAATACCCTTACTAAAATGAAGGGTATTACATCACCTCCCCCTTAAAAGAAGTTTCGACCCCGAAACTTGGCCGAATAAACCAAAAAAATGAGGCGTTATAACACTACCCCCTTAAAAAGGTTTCGACCCCGAAACTAGGCCTAAAACAGCTCGGGAAAACGGCTAAGCATATCCTCCTCAGTCTCCCAGGTTTCCCAAGTAACCTCTTCAGATCGAGCCTTGGACCAAAGAATCCGTACTAATGGTACTACCTTGTTCCGCAATTGCTTCTCGCGATGCTCGAGAATACACGCATGTATTTCCTCATAGGTACCATTTGCCTGAATCTCGATGTCTTCATAACTCAGCACATGAGACGCATCTGGCACGTACTTTCTCAACAAGGATACGTGGAACACGTTATGCATCGGATGTGCCGATGGCGGCAATGCCAAACGATACGCTAGAGACCCCACCCTATCAAGGATCTCAAATGGTCCCACGTAGCGAGGGTTAAGCTTCCCACGCTTGCCGAACCTGAACACGCCCTTGGATGGCGACACCTTGACAAACACTTTGTCACCAACCTCAAATTCGACATTCATGCGCTTCAGATCTGCGTAAGACTTCTGTCGACTTTGAGCTGTCAACATCCTCTGTCTAATCAACGCAATGTCCGAAGCAGTCCTTTCGACTAATTCTGGTCCGACCAGAACCTTGTCGACATTCTCATCCCAACAAATTGGAGATCTGCACTTTCGACCGTACAAAGCTTTGAATGGAGCCATCTTTATGGTAGCATGCCAGCTACTGTTGTACGTGAACTCAATTAGACTTAGGCTGTTCTCCCAACTAGTCGGACGATCAAGTACGCAAGCTCTCAGCATATCTTCCAAGGTCTGGATGGTCCTCTCAGACTGTCCATCCGTCTGAGGATGAAACGCAGTATTGGACCTTAACTCGGTTCTCATGGCCTTGTGGAGTTCCTTCCAGAATCTCAACATGAATCGGCCATCACGATCCGATACAATAGTCTTTGGAGTACTGATAAGCACTACTTTGTAGGGCTTAACCAAGAGTCATTAGAGGTTTTATTGGTGCCATTCGGATAGATTTAGACACATTCATGTGTATGGCGTTTGGGGGCGAAGTTGGTGTATTTGGAGGTGTTTGAGCCGTTTTTGAGATCATAGTAGACACTGAGGAGGAAGCCACCAGAAGTAGACACCAAGGAGCTGAAGAGACGAAGACTTCGGAGGAAGTACCTTACGGCGCCCGCCGCAGAAGCCACGACGACCGCCGCCTAAACCCTCCCAACAACGATGGCTACGACTTGGCCACGACGCCCGTCGTGGAAATGCGGCGCCCGCCGCCATTACGGCACCCGCCGTGGAGGTTGCAGCGACCGCCGCCGCTGTTCAGAAGTCCGCCGAGCCGTTTCCTTATTTGCTTTATTTTGCATTATTTTATTACGATTTATTATTTCGTTTTAGGTTAATTCAGATTTTGTTTCCTTTAGTATTTAAGGGTAGAGAAAGGCTTGTTTGCCTATCAGCCAATCTCTCTCTAAATCCTAATTTCATTCTACGTATTTGTTATGAAGAACTAAGTCCCCTTGGCTTAGTCAGACGCTGAAGCTTTCGTTTTGATTCAGTTGTGAGATTCTCGTTCCTTATCTATTGCATGATTTTTATCTATTCTCTTGCTTGATTGCTTATGATTGATATTGATAATCTCTATCTTGGACGCAACTAGGGTTTGTTGTTATTGATCTATTGCTAGATCTAGATTGTTACTGGTTGAGCATATCTATTTCAGAGTAGCAACTGCATCGTACTAGTATCTGGTTGTGCTAGTCTTATTGTTAGGAAACAGAACTCTGGAACTTCGGTTCCCCTGAGAGTTCATTTCCTCAGTTTCTCTACTTTTGAAGATGACAAATATTATGATACTAATGTTTTATCTCAAAGATGTGTTTTAAGGAACCACAGGAATATACCGAAGGCAGGAAAGCCAAACAGAACAAGGGAACCAAAGGAACAAGACAGCTGAAGGAATCCAGAGGAACCCAGGTGTGCCCAGAATTGGAGCTTACGACATTGCGATTCCCGAGAAATCTGGGAACACACAACCTCGGACAAAAGGTGTCGAAAACGACTTGTCTGAAGCTTCCAAAAGCCTGCCAAGGTCCAAGAGCTAAAGAACAAGATGCCTAGAGAACCTCTACCTCGGATAGAGACGATGAAAGCGACAACACATGAAGACGTCGCTGTCCAGCAGACGGTTCCCAAGCGGCCAGCTTACTCAACCTCGGACGAAAGCGTTTTGACAACGGCACCACAAGGCTCGTCTGAGGTAGTTGACCAACCAAGAGAGATTCTGAGCTGCCTAGGTTGTTTGCACATGCCAAGAACAACGTGGATCAAGGAGAACCACCAATCCTAGGGCAAGCTCAATCCGTGGGAACCAAGAGAGGATTGAGCTGCGAAGAATCCTCTATAAAAGGAAGACTAACCCAAGGGTTATCTTTAAGCACCAAAACAAGAACTAACACTCATTAGAAAATATCTAGTGTGAACCTCCAAACAAAGATCATCAAAGCAAACCAAGATCAAGAGGAACCAGTCAAGGAAGAAGAGCTGAGTGCTAAGTTCCTGTGACTGTAAGTAATAGTTCCTAGGTGCAAAAGTCTGTTTCTTGGATTGATTATTGATTGTGTTAAGTTATCTAGGATTGTCTAACTGTGTGTAAGGCAAAGGAACTGTGTGTTCGTTCCTAGGATAAGCTGTAACCAAAAGAGATAAGAAATCAAGAAGTAGACTTTGAAATCCTTTCGAAAGAAATGTAGTGGTTTTTATCCTGGATTGCTAGTTGGCAATCAAAGGTTTCCACTATAAGGAACTTGTCTTTTGCTTGATTGTTTATTTCCGCTGCGAAAGGAACTGAGAATCGTTATTCTGAGTTCCTTAAGTTTTATCTAACAATCACGATCCTACAATTGGTATCAGAGCAGGAAAAGCTCTAGATCTTTGATAAGTTTGCAGATCATGTCTCAACCAAGCAAGTTTGAGCTCGGAATCTCCACCAACAAGCCACATCTCCGAAAGAAAGGAGAAGAAACATGGTGGGAAAAGTGCATGGAAAGCCACATCAAGACCAACGACTACCAATGCTAGAGGATAGTCGAAAATGGAGATGGCTATGTCGACCTCACCATGAAGGAAGAAGATTGGAAACCAGAACACTATGTTATCATGGAGAAGAATGCCAAGGCCAGGCAGTTCATCCTCAATGGATTGGACAGAGAGGACATGGACAATGTCATAGGAATCAAGACGGCCAAAGAGATGTGGAAAGCTCTCAAGGAGATGCATGAAGGAAGTGAGGAACTAAAGCAAAGCAGAAAGTTTGCTTTGGAAGGAGAATACCACACCTTCAAAATGATGGAAACTGAGACCATCTCAGAGTACTACTCTCGCTTCAACAGATTAATTGGAAAGTTGACGGCGGCGGGAGTTGATCTTGATGAAGTCTCTAAGTCCTTAGTGATCATCAATGGACTCAACTCCAAGTTCACCCTTCTCAAAGGAATCATGAAGAACACCCCAGGCATCCAATCCCTTCCCTTGACCCAAGTCATAGGGAAACTGGAAGTTGAAGAAGGAGAACACACTAAAGCCAATGCCGATAAGAAACTGGAGAAAGGAATCGCCCTTAAGATCTCCAAAGCTTTCTCAAAGCTTGAGATGGAACAAGAGAACTCAGACTTGGAAGAAGAGGAGGATGAGCTAACAACCCTCTTCTCAAAGAATATCAAAAAATTCTTTGTGAAGGGAAGGTTCCAAAAGGGCAGTTCCTCCTACAACGGACCCAGAAGGGATCTAAAGGAATTCTCTTGTTACGAGTGCAAAGAGAAGGGACACTACGCTAAGAACTGTCCCAACAAGGAAGACTCCAAGGAAGAAGAAAAACCTCAGAGAAAGAAGGCTCTCGTAGCCTCATGGGGAGAAGACTCAGATGAGGAACTGGATCTGAGCGGCTTCTCTGGAGGAAGATGTCTCATGGCAAAAGGAGACTCAAGCGACTCAGAAGACCTTGAGGTAACTTCTGATGATCTCTTAAAATCCCTAGTTGATTGTGATAAGAAACAACTTCTTAAGATCATAAAGAAACTAGGAAAGAAAACCAGTTCCCTTCAACAGAAACTTGATGATTATGAAGATGAAATTGCATGCTTAACTGTTGAGAATTCTGTTTGGAGTAAGAAACTTGATAAAACTGAGAAAGACCTAGCTGAAACTCACTCCAAACTGATTGAAATTAGGAACGTGCATGCTAGTCACCTTAAAATCTGCAAATCTTGTGATGAAACTAGCATAGACTCTGTCACAACTCCCTTGCATGCTAATTTACCTGGAAAAGACATGTTTCAATCCATAATTGATAGATTGGACATCCTCACTGATTCTATTAATGAAAAGACAATAAATCAAACTGTTTTTGTGAGACAACGCCATGGAATAGGATATGTCAACAACAAGGATAACAATGATGCTGAAGATGAAAAAGCTAGACGAGAACTTGTTGAGATGAATGAGAACCTCAGCATTGCTCTTGCCACCTCTCGTGACAGGAATCAGTTCCTATCAGAGAAGATCATGGTGCTTGAGAACAAGGCTGAGGTTGCCAAACGTCTCAATGAAGGTTCTCAAAGCCCTAAGAAGGAACCAAAAGGAAAAGAAAAAATGACTCCTGAAAATCAATGGTTCACCAACTCTTTTGCTCACAAAAAGTATGTTGACATGGCCAATAGTAAGGTTAAAAACAATATTGATTTCAACAAAATAAATGAAAAACCTTTTAGGCCAGGGAAAGGAAAGTATGGTCATGTTGTCTACAACCGCTTATGTACCTAATGTGGTAAGAATGGCCATTACAACACTGATTGTGCTAAGAAAATGAACTTTGAAAGGGAGAAAAATGCTTATCACCAGGAAAGGAACCAACTCCCTGATTATTCACAGACTCGAAATGCTAACCCCCACAGTAAAGCCAAGCTTCGCTGGGTTCAGAAATCTTAGTTCCCTTATGTGCAGAAAGAAGAGAGCAACCCCAACTATGGTACATTGACAGTGGTTGCTCATGCCATATGACCGGAAAAAGAAATCAAATGACTTCTCTTCAACCTCTCCAGGGAGGGAACATATCCTTTGGAGACAAAAGCAAAGGGAAAATCTGTGGAATAGGAACTGTGAAACTTAACGATCACATTCAGGTAAACAAAGTTCACCTTGTTGATAGTCTTGGTTTTGATCTAATAAGTGTGTCACAACTGTGTGATCAAGGAGACAATGAAGTCAGATTTAGATCAAACGAATGCTCAATTCTTGACTCCTCGGGACAAATCATCCTAAAAGGAAAGAGATTCAACAATGTTTACATTGTTGATCCATCCTTCGTCCCCAAGGAGAAACTGTGTCTCTCAACCGTGAATGACCAAGCTGAGTTGTGGCACCAATGCCTCGGTCATACTAACACCAAGCTAATTCAAAAGTTACACTCAAAGGAACTAGTCAGAGGATTGCCAAAGCTGAGTGGCACATCTAAGGAACCATGCTCTGACTGTGTAAAAGGAAAACAGGCTCGTAGTTCCTTCAAGTCCAAAAACATGGTAAGCACCTCAAGGCCTCTTGAGCTCATCCACATGGATCTTTGTGGACCCATGAGAGTTCAAAGCCTAGGAGGGAACATGTATATTTTTGTTATTGTCGATGACTTCTCTCGCTTTACTTGGACCATTTTCATTAAATCTAAAAGTGAAGTCATTGATCGCTTTAAAGACCTGATTCCCTTGTTAGAAAAATTCCTTGATTGTTCACTTAATGCTATTCGGTCTGACCATGGTACCGAATTCGAAAATGGAGAATTTCTAACCTTTTGCAGTGAGCATGGCATTGATCACAACTTCTCTGCACCATACACTCCTCAATAGAATGGAGTAGTGGAGAGAAAGAATAGGACCTTGGAAGACATGGCTCGAACTATGTTGATCTGAAGTGGACTCTCCCAATCCTTTTGGGCTGAGGCGATCAACACAGCATGCTACATCATCAATAGAGCCATGCTTCGCCCTATCACAGAGAACACACCCTATGAACTCCTAAGAGGAAGAGTTCCCAACATTTCTCATCTAAGGGTGTTCGGATGCAAGTGCTTTGTGCACAACAATGGGAAGGACAATCTTGGCAAGTTCGACCCAAGAAGTGATGAAGGAATCTTCATTGGATATGCCTCAGGCAGCAAGGCATACAAGGTCTTCAACAAAAGGACTAAAAAGGTAGAAGAAAGTGTTCATGTTATTTTTAATGAAAAATCACTTGGAAAGATTGTGTAGAACACCACCAGTTCCTTTGAAGATCCGTTTCCCAAGTCATCCCAAGAAGATCCAGATGAAGACGTCACTCCTCCCAGTTCCTGCCCTGCTGAACGGAACCCTCCAATGACTTCTCCACCAGTTCCAATGGATAATGAACAACAATCTATTTCTGGGAACCATGAGCATGACGACAACATCTGTGGAGACCTCAATGATTCATCTTCCCACATGTTCTTCAATGGAGAAGGTGATCCCAACCAGGAAACTGAATGCTCAACTCAGAATGTCTCCACATCAAATACTTTGGCTTCCAACAGAGAAAGAAGAGTCGTCAAGCCTCCAGTCAGGTACGAACATCTAACCTTCTTTGCCTTTAATGCCTTTTTGTCTATTGTGGAACCAAAGAACATAGGTGAGGCACTAAAGGATGCAGACTGGATCCAAGCCATGCAAGAAGAGCTTCATCAATTTGAAAGGAACAAAGTCTGGCATCTGGTTCCTCGCCCCAAGGATAAGCACATCATAGGAACCATATGGGTTTTCAGAAACAAGCTAGATGATACAGGAGCTGTGATAAGGAACAAAGCAAGACTTGTGGCTCAAGGATACAATCAACAAGAAGGAATTGACTATGATGAAACCTATGCTCCAGTGGCAAGGATCGAAGCAATAAGGTTGTTGATTGCCTTCGCATCTCACAAAGGGTTCAAGTTGTTCCAAATGGATGTGAAGACAGCCTTCCTCAATGGAATTCTTCAAGAAGAAGTCTATGTCAAGCAACCTCCTGGTTTCGAAGACGACGATCATCCAGATCATGTCTACTTTCTAGACAAGGCACTCTATGGCCTCAAGCAAGCTCCCAGAGCTTGTTATGATCGTCTTGCCCAGTTCCTACTCTCAAATGGCTACAGGCGTGGAGTTATTGATAAGACTCTCTTCATCCTAGAAGAAGAAGGTAACATCTTAGTGGTTCAAATCTATGTTGATGATATCATTTTTGGTTCCACTAACCTGTCCCTCGTAGACAAGTTCAAAGACTTGATGAGCAGTGAATTTGAAATGAGTTTAATTGGGGAACTCACATTCTTCCTCGGATTACAAATCACTCAAAAGGAAAATGGTATTCAAATCCACCAACAGAAGTATGTGAGAGAACTACTGAAGAAGTTCAAAATGGATTCATGCAAGCCTCTCTCCACTCCCATATCCACCATTGCCCATCTGGATAAGGACCACTCGAGCCCTCTAGTGGAGGAGAAGCTCTATAGAGGTATGATAGGCTCACTCATGTACCTAACCGCTAGTCGACCAGACATTGTCTTTGCTGTTGGCTTGTGTGCTAGGTTCCAATCTTGTCCGAGAGAAACCCACTTGGCTGCTGTAAAGAGAATACTTCGATATCTCAAGGGAACTGATGATCTCTGCATTTGGTACCCCAAAGAATGTCCCTTTGAGCTCATGGGTTTCACTGATGCTGATTATGCTGGATATTTGGTGGATAAAAAGAGCACTTCTGGAATGGCACAGTTCCTAGGCCCTTGCCTTGTGTCATGGGGATCAAAGAAACAAGTTTCAGTCTCCCTCTCCACCATAGAATCCGAGTACATTGCAGCTGCCTCTTGTTGTTCCCAACTTCTCTGGCTAAAGCAACAACTCGCGGACTTTGGTATGTCTTATGGCCCTCTCACTATTCTTTGTGACAACACTAGTGCTATAAACATTTCTAAGAATCCTGTGCATCATACTAGGACCAAGCATATTGACATTAGACATCATTTTCTTAGAGATCATGTTGAGAAGGGAAACATCATTATGAAATTTTGTAGAACTGAAGATCAAATTGCAGATATATTCACCAAGGCATTGAATAGAGTTCCTTTTGAGAACCTTAGATTGGAACTAGGAATGATTCCTATTACTCAGTAGTGACCTTAGTTCTGAGAACTCTTTCCAAGTTCCCCTGATTGACTAGTTTAAGATATTTAACTTGTTGAGTCTTGATGTCCTTGTGTTATATCTTTTGCTACAAACCCTTCTTGTCATAATGGTTTCTTATAAAGGCTTAGATAAATTTTTCTGGTTCGTTTCCTTTTGATTATCATTATTTCTCAACTCCTCATTGTTCAAATTTCTTTGATGGCCCAAAAGTCACAATCTGATCATATTTCTAACCCAACATTACAAGCTGAAATGATGATTGTGTACTAAGACCTACCCTTGCCTCATTGCTCAATTTAATTCTCTATGATCCATCTCTAAACCTTCTCTGAGAATTATTGTGCAATGCGATAAATAGCCTACCCTGATTCCTTATATGGGAACGTACTGTTTTTGGTTCCTTTGTCTCCACCCACACCAAAGGTTCCCATACATTCCTCTAGCTCGCTGAAAATGTCGCCAGAAAGGAACCAGAACATCGCATCTCTCCAACGGATCGCTTGGCTCTCCCAGACGATATTTATGGCATATTGGCAGGGATAAGGCATGTCTCATCAGTGGCAGACCTCCCTCTTCTCGGAATGGGTCATTTTTTTGAATTTAAATTAGCCGTTCCAAAAAGCTGCACCTCTCTTCAATGCTTCGGATTTGCCTTGATCTTCTCAACGGCTGGATTTGCGTCAACGGTCACCTCATCTCTTGGCCATCCCAGATCTTCAACGCACTTAAAGAGGTGCTCAGTTGCTCCGAGTTGATCACACAAGCTCTCTCTCTCTGATCCTCTACCTCCCTTTCTCCTCACACAGAAATCCTCTTAGCTCCTCTCAAATGGCCAACCCTAACCCACTCATTGTTATGGATGACGAAGAGGCTGCTTTTCTTCAAGCCTTTCGCGAAAAGAAGGCTAAAGCCTCCTCCTCCAAGCCTGTTTCTCCCTCCATCTCTCAAAAATCCCTCCCCAAAGAGAACCCTGTGGCGAAACCGGCAGAGAAACCAGAAGAGAAGCTTGAGAAACCACCAAAGGCTAAGGAAAAGGTGGAAGAGGAACCAACCATGCCCAAAGAAGAGGAGCAAGCCATCACTTTGGCTTCAGAATCAGTCACAAAATCAGTTTCTGAAGGCGGGTCGCATGATTCCTCTCCGGATAAATCCCTTCAAGAGATCCTTAGCTCCGAGCCTTCCCCGATCAGCCTCAAATCCAAAACTTCTAACCCAGGCCCCTCTGTCGCCACAAGAATGCAACAGAGGAAGAGAAGCTCCCAAGCCATTGTTCCCTATGAAACCAAATCCACAAAAAGGGCCAAATCCACCACCCTCTCTGTCTCCTCTTCCTTCTCCAAATGGAAGATCCTAAAACCTCTCATTATCGGCAGAGAATTCTGGACCCAGGCGTTAGAAGAAGAGGATGAGGAACTCTATGGAGAAGCTTTGGATGAGTTCCACTCTCTGTTGCAGTTCCAAGGGTGGGACGAGATACTGTGCGAGCCTTTCTCTGCTTCCGACGAGGTTGTCTGGATGTTTTACCAATCTATGGAATTTGTACCCCAGAAGGAGAACTCTCCCTGTCACGACGCCATTCTCATATGGAAGGAAACCAGCTTTCCCCTGTCCGCCAATCTAATCGCGTCTGCTCTAGGGATTGAGTCGAGGTCTGGGTTTGGCATTCTGCCTCAGAAGAAGGGATGGCCCAAGGGAAAAGGCTTCAAGTCCAAAGGAGCAATCGTCAAGAAAATTTATGATGGCGCATCCCCCTCATCTTTGGATACGAAGGATCTCTCCATCGCAAACCGGCTACTGCATTTTTGGATCACTCGCAACTTGGTTCCCAGGCAAGAGCACAGGAACGAAGTCCTCATCACCGATGCCATCTACATGGACAAAGTGCTCTCCGACGTTCA
The DNA here is from genome assembly GCA_027886185.1 of Rheum nobile. Taxonomy (NCBI): domain Eukaryota; kingdom Viridiplantae; phylum Streptophyta; class Magnoliopsida; order Caryophyllales; family Polygonaceae; genus Rheum; species Rheum nobile. The sequence goes on from WOAB01000066.1 coordinate 264,285, forward strand.
GTTGGATCTTCCCCGTATTGTGCTGGCTCACATGCAATTCTGTGCATCCCATGACTCCCATGCTTTACCCTTCCCTCACATCATCAAAAGGCTACTCTCCAACCTCAATCAGTACCCAAAAGACTTCCCCGAGACTGCCTACAACAAATGTCTTACAATGCACACAGTTCGGAAGCTGAAATCTAAGGAACAACAACCCAACCCTGCTGAAACAGAAGAAATCCCGCCTAAGGAAAAGGCGAGTTCCCAGGGCCGTTCTAGTTCCCACCCTCAGCAAACCCCCTCTTCAGACTCCTCTGCGATCCTCCTTGCGTTGGCTCGTATTGAAAAAGCTATTTTGGAAGGTTCGACTGCCAACACGGTCGCCATCCATGATCAAGTAAGAGAGTTGGGGCATATCAGTTCTGCTGTCGAGAGTCTGGTGGACGTTCTGCAGAAGGATTGGCAAGGTGTAATCAGTGCTCATCAGGCCGCGGGCCAAAATATAGGAACCGACGACAAAGATGCAGAAGAAGAGGCCGCTACTACGCCCTAGGAACGCTTGTTCTAGGTTCCCAGTGCTGCAACGCCACAGCGAGCTAGTAGTTTCCCTTAGGATCCTACTCTCCTCTTCTATCCCTTTTGTTGTCTTTCTTAAGATTGCTTTTGTTGTCTTCCTTGCTCTCTGTTGTTTGTCTTGTGGGTTGTTTGTTGTTTGCTTGTGGTATTCTGTGTGTTTGATCAATGATAAGTGAAGTTTTTAATGATTATCTTCAGTTTCGTTCCCATGCTCATTTGTCTTTGCCTTAAGTTTTCATTATGACATTTTATGGGCTTGCTGCAATCGCATATTCACTCCGATATCATGTTCTTAACTTATACTTAATCTTTTCGATGATGTCAAAAGGGGGAAGAAAAGGATAGGAACCTTGAACTTTGGAGACTACTGAATTTATAGGAACTCTGAACTAGTTCTATTTCTAAGGGGGAATCTGAAATAAACTTGTTCACGTGCTTAGGGGGAACTTGTAACCATTGAATGTTCTATCACTAATCTGTAATGTTGTAAATCCCGTTATCTCAATATGGTCTCATGAATTTCATGTTCCTATTATGTTGCCAGTTTCCTTATATTTGTCATCATCAAAAAGGGGGAAATTGTTAGGAAATGGAACTCTGGAACTTCGGTTCCCCTGAGAGTTCCTTTCCTCAGTTTATCTTTTTTTGAAGATGACAAATATTATGATACTAATGTTTTATCTCAAAGATGTGTTTTAAGGAACCACAGGAATATACCGAAGGCAGGAAAGCCAAACAGAACAAGGGAACCAAAGGAACAAGACAGCTGAAGGAATCCAGAGGAACCCAGGTGTGCCCAGAATTGGAGCTTGCGACATTGCGATTCCCGAGAAATCTGGGAACACACAACCTCGGACAAAAGGTATCGAAAACGACTTGTCTGAAGCTTCCAAAAGCCTGCCAAGGTCCAAGAGCTAAAGAACAAGATGCCTAGAGAACCTCTACCTCGGACAGAGACGATGAAAGCGACAGCACATGAAGACGTCGCTGTCCAGCAGACGGTTCCCAAGCGGCCAGCTTACTCAACCTCGGACGAAAGCATTTTGACAACGACACCACAAGGCTCGTCTGAGGTAGTTGACCAACCAAGAGAGATTCTGAGCTGCCTAGGTTGTTTGCACATGCCAAGAACAACGTGGATCAAGGAGAACCACCAATCATAGGGCAAGCTCAATCCATGGGAACCAAGAGAGGATCGAGCTGCGAAGAATCTTCTATAAAAGGAAGACTAACCCAAGGGTTATCTTTAAGCACCAAAACAAGAACTCACACTCATTAGCAAATATCTAGTGTGAACCTCCAAACAAAGATCATCAAAGCAAACCAAGATCAAGAGGAACCAGTCAAGGAAGAAGAGCTGAGTGCTAAGTTCCTGTGACTGTAAGTAATAGTTCCTAGGTGCAAAAGTCTGTTCCTTGGATTGATTATTGATTGTGTTAAGTTATCTAGGATTGTCTAACTGTGTGTAAGGCAAAGGAACTGTGTGTTCGTTCCTAGGATAAGCTGTAACCAAAAGAGATAAGAAATCAAGAAGTAGACTTTGAAATCCTTTCGAAAGAAAGGTAGTGGTTTTTATCCTGGATTGCTAGTTGGCAATCAAAGGTTTCCACTATAAGGAACTTGTCTTTTACTTGATTGTTTATTTCCGCTGCGAAAGGAACTGAGAATCGTTATTCTGAGTTCCTTAAGTTTTATCTAACAATCACGATCCTACACTTATGCAGAAGAGAACTGATTTACATTCTAGGATAAAATCTGGTTGTTTTATGCTAGAATTGTATTCCTATCCGTAAGACTGTTGTTAAACTGAATCTTGATAGTTTCAGGATTATTTAATTAGTTAGTGCTAATAGTATCTGATTGTGCTATTAGTTATATCTGAAAAGGAATTGGAATTTCCATTGCATGAGATTTTGAATGAGTATCTAGGATCAACTTATCATACGAATAGTGGATATTGTTTGACTAAGTGCTTTTCCCATCACTGATTTCACAACTCTTTAGCTTGTTTACCTTTTGCATGTTTAGAACTTACAAAACTCACAACCCCTCCCCCTTTGGTTACGTTTGATTGACATACGAATTGCATATTTAGATAGGATTCACCTCCTTGTGGATTCGACCTTTACTTACCTAGGACTACGGTTTAAGGTTTGTTTGGATATTTTGCATAGCAGTTTTACACGACGAAAACCTGTTATCAAATTGGCCCCGTTGCCGGGGAGGCAATAGTCAATTTTGTGTGTGTGATTTGTGTGCCAATCTTGGTGTGAACCTATCTTATGGTTCACACCCGTGTTACTAATAATCTACCTCTAGTTTTTGAACCAGAAATCGAGAGAACTTTTCTTCAAGCTCACAGGGCTGCGAATATACTACTTCAGGAAGCTGAAAGAATGGCAGCCCGTGTTACTCTGGAATCTTTGACAGCTCCTAACTTGGAGCAACCAACTCGTGCTGTGCAATTCCCTGCCCTGGGTGATGGGGTTAAATTTGAGCTCAAGACAGGAGTAGTCCATTTACTCCCGAAATTCAGTGGAACCCCGCTTGAGGATCCTATTCAGCACCTGGATGAGTTCCTTGAGGTCTGCACCAGTATGAGGCCATTTGAGATTACTGAAGATCAGATGAGGTTGAGAGTCTTTTCCTTTTCTCTGAAGGATTCTGCTAAAGACTGGTATCATTCTTTACCACCAGGGAGCATCACTACTTGGGTGAATTTGAAGAAGGTGTTTCTTGATAAATACTTTCCGGTAATCAAGTCCAATCAGCTCAAGAAGAAGATCTGTAACGTGGAGCAACTGTCTAATGAGTCTCTCTATGATTATTATGAGCGCTTCAAGAAACTGGTGAAGAGTTGTCCCTACCATGGTTACGAAAAACATGATCTAATTCTCTATTTACATGGAGGACTCCGTGAAGATGATCGTCGGATGGTGAATTCTTCATGTGGTGGGAATATTCTGAAGAGGACTTACGAAGAATCTCTAGAGATATTTGCTACTCTGGCTGATGACTCTAGACAGTACAGTGGGAGAAGTTCCCAAAGCTTGATAGTTGCTCGTTCTCAGTCAAAGATTGATCATGCTGATTTTGATGTGCTGAGAGAGGAGGTGAGGCGCCTGAAGCTGAAAGGTACGTCTCAGCAGGCTAAGGCCTGTGAGATCTATCATGACGACTTGCATCCTACTAATTCATGTCCTACTCTACAAGAGGAAGTGAACCATGTAGGAGGATATCAGCAGAGGCCCAGGCATGACCCTTATTCTAATACATACAATCCTGGTTGGAGGGATCATCCCAACTTCAGATGGAGAGACCCAGAGCAAAATCAACCACAGGGTAATCCTCAACAGCCTAGGCAGCCATTTGTGCCACAACCTCAAGGGCAGAGCTCGAACTCTTCACACTCTATAGATGACATGATGAAGATGCTGATGCAGAGCAACGCCAATCTCAATGACAATATTGCTAAGTTGACTAAGAACCAATTGCAATTCCAAGAAACTACACAAGCTAGCATTCAGAATTTGGAAAGGCAATTTGGTCAAATTTCTCAAGTGGTGAGCAAGCTTGACGCAAAGGTCTCTGGTAAACTTTCATCTCAAACGGAAGTGAACCCAAACATTAGGAATGTCAGTGCTGTAACTCTGAGGAGTGGAAAAAGGCTTGAAGGAAGCAATACTGAAGAAGCTAAAGAAGACAATTCGGATCTGGAGGAAATAAAAGACGGCGACCGCCGCCCAGGTGATCCCACATTCGATGTATCCGAAGAGAATTACGATGACCGCCGCATAAATGGCAGCGACCGCCGCGATTACGGCGACCGTCGTCCAGAGAACGGCGACCGCCGTGACGGTGAGCCAAATCCCGAACTTTCTGATGATGTTCACGGCGACCGCCGTCCTTCTTACGGCGACCGCCACCCCTCCGAAGCTGATCCTGAGGCTGAGAAGGAGTATGAACCTCTGATTTTTCCTGATTGGAAGCCTGTTGCACCATTTCCGTCTGCTTTGAAGCGTACCAAGCCACTTGCGCAGGACAAGGACATGTTTGAGATGTTCAGAAACGTTGAGGTCAACATCCCTCTCCTAAATTTGATCAAGTTTGTCCCTCGTTATGCCAAGTTCTTGAAGCAGATGTGCACCACAAAGAGGAATCAGGATAGGAACAACAAGAAGAAGGTAAAGGTAAGCGAACATGTTTCTGCTGTATTTCAGAAGCGCTTACCCAAGAAGTGTGGCGACCCAGGTATGTTCACCATCCCTATTACTATTGGAGGTACCAAGTTCAATAAAGCTATGTTAGATTTGGGTGCTTCCATTAATGTTCTACCTTCATCTCTTTGTGAATCCTTACGATTAGGACCCATGCATGCCACTAATATTGTCATTCAGTTAGCTGATAGATCTAGTGTGCGTCCTATAGGGATAGTGGAGGATGTTTTGGTTAGGGTTGGTGATCTTACTTTTCCTGCTGACTTCTATGTGCTTAATATGGAACATGATATGCATGTAGCCCCTATTCTGTTAGGGAGATCCTTCCTGAAAACTGCCAACACTAAGATCAATGTGAGTACTGGTTCCTTGACTATGGAATTTGATGGCCAAACTATTAACTATAATATCTATGAAGCCATGAAATATCCTTCTGATGATCACTCTTTGTGTGCAATTGATGTACTTAAGCATGTGGTACAAGACGTTTTTGATGAGAACCACCTAGATGACATGCAATCTCTCATTGTTGATTCTAGCTTGGGTTCTGCTTCATTTACTAACTCGCAGGACGTCGTCACTGAGTTGGCCGCTGACTATAAGCCTCCTCTGGAGATACCAGGCAAATCGCCTTTACTGCTAACTCCGAGCGAGAAGCTCGTTCCATCTGTGATGCAGGTCCCTGAAGTTGAGGTTAAACACCCCCCTGATCGATCTAAGTATGGGGGAGACGCGATTAAGAAGGTCAAGATGGAGGGGCCGCTGAAGAAGAAGAAGAATGGTCTAAGGTTCAAACCTTTCCATAATTGGTTCAGGAAGGAGGTATGGATTAAGAAGGTTCCTAAAGAGCCAGACGATATGGATTGAGGATGTTCGAGTAGTATGTTGAGCCAACGACATTAACTAAGGCACTGATCGGGAGGCAACCCGATGTTAGGTAGTTTATTTTCCTTCCCTTAGTCATTTTCTTTTGTTTTTCCTTTCTGTGTCGAACTAACCTGCAGGAAACGTTTCAAAGTGAAGAAGGAGTTCACGGCGCCCGCCGCCTAGCTTACGGCGTCCGCCGTAATCATCTCCCTCGTTCACTTTGCTTGCGGCAAATGACGGCGACCGCCGTTTAATTACGGCGATCGCCTCCATTCTCAGGTTCGTTTTGTTTTGTTTTTAATCTATAAAAAAAAAACCGAAAAAACCTTAAACGGGGAGAAAAAGTAAAAAAAACAAAAAAAAAGTTTTACCGGACTGTCCATATTTCCCACGAGAGGTGCGCATCATGTTGCTAACGGAGGAATACATTCACCCTACATTCATTTGGCAACGATGGTGGCCCTACAGTCGATAGCTGGAAATGAGATACACCAGGGCCCAACCACGATGACATCTGGGCCCATTTTTGAAGGCCATGCAACCCTGTTCCCTTGATCGACCACTCATTCACCACAATGGTTCATTATGGTTGCATGGTAGGAGTTGATGGAGTTGAAGGCCGTGCAACCCTGATTTCCTACATAACCACCACACCCCACGGTGGATCCCTATGGTTGCACGGTAGATGAAGATTATGGCGTTGATGCCGACACCCATGACATGGACGTTTATTGAGAAGACTGCCAACGACACCTTCCGTGTCCAAGCCAGCTCGGCAACGTTGTGAGTTACTTTTTTGCTTTTCCATGTGCTTCTATTCTTTTTGTCTTTCATTACATTGAGGACAATGTAATGTTTAAGCATGGGGGAGAGTTCTATACTTGCCACGTCGTTGAGGAAAAGAAAAAAAAAAATGAAAAAGAGCCAAAAATTTGATAAAAGGCTGAAATTGAAATCCTAGGATAGGCCAAAAACCCGAAAGGGTGGCCTAGGTAATAAGCAGGTGGCTTGGACCAGCATTAGGCTGGGGTAATATGTGGTCAAGAGTGACGTGAGTTTATGTGAGCACATCTATTGAAAAATGAAATGAGTGGCTTGGTGAAAACCCGGAAGGGCGCCTTTGCAAAATGAGCGAAAAGAAGAAGAGTGATTTTAGGATTTCTCATTATTCTTGGCGAGGCGTCATAAGAAGAGGAGACAAAGAAGGATTGTCGGGTAGGTCACTCTGGGAGACATAAGGAGCAATAGATGGAGGCTAGGATTAGAGGTTACTCACGCTATTGGATGTCCGAGTTTAGCTTGGGGGAAGTACTCTGCTTGCCCCTTAAGCTTGTTGAGTTGTTGTAAATGAGAGTGGTGCCAGGAGCTTAGAATGGGTTAGGTGACTCTTAGTTGGAGGATATGCTTCCTGAGACCTTGTATGCTACATTGGAGGAGTAGGCTCTTTATTAGTTTACTCGTGGACGAGCAAAGGTCTAAGCATGGGGGAGTTTGATAAGCACTACTTTGTAGGGCTTAACCAAGAGTCATTAGAGGTTTTATTGGTGCCATTCGGGTAGATTTAGACACATTCATGTGTATGGCGTTTGGGGGCGAAGTTGGTGTATTTGGAGGTGTTTGAGCCGTTTTGGAGATCATAGTAGACACTGAGGAGGAAGCCACCAGAAGTAGACGCCAATGAGCTGAAGAGACGAAGACTTCAGAGGAAGTACCTTACGGCGCCCGCCGCAGAAGCCACAGCGATCGCCGCCTAAACCCTCCCAACAACGATGGCTACGACTTGGCCACGACGCCCGCCGTGGAAATGCGGCGCCCGCCGTGGAGGTTGCAGCGACCGCCGCCGTTGTTCAGAAGTCCGCCGAGCTGTTTCCTTATTTGCTTTATTTTGCATTATTTTATTACGATTTATTATTTCATTTTAGGTTAATTCAGATTTTGTTTCCTTTAGTATTTAAGGGTAGAGAAAGGCTTGTTTGCCTATCAGCCAATCTCTCTCTAAACCCTAATTTCATTCTACGTATTTGTTATGAAGAACTAAGTCCCCTTGACTTAGTCAGACGCTGAAGCTTTCGTTTTGATTCAGTTGTGAGATTCTCGTTCCTTATCTATTGCATGGTTTTTATCTATTCTCTTGCTTGATTGCTTATGATTGATATTGATAATCTCTATCTTGGACGCAACTAGGGTTTGTTGTTATTGATCTATTGCTAGATCTAGATTGTTACTGGTTGAGCATATCTATTTTAGAGTAGCAACTGCATCGTAGTATCTGGTTGTGCTAGTCTTATGCAGAAGAGAACTGATTTACATTCTAGGATAAAATCTGGTTGTTTCATGCTAGAATTGTATCCAACTATATTCATATCCGTAAGACTGCTGTTAAACTGAATCTTGATAGTTTCAGGGTTGTTTAATTAGTTAGTGCTAATAGTATCTGGTTGTGCTGTTAGTTATATCTGAAAAGGAATTGGAATTTCCATTGCATGAGATTTTGAATGAGTATCTAGGATCAACTTATCATACGAATAGTGGATGTTGTTTGACTAAGTGTTTTTCCCATCACTGATTTCACAACTCTTTCACTTGTTTACCTTTTGCATGTTTAGAACTTACAAAACTCACAACCCCCCCCCCTTTGGTTACGTTTGATTGACATACGAATTTCATATTTAGATAGGATTCGCCTCCATGTGGATTCGACCTTTACTTACCTAGGACTACGGTTTAAGATTTGTTTGGATATTTTTCATAGCAGTTTTACACGACGAAAACCTGTTATCAAGTACCATGTAAACGGACAATTTCGTGTAGGAACACTTCTGATAGCTTCTGGGTTCCCCATCTTGACTTGATAGCCACGAAGTGAGCACTCTCCGTGAGCTTGTCAATGATTACCCATATAGCATCCTTTTGAGTCTGAGTCTTAGACAACCCTATGACGAAATCCATAGCGATTGTTTTGGGGCGAAAAGATCGGACGACCTAAATCGCCTTAGACGGGGTAACTAGTCGATCGGGTTATAGAAAACAATCCAAACCAAGCAGATAATTGACAAGCAAAGAGTAAATGTAATAGCGAGATGATTTTATTAGATAAGGTATTGATCGGATCGAATCGAGATACAATTTATCATAGTTTAGACCGAGTGGTCGTGTAGGACTCGATCGATGACTTTTAGGTGGCGACCGGTGGAGAGTAAGCGCAGATGATTGCTAGAGAGCTAGACGGGGAGCGTAAGTGTTGTTCTGATCCATTTGTGAGCCAGAATGCTTGTGTCCTCAGCGTAATTGTGTGCCTCCTCGCCTTATCTTCCTCGTCGTCCAAAAATGGTAAGTCCTTTTTCTTTGTTACCGTTATATTTTTTGCCATATATTTTATTTTCAATGTTGGGAGTAATGGTGAAGATTATGCCATTAAATCTCTGTAATTATGGTGGCTTGAATGTCGTGGCCGTTGCGTGATCTGGGCATTTAATGCATGGCGAGATTCTCGCGATCCTGTCGGAGGGCATTCGACCAGTGAAGTCTCGTCGCCTCCTCTGGGCTTTTCCTTTGTTCTTTCGATCTGCAGTGGGCTTGGGCTCGATTCACCCGACTCGTCTTCTCCGGGGATACCAGGCCCAACAATAGCCCCAAGTTGCCTTGGGCTTTCGGCTTAAGCAAGGAAAATGGAATCCGAGGCAACTTTCGAAAACACGATCTCCACCATCCTTTTTTGACGCGTTTGCTCAGGACTACGTGGCGCGTGATCGGGGCATGATGCGACGCCTCTGCAAATCTTCAGTTTCCTCCATAAATTCAGAGCAGAGGGAATCGATTAGTCTTCATCCCATCTTCCTTTGCAAGTTTCTTCTGGTAAGCTTCTTGGTCTCTCTCGCCATAGTTTTCTGATTTCTCTAGTCATAGCTCTTTGATCTCCCTCTCTTTCCATTCTCGAAATGGTTTCCATCGAGGCTTCTGAGTCGTCGAAGACTCTTTCCGATTCTCGTGAAGACAAAACTCCTCCTCGTTTCATTTTGAAGGAGTCGGATGCATTGACAAGCACTTTGTCCCAGGCAGAGCTGGATCAAGTTCTCCAAGTCGGGGGCTTTCCACCAGAGACGGTCGCCAGGTTGCCTTATCCAGACGAGAGGGCCGATGCGCGTTACGAAGGATGGATTTGCTTCTACGCATACCCGTTTAGAATAGGGCACAAATTTCCTTTCTCTCCCCTTGTCAGGGATTTTTTAGCCACTTTGGCGCTGGCGCCATGTCAAGTAATGCCTCAGGCGTGGAGAGTTCTTAGGATTTTAGACCTTGTGAATGTTCAAACTAGGGCCGATTTTGATTTTGACGCTCTGTGGTATAACTACTTTATTGGGTCGAAGAGTTCCTGTCGCGTTCAGTTGCGTATCCGACATGGTCGGAAGCCCTTGGTGCAGAGCCCTGATGTCAACGACCGCGGATGGGGGTCGAAGTTCTTTTTCGTCGAACGTTCTTCTTTGGAGAAGGAGGGAGAGTGTCCGTTTTTGTTGACGGAGTGGCGAATCGATAGTATGTATTTGTCTTATCTTTCGCGTATTTTATGTGTCTTAACTCTTGCTTTAACTTTTCTTTTTTGTAGTCCCCGAACCAGAAGATCTAGAAGTGAGTAGCCGGTCGGAAGGCTTGTCGAAGGTTGTCCTTGAAATTCCCGCATTTGAAAGAAAGTTTGTGAACGTCAACCTGCTGTCGACGACCCCTGCCTCTCAAGACGACATGTCGAATGTCTCATCGTCTCGTGCAAACGGTAGATTCTTGACTCTAGGCGTCTTTTACTGTTTTTTGTTTTGTCGTATACTTTAGGATTTCTCCCTTTCTGTTGTTCTGTCGTGTCAGGTTCCCCTGGTGGTCGATCGAGTGCTCGTTTGAGGGTGGCGTCAGGGAAAAGTCTGATCGAGCAGAGGAAGGCGGCGACCAAAGCCGCGTCAAGCAAATCGGATCTGGTGGATCTGACGGTTCCAGTCAAGACTGGCTCTAAGAGGAAGGCGAGCGTTCGCCCTGAAGACGTCAAGGTGGAGGACATCCCTAGGAAGAAGAGTGCGACCGCTGAGGGGGTCGGCAAGATCGGTGTCGTCGGACAGTCGATTGCCGACCTTTTTCGCGCTCAGGACTCGACTTTGAAGTCGGAAGTTAAGGATGTCTCCCCTCTAGACTGCATTGGTGAAGCGGGATGCTCCGCGTGGAGGGTGAGTTGCCCTTTGTTCTTGTTTTTATGTTTCTTTTTGCTCGACCGCGTTTCTTGATTGTGTTTTTGTGTTGTCGTGTGTCTTTCTGTCAGGCCTTCCAGTATTTCTTGGGAGCTTACTCCGGTGTTCAGGCGATGCTTGTCAAGGCCGAGGACAGGGCGGCTAGGTCAGAGTCCGACCTTGCGTCTTTGAGGACCAAGCTGGAGGGAGCAGAGAGTCGCTGCCGTGAGACTGAGCGTCGCCTCACCAGGGAGCTGAAGAGTTGTCAAGAAGAGTTGGTCGCAAGTCGGAGGGGGTTTGAAGAGTGCCGATCAGGCGTTGAGGAGGAGGTGAAGCGGGCTCGGATTGCCGATGGCCAGATTGCTGGCGATGTTGGGGCCTTTTATGCTGTGAAGTCGCACATCGAGATGATCGAAGAGTTCAACGAGGGCAAGCATGAGCTCTGGGACCTGAAAGCGGAGAAGGAGACTCTGGACTCCATGTTCCCAAAGGGCGATCCTGGTCAGGAGCTGTTTTGCTTGGCCGGCGTCGGAGAAGAGGCCGTGGATGAAGGCGCCGATGAGGACGAGGCCGATCCTGGCGATGTCGAGCCGACTGACGAGATAGCATCTCTGGAGCCAGCCCCTGCGGAAGGTAATGCCATTATCCCCGACGTCTGATTTGTTTTCTTCGCATAGTATGGCTTCGTTTGCCCCACCTGTATGTGGGTTTGAATATTATGTGTTTTGGCGACCCGTCCACCATCGCGGGTCGCAGGATATTTCTGAATGATTGTTGGTAAAGTCCTATAGATGTGTAGGCAGACAATGTGTTTTGGCGACCCGTCCACCATCGCGGGTCGCGTTTTATGTAAAAAATGCTTTTATTCCGATGCAATTGCATTTTTACATATCGAGTCGTATGTTAGTTTGTCTCGTACATGTTCGTCGGACTTCCTAGGAAGTTGTCGACGACGTTTTGTATTTCGTATGTGTCGGTTTCACCCGTGTGCTCCATCGAGTGGGGTTTCACCGTATGTATGTATGTAGAGCAGGCCTGCGATGTGTTTGTGTATGTGTTAGTCATGACATTATGCCGGGGAGGTAAGCAATATGTTTTATTGCGTAAATGTAATAAGGTGTTGTACCTTATGTTTTGTGTAAGGCAGGCGGTGTGCCGACGTGCCTGTGTTGTCATCTCCCTGTGTTCCGATCGATCGTGTAATGTAATGTAAGCGCTTTTTTGCGGATGACAGAATCCAATGTAAATGTTGTTCTGCATTTGTGTTTTTGTAAGGAGGAAGTCCTTGCTTAGTGTCAGATGATGACATGTAAAAGAAGATAGCGATGTACATGCAATAAAATGCGATGTATATGCGATAGATAGCAATGTATATGTGATAGATAGCAATGTATATGTGACAGATAGCAATATATATGCGATAGATAGCAATGTATATGCGACGTATAGAATTTGTATGATGTTTTACCTCATCGGTTCAGAAATGGTAGAGCTTTAGATGTGTTGCGTTCCAACTTCTCGGGATCGGTCGTCCGTCTTTGTCTTCTAACTGATATGCTCCTTGTCCAACCACTTCGGTGATCAAGTAGGGTCCTTCCCATTACGGTGCTAGCTTTCCGTCGAATGGGTTCTTGGTGTTCTGGAAAGTTTTCCTTAGGACCTAGTCTCCGACCTTGAATGCCTTGATTCGAACGTTCTTGTTATAGCTCCTTGTGACCTGTTGTTGGAACCTGACCATCCTGATTCGGGCTTTCTCCCTGATCTCGTCCGCTGTGTCCAGATTGTGTGTTAGTTCAATGTCGTTTTGTTCATTTGTCTGAAGGTTGCAGCGAGCGGTCGGAACCAGTAACTCAGCCGGGATGACCGCCTCGCTCCCGTAGATGAGAGAGAAAGGCGATTACACGGTCGCATTCTTTGGAGTAGTCTTGTCGGACCAGAGAATAAGTGGGAGTTCGTCTGCCCATTTGCCTTTAGCCCCTGTGAGGCGTTTCTTGAGGTTGTTGATGATGATCTTGTTGTTGGATCCGGCTTGTCCGTTGGATTGTGGATACCGAGGTGTGGATGTGACCAACTTGATGTTCCATTGATCGCAAAAGGCTCGAGTCTTATGACTGATGAATTGGGAGCCGTTGTCGCACACGATTTCTGACGGGACGCCAAATGCACAAGATATTGCGTTTTATGAATGAAATGACGTGTTGATCTTTTACCTCTCTGTAGGCTTCGATCCATTTAAAGAAGTAGTCCGTCATGGCAAGGAAAAAGACTCTTTGACCCGACGCGGGGGGGAGCTTTCCGATGATGTCCATTCCCCATCTCATAAAGGGCCATGGAGCTAGGGTCGGATGGAGGAGCTCCGAAGGCTGATGATGGACGGGTGCGTGCCACTGACAGGCGTCGCATCTCTTGGTGTATTCCATGGCGTCTTTATTCATCGTTGGCCAATAGTACCCATTTCGTAGGGCTTTACCCGAGAGGCTTCGTCCGCCGGTGTGGTTGCCACACTCCCCTTCGTGCAACGATTGCAAGATATGTCCGACTTCTGAAGTCTTGAGGCATCGTAGGAGTAGTCCTGTAACAGACCTTTTGTACAAGATGTTATCTATGATATCGTAAGAGAGTGCTTGTACCTTGAGCCTTTTTGCTTATGTCTTGTCGTCGGGTAGAATGTCGTCTTTTAACCATCTAATGTAAGGTAGTATCCAGTCGTCATTGGTGTCGACGATGTCTTCTTCTGGTCGGTCGCCTATTTCCATGGTGACGAGTTCTTCAAGCGATGTTGTTGACTCGACGGATGTCCTTGGGACGGCTGGCATCATGATGTGGGCCAATCGTATGTGTGGAAATTCCTTCGGGTCTAGGACGGATCCTAGATTAGCGAGTGCGTCAGCTTGGGAGTTAAGATCCCTGGGCACTTGTCTGATGTTGAATGTTTGGAATTGTCCGATCAGTTTCTTGGCTACCTCCAGGTAGGCTATCATTCTGGCGTCCTTGGCATTATACGCCCCTTGTATCTGGTTTACGACTAGCAGAGAGTCGCAAACGACTTCGATCTCTCGGACCCCTAGGTCGCGAGCCAAGATGAGTCCGAATATGAGTGCTTCGTATTCAGCTTCGTTGTTAGTCGCATCGCATTCACATCTGACAGCTTGAGCTATCTTGTCTCCTTGTGGCGATTTTAGCACGACCCCTAGCCCCGATCCTCTGGCATTCGATGCCCCGTCTGTGTGGAGCTCCCATGTACCTGCCTCGTCCGTCGCGAGTAGTTGTGTTGATTCTTTTGTGGCTTCTTGCTCTAGGGTCGAACTGAAATCGGCCACAAAGTCGGCTAAGGCTTGCGACTTGATTGTTGTCCTGGGCTCGTATTCAATGTCGTAACCGCTGAGGTGTATGGCCCATTTGGTCATTCGTCCTGTGAACTCAGGTTTCCTCATGATAGCTCTCATGGGATGATTAGTGCGAACAGTAATAGTATGGGATTCGAAATATAGTTTGAGTTTGTTCGAAGCCATTACCAATGATAGCACAAGCTTTTCAAGTGACGAATACCTTGTTTCGGCTGGTAACAGCGTCCGACTGACGTAGTATATTGGCGACTGTTTGCCATCCTCTTCTCTGACCAGTACTGCGCTTACGGCTGATTCTGACACTACAAGATAAAGAAATAAAGGCTCGTCGCCTTTGGGTTTGGCTAGTAACACGGGACTGGCCAGATACTCTTTGAGGTTTTGGAACGTTGCTTCGTGTTTTTCCGTCCATTGAAAGGACTTGTTCTTCTTGAGTGCGTCGTGGAAGGGTTTGCACTTGTCGGATGATTTGGAGATGAATCTGTTCAGAGCTGCTATTCGACTTGTGAGCTTTTGTACGTCTTTGACGCATCGGGGGGATCGAAGGTTGATGAGAGCCTTGATTTGTTCTGGGCTGGCCTCTACTCCTCTTTGTGTCACCATGTATCCTAAGAACTTCCCTGACGACACTCCGAAGGAGCATTTAGTAGGGTTTAGTTTCATGTTGTACCTTTTGAGCACCTCGAAGCTGTCGCGTAGGTGGTCTATGTGATCTTCTTTCTTTTTGGACTTGACCAACATGTCGTCTATGTAGACTTCCATCGTGTCTCTGATTTGGTCTTTGAACATTTTGTTGACTAGTCGTTGATACGTAGCCCCTGCATTTTTCAGACCAAAGGGCATTACTTGGTAACAATAGATACCTTGGCTGGTGATGAATGCTGTTTTTTCTTGATCGCCGGGTTCCATAAGGATCTGATTGTAACCGCTGAAAGCGTCCATGAAGGTAAGCATTTCGTGCCCCGCTGTGGCATCGACCATGGCGTCGATATGGGATAGAGGGAACGAGTCCTTGGGACAAGCCTTGTTGAGGTCTGTGAAGTCGATACAGACTCTCCATTTCCCGTTCTTCTTCTGGACTACGACCACGTTGGCTAGCCATTCAGGATAGTGGACCTCCCTGATCTTTCCTGTTTCCAATAAGCTTTTGACTTCGTCGTCGACTATCTTGTTCCGCTCGGGGGCGAACTTCCTGCGTTTTTGCTTGACAGGGGGGTGAGATGGATCCACATTTAATTTATGAGTAATAACGTTTGGAGATATTCCGACCATATCCTCATGCGACCATGCGAAACAGTCGGCATTGGCCCTGAGAAAGTCAAGAAGTTGTTGTCTGGTCGAATCGTCCAAGTCCGATCCGACCCTTATGATAGGTGTCATTTCATGCACCTTAACTAGTGATTATTGACACAATTTAGATGAAGTTTCGGTGTAGAATTAGGCTAACTCTGTAACCCAGGGAAAGGGTTAAAGCAGTACAAATTTGAAGGTTTTACAGCTTAGTGAAGAGGAAAGAAGATGAAGGATGAAGAAGCTGGCCAATACCGCCCCGCGCCTGAAGCACCGCGACCCGGCGATGTTACTCAGAGAAGTGCAACGCAAAGCCACCGCCTCGCGGTGGGATATTACCGCCTCGCGGTGGAAGAGAAGGGTGCGCGGCCAACGTGTCATTTGTGTCCATTTTAGTATATTTGGATTTTATGTCTTATTATATTTTATTTCCTTATTTTATCTGCTAGGTTAACTTTCTACGAACCTGTTTAAGATCTTTTTCGTTAATTTTGAGAGGAGTTCGGTCCTCTCTCTTTTGATCATTCAACTTCTAGGTTTTTGAACAATGGATAGCTAAACACTTTTGTTTCGCTAGACAATTGAAGCACTACAATGAATTGGTTGTGAGATTTCTATTCCGTGTTCTATATCTTATTAAGTTGGATTGATTCTCTTGATTAAACTGTCTATTGATTTATGTTGATTCGTCTGGCGTAGCTAACTAGGTTTTTCGACATTTATCATATTGCTAGGATTGCATATAGGGGTTCCGAGTGCATATCTAGTGGCAAACACAATTGTGCGTATAGGGGTTCCGAGCGTACAATTGTGAGTGAGAATCAGTTGCATGTTAAGTAGGGGAGTGAATACTTGTACGTCTTTCTACTTGCATGTATCCTATATCCTTGTGTGCATTGCTATTGCTGTGTTGGTGCTAAGGTACGCTGACAACTGTGAGAATCAGTGGTATTTTATCATTGGCATAGTAATAAGTCTATCGACAACTGTGAGAATCGATAGTACTTAAGATCAGGGTGGGAACAATTATAAGATAGTAAAAGAACTTGGAAATATAGTTTTCAGTGATCAACCTATTGCATTTGTGGTGTGGATATTTGTCTGATGGAATACTTTCTCTCATCATATTTCTTCTTCTATTATTACTTGCACTTTTGTTAATCCTGCGATTATTCCAAACCCCCACTCGTTACTTGTTAGTCACACGTTATTGCATGCAGATAACCGACTCCCTGTGGGATCGACCCTGACTTACTTGCTATACTCTTTAGTAGGTGAATTAGAATTTCTTTGACAGGAAAACGACACCGGTTTCCGGCCCAGTCAAATTTGGCGCCGGTGTCGGGGAAGTCAAACATTCTGTTTGTGATTATTTGTGATTGACTGCGGTGTGGATCTATCTTACGATCTGCACCTCTGCTACTGATTCGCTACTTGTTGAAGTTCATACAGAGACATGTACGAATGGCTCAGACACTCCGACAATTGACTGCACCAGATCTGATACAGCAGCCGTTGGCTGTAAGCATTCCACCACTTGCTGATGGTGTAATATTTGAGCTCAGAACATGAGTGATACGATTACTCCCGAGATATTATGGACGAAGTGGCGAGGACCCCATTCTTCATTTGAATAAATTCCATAACGTCATTATGAGCATCAAACCAGCCAACGTCACTGAGGATCAGATTAAAATGAGAGCCTTCGGGTTCACTCTTAAAGACGATGCTGAAGACTGGTATTATCATCTGCCTAGCGGAAGCATAGATTCATGGGCTAAGCTGCATAAGGTTTTCCTCGCACGCTACTTTCCAACCAAAATGGCAAATGCCTTGAAAAGGGAAATTATCAGCATTGAACAAGGTGAGGAGGAGACCCTCTATGACTATTGTGAACGGTTCGAGCGACTCTGCGCTAGTTGCCCGTTCCATGGCTTTGACAAGAAATCACTGGTGCTCTATGTTTACAACGGGCTGATGGATAATGAAAGAAGAATTATTGATGCCACATGTGGTGGTAGTATCCTGAATATGACCCCCGACGCAGCCATGACCACACTTCATGATATGGCTGAGGGTACTAGGGATTTTGATGAACCCCCAAGGACCAAATTTGTTGGTGTTGTCATCGCCTACGAGTCACATATATCGCAAGAAATTGCTTCTTTGAAGGAGGTCATTGTGGGGATGGGCAAGCAAGAAGAGCCTCAACAGCACGCTGTCTGTGGAGTTTGCGCTGGTCCATTTCACAACACCAACGCCTGCCCCCAACTACAGGATACCACTATTGCTGAAGTATACGAAGCTGAAGGTCACGGGCCTGTTACACCTCAATATGATCAACCGCCACCGCAACAACCACGCTCTGATGACCCACCAACGACTGGCAGCCCCTCTTCAACCGAAGAAATGCTCAAGGTCCTAACAATGTACTTCATGTAACACCCCGTAATTTTTAAGGGTATTTTGAATTATTTTTAAATTTTTCTTATGCCCGTTTTGCTAGACGGATTTAATTCAGTGAGTCTCGGACCTTCTAAAGAGGGGTCTAAGCTCTGTAGAATTTTCCGAGCATTATATAATACAATTGAGGTGTTTACGGGGTTAATGTATCGTTAATGTACGAATATATTTAACCCGGAGTTAAGAAATTTAATCCAAACCAAGTTCGGATAAGAATAAGTGAAGTCGGCCAGAAACCGCGATTGACCGCGATGAACCGCGACCTGACGCGATCGCGGCCGATCGCGGTAATGTCTTTTGCTGAGCAGTGTCGTCTTCCTCGCGTGGCGGTTACTGTAGCTCTGTTTTTGGGATATTTTTGGGCAGGCCAAGTGGGCAGCCAACTGGCCCTTCGCCTTTGTCCCCTTGTTCCCTTGGAGGTGGTCGGATTGGGGCTATAAAAGGAGGTGAAACCCGGAGCTAAGAAGCTCTTCTTCATCCTCTTCTTTCTTCCTCTGTTTTTCTGTCCACCATTGTTGAGCAGTTTTGAGCTTCGTGTGTGGGAGATTTCGAGTGTCTCTTGAGTTGAGAAGGTGCTCTTGAGTGTTGTGTGAAGCTTTGTGGTGTTTGGAGATCGAACCATAGACAAATCGAAGGCAAACAAATCGGTTTGGGTAAGAAATTCTCCATTGTCGTCTCGCGAGCTGGCCACTGTCACAGCACAAAACCGCGACCGACCGCGACCTGCCGCGATCGCGGTATTGTGTCCGAGTTGTGTGTTTTGTGGTTTGGCTTTGGGCTTTGCTCGTTTCCTTTGATTTCTTCTTGTATTCTTTTAGATTCATATATAAGTATATTGAATCTAACTTAGGGTCTTGTTATGGGCCATTTCTTAGGGATTTATTATCCAAGATTTGCTCCAGTTTCAGATCCAGGAACTAGACGTTGCTCTGCTTGGTTCGAGCTTGTCGGATTTAAGGCAAGTGGCGGTTCGCTCTTGCTTAATCATGTTTCATTAATTATCAATTGTTTTGTTGTTAATTATGTTGGGAATTGTTTTGATAACGTTATGTGTTTAAAAGAAGATATTATACTAGGTTGTATATTTTGCTAGAACCGACGCTAGTCTATTCTAGATTTGTGCAGGTGAAGGCCGTAAGGGTCTTTGATGTGATTTATCGTGTGTGTTTAGATTATTAAATCTAGGGTGTTAGTTGTTCAGAGTGAGCCGTGATGATTCTCTGTGTTGTGATTGTGTGTTTGACTGCTAGTACAGTCCGTGAGTAGAAATGCAAATTGTTGGGATTTATTCCCTGGGATTTATTCCCCGTTAGTTTTGTTAGGTCATCATGACCCTATCCTAGTAAAGGATACGTACACGCAGAAATGCAAATTGTTGGGATTTATTCCCCGTTAGTTTTGTTAGGTCATCATGACCCTATCCTAATAAAGGATACGTACACGCAGAAATGCAAATTGTTGGGATTTATTCCCCGTTAGTTTTGTTAGGTCATCATGACCCTATCCTAATAAAGGATACGTACACGCAGAAATGCAAATTGTTGGGATTTATTCCCTGGGATTTATTCCCCGTTAGTTTTGTTAGGTCATCATGACCCTATCCTAATAAAGGATACGTACACGCAGAAATGCAACTTGTTGGGATTTATTCCCTGGGACTTATTCCCCGTGTTATCTCTTATAGAGAGATGTTAAAGGCTTATAACGTGATGTGCGTGTGTGGTCATTTAAATAAGATAAGTGCCGTTGTCGCACATAATTAAAAATACCTTGGGCGAGTAGTGCAGCTAGGAAAAGCTCGTCTTAGTTGTAGATCGCTCGTATGCAATGTCTGATATGATATGTTGATATGTTTAACTGTTAAGTTAACGCTTGAGGATTTGATGTGATTTGTGATATGTGAAACTGCTTGTGATGTGTTTGTGTGAATCACTGGAGTATGTTTTCCGTCCTTGCTTAGTCTATTCATTAGACTAACGCTTGTATTTTATTTATTGGTAACGTCATGGGGGTGTCGTCCGTCCGTTTCGGCACATGCAGATATGTTGCTGTTCAGAGAAGGCTAGAGCGACTATGAATATGAACGGTGTTTTGTTTTCGACAACTTGTCTTGTCGCTTTGTGTTTAAAACGATTTCCGTTGTGCTATTTTGTATTTTGTTTATAAGTCTTCCGTTGTAAATTCTGATTTTTGTATTGATGATGTATTTGGGTCGTTTTAGGAATCGTGTAATTCCGCGACCATGTGGTTTAATAAAAGTTATGATTTTAGTATCGTAACTGTGTTTTAAGTCAGTTATGACGTCGGAAAAGCCTGGGGTGACTTCGGGGTTTACGCCCGGGGTCATCGGCAGTAACGCTTTCAAATGGGGTTAAATTTGGGGGTGTTACAGAAATGGTATCAGAGCTAAAATGTTTTCCAAGAGCTCTGAATTTTTTTCAAATAAAAAGCCGTTCATAGTCGTGCCTTCTACAGTCTGATTCAGAAGTTTGCTTCTGTGTCTAGAAAGACTAAGACTCTCTGTTTGTCACCCGTAGTTAGGGGTGCATTCTGTTCTCTTCTGAAGGTCTCGGAAGAAGTTGAGATGGTTTCGCCATCTCCAGTTAGACTCGAGTTTAGTTCTCTTGTCAGAATTTGAGGTTGTAGAACCTAATTATTCCGGTTTGGTGTTCATCTAGGAAAGTTTACCAAGTTGATCTAAATCCAAGTTGACTTTTATTACATTATGAATAGATATTAATGTGTAAAGTACTTGGACTTTGATCGGTAATCAGATGGTGGACCCAAGAGATATTATTCATGCTGGTACTGGGCCGAGCAATGACCCGAGACCGGATGTAAGGGTTGTTCCAAACCCTGTGGAGGAGCACGAGTCTGTTGCTCACAATAATTCCGAAGGCGGTGTCCAAGTTCAGGCTAACGCTCCAATGAATTTAGATGCTGCTGCAATGGAAGTATTTCGAGAAATGATTGTGCAAGCAGTGGCTGAGATACTGCGACCAGTTGCGCCTCAGGCACAAGAGGTGCCAATTTCTCAAGTGGTTCCTAGAGTTGTGGAACCAAATGTCCTGGTACATCAGGAAGAAGTGATCAGGAATGGAGGTAATTATATCCGTGCACTGAAGGCTATAAATTCGATGAGGCCTGACAGCTATGACGGAAAGGGAGAACCGGTCAGAGTGGCCTATTGGTTCTCACACCTGGAGCGGTTATTCCGCAATATTGAGTGCACTGAAGCTGAGAAGGTGCATATTGCTTCTCTCCATCTGAAAGAGGAAGCCAGTGAATGGTGGGAAGGCACCAGGTTGGCAGATCATCCAGGGCTGAACTGGGGAATGTTCAAAGCCAAGATGACCGACCGTTTCTTTTCCCGAGCTATGAGGGATGAGAAGCACAAGGAGTTCATGTATCCGAAGACAGAAGGATTGAAGGTGACAGAGCTTGCCACTAAGTTCAATCATTTGTTGTAATACGTTGGGTCAGATGTAACCAGCGAGGAGCAGAAGATCTGGCACTTCCATGAGTGGATGGGCCCAGACATTAAACCATGGATGGTGCATCACGGATGCTCTACTTTGGAGCAGTACGTGGATGCAGCTTATCAGGTAGAAGTGACTCTAGAGGAGTCAGCGAAGAAGCATGATCAGCAGAAGTTGATGCAAGATCAGTCTCAGACGAGCGGATTTAAACGTCCTACTCCACTGTCTAAACTTGCTAAGTCAAGCAAGGCAAAGACCGAGATGACTCAAGAAGGGTCGACACAACGATCGGGTCAAGACCAGGGTCTGATCCAGTGTTTTAATTGTGGTGCCATTGGACACAAAAGCTTTGCGTGTCAAAGAGAGATAAGGACATGTTATGACTGTGGAAGAGCAGGTCACATGCAGAGGTTTTGCCTGCAGAGAAAGCAAAGAAGATTTGAGTTTCAGCAAGGGTCTGCTATTCAGAGCAACCGGCCGGAGTTTAAACCGGTGGAGGCTCCTAGTCCTACGATGCAGACGACTGCACAGAATAAAGGGAAGGCTCCAATAGCTTCTGGAAGTCAAGGTCAACGTCTTTACGTGATGCGTGAGGCGGATGGATCTGATTTTCCATTTGCTTAAAGCTTTCTACTTTTGTTATAGGTTGTAGATTTGAGTGTTACCCAGTCTTTTGATTTGAATGGTTGTGTTAGTAAGTTTAAGTATGCAGCAAGGTTGTAAAACTTTTGTTGTAAATATTCTTGCTAATATAAATATTTGGTTTAAACCAAGCGTTTGTCAGATGTCTCGATTACCATTCAGGGTGAAGTTTGAGACAGCTGCGTAGCAAGGTGGTACCTTTGGTACGAGTTATGTGCTCCAAGTTAGAAACCGGAGAGGTTACTTGGGAGACTGAGACGGGTGTACTTAGATACTTTTCCTACTTGTTGTCGGCCTTGATAATGCAAGTTTCGGGGTCGAAACTTAAAATAAGGGGGTAGTAATGTAACACCCCGTAATTTTTAAGGGTATTTTGAATTATTTTTAAATTTTTCTTACGCCCGTTTTGCTAGACGGATTTAATTCAGTGAGTCTCGGACCTTCTGAAGAGGGGTCTAAGCTCTGTAGAATTTTCCGAGCATTATATAATACAGTTGAGGTGTTTACGGGGTTAATGTATCGTTAATGTACGAATATATTTAACCCGGAGTTAAGAAATTTAATCCAAACCAAGTTCGGATAAGAATAAGTGAAGTCGGCCAGAAACCGCGATCAACCGCGATTGACCGCGATGAACCGCGACCTGACGCGATCGCGGCCGATCGCGGTAATGTCTTTTGCTGAGCAGTGTCGTCTTCCTCGCGTGGCGGTTACTGTAGCTCTATTTTTGGGATATTTTTGGGCAGGCCAAGTGGGCAGCCAACTGGCCCTTCGCCTTTGTCCCCTTGTTCCCTTGGAGGTGGTCGGATTGGGGCTATAAAAGGAGGTGAAACCCGGAGCTAAGAAGCTCTTCTTCATCCTCTTCTTTCTTCCTCTGTTTTTCTGTCCACCATTGTTGAGCAGTTTTGAGCTTCGTGTGTGGGAGATTTCGAGTGTCTCTTGAGTTGAGAAGGTGCTCTTGAGTGTTGTGTGAAGCTTTGTGGTGTTTGGAGATCGAACCATAGACAAATCGAAGGCAAACAAATCGGTTTGGGTAAGAAATTCTCCATTGTCGTCTCGCGAGCTGGCCACTGTCACAGCACAAAACCGCGACCGACCGCGACCTGCCGCGATCGCGGTATTGTGTCCGAGTTGTGTGTTTTGTGGTTTGGCTTTGGGCTTTGCTCGTTTCCTTTGATTTCTTCTTGTATTCTTTTAGATTCATATATAAGTATATTGAATCTAACTTAGGGTCTTGTTATGGGCCATTTCTTAGGGATTTATTATCCAAGATTTGCTCCAGTTTCAGATCCAGGAACTAGACGTTGCTCTGCTTGGTTCGAGCTTGTCGGATTTAAGGCAAGTGGCGGTTCGCTCTTGCTTAATCATGTTTCATTAATTATCAATTGTTTTGTTGTTAATTATGTTGGGAATTGTTTTGATAACGTTATGTGTTTAAAAGAAGATATTATACTAGGTTGTATATTTTGCTAGAACCGACGCTAGTCTATTCTAGATTTGTGTAGGTGAAGGCCGTAAGGGTCTTTGATGTGATTTATCGTGTGTGTTTAGATTATTAAATCTAGGGTGTTAGTTGTTCAGAGTGAGCCGTGATGATTCTCTGTGTTGTGATTGTGTGTTTGACTGCTAGTACAGTCCGTGAGTAGAAATGCAAATTGTTGGGATTTATTCCCTGGGATTTATTCCCCGTTAGTTTTGTTAGGTCATCATGACCCTATCCTAATAAAGGATACGTACACGCAGAAATGCAAATTGTTGGGATTTATTCCCCGTTAGTTTTGTTAGGTCATCATGACCCTATCCTAATAAAGGATACGTACACGCAGAAATGCAAATTGTTGGGATTTATTCCCTGGGATTTATTCCCCGTTAGTTTTGTTAGGTCATCATGACCCTATCCTAATAAAGGATACGTACACGCAGAAATGCAACTTGTTGGGATTTATTCCCTGGGACTTATTCCCCGTGTTATCTCTTATAGAGAGATGTTAAAGGCTTATAACGTGATGTGCGTGTGTGGTCATTTAAATAAGATAAGTGCCGTTGTCGCACATAATTAAAAATACCTTGGGCGAGTAGTGCAGCTAGGAAAAGCTCGTCTTAGTTGTAGATCGCTCGTATGCAATGTCTGATATGATATGTTGATATGTTTAACTGTTAAGTTAACGCTTGAGGATTTGATGTGATTTGTGATATGTGAAACTGCTTGTGATGTGTTTGTGTGAATCACTGGAGTATGTTTTCCGTCCTTGCTTAGTCTATTCATTAGACTAACGCTTGTATTTTATTTATTGGTAACGTCATGGGGGTGTCGTCCGTCCGTTTCGGCACATGCAGATATGTTGCTGTTCAGAGAAGGCTAGAGCGACTATGAATATGAACGGTGTTTTGTTTTCGACAACTTGTCTTGTCGCTTTGTGTTTAAAACGATTTCCGCTGTGCTATTTTGTATTTTGTTTATAAGTCTTCCGTTGTAAATTCTGATTTTTGTATTGATGATGTATTTGGGTCGTTTTAGGAATCGTGTAATTCTGCGACCATGTGGTTTAATAAAAGTTATGATTTTAGTATCGTAACTGTGTTTTAAGTCAGTTATGATGTCGGAAAAGCCTGGGGTGACTTCGGGGTTTACGCCCGGGGTCATCGGCAGTAACGCTTTCAAATGGGGTTAAATTTGGGGGTGTTACACTTCACAACGCATGTGCAATCTACTGAGGCCAACATAAAGAGCATAAAGGAGGCCGTTGATAAGTGCTATTTTGTACCACTTATCTAAGGATTATTACCAGGTTTGAGGCACCATTTAGTTGGATTTTATGCACAATTGGAGATTATGGAGTTAAAGTGGAGAAGTGTGGTTTTGGTGGTCTGGATGAACTAATTAGAGATATCCAGAGGAAGAGGAGTTGACCACCTGAGGAGACGTGAAAAATCTATGAAGGAACCACAAAGAAGAGGGCAGAAATTGACGCCCCGCGCCAGAGCCACCGCGACCCGACGATAGATCTCAAAGAAGAATGGCGCCCCGCGATGAGAAGTACCGCCCCGCGGTGGGAGTTGGCGCCTCGCGGCCGTTTGGTGGGAGAAACAAATAAATTGAAGAGCCGCGTGTTGATGCTGGAATTTGGTGGAAGTTGGGCCAAGTTGAAGAAGATAGGCCCAATGGAGAAGAAAGCCCATGAAGAAGCTGAAGCCACGCGTGAAAGAGAGCGCAAATTGAAAGCAGCGAATTGAAGAAGCGGAGTGAAGTGCGGATGGTGACGTCAGCGAAGGTGATGGAGATGTGGGCCGCTGCTGCTTTGATTGGGCCGAGAGAAGCTGATGAAGGAGTTGGGCCGAGCGCTGCTGATGGGCCGTTGCCCGTGCTGGACGAGAAAGTTGTTGCCAAGCGCGAGGCGGGGGATGAGCTGTTGCACAATATTTTCGGGATTAATTTCTCGGATTCGGTTGTTTACTTTTGGTTACTAGATTTTTATTATTTTCCTTTTATTATTATTATTATTATTATTATTTTATTCTCTTGTAAGCTAGGGTTTATGATCTTGGGCTTTAGGTTAACTCTATTTAACCTAATTCCCACAGCCTCCATTCCCTATCATCGAATAATCTTCTAGTTCGTAGTTTTCCCACCTCCTGGGTTTCCAACCCATGGAGAACTAAACATCTTTGTTCTGCTAGACGTTTGAAGCAATACAGTTGATTATGTTGTGAGATTTCTATTCCTTGTTCTTATTCTTATATGTGTTGGATTGATTCTCTTGGTTAAATTGTCTATTGATATATGTTGGTTTATCTAGAGTTGCTAACTAGGTTTATCGATATCTATCATATTGCTAGGATTGCATATAGGGGTTCCGAGTGCATATCTAGTGGCAAACACAATTGTGCGTATAGGGGTTCCGAGCGTACAATTGTGAGTGAGAATCATTACATGTTAAGTAGGGGAGTGAGTACTTGTACGTCTTTCTACTTGCATGTATCCTATATCCTTGTGTGCATTGCTATTGCTGTGTTGGTGCTAAAGTACGCTGACAACTGTGAGAATCAGTGGTATTTTATCATTGGTATAGTAATAAGTCTATCGACAACTGTGAGAATCGGTAGTACTTAAGATCAGGGTGGGAACAACCATAAGAATAGTTAAAGAACTTGGATTTATAAGATTTCAATGATCGACTTATCTCTGTATTGTGGATCTCGTTCTAGTAGAACTACTTTCCCCATCATTCTTATTCTTTCTTCTAAAAGCTTGCATCTTTGTTACTCTGCTTGATAACTAAAAAACCCCTTTGTTACTTTGCATGCTTACGAACACATAGATAGATCACTTTCTCCCTGTGGATTCGACCATTGCTTGCCTCTACTACTTGTTTAGGTTTGTTAGGATTATTTTATTTGTTTAGGTGTCACGACGACAAACGCCTATCAGTCGTGTTCCAATTATCCGATGAGTTTGTTGGGTGGAGAAAAGAGGGCATTAAAGAGATTTCAAACGCAGTAACCCTCCGAAGTGGCAAGGAATTACAAGTCGCCCCTACAGCTAAAACGGACGACAATGCTGAAATCGAAATTGATGATGAGCAAATTCCACCGCCCCGCGGTGATTCCCACCGCGACCTGGCGACAGCCCCCAGTAATCCCACGCCATTGACACCGCCCCGCGGTGAGTCCACCGCCTCGTGGTGAAAGCCCAGAGTTCGTAGATTTACCTGAGGATGAAGAGGATCCCTACGTACGTCCCAACTTCCCTCCCCTTGGATCTGAGAAGCCACTTGCCCCCTTCCCCGAGGCACTAAAGGAAAGGAGAGTAATTGATGACAAGGATCTCTTCGACACTTTCAGCAAGTGTGAGGTAAATATCCCACTCCTCAAGCTTGTCAAGAGTGTACCAAGGTACACTAAGTTTCTAAAGGAGCTGTGCACTATAAAAAGAAACCAGAAGCTGAAGGGCAAGGAAAAAGTCAAGGTTAGCGAACGCATATCTGCTGTATTCCAGAGGCGTATGCCAAAGAAGTGCGGAGACCCAGGTATGTGGAGCATTCCTTGTATAATTGGAGACACTAAGTTTGAAAAAGCTATGCTTGATCTTGGTGCCTCCATTAATGTGTTACCCTATTCTTTCTACGAATCTCTTGGACTTGGACCTCTGTAGGAAACAAGAATTATAATTCAATTGGCTGATAGGTCTAGTGTCTACCCTAGGGGAGTAATAGAGGATGTCCTTGTTATGGTTGATAAATTGATATTTCCTGCTGATTTTTATGTCTTAGATATGGAAACAGATACGAAGGCAACTCTTATACTGTTAGGTAGGCCGTTTTTAAAAACTGCTAAGACTAAACTTGATTTGCAAAGTGGGACACTTTCGATGGAATTTGACGGGGAGAAGGTGGAATATAACATTTATAAAGCCATGAAACACCCCGCTGAAGACCATTCTCTATGCTCCATTGATGTGATCGATTCTATTGCACAAGATGTCTTTGATATTTCTGGTCCTGATGAGTTGATGACCATTGTTGAAAATAATTTAGACTTGTCCTATGAGGAATACTCTTTACCCTCTAACATGCAGGAAGCCATCGCTCAGCTGGATGCCCATGGTAAGTACTCTGCAGATCCTTTGGGCGTTGGCCCCATTCTACTAAACCCGAGCGAAAGGCTCGTTCCTTCTGTTGAACAGGCTCCTGAGATCGAATTGAAGCCGCTGCCAGACCATCTCAAGTTCGCTTTTCTTGGAGCCAACGACACCCTGGGCGACCCTACTACTGTTTCCTCGACGAATACTCAGGATATTTCCAGTTGGCCATTGCACCAGAAGACCAAGAGAAAACCACTTTTACATGTCCCTTTGGCACCTTTGCGTACCGCAGAATGCCATTCGGATTGTGTAACGCACCCGGTACATTTCAACGATGTATGGTCATGCAGGTTTCTATCGAAGATTTATCAAGGAATTCTAAAAAATCTCCTCACCCCTATGCGATCTACTAAAGAAGGAAGTGACCTACGCATTCACTGATGAGTGCAAGGAAGCGTTTGATTGCCTGAGAGAACGCCTGACAAGTGCACCTATCATTTAGGCACCTGACTGGTCTCGCCCATTTGAGATCATGTGTGACGCCAGCGACTATGCAGTGGGAGCAGTTCTAGGACAGAAAGTGGGACGGGCATCCCATGTAATTCATTATGCCTCCATGACTCTGAATGGAGCCCAGAGGAACTACTCCACTACTGAGAAGGAAATGCTGACGGTTGTCTTTGCCTTGGAAAAGTTTAGGCAATATCTTTTGGGAGTCAAGGTGATTATCTACACAGATCACGCTGCTCTTCGTTACCTAATGACGAAGAAAGAAGCAAAGCCAAGACTAATCCGATGGGTTCTCCTTCTCACTGAATTTGATGTGGAGATCCGTGATAAGAAGGGAGCAGAGAACCTAGTCGCAGATCACCTAAGTAGGCTCGTCCATGAGGGAGATAAGCCCGGAGAACAGAGCCCCATTCACGGCACCTTTCCGGATGACACACTTTTTATAATAGAAGGAAGTTCAGAAAACAAGCACCGCCCCGCGTTTCCCACCGCCGCGACCCGACGGGTCATAGCCAGTATGAAGTTGGAGATGTCACCGCCCCGCGGTGGCCACCACCGCGACCCGGCGGTAGTTTTGTTTGACAACCAGGAGAGCTCACCGCGACCCGCAGCGATAGTACCGCCCCGCAGTCACATCTCTGGAGTCACACTGTGCTCTGGAGATACTTATGCCCCTCCCTCTCATATATCCATGGACGTCTTCGGAATCCGTTCTTTCAGACCTTGGTATGCAGATATCGTCAACTATCTGGTTCGAGAGGAAATACCCCCGGATTACACCAGAGCTCAAAAGGCGAAGATACAGAGAGAAGCTCGCCACTATGTGTGGGATGATCCTTACCTGTGGAAGCATTGTGCCGATCAGGTAGTGCGCCGATGCCTCCCAGACAATGAGGTACAATCTGTCTTTAACTTTTGTCACTCTGAGGCTTGTAGGGGTCATTTTGGAGCGAATAGGACTGCTAGGAAAGTATTGGAGGCAGGATTTTATTGGCCACACATCTTTAGGGATGCTTACGCCTTCTGCAAATCCTGCGATCGATGCCAACGGGTTGGAAACATCACCAGAAGGAATGAAATGCCGCAATCATCATTAATCTTTTGTGAGGTCTTTGATGTTTGGGGCATGGATTTTATGGGACCCTTTCCTAGCTCTCAAGGGAATCTATATATATTGCTTGTGGTGGACTACGTTTCCAAGTGGGTGGAAGCAAAGGCCACTAGGACCGATGATTCTAAGGTTGTGGCAGGTTTTCTCAAGGAAAATATTTTCTCAAGATTTGGAATACCCAAAGCTTTAATTAGTGACAGGGGGACCCATTTCTGCAACAAGATAGTAACTGCCCTGCTGAAGAAGTATCACGTCACCCAGAGAATCTCTACAGCCTACCATCCTCAAACTAATGGGCAGGCCGAGAACTCCAACAGAGTGATTAAATCTATATTGGAGAAGACAGTAGCAGCTCATCGGAGGGATTGGAGCACCAAGCTCAATGATGCGCTGTGGGTATACCGTACAACTTTCAAGACTCCGATAGGAATGTCCCCTTTCCGGCTGGTTTTTGGAAAAGTTTGCCACCTCCCCGTAGAGCTTGAGCATAAAGCGTGATGAGCAATAAAGAAATGCAATATGCAACTGGATGAAGTGGGGGAATTTCGTAAGCTGCAGTTGCAAGAACTGGAGGAACTACGCCTTGAAGCCTATGAGAACTCAGTTAACTACAAAGCGAAGACCAAGCAATGGCATGACAAGCATATTCTGCGGAAAGATTTTAAGCCAGTAGATAAGGTCCTCCTATTTCAATCCCGGCTCAAGCTCTTTGCTGGGAAACTGAGGTCCAAATGGACGGGTCCTTATGAAGTTGTTGAAGTTCACCCTCATGGTGCCACTGGACTGATAAACCCCAAGACAGGCAACATCTTCACAGTCAATGGCCACAGGCTGAAACCCTATTATGAAAGCTTTGATCCAACCCATGTTGATGCAATAAGTTTCGGAAGCCCTGAGGCTGAAACAGGGTGAGCCATAGCCTACGTCGAGCCAACGACGTTAACCAAGGCGCTGTCCGGGAGGCAACCCGAGTTAGTTATTTGATATTTCCCTTTCATTAGATTATTCTCGTAGTTTTTTTTGCTTTGTTTCGTCCGCCTGTTACTCACATTTCAGGTACGAAAGTAAATCTGAGACGAGACATGTACCCAGCTCGCGTCCACCGCCTCGCGTTGTAACCCCACCGCCCCGCGGTGGAGGTCTGGTATGATTTCTCAACTAAAAAAAAGAAAAAAAAAAAGAAATAAAGGGCCCCGAAAAAACCTTAAACGGGTGAGTAATATTTTTATTTCTTGAGTTGGATACGAAGGATTTGACGGTGTCAGTTGGATCGCCCCGCGATCCGGTATTTACTTGTACATTCATCACCCCCATAAACACTCCCGCCAAACCCTAATCCCTTTTTCTTTCTCTTCCCCGTCTCTCTCTCTGCCGTACCCCCATTCCATGATCTCAAACCCTTAACCCAAAGCTTTACCCGCCCCAATCTCCCTTGTTCCTAGCCTTGGTAGTGGCAACCTTTAATCCAACTTTGATCTCCTCTATCCAAGCCTCCCTTTGTAACGATATCCAAACTTCCCCGTGGTGGTTAGTAGTTGAAGGGGGTGACATTTTGTTCTAGTGGTGTGACCGGTGCAATCTGGGTGTTCTTCCGGTTGTTAGGTGGTGTTAGAGGAGGAATCTAACAGTGACCACCTCGCGTTGCAATCTCGCCGCCTCGCGCGTATCGAATTTTGAATTTGGAGAAGAAGGTGAACAGTCGCCACCCCGCGTCCACTTCTCCGCGACCCGGCTACTATGCTCAGTAATCACCACCGCCCCGCGGTGACTCGTTCATTCTTCAGTGGGTTGTAAGTCTTCCTTGCCTTGTTCTTTCGCTTCGAGCACTTACTTCATTATACAATGTCGAGAGCTAGGAAGGTTGGGATGACCGAGGAGGAGTGTTGACTGTATGATGTGGTTTCAGCAAGACATGTCCAGCCGACTCGCTTCTTTGATAGGGGATCACTAGCCGAGTTGGGTTTGTTGGAGATGACTCAACAATGTCTGGACAGGATGTGATTGGGGGGATTCCTAGACAAATGCGTGCCCACATTCCCTGAACTATGCTACCAGTTTATAGCCACTGTATCTCGAAGCCACATGCGACGCATCATCGATGGTAGGGAGCAGAAGTTCATCGTTGGGATCACCTTCAAATATGAGGGTCGGAGTTATGGTATCCCTATTGAGGAAATTAGGGAGATGCTGGGTGTGTCAAGGCCAGCTACTGAGAAGTGGAGGCGGGGTCCCGACAAGGCAGACCTTAAGGAATTCTGGACCACCGCAACGGGCATGGATGAATATCAAAAGCGGTTGGAGAATAGTAACAAACTTGTCCACCCCTGCTTCCGCTTAGTCTACACAGTGGTGCTTCGGACATTTTGTGGGTGTATGGAGGAAAGAAAGGTTTCTCTGAGGCGCCTTGGTCTCTTCTCCCCGATGATCGATCCTTTAGATGAGGAGACCCCTGCATGGATTGTCATATGGCTGCATGAGCTGCAGCAGATTCACGAGGGCGCCGCGCGAGATATTGTTCAGGGTGGGCTGATCACCTTGGTTGCTGCGGCCAGGATTTCGATGGACACCATTCCTCAGCCACTCATGCCTATTCGCTACGACATTCCATATCTGCAACGGTGTGGTATGCTGACCATATCTCAGGGGCAGTTTCTGTGGTGCTCCTACGGAGGTCACCTTTTGCGCCTCCCCCGTCCCCTGGCCTACCCGCGAGTCTTTAAAGGCTGGTACATTCCGTCTGATGCTGAGATTATTCCTTCCGACGATGAGGCTGATCCACCGGCTGTTATTCCCATGTTTATGGATGTCGATCCCCCTGCTTCTGATGTTGCCTCCACATCTGCATCGCCTTCTGAGTTTTCTTGGGACGAGATGATCATCCGTTTTGATGCCTTCACGTTGCGACAGGAGGCTGCGAACGAGGCGACGCTGGCTCGACTGCGGACTATACAGGCTGACATTGCACGCGATATCATGGACCAGCTGAGTGTAGCTGAGGCCTTCATGCAGGAGCAATACTTTGGGCGGCATCCATCTCCATCGAGCTTTCCACCGTATCCACCTTTCCAGTGAGTCTTTGTTCTTTTCTCCCTATTTTGTTTTGTTTTAGTCTTTACATTGAGGACAATGTGTGTTTCAAGTGTGGGGAGGGATTTAGACTCACTGTTTATCATAGCTAGTGTACATATTTTATTCTTGCATTTCGTATTTCTATTCAAAAAAAAAAAAAGGAAAAAAGGCACCCAAAATCCTAGGATGAGCCGAAAACCCGCAAGGGCGGCTTAGGTAAAAAGCAGGTAGTCCGACTGGTATAGACCAGGGAAAAAGTGGACTGGAGTGATGTGAGCACATGTGAGACGTCTAGTAAAATGAAATGAGTGGCTTGGTGAAAACCCGAAAGGGCACCTCGGCAAGATGAGCAAAAAAAGAAGAAGAGTGATTCTAGGATTTCTCTCTACCTATTGGCGAGGCGTCATAAGAAGAGGCGGTATAAGGAGTTCGGATAGGCCACTTTGGAGCAATAAGAAGCTAGACAGGAGTTAGGAATAAATTTATCTCGCATCATGTGTTTTGGATGTCTGGGGCTGATTGTTGAGCTGTTGTAGTCATTGGTATCATATGTTGTCACACTTCCTGAGGCCTTGATATTTGATGAGTGGAGTATGGTTGATTTAATTTACTCGGGATGAGTAAAGGTCTAAGTGTGGGGATATTTGATAGGTGTCATTTCATGCACCTTAACTAGTGATTATTGACACAATTTAGATGAAGTTTCGGTGTAGAATTAGGCTAAGTCTATAACCCAGGAAAGAGTTGAAGCAGTACAAATTTGAAGGCTTTACAACTTAGTGAAGAGGAAAGAAGATGAAGGATGAAGAAGCTGGCCAATACCGCCCCGCGCCTGAAGCACCGCGACCCGGCGATGTTCCTCAGAGAAGTGCAACGCAAAGCCACCGCCTCGCGGTGGGATATTACCGCCTCGCGGTGGAAGAGAAGGGTGCGCGGCCAGCGTGTCATTTGTGTCCATTTTAGTATATTTGGATTTTATGTCTTATTATATTTTATTTCCTTATTTTATTTCCTAGGTTAACTTTCTACGAACCTATTTAAGATCTTTTTCGTTAATTTTGAGAGGAGTTCGGTCCTCTCTCTTTTGATCATTCAACTTCTAGGTTTTTGAACAATGGATAGCTAAACACTTTTGTTTCGCTAGACAATTGAAGCACTACAATGAATTGGTTGTGAGATTTCTATTCCGTGTTCTATATCTTATTAAGTTGGATTGATTCTCTTGATTAAACTGTCTATTGATTTATGTTGATTCGTCTGGCGTAGCTAACTAGGTTTTTTGACATCTATCATATTGCTAGGATTGCATATAGGGGTTCCGAGTGCATATCTAGTGGTAAACACAATTGTGCATATAGGGGTTCCGAGCGTACAATTGTAAGTGAGAATCAGTTGCATGTTAAGTAGGGGAGTGAGTACTTGTACGTCTTTCTACTTGCATGTATCCTATATCCTTGTGTGCATTGCTATTGCTGTGTTGGTGCTAAGGTACGCTGACAACTGTGAGAATCAGTGGTATTTTATCATTGGCATAGTAATAAGTCTATCGACAACTGTGAGAATCGATAGTACTTAAGATCAGGGTGGGAATAATTATAAGATAGTAAAAGAACTTGGAAATATAGTTTTCAGTGATCAACCTATTGCATTTGTGGTGTGGATATTTGTCTGGTGGAATACTTTCTCTCATCATATTTCTTCTTCTATTATTACTTGCACTTTTGTTAATCCTGCGATTATTCCAAACCCCCCCTCGTTACTTGTTAGTCACACGTTATTGCATGCAGATAACCGACTCCCTGTGGGATCGACCCTAACTTACTTGCTATACTCTTTAGTAGGTGAATTAGGATTTCTTTGACAGGAAAACGACACCGGTTTCCGGCCCTGTCACCTTACCGTTTGGTTTGGCTTTGAAGGGTCTAGTGCGATTTCATCGAGTTTTTCCATTTCTGGTTCGACGTACCAACTAGGCCCTTCGCCGCTCTGTGGTTGCTATGCGGTCTTGTGTTCGACTGCGCTCTTCATGGAAGCGACGTAGCATTCTTTTACGGTCCTTTGATCTTATTTGATCTCTTGGACTCCCCATTCAGTGGGGAATTTGATGACTTGATGATACGTTGAAGGTATTGCCTTCATAGCGTGTATCCATGGCCTGCCAAGAATACAATATAGGGAGACGGACAGTCTAGGACTAAGAATTTCACATGTTGGTTGATTCCTCCAACGTATGTGGTTAGAATGATTTCACCAGTCGTATGCTTAACCTCACCACTGAACCCGACCAGTGGGGTCGACTTCTTGATTAGGTCGTTCTCAGTCAGACCCATTTCTTTAAGAGCGTCAAGGGTCAAGACGTTTGTCGAACTCCCTGTATCAATTAGTACTCTCCGTATTAAACAATTACCAATAGACAAAGAGATTACCAAACCATCGTGGTGACTATCCGACCCATCGGAATCGGATTCGTCGAATGTGACCGTCGCAAGGTTAGATGTCCTCCTTGGCTTCAATTCCGATGCCTCGGGCTTGTCGCCCTTGCTTTCCCTAGCGTGTCGCTTAGCCGCGGAGTATGTGTTTCCACATATATCCGATCCACCTGAAATGGTATTGACAACTTTTGTATGGACGGGAGATGGGGGTTTGTTATGTTTTACCTGATCTCGACGTTCCATGGTAGCCTTTGCCCGCTCTGAGATTACGTCGCGCAGGAGCCCTTGTGAGAGCAGCCTAGCGACTTCCTTCCGCAGGGCGATGCACTCGTCGGTCGAATGACCGTGGTCGCCGTGGAATTCGCACCATCGACTCATGTACTTCTTGACATCCGGTCGGTCGCTCTTTCGGGGCCATCTTACCTCTTTTCCATATTTGTCGAAGCTCTTGACGAGCTCCGACACGGAAACATTGAAATTATAAGACTGGACCCTAGGAGGCAACGTCGGACCGTCTCTCCATTCATGTGACCTGTCTTGGAAAGAGTTTACCTAATTTGGTTCGTTTTGATTATGAGAATAGGGATGAGATCGTCTGTCTCGACGGTTGTCGGAGGGATGTTTACGGTCGGATGGATCTGGTCCGCGTGAGGATTTACGCGACTCACGGTCCTCTTCCAATCTTACCTCGGCCATGGTCTTGGCATGGACGTCTTCGAAGCTTTTGCATGGGTACTTGGTAATCTCGTCGTAGAGATTTCTGTCTTTGACCAAGCCTTGTCGGAAGGCTTCGATGGAGGTTGTGACGTCACAGTGGGGAATTGCCACTTTCTCCTTATTGTACCTGTTAAGATAATTCTGAAGGGGTTCGTTATACATTTGTGTGACTCGGTAGAGGTCACTTGATTGTCTTTCGAGCCTCCGACTGCTGGCGAATTGACTCTTGAAAGAGTTGACCAGATCCGCAAAGGATGTAATCATTCCCTGAGGCAGACGCATAAACCATGTTAGTGCGGGACCCGCGAGGGTTGTGCCAAAGCTTTTGCACATGACCGCCTCACGGCTCTCCGTTGAAATAGATGCAGCCACTAGTTTTTGTTTATAGAGAGAGATATGGTCATCTGAATCGGTGGTGTCGTCGAACGTCGCCATGTTGGGGAGATGGAACTTCTTGGGGATCTCGCCCCTTGCGATTTCTTCGACGAACGGGGATTCTTCGAATCCGTCGGACGTTTCCCTCTCGATTGGTTGCGGGACTCCTGGGAGCCTGTTGAAGCGATCGTCGATCGTTTTCATGTGTCTGTCGAGCGTTTGCTGGAAAAGAGCTAGGACATCTGGCGGATTGGTAACCTGTGGTTCATCGATTAGGGTCCCAGTAGACCCGATCGGTGTGGAAAAGGTGACATGATTAGTCAAAAATGGACTAGCAAAAGGAGTTCGAGACGTACCCTTAGTGTGTCCAGGACGTCGTATGCTCGGAGGCGTCGGCTCGATGTTGTCCATGTCGAGGCGTGTTCGGGTGCCGCCGTGGACGGGCACGTTCCTAGATCCTGAAGCCACTGACTGTACCTACGACTTAAGAGACTCATTTTCACGAGTTAGTTGCGTGATCTCGGCTTCGGATTGGGTTGACAAAGCGGCTAGGGCTTCGGTCTTTTGGCGTTGTTGGGCTAGTTCCTCTTGAAGGGTGGCCATTTTTTAGGAAAGTTCTTGGAATTGGGTTGGAGTAGGATTTTCGGTTGTGTTTCCTACATCTTGGGTTTCGTCTTCGAGACGAAGTTCTTCGTTGTTGGTAGGTGGGTCAATGGTCATGGTTGGAAAGTTTCGGAAGGGTGATCGGCAAGTTGCCCCACGGTGGGCGCCAAATTGTTTTGGGGCGAAAAGATCGGACGACCTAAATCGCCTTAGATGGGGTAACTAGTCGATCGGGTGATAGAAAACAATCCAAACCAAGCAGATAATTGACAAGCAAAGAGTAAATGTAGAATAGCAAGATAATTTTATTAGATAAGGTATTGATCGGATCGAATCGAGATACAACTTATCGTAGTTTAGACCGAGTGGTCGTGTAGGACTCGACCGATGACTTTTAGGTGGCGACCGGTGGAGAGTAAGCGCATATGATTGCTAGAGAGCTAGACGGGGAGCGTAAGTGTTGTTCTGATCCGTTTGTGAGCCAGAATGCTTGTGTCCTCAGCGTAATTGTATGCCTCCTCGCCTTATCTTCCTCGTCGTCCAAAAATGGTAAGTCATTTTTCTTTGTTACCGTTATATTTTTTGCCATGTATTTTATTTTCAATGCTGGGAGTAATGGTGAAGATTATGCCATTAAATCTCTGTAATTGCGGTGGCTTGAATGTCGTGGCCGTTGCGTGATTTGGGCATTTAATGCATGGCGAGATTTTCGCGATCCTATCGGAGGGCATTCGACCAGTGAAGTCTCGTCGCCTCCTCTGGGCTTTTCCTTTGTTCTTCCGATCTGCAGTGGGCTTGGGCTCGATTCACCCGACTCGTCTTCTCCGGGGATGCCAGGCCCAACATCGATATCCTCCCATTTCCATTCTGGCACTGGAAGAGGTAGCAATTCACCACCTGGTCTATGGTATTCTATCTTGACTTTCTGACAAGTCAAGCATTTCGCCACAAACTCTGCTACATCCCACTTCATGTTGGGCCACCAGAATTTCTTTCTGAGGTCCTTGTATATCTTGCTAGAGCCTGGATATACAGAATAAGCTGACGAATGGGCCTCCTTCATCACCAACTGGCGAAGACCATCTACGTCAGGCACACAAATCCGGTCCTGAAACCAGAGTGATCCATCGTCCTGAATCACGAATCCGGGAGCTTTTCCGTTCATCACTTCACTGCTTAGCTTTACCAAGACCACGTCATCAACCTGCTTTTCCCTGATTTGATCAAGTAGTGTAGCCTGAATCTCAAGCATACTCAGGTATCCTCGACGTTGATTGTACAAAACTTCAATCTCGCACAACCCTTGGTTCAGCTTGGTCTGAGCAATGAGTAGAGCCACTACAGTCTTGTGCGTAGTCTTCTGGCTCAATACATCGGCTACTACATTAGCCTTGCCCGGATGATACATCAACTCGATGTCGTAGTCTTTGAGTAGCTCTAACCAGCGACGTTGTCTCATATTCAACTCCTTCTGAGTGAACACGTACTTGAGATTCTTGTGATCGGTGAAGACTTGGCACCTTACACCATATAGATAGTGCCTCCAAATCTTCAACGCAAATAATACAGCTGCTAACTCCAGATCATGCGTCGGGTAGTTTGCCTCATAGGTTTTCAATTGTCGGGATACGTACACAATAACTTTTCCTTTCTGCATCAGTACGCACCTTAACCCATGCTTTGAAGCATCACTATAGACCACATAACCATCATTCCCTTCCGGTAGCGCCAAAACTGGTGCAGAGGTCAGACACTTCTTCAGTTTCTGAAAACTGGCCTCGCACTTGTCATCCCAGACAAACTTCTTGTGGACCTTGCGGAGTAAACCGGTCATAGGTAGAGCGATCTTATAAAATCCCTCCACGAACCGTCTGTAATATCTAGCGAGTCCTAAGAAACTGCGCACCTCCTTCACAATCTGAGGCCGCTTCGAGTCGGCTACCGCTTCAATCTTATGGGGATCCACCATAACCCCATTCTCATTGATCACATGGCCTAAGAAATCCATTTCTTTGATCCAGAATTCACACTTAGACAACTTTGCATACAGCCTATTGTGTCTAAGGACTGACAAGGTGATTTGAAGATGTTCCTCGTGAGCTTTCTTGCTCGGGGAATAGATCAAAATATCATCGATGAAGATCACCACGAACTTGTCCAGATATTGGTGGAAACATCGGTGCATCAGATCCATGAATACTGCTGGAGCATTAGTAAGTCCAAATGACATGACTACAAACTCGTAGTGGCCATACCTCGTCTGGAAAGCAGTCCTCGGAATATCTTCCTCACGAATCCTGAGCTGATGGTAACCAGATCTCAGATCGATCTTGGAAAAGACTTTTGCTTCTTGCAATTGATCCAACAGATCATCAATCCTTGGCAACGGATGCTTGTTCTTGATCGTGACTTTATTCAACTCTCGATAGTCGATACAAAGTCGGAACGATCTGTCCTTCTTCTTGACGAACAATACAGGAGCGCCCCAAGGTGATGCGCTCGGCCTTATGTAACCTTTGTCAAGAAGGTCCTCGAGTTGCTTCTTCAACTCTTGCATCTCCGCTGGAGCCATCCGATACGGTGCCTTCGAGATTGGCGCGGTACCAGGCTCGAGATCGATTGTAAACTCTACGTCACGACTCGGGGGTAAACCAGGAATCTCCTCCGGAAAGACATCCGGGAACTCACAAATGACCAAAATATCTAGAAATGAAGGCTCATCTTTCTTGGGCTCGTCCAGGTAGCACAGGTACCCGACACATCCTTGTCGAAGTAGCTTAAACACAGCCATCGCATTGATGCGCTTGCCGTTATCATCGTCGTTACGACCCTTGAATTTGCATACGAACTGGCCCCCAGATGACACTGTCACAGTCCTAGAACTGAAATTGATCACCGCCCCATGACGTGTCAGCCAATCCATACCGAGAATAATGTCGTATGGAGCCATGGCTATACAGATCAAATCTGCTTCGAACTTCTTACCCTGAATGGTAATCGGAAATTCTGACAGATGCTTGGTTCCAACCAAATGTTCACCATTGGGAAGATTGACTACGAAAGGCTCACAAACCTCATTGCATACTAATTCTAGCTTACTGACACAACTCTCCGAAATGAAAGAATGGGTAGCACCCGAATCAAACAATATACACACAGGAGAAGAATGAAGGTATAGAGTACCTTGAGCTATAGGAGAATTGGGTCCATCAGCCTCATGCATCTCGTAGAGTCGCTGACCTTGACCTCCTGAAGCAGCTGGGGTTTTCCCCTTGTTCTGCGCAGTTGTCTGCGTCGAAGGACTAGGAGCCTCCACTGGTCTGAATCTGGGTCGGTTGTTATGATTAACGGACCCTTGCTGTGACTCAGCTCCTTTCTGCCTCCTCTGCGGACAAAATGACTGCAAGTGCCCCACCTTCCTGCAGCCAAAGCACGTATTCCTTTCCTTCGGACACTCATTACTCTTGTGCCCGGGTGTGCCACAGTTGTAGCACTGGATCAGATTCTTGCCCTGACCTGAACGTTGCGTAGACCCTCCATGAGTCATCTCTGTTCTCGCCCGGCCAGATTTGGCAAAGTTAGACGGTGGCGCGGGTCGCTTGAACCCACTTGCCTGAGGCTGGCTCTGTGCTGGCCTCTGGCGATTGCGCTTCTTCGCTGACTCCTCCAAAGTCACTTCCAACTTGTACACAGCGTCCACGTACTGCTCCAGAGTAGAGCATATGTGATGTACCATCAATGGTTTAATATCTGGGTTCATCCACTCATGGAAATGCCAGATCTTCTGTTCATCACTGGACACTTCCGGCCCAGCGTACTGCATCAGGTGATTGAACTTGGCCGCAAGCTCGGTCACTTTCAATCCATCCGTCTTTGGGTAGAGGAACTCCTTGTGCTTTTCTTCCCTCATAGCTCGGGAGAAGAATCGATTAGTCATCTTAGCCTTGAACATCCCCCAGTTCAATCCAGGGTGATCAGCTAGACCGGTGCCTTCCCACCACTCGCTAGCCACCTCCTTCAACTGAAGGGAAGCAATGTGCACTTTCTCAGCCTTTGTGCACTCGACATTGCGGAACAATCGCTCCATGTGCGAAAACCAATATGCCACCCTGACTGGCTCTCCCTTTCCATCATAGCTATCAAGCCTCATAGAGCTTATGGCCTTCAGTGCCCGGCCATAGTTGCCTCTGTTCCTGACAGCTTCCTCATGAGGTACATGGATAGTTGGCTCCTCGAATCTCGGAACCACAGGAGGAATTGGCACACCTTGTGCCTGAGGCGCGATTGGTCGCATGATGTCGGTGACTGCTTGCATCACAATCCCCCGAATAGCCTCAATTTCCCAGCGTCAAACACTATTGGAGCGTTGAATGGAACTTGGTCATTGCTCCCCGGATTGTTGTGAGAAACTGACTCGTTCTCATCCAAAGGGTTTGCGACATTCCTCACATTTGGTCTGGGGTCATTGCTTGGCCCAACACCAACACGAATGGTATTCCTTGTGTTTACCATCTGTTTACCGATCAAATTCCAAATACTTTATAACATTAGTAACATTCCAATATATACAACGTATAAAGTCAACTTAGAATAGATCAAACTTGGTAAATTTTCATTGATGAACTCAAACTGAGTTTGAAAGGGTTACAAAAAGGAATCTCCCGAGCGGCAAGACAAAATTGCTCGGAGACTACCATGCTTATCAAAACGAACACTGAAATACTAGGAAAAAAACTGCCAAACTCGGCACTGGACTAATCATGGCGCCTTGAAATACTTCAAATAATCGGGAACTCTCATGCACTGCTTCTTCGCATGGGGTTCACCGTCGGAGTCTGGTGTCGGGCTTCTTGACCTACTCGGCCCTGGAGCACACGGCTCATCCCTCGGCCTTTCTCTAGGCACGGGAAAACTTGGTCCAGCCCCATCATATCCCGGTGATTGGCAAAACTCCTCCAAAAATCCTGGTTGGAAGTCTGCCCTGTTCACCTCGTACAAAGGATCAAGTAGCAATCTTGCTTGGCGGATATACTCCTGGAGTTCGTGGATGTCCACAATCATTCGAGAGAGACCTACCTCAGCCTCGTATCTCCTCTCCTCCATGTCGTCTAGGGCGTTCGACCACTCCTTCAGTCGTTCCTCCAGTACTCGGGGCCTTGGCCTAGCCTGTTGAGTCGGGACCACCCTCGGTGTACCCATTGACTCCCACGGCCTTGCCCTCAAGCGAGTACGCTCAACCGCCTCGTCCACCAGGCGATGCTCTTCAGAGGAAGCCATCTGACTCTGGCGAAACACCGGTCGCGAGTCAGGACTCATCATTGGCCTTCTCCTGGCGGTATTTTCACCACTAAGTGTCTCCCAAGCGGCAGGGGACAATGGCGAATACTCCCGCTCAAATGGCGACACCGGACTTGGAAGGATAAATTCCATCTTTGGGTCTTCCTCTTTCGGATCCTCCTCGGGATCCTCCTCCGGATCTTCCTCGATTTCGAAGTCGTTGTCGTAGTAACTTCTAAGGTACTGCGCCGGCTCCTCCTCTTCCTCTGTGTCTTCCCTTGGGTCCGCTTCCGGCTCCAATTCGGGAACCTCGGCCCTAACATACACCAACACCACTGACTCTTCGAGTACGGTCTTCACCTCCTCGGGTGGACTACTGGGCTCCCCGACCTCAAAGCACGGCGGGGGAACCGGGAACTCAAGCCTAACTGAAGATGGCAGGGCCACCTCGGCTTCTTTCGGGTTCCTCTGGTGAGAGATGAATGCGCCCTTAGTCTGCGGGGCGACGAGAAAAAGATTAGTCTTTCTAAATATAGAAGCGAACTTACTATATCAGACTGGAAAGAAGGCACGACTTAGAACGGCAGAGTTTGTCAAGCGACACATTTTCTAGTAAAGTATGATTTTATTTGAAAATTCAAAATTTTCGAGAAAGAAAAAAAAATCTTTTTTTCAAAACGAGTAAATGGTCTAATGAATTTAAAAAAAAAACTTCTTAGTTCCAAACGAGTATCCGATTTATAAAATCTTCGTTTTTAATAAAACGTTCTAAAACCCAACCCGTTTAAAAAAAATTCGGCTCTGATACCAGATCTGTAACACCCCCAAATATATAACCTTGAAAGTATTACCGCCAGTGACCTCAG
Source organism: Rheum nobile (assembly GCA_027886185.1). NCBI lineage: Eukaryota > Viridiplantae > Streptophyta > Magnoliopsida > Caryophyllales > Polygonaceae > Rheum > Rheum nobile. The sequence continues at coordinate 306,896 of WOAB01000066.1, forward strand.
ATTCCACATCCGAAGTCACCCAAGGCTTAACCAATTTATACAAATCATAAAACAACATTTAATACGAAATATCATACCATTTGATTAAATCAAAGTCTCGGAATTTCATCCACAATTCCAAATACAACCAAAATACGGAATACGTTTAATATAGCGGAAGTCTTTTAAATAAATAACACAAAATGTCTTGATCGGAGCGATCACCCGCCTAGGATCTCAACCTTGATAAAACTCTTAAAAACTTCATCTGCCTTCATCGTCGTTTCTAGCCTTCACGTCACAGGAGTTTACCTGATGTGTCGTATGAGACGGATGACACCAGCCAACCATGCAAGGAATAAAACTCGGTTGGTTAGTCTAATGAAAGACTATGCAAGGGTAAAACAGAAAGGTTCTAAGATAGGCGTATTAGGTTAGACCCATCGCTTCTCGAATAAAAGCCGATGACGATAGTAAACCTCAATACCTCTACAGAAAGATTCAAAGTAGAATGATCAAGAGAAGACTCCTAAAGATCGAGTCTAAAGGGAACATAAGAAGAGAAGACTCCAAGAGATTGAGTCTTATCGGAAAGTATGACAAGTGTTCGAGAACATCACAGTTTCACACAAGCGTTTAAAAGACTTGCTGTAGGATCGAGATTGTTAGACAAATAACTAAGGAACTAAGAATAGCAATTCTCAGTTCCCTTCGCAACGGAATTTAAACAATCAAGCATAAATGAACAAGTTTCTTATAGTGGAAACCTTTGATTGCCAACTAGCAATCCATGATAAAAACCACTACCTTTCTTTTGAAAGGATTTCAAGGTCTACTTCTTGATTTCGTATCTCTTTTGGTTACAGCTTATCCTAGGAACAAACACACAGTTTCTTTACCTTACACACAGTTAGGTAATCCTAGATAACTTAACACAATCAATAATCAATCCAAGAAACAGACCTTAGCACCTAGGAACTATCTCACTTACAGTCACAGGAACTTAGCACTCAACTCTTCGATTCCTTGACTGGTTCCTCTTGATCTCGGTTTGCTTTGGTGAGCTTGTTTGAAGATTCACACTTTGATGTTTGCTATTGTGTGTGATTCGTATTTCAGTGCTTGAAGATAACCTTTGAGTTAGTCTTCCTTTTATAGTAGATTCTTCGCAGCTTGATCTTCTCTTGGTTCCCACAGAGCGAGCTTGCCCTAGGATGTGTGGTGATCCTTGATTCTCGCTATCTTTTACATGTAACAACAACCTAGGCAGCTCAGAATCCTTGTTTAGTTGGTCAACTGCTTCAGCCAAGTCGTTCTCCAACTTCCTTCTTCCGAGGTTCGACAAGCTGGGCACTTTGGAATTGTCTTCTAGACAGCGACAGGTTCCATGACAAGTCGCTTTCACCTTTCTCTGTCTGAGGTTATGTGTTCTAGTCGTCTTATTGTTTTGCTCTGGACAATGGCAGACTTTGTGATAACAGGTTTTTGTCGTTCTAAAAACTGCTATGCAAAATATCCTAACAAACCCTAAACCGTAGTCCTAGGTAAGTAAAGGTCGAATCCACAGGGAGACGGATCTATCTTAATATGCAATTCGTATGTCAAACCAAAGTAACCAAAGGGGGGATTTTGTTTGTTTTAGTAACCTAAGCATGCAAAAGTAAACAAAGTAAAAGTTGTGAAATCAGTGATGGGGAAAAAGCACTTAGTCAAACAACATCCACTATTCATATGACAAGTTGATCATAGATACTCATTCAAAATCTCATGCAATGGAAATTCCAATTCCTTTTCAGATATAACTAATAGCACAACCAGATACTATTAGCACTAACTAATTAAACAACCCTGAAACTATCAAGATTCAGTTTAACAGCAGCCTTACGGATAGGAATATAGTTGGATACAATTCTAGTATAAAACAACCAGCTTTTATCCTAGAATGTAAATCAATTCTCTTCTGCATAAGACTAGCACAACCAGATACTAGTACGATGCAGTTGCTACTCTGAAATAGATATGCTCAACCAGTAACAATCTAAATCTAGCAATTAATCAATACCAATAAACCCTAGTTGCGTCCAAATAGAGAGTATCAATATCAATCATAAGCAACTTAAGCAAGAGAAAGATAAAAACCATATAATAGATTAAGAACGAGAATCTCACAACTTTATCGAAACGAAAGCTTCAGTGTCTGACTAAGCCAGGGAGGCTTAGTTCTTCATAACGTAGAAAAGGGAATTAGGGTTCCAAGAGATAATGATTGATTGGCAAACAAGCCTTTTTTCTACCCTAAAATACTAAAGGAAATAAAATCTAAATTAACCTAAAAAGAAATAATAAAATTATAATAAAATAATAAACTAAAACAGGAAATTAATCCCGCATTATCGGCAAAGCCTCTCGTTCTCGGCCGAATAGTGCAAGCAGCTGCGGCCCACCTTCCAATACTCGTTCAGTAGCTCATCCAAGGCAGCAGACACGGCCCAATAGCTTCAATCTCCCACGGCCCATCACGGCCCAACTTCAATTTCGCTTCAGCTCGTGCGGCTTCAATTCGAGCAGCAAATCCACAATTTGCCTTCGCTGATGTCACACCGACATCATGGTCCAATTTGCCCAGCTTCAATACACTGCTTTTACTTCACACGGGCCACGCCTTCAATCTGGGCCATCAATCACGTGGCTTTTAATTAATTACCAAACTTCGCCCAAACACCTCCAAATACACCAACTTCGCCCCCAAACGCCATACACATGAATGTGTCTAAATCTACCCGAATGGCACCAATAAACCCTCTAATGACTCTTACTTAAACCCTACAAAGTAGTGCTTATCACCCATTCAGAGAAGAGGGGAGCCTGCTAACTGATAAGACCGGTCTGAGCTTCTGAGATTTGCCAAAAATAACTTCTGGGAGGTGCCAATCTAGCCGTTGGAGAAGCGTTGCATTCTGGTTCCTTTCTGGCGATATATTCAGCGTGCTAGAGGGATGTATGGGAACCTTTGATGTGGGTCAAACATTGGAACCAAAAGATACGTTCCCATACGCGAAATCAGGGTAGGCCATTTATCGCATTGCACATTAATTCTCAGAGAGGGTTTAGATATGGATCATAGAGAATTGAATTTAGCAATGAGGCAAGGGTAGATCTTAGTACACAATCATTATTTCGGCTTGTATTGTTGGGATAGAAATATGATCAGATTGTGACTTTTGGGCCATCAAAGAAATTTGAACAATGAGGAGTTGAAAGAATAATGAGGACCAAAAGGAAATGAACCAGAAAAATTTATCTAAGCCTTTGTAAGAAACCATTATGACAAGAAGGGTTTATAGCAAAAGATATAATACAAGGATATCAAGACTCAACAAGTTAAATAACTTAAACTAGTCAATCAGGGGAACTGGAAGGAATTCTTTAAACTAAGATAACTACTGAGTAATAGGAATCATTCCTAGTTCCAATCTAAGGTTTTTGAAAGAAACTCTATTCAATGCCTTGGTGAAAATATATGCAACCTGATCTTCAGTTTTACAAAAATTCATAACGATGTTTCCCTTCTCAACACGATCTCTAAGAAAATGATGTCTTATGTCAATATGCTTGGTCCTAGTATGATGCATAGGATTTTTAGAGATGTTTATGGCACTAGTGTTATCACAAAGAATAGTGAGAGGGCCATAAGACATACCAAAGTCCGCGAGTTGTTGCTTTAGCCAGAGAAGTTGGGAACAGCAGGAAGCGGCTGCAATGTACTCGGATTCTGTGGTGGAGAGGGAGACTGAAACTTGTTTCTTTGATCCCCATGAAACAAGGCAAGGGCCTAGGAACTGTGTCATTCCAGAAGTGCTCTTTCTATCCACCAAATATCCAGCATAATCAGCATCAGTGAAACCCATGAGCTCAAAGGGACATTCTTTGGGGTACCAAATGCAGAGATCGTCAGTTCCCTTGAGATATCGAAGTATTCTCTTCACAACAGCCAAGTGGGTTTCTCTCGGACAAGATTGGAACCTAGCACACAAGCCAACAGCAAAGACAATGTCTGGTCGACTAGCGGTTAGGTACATGAGTGAGCCTATCATACCTCTATAGAGCTTATCCTCCACTAGAGGACTCGAGTGGTCCTTATCCAGATGGGCAATGGTGGATATGGGAGTGGAGAGAGGCTTGCATGAATCCATTTTGAACTTCTTCAGTAGTTCCCTGACATACTTCTGTTGATGGATTTGAATACCATCTTTCTTTTGAGTGATTTGTAATCCGAGAAAGAATGTGAGTTCCCCAATTAAACTCATTTCAAATTCACTACTCATCAAGTCTTTGAACTTGTCTACAAGGGACAGGTTAGTGGAACCAAAAATGATATCATCAACATAGATTTGAACCACTAAGATGTTACCTTCTTCTTCTAGGATGAAGAGAGTCTTATCAATAACTCCACGCCTGTAGCCATTTGAGAGTAGGAACTGGGCAAGACGATCATACCAAGCTCTGGGAGCTTGCTTGAGGCCATAGAGTGCCTTGTCTAGAAAGTAGACATGATCTGGATGATCATCGTCTTCAAAACCTGGAGGTTGCTTCACATAGACTTCTTCTTGAAGAATTCCATTGAGGAAGGCCGTCTTTACATCCATTTGGAACAACTTGAACCCTTTGTGTGATGCGAAGGCAATCAACAATCTTATTGCCTCAATCCTTGCCACTGGAGCATAGGTTTCATCATAGTCGATTCCTTCTTGTTGATTGTATCCTTGAGCTATAAGTCTCGCTTTGTTCCTTATCACAGCTCCTGTATCATCCAGCTTGTTTCTGAAAACCCATCTGGTTCCTATGATGTGTTTATCCTTGGGATGAGAAACTAGATGCCATACTTTGTTCCTTTCAAACTGATGAAGCTCTTCTTGCATAGCTTGGATCCAGTCCGCGTCCTTCAGTGCCTCACCTATGTTCTTTGGTTCCACAATAGACAGAAAGGCATTGAAGGCAAAGAAGGTTAGATGTTTGTACCTGACTGGAGGCTTGACGACTCTTCTTTCTCTGTTGGGGGCTAGAGCATTTGATGTGGAGACATTCTGAGTTGAGCATTCAGCTTCCTGGTTGGGATCACCTTCTCCATTGAAGATCATGTGGGAAGATGAGTCATTGAGGTCTCCACAGATATTGTCGTCATGCTCATGATTCCCAGAAATGGATTGTTGTTCATTGTTCATGGGAACTGGTGGAGGAGCCATTGGAGGGTTCCGAGCAGCAGTGCAGGAACTGGGTGGAGTGACATCTTCATCTGGATTTTCTTGATATGACTTGGAAAACGGGTCTTCAAAGGAATTGGTGGTGTTCTGCACAATCTTTCCAAGTGATTTTTCATTAAAAATAACATGAACACTTTCTTCTACCTTTTTAGTCCTTTTGTTGAAGACTTTGTACGCCTTGCTACCCGAGGCGTATCCAATGAAGATTCCTTCATCACTTCTTGGGTCGAATTTGCCAAGATTGTCCTTCCCATTGTTGTGCACAAAGCACTTGCATCCGAACACTCTCAGATGTGAGATATTGGGAACTCTTCCTCTTAGGAGCTCATAGGGTGTCTTTTTTGTGATTGGGCGAAGCATGGCTTGATTGATGATGTAGCAAGCTGTGTTGATCGCCTCAGCCCAAAATGATTGAGAGAGTCCACTTGAGATCAGCATAGTCCGAGCCATGTCTTCCAAAGTTCTGTTCTTCCTTTCCACTACTCCATTTTGTTGAGGAGTGTATGGTGCAGAGAAGTTGTGATCAATTCCATGCTCACTGCAAAAGGTTAGAAATTCTCCATTTTCGAATTCGGTACCATGGTCAGACCGAATAGCATTGAGTGAACAATCAAGAGATTTTTCTAACAAGGGAACCAGATCTTTAAAGCGGTCAATAACTTCACTCTTAGATTTAATAAAGATGGTCCAAGTAAAGCGAGAGAAGTCATCGACAAGAACAAAGATATACTTGTTCCCTCCTAGGCTCTGAACTCTCATGGGTCCACACAGATCCATGTGGATGAGTTCAAGAGGCCTTGAGGTGCTTACCATATTTTTGGACTTGAAGGAACTACGAGCCTATTTCCCTTTTACACAGCCAGAGCACAGTTCCTTAGATGTGCCACTTAGCTTTGGCAACCCTCTGACTAGCTCCTTTGAGTGTAGCTTTTGAATCAGCTTGGTGCTAGCATGGCCGAGGCGTTGATGCCACAAATCAGCTTGGTCATTCACAGTTGAGAGACAAAGTTTCTCCTTGGGAACAAATGATGGATCAATTATGTAGACATTGTTGAATCTTTTCCCTTTTAGGATGATTTGTCCCGAGGAGTCAAGGACTGAACAATCGTTTGATCTGAATCTAACTTCATTGTCTCCTTGATCACACAGTCGTGACACACTTATTAGGTCAAAACCAAGATTATCAACAAGGTGAACTTTGTTTACCTGAATGTGATCGTTGAGTTTCACAGTTCCTATTCCACAGATTTTCCCTTTGCTTTTGTCTCCAAAGGATATGTTCCCTCCTTGGAGAGGTTGAAGAGAGGTCATTTGATTTCTTCTTCCAATCATATGGCATGAGCACCCACTGTCGATGTACCATAGTTGAGGTTGCCTCTCTTCTTTCTGCACATAAGGGAACTAAGATTTCTGAACCCAGCGAAGCTTGGCTTTACTGTGGAGATTAGCATTGTGAGTCTGTGAATAACTAGGGAACTGGTTCCTTTCATGGTAATGAGTACTTTTCTCCTTTTCAAAGTTCCTTTTCTTAGCACAATCAGTGTTGTAATGACCATTCTTACCACAATAGGTACACAAACGATTGTAAACAACATGTCCATATTTTCCTTTTCCTGGCCTAAAAGGTTTTTCAGTTTTCCTTTTGTTAAAATCAACATTGTTTCTAACCTTGCTATGGGCCATGTCAATATATCTTTTGTGAGCAAAAGAATTGGTGAACCATTGGTTTTCAGGAACCATCTTTTCTTTTCCCTTTGGTTCCTTCTTAGGACTTAGAGAGCCTTCATTGAGACGTTTGGCAACCTCAGCCTTGTTCTCAAGGACCATGATCTTCTCTGATAGAAATTGATTCCTATCACGAGAAGTGGCAAGAGCAATACTGAGATTCTCATTCATCTCAACAAGTTCTCGCCTAGCCTTTTCTTCTTCAGCATCATTGTTCCCTTTATTATTGACATATCCTATTCCATGGCATTGTCTCACAAAGACAGTTTGATTTATTGTTTTTTCATTAATGGAGTTAGTGAGAATGTCTAACCTATCAATTATGGATTGAAGCATGTCATTTCCAAGTGGGTTAGCATGCAAGGGAACTTTGATAGAATCTATGCTAGTTTCATCACAAGATTTGCAAGTTCTAAGGTGACTAGCATGCACATTCCTAATATCAATGAGTTTGGAGTGAGTCTCAGCTAGGTCTTTCTCAGTTTCATCAAGTTTCTTACTCTAAACAGAATTCTCAACAGTCAAGCAAGCAATTTCATCTTCACAATCATCTAGTTTATGTTGAAGGGAACTGGTTTCCTTTCCTAGTTTCTTTATGATCTTAAGAAGTTGTTTCTTATCACAATCAACTAGGGATTTTAAGAGATCGTCAGAAGTTACCTCAAGGTCTTCTGAGTCGCTTGAGTCTCCTTTTGCCATGAGACATCTTCCTCCAGAGAAGCCACTGAGATCCAGTTTCTCATCTGAGTCTTCTCCCCATGAGGCTACGAGAGCCTTCTTTCTCTGAGGTCTTTCTTCTTCCTTTGAGTCTTCCTTGTTGGGACAATTCTTAGCGTAGTGTCTCTTTTCCTTGCACTCGTAACAGGAGACTTTCTTGAGATCTCTTCTGGGTCCATTGTGGGAGGAACTGCCCTTTTGGAACCTTCCCTTCACAAAGAATTTTTTGATGTTCTTTGTGAAGAGAGTCGTAAGTTCGTCCTCCTCTTCTTCTAAGTCTGAGTTCTCTTCCTCCATCTCGAGCCTAGAGAAGGCTTTGGAGATCTTGAGGGCAATTCCTTTCTCCAGTTTCTTGTCGGCATTGGCCTTGGTGTGCTCTCCTTCTTCAACCTCCAGTTTCCCTATGACTTGGGTCAAGGGAAGGGATTGGATGCCTGGAGTGTTCTTCATGATTCCCTTGAGAAGGATGAACTTGGAGTTGAGTCCATTGATGACCACTAGGGACTTGGAAACTTCATCCAGATCGACTTCCGCCGCTGTCAACTTTCCAATCAATCTGTTGAAGTAGGAATAGTACTCTGAGATGGTCTCAGTTTCCATCATTTTGAAGGTGTGGTATTCTCCTTCCAAAGCAAACTTTCTGCTTTGCTTTAGTTCCTCACTTCCTTCATGCATCTCCTTGAGAGCTTTCCACATCTCCTTCGCTGTCTTGATGCCTATGACCTTGTCCATGTCTTCTCTGTCCAATCCATTGAGGATGAACTGCATGGCCTTGGCATTCTTCTCCATGATGACATAGTGTTCTGGTTTCCAATCTTCTTCCTTCATGGTAAGATCGACATAGCCATCTCCATTTTCGACTATCCTCCAGCATTGGTAGTCGTTGGTCTTGATGTGGCTTTCCATGCACTTTTCCCACCATGTTTCTTCTCCTTTCTTTCGGAGATGTGGCTTGTTGGTGGAGATTCCGAGCTCAAACTTGCTTGGTTGAGACATGATCTGCAAACTTAACAAAGATCTAGAGCTTTTCCTACTCTGATACCAATTGTAGGATCGTGATTGTTAGATAAAAACTTAAGGAACTCAGAATATCAATTCTCAGTTCCTTTCGCAGGGGAAATAAACAATCAAACAAATGACCAGTTCCTTATAGTGGAAACCTTTGATTGCCAACTAGCAATCCAGGATAAAAACCACTACCTTTCTTTCGAAAGGATTTCAAAGTCTACTTCTTGATTTCTTATCTCTTTTGGTTACAGCTTATCCTAGGAACGAATACACAATTCCTTTGCCTTACACACAGTTAGACAATCCTAGATAACTTAACACAATCAATAATCAATCCAAAAAATAGACTTTCGCACCTAGGAACTATCACTTACAGTCACAGGAACTTAGCACTCAACTCTTCTTCCTTGACTGGTTCCTCTTGATCTCGGTTTGCTTTGATGATCTTGTTTGGAGGTTCACACTAGATATTTGCTAATGAGTGTGAGTCGTGTTTCAGTGCTTGAGGATAACCCTTGGGTTAGTCTTCCTTTTATAGAGGATTCTTCGCAGCTCGATCCTCTCTGGGTTCCCACAGATTGAGCTTGCCCTAGGATGAGTGATTCTCCTTGATCATTGTTCTTGGCATGTGCAAACAACCTAGGCAGCTCAGAATCTCTCTTGGTTGGTCAACTACCTCAGACGAGCCTTGTGACGCGACTAAAGATGCACAAGCAAATGTCGTTGATTAGCCTTATCAAAATTAATTATCCTAACAAACCTACTAAACAAAGTATAGCAGACAAGTAAGGGTCGAATCCCACAGAGAAGGTATGATATAATATGCAATCGTGAATGACAAGTAACAAGCAACTGGGGGTTTTGTAGTCAAGAGAGTGAAACAAACAAGCATGCAGATTAAGCAAAATCGAGAGAATAATATGAGGGAAAGTAGTCCTGTTAGAGTGAATCCACAGTACAAAGATAGAGTTTGATCCCTGAAATCTATTCAATCCAAGTTCAATTATTTATCCTTATAGTCGTTCCCACCTTAATCGTAAGTACTACTGATTCTCACAGTTGTCAATAGACTTATCACTATACCAATGATAAAGTACAACTGATTCTCACAGTTGTCAGCGTACTTTAGCACCAACACAGCAATAGCGATGCACACAAGGATTTAGGATACATGCAAGTAGAAAGACGTACAAGTACTCACTCCCCTACTTAACATGCAATTGATTCTCACACACAAGTGTACGCTCGGAACCCATATACGCACAAACGTGTTTGCCACTAGATATGCACTCGGAACCCCTATATGCAATCCTAGCAATTGATAACAAGCATTCAACCTAGGTGATCAGGCTAAGAAGAACAACTAGAAATCGTAGACGTGGTAAGCAAGAGAATCAATCCAACAATTATAAGGATAAGAACAAGGAATAGAAATCTCACAAACACATCAACGTACTGCTTCAATCTTCTAACAGAACAAGGGAAAGTTAGTTCTCCATCAAAGGGGATGAAAAACTATAATATGAAAATAACGATCAAAAGTAGTTCGATAACAAGATGTGTCTAAGTGTTCGCAGACTGGCTTGGAGGCTGTGGAACATTAGGTTAAATAGAGTTAACCTAAAGCCCAAGATCACAAAACCAATCCAAAAGGAAACAAATAAAATAACAAAGTCTGAAATAGAAATAAAAGGAAATAAATATAATCTGGCGCGAGGCAATAAACACGTCCACCGCGGGGCGGTAGAGATCCACCGCGGGGCTTCTGCTCTCCACCGCTGGGCGGTGGCCTCCTCTCACGCGGGGCTTCATCATCACTGGGAGTCATCACCGCGGGGCGTCACTGCTAACGCGAGGCGGTGAACTCCAGACTTCAACTTCTCATCTTCTTCTCTTCTCCAGCTACTCTCCAAATACTACCAAGTGTTGGTAGTCTTCTCCCTAGATGTTCCAGCAGCTCCATCTCCATCTCTGAGCTCCAACTAAGCTGCCAATCCTTGGATTTCTTCACTTCTCTCCATAATATCTGGATCACAGACTTAGCACTAAAACAACTCCAAAACTCCTCCAAATCATGCTAATAGATGCTAGAAAAGGTGTATGAAATAACACCTATCAAATTCCCCCATACTTAGACCTTTACTCGTCTCGAGTAAGCTAAAGAAAAGCTCACCCTCTCAATCAATACCAAGGACTCAGGAAGTACAAGAAAACGTGACTTCAACAACTACAACACATCAACAATACATCCAAGACAACCAAAACAAGTGATGCAAGAACAATCTAACCTAACTCCCGTCTATCTCCTTATCGCTCCATGAGTGGCCTACCCGACAATCCTTCTATGTCACCCTTCTTATGACGCCTCGCCGAAAGATAAGAGAAATCCTAAAATCACTCTTCTTCTTTTTCACTCATTTTGCCAAGGCGCCCTTTCGGGTTTTCACCAAGCACTCATTTCATTTTCCAATAGACGTTCTCACATAAGCTCGCATCACTCTAGTCCAATTTTGCCCTGGTCTAATACCAGTCGGACTACCTGCTTTTTACCTGAACCGCCATTTCGGGTTTTCAATCCATCCCAGGATTTTGATTGCCTTTTTACTTCTTTTTGGCTTTTTTTTTTTTTTGAATGTTATAAAACAGAATCAACACTGCAGAAAATGAATGCAGAAATAAAGCTATGTACACTAGCTAGCAAGAATAGCAAGTCTATATCCCTCCCCCATACTTAAACCGAACATTGTCCTCAATGTGAAAAGAGAACGTCAAATGATAGGGAAAGAGAGAAATAAACTCACTGTGGGCCGGAAGGTGGTGGTGGGTACATCCCAAAGTAGTCCTACAGATGAGTGTCTAAAGTTTCCAGACGCTCATCTATCTCATTGTGAAGTTGGGTCTGCCAAGTTTGCAGACCGGTCTCTACTCTTGAAGTCCACTGATCATGGCGCGTAGAGAAGTTGTCCCATCTAGCGTACATCTCCTGCCATGGTGCGATAGGTCCATACACAGATGAGGACTCCTCAAACTGTGAAGCACTGGGGTCGTCCCCCTCCTCGCGATCAGCAGCAGCATATCCACCACTAGGGCCCTCTCCATATGGACCCGAAGAAACAACGGCAGCGGCAGCAGCAGCAGGCGTCTGGCCATCGCTATCAATCCACCAGCCCGCGTATGAAGGCGAGTAAGTGAACTCTCGTGAAACACTCAAAATATGGCCCTCGTAAGCCGTCCAAGCCACACCACCATCCTGCCCCAGCGGCTTCACCATAGAGCACACCCTCATGTGGGCGGCATCATATAAAACACAGGGAACCGGTCGAGCAATCCGATCGCAAGCAATCACATCAGCGCAGAGGAGAGTAATCAAGCTACCCCCACAAATATCTCTAGGCTCGCCCTCACGAATCCTCCGCAGGGAACTCAGGAAAAGAGTTGCCCAACACGGAGTAAGCTCAACCGTTCCCAGGATGCTCAAAAACCGCTGGAAGTCCTTCATGGGCACCTTCCCATCGTCAGCATGGCCAAAGAAATCTCTCATCAACACCTTGTGGATCAACCGCAGACACGGATTCACCAACTTCGAATTCACCTCATGCCCCGTCTTGAAAGTCCTCCTAGTAGCAGCCCGCCAGAAAGCAAACATCTCGTCCTCCTGAAGCCCATTCGACCATCCAGGGGTCGGTTTCTTCGTAATGCCCAGGGCCTCGTGGATCGCCCTCCTCGACAGAGAATGCTCACGTCCATTGTAGGAGAACGTGATCTTGCACGGGAAGCTATCATCACCCTCCTCGCGGTAGAACCACCGGAATGAAGAAATGAACTGGAAGCATAGCTCAAGATACGCGGGGGCTGTCTTGCCCAGAAATCCTCCCAGCCCACACTGCGTTAGGCACATCGTCACACACGCGAGCATTCCCATCTGCTCCAGAGTCGGCGTGTGGAAAAATTTTGGAGGCACCACCTTTCTCCCCTTCACAATATCGTACAGCTCACTCTCATCCCTACTCGTCGATGCCTTCTTCTGGCCTTTGGGAGCCATAAGTGAAGAATTGAAATGCTCAAATCAGAAGACAGCAAAGAATACTCACAATCAAGCAAACACAGGTTCTGCAGAGACTCGACGCGGGGCGGTAGCGTCGCGGCGAGAAACTGACAACAGGACACCGGGTCGCGGTGAGGTCGGCGCGGGGCGGTAGCAACAGAGACGCGAAGCGGTGGCAACGCGAGGCGGAGCTAAAGCGAGACGAGACAACAACGGCGCGGTGGGGGTTGTGTTTGGGCTGGGCTGTGAGGCTAGACTCCAAATGGGGGTATGGGGGCTAAATGCTCAAGGTCGAGAGGGGATTCAGGGAGAGTGAATGGGAAATAGGAGAAGGAGAATTGAGGGGGGGCGGTGGAAATTTTATGTGGGGCTAGGTCAAGGTAGGGTAAGGTGAAAAGAAAGGGTTGATGGGCCGGTCATGTACCATGGCCCATATGAGAAATCTTGGCCCAAAAATGAAGCCCAATCCGTCAAAACTTTAGTAACCACTTAAGAAATAAGCTTTTACTCACCCGTTTAAGATTTTTTCGGGGCCCATTATTCTTGCTTTTTTTTTAAAAAAAGTTTGAGAATCGATACCTGACCGTCACCGCGGGGCGGCAGCTCCACCGCGAGGCGGTAGGAAAGTGCCGCGGGGCGGTGACAAAGGCTGGGCATTTTATCTCTTCTCGGGTTTACTTTCGTACCTGAAATGTGAGTAACAGGCGAACGAAACAAAGCAAAATGAACTACGAAAATAATCTAATAAAAAGAAAAAGAGATCAAAGAAATACAAACACGGGTTGCCTCCCGGACAGCGCCTTGGTTATCGTCGTCGGCTCGACGTATTGCAGATCAACTACTATTTTGGGTAGGATTCTTTTGGAATCCTCCAACTTGTCTCTTCCTGGTGAGACCTCTCATGGAAAGGTTTGAACCTTAGACCATGGTCTTTCCTCGCCACCCACTCCATGTACATTCTCTTCGGAGTGTCGCCCCCATACTTAGAACGATACGGGGGCAGATATGGCTCAACCTGAACATGCTGTACATCACTAGATAAAGGCTTGCAGCCTTGTGTGGTTAGTGCAGGGGGGCAAGTGCCCAAAGTAGAGGAATCTCCTATATCAGCTAATAAGACATTATCCACAGGCAAATCATGAAAATCATGCAACTCAATGGGTCCATCACTAGTGGAACACTCAACTACGGTCTCTACTGCATCAATCTTAACATTATCATGCACAGAATCATCAAAGTCATTAATGCAGAGAGGAGGAGACTTAATGGGATTTGCTTTATGAATATCATGTTGAAAAATTATTCCATCAAACTCCATAGTCAGGGTACCACTATCAACATCTATCTTAGTCATGGAAGTCTTCATAAAAGGTCGCCCTAACATAACAGGGGCAACTTGCTCATCATAATCCATATCCATAACAAAGAAATCAGCAGGAAATATCAAAGGACCTATCCTAACAAGGACATCTTCTACAACACCCTTAGGGGGTACACACGATCCATCAGCAAGTTGTATCACAATACTAGACTCACGCAGGGGTTCTAATTCCAATTTCTCAAGTAAAGAATAGGGTAAAACATTAATTGAGGCACCCAAATCAAGTAGGGCCTTCTCAAAAACATGCTTACCTATAGTAATAGGAATAGTAAACGTACCTGGATCCTTGCACTTCGCAGGTAGACGCTTCTGAACCACAGCTGACACTTGTTCACCCACTGGACTCTTCTTCTGAGTCTTCTGCCTTTGAGCTTTCTTCATCGTGCAGAGCTCCTTTAAGAACTTGGCATATCGCGGGATAGCCTTGATAAGCTTCAGCAGGGGAATGTTCACCTCACAGTTCTGGAACGTGTCGAACAGGTCTCTGTCATCGACAACTCTTTTAGCCTTTAGTGCCTCTGGAAAAGGTGCTGGGGGCTTCTCTGAACGTAGGGGAGGAAACACTGGACGAACGTAGGTATCAACATAGACATTGTCAGTAGGAACAGATTTTTGAGGAGCAGCTCGCGGCGAGCCCACCGCGGGGCGTAAATCGTCACCGCGGGGCGGTGGGGTCGCGTTGGCATTACTGGACTTAGGCACCGGGTCACGGCGGGAATTGCCATGGGGCGGTGTGGTGAGTTCCTTTTTCTCGGAATTTTCTTTCTCCTCTTCAGCAATAGGAGACATAACTTCTTTACCACTTCTCAGCGTGATAGCACTCACGTTCTCTCTGGGATTCACAGTGGTCTGGGACGGTAGGGAGTTTGAGGTCCTCTGGTTGATTTTTGCCAACTCGTCGGCTAACTGGCCAATCTGCCTCTCTATATTCTTGATACTCGACTCCGTAGCCTGCACATGCGTAGCAAAGTGCTGAGTCAAGGTCTTCAGCATATCCTCAGTAGAGGCTCCATAAGTTTGGCCTTGGGGCCTCTGTTGGTACAGAACTCGTTGCTGGTACTGTTGTTGCTGAGCCGGCTGATATTGCTGTTGTGTCGGCTGCTGACCACCTTGAGGGTCACTCCATCTAAATCTTGGATGGTCACGCCCTCTCTGGTTGTAATTGGGCTGGCCACCATACTGTTGTCTAGGGGCTCCATAGCCTCCTATAGCATTAACTTCAGCAACACCATCCTCTTGCAGCTGAGAACAGGTATCTGTGTGGTGGGCCTGGCTAGGACAAAGGCCACACGATATGGCTTGTTGAGGAGCATTCTGATTTTCCATCTTCATGACTATCTCCTTCAACTCGGCTAACTCGGACAATACCGGACTCGGTCCTGCAGGGGTCACAGCATTGACCGCCTTTCTTTGGTAAGTTTTTCCGAAGTTCCGGGTGCTTTCACTCATCTCTTGGATTCGGTCCATGGCTTCCTTCGGTGTCAGATTCAGAATACTGCCACCGCATGCAGCATCGACCATTCTTCTCTCTTGGTCCTGTAGACCGTTGTGTAAATAAAGGACAAGATCCTGCTGGGCGTATCCATGGAATGGACAGCTGGAGCAGAGCCTCTTGAACCTCTCCAAATAATCATACAGTGTCTCATCACAAGCCTGCTCAATGTTGGCAATTGCCTTCTTCAAAGCATTCGCCTTCTTCGTCGGAAAATACTTATCCAGGAACGCCTTGTGCAATTTCGCCCATGTATCTATGGTTCCTAGTGGCAAGTGATAGTACCAGTTGCTCGCATTGTCGAGTAAAGAAAAGCCAAAAGCTCTCATCTTGAATTGCTCTTCAGTCACGTTCCCGGGCTTCATCGTCATACAGACATTGTGGAACTTGCCCAGGTGAGAAATCGGATCCTCTCCACTCAGACCGTGGAACTTAGGCAGGTAGTTAACAATTCCAGTCTTCAATTCGAAGTTCACCCCTTGATCCAGCGTAGGGATGATCACAGCTAGGGGTTCAGCCCCAATATTCGTTGCCGTAAGCTCTCGTAAAGTTACGTTTCCAGCCATAGCAGCAGCTGGGGTAGTAGCAACTTCAGCGGTTTTAGTCTCAACGTTTTCGGTCGTGTCAGTCTCAACGGCCGACACAGTCTCAATCTCGGCTTCTTCCCTTCGATCGCGCAGACGTCCAATGAACGATCTTTCAATCTCTGGATCAAACGATAAGAGTGGGGAGTCAGTAGCACGGGTATCGACCATAAGATAGGTCTCCACCCAAAAATCAAACACGAAAACACACAACAAACAAAAACCTTCCCCGGCAACGGTGCCAAATTTTGACGGGACTAAAGATGCACAAGCAAATGTCGTTGATTAGCCTTATCAAAATTAATTATCCTAACAAACCTACTAAACAAAGTATAGCAGACAAGTAAGGGTCGAATCCCACAGAGAAGGTATGATGTAATATGCAATCGTGAATGACAAGTAACAAGCAACTGGGGGTTTTGTAGTCAAGAGAGCGAAGCAAACAAGCATGCAGATTAAGCAAAATCGAGAGAATAATATGAGGGAAAGTAGTCCTGTTAGAGCAAAATCCACAGTACAAAGATAGAGTTTGATCCCTGAAATCTATTCAATCCAAGTTCAATTATTTATCCTTATAGTCGTTCCCACCTTAATCGTAAGTACTATTGATTCTCACAGTTGTCAATAGACTTATCACTATACCAATGATAAAGTACAACTGATTCTCACAGTTGTCAGCGTACTTTAGCACCAACACAGCAATAGTGATGCACACAAGGATTTAGGATACATGCAAGTAGAAAGACGTACAAGTACTCACTCCCCTACTTAATATGCAATTGATTCTCACACACAAGTGTACGCTCGGAACCCCTATACGCACAAACGTGTTTGCCACTAGATATGCAATCGGAACCCCTATATGCAATCCTAGCAATTGATAACAAGCATTCAACCTAGGTGATCAGGCTAAGAAGAACAACTAGAATTCGTAGACGTGGTAAGCAAGAGAATCAATCCAACAATTATAAAGATAAGAACAAGGAATAGAAATCTCACAAACACATCAACGTATTGCTTCAATCTTCTAACAGAACAAGGGAAAGTTAGTTCTCCATCAAAGGGGATGAAAAACTATAATATGAAAATAACGATCAAAAGTAGTTCGATAACAAGATGTGTCTAAGTGTTCGCAGACTGGCTTGGAGGCTGTGGAACATTAGGTTAAATAGAGTTAACCTAAAGCCCAAGATCACAAAACCAATCCAAAAGGAAACAAATAAAATAACAAAGTCTGAAATAGAAATAAAAGGAAATAAATATAATCTGGCATGAGACAATAAACACGTCCACCGCGGGGCGGTAGAGATCCACCGCGGGGCTTCTGCTCTCCACCGCTGGGCGGTGGCCTCCTCTCACGCGGGGCTTCATCATCACTGGGAGTCATCACCGCGGGGCATCACTGCTAACGCGAGGCGGTGAACTCCAGACTTCAACTTCTCATCTTCTTCTCTTCTCTAGCTACTCTCCAAATACTACCAAGTGTTGGTAGCCTTCTCCCTAGATGTTCCAGCAGCTCCATCTCCATCTCTGAGCTCCAACTAAGCTGCCAATCCTTGGATTTCTTCACTTCTCTCCATAATATCTGGATCGCAGACTTAGCACTAAAACAACTCCAAAACTCCTCCAAATCATGCTAATAGATGCTAGAAAAGGTGTATGAAATAACACCTATCACCTTGATATGTCGTTGTCCAAATAATTTCGTCCGAGGTTGAACAAGTTGGCCGCTTGGGAACTGTCTTCTGGACAACGACGTCTCTATGTCCTGTCGCTTTCACCTTCTCTGTCCGAGGTTGAGCGTTTCTGGGTATGTTGTTGTTTTGCTCTGGGTATTGGCAGTCTTTTGGAAGCTTCGGACAAGTCGATTTTAACACCTTTTGTCCGAGGTTGTGTGTCTCCAGATTTCTCAGTTTCTGGGCACACCTGGGTTCCTCTGGTTTCCTTCATCTGTCTTATTCCTTTGGTTCCCTTGTCCTGTTTGGCTTTCTTGCATTCGGTATATTCCTGTGGTTCCTTAAAACACATCTTTGAGATAAAACATTAGTATCATAATATTTGTCATCGTCAAAAGTAGAGAAACTGAGGAAAGGAACTCTCAGGGGAACCTAAGTTCCAGAGTTCCGTTTCCTAACACTTATCACAAGGGCAATGAGGAAGATATGGTCTCGGAACAAGGACTCGCCCAGTTCCTCTGAAGGGAACAGAGACATAAAGGATGTGGTTTGTTACCACTGTCAGAACAAGGGACACATGGCCAGAAACTGCTTCAAGAAGAAGGCAGGAATGCCTCCAGCAAATGAAGGGAAGCAAGCAATGGTTGCCACCTGGGGAGAATCAGACTCAGATGACGAAGATTCATCACATTCCAGGGATGTATGCTTAATGGCCGTTGAAGTTCCAAACGAGACAAAGGGAGAGGTAATCAACGATGAGGTAACTGAATCTGATCTTATATCAAGCTTAAGATGCAAATCTAAAGAAAGCTTGATCTCTCTCATTAAGAATCTCGTTCGCGAGAGTAATCTTTTCAGTGAGCAACTCGAAGAGAAAGATGAATCGATCTCAGGTTTGATCGAAGAAAATCCGGTTTGGGCTGAAAAAGTGCTCACGCTTGAGAAAGGTTCATCTTTCTCTTCAAACACATGCTCTGAGTGTCCAGAACTCACTGAAAAGATTAAGTCTCTAGAGTCCACTGTTTCCTCACTCGAGGCTGAGTCTTTAATGTTAAAACTAGGAAATGCAAAACTTTCTAGTAATCTAACCAAACTCAGTGAGGAACAGAAGGACGAGCCAAAATGTATTGTCTTTGTTGCAGCCAAGAATGAAAAGAAACCTGAAAAGAAGGAAGTACATCGCTTTGGAATTGGCTATCAACCTAAGCTTCCTGTTGATGACACTAAGAAAAAAGGCTCCAAAGTCGAAGGAAAACAGTCTGTAAAAGAAAAGGGGGAATGTTCCTCCGGAGGGAACAAAGACAAAGACTGTTCTAATTCGACTGAGGAAGGCAAGGCTTGGTATCATGGACAGAAGGCTCATGCAATTTGGCTGAAGCAATCCCAAAGCAGTAAGTCCAATAATATTGATTTTCAGTCAAGGATTGCTAACAAAACAATTTGGCCAGGACAGAGCAAGTATGTAGATCTGAAGTGTCAAAGGGTCTATTGGTATTGCGGACATTCTGGTTATTACAAGCAAGAGTGTCTGCTGAAGCAACATAATGAGGAGATTGCTCGCACTACTAGGGAGCATATAGAAGTTGAACCTCCTAAGATTAGATATGTTGCTCCCAAACCCAGAAAGTATAAGCTTGTCTGGGTTCACAAGAACTAACTCTTTCTGTGCAGGATAAAGTGAGGAATGTTCCTAGTGTTTCATTCATTCAAGGGTCAGTTACTTGCCAGGGAACAAAGCGAGTCTCACCTCACTTCTGTATGGAATACTTGAGATTCAAAGACCTGGTGTCAAAGGTAAAAAAAAATGGGGATAAGGACTTATTGACTAATATGTTCCTTGTGTGAAAATTTCAGGTACCATGTACATCTAGAAAAGACATCATTGTGTCGAGAAAGATTGGCAAATAAGGAATCTCGTGGAACAAAGAATCAAACGCCATTTTTCTCAGTAGAACACTTGTTGGGGAACTCTACATTCATTTCCATACGAAGCCTGGTTTGTTCCCCCAACTACATGTCTATCTGTTGTGTTCCCTCGATGATTGGCTAAATTACGTGGTAAATTGTGAAAGATAATTTTTCATGTCCTGATATGCATTCGCTTCATTGGGTATTAATTAAACTTCAGCTTGATTATATGCTTTTACTTCATTGATATACTGAACGTCTTGCATGGTCATCTATGTTTTCATATGTCACATAAATCAGCTTTATTTCGACCCAAAAGAATCAACTTGATGTTTTGTTCCCTCATCATAAGCCCAGATGATAGTTGATTCTACAGCCTACCCAGACCGCCATGCTTAAAGTCTCCTACGAGCCCCTCTTATCATCCACATCTGGAGACCTCTTAGGCATGATGTAAAATTCAATCGCAAAAATCATATATTTTGGTGTGATGGTCTTTTGTACCCTCTATGGTAACTAACCCTCTGCATCACACCCTACTACTTTTTGGATTGGCGGGAAAACGATTCGGCTTATGTGCTTGCAGGTTGAGGTGATGTGTGTTTGCAAGAAGTAATGATGGAAATTTGTGTTGAGCCGCGTCGTGCATTTAGGGCTGATTTGATGGAAGGAAGTTGGGAAGAGGGTTTCGGCTGGATTAGTCGGATCTGAACGAGATATTGATTTTATTTTGGGAAGTTGGAAGATTGCGATTATTATCTCTTGGAACCAGATCAGATTCGGCATTATCTTTGGAAACTTTTAAAGATCTTGTGAGGGCTATATATATTGTGGCTTCCGGGTAAGTTTCCTCCTCATTGTTTCCTTATCTTCCTCAAGTTATCTTCCTCTTCCTCTCTGTCTCTCGTCTTCCCAGTGCTCTCTCTCTCTCTCTCTCTCTCTCTCTCAAAAATGGCCTCAAACACTAACCTTGCCCAAGACCTCCAAAACCTCCTTGCCAAACTGTCCTCCATGGGGACAGACCCCGCTCTCCTCGCCGCCATTACCCAGTCCCTACCTTCCACCTCCACCACCCCAGCGACCACCACTGTTACCCCTCCACCATCACCCACCCAGGACCAACTCGCCATGGTCCCCTATATAGCCCCAATCGCCCCAAACTCAGACCCCGCTCCACAAAACCCTAACCCTAACACCGCTCCTGCCGTCCCCACAACCATCTCCTATACTAACTTAGAGGAGGTACATTTCTCGCCTACCCATCCCGATCCCATTGAGGAGGAGACAGAGGAGTTGCCCGGTCAAGGGACCCCGGTCACGGTGGAGGAGCACCTGGCCGTCAAGGAGAAGATTCAGTCAGTGATGAGAGACCTCTCCAGAGAGCTCGCTGAGGAAGAGGACGTGGAGGAGCCCCCAAAGGCCCCTAAGGCGTCCGGCAGGGTGAAGACTGCCTACTCCTTCAAGCGGAAGACACGCTCTCAGAGGAAGTCTGAGAAGGCGATAACGGTGAGCTCCGATGAGGAGTCGGTACCCCTCTCAGGGAACAAAGCAAAGAAAGCCAAGGTGTCTGCCACTCCCGTCCGTCAAAGCCAGCGTCGTCTGCCGGCCAAAGCCAAAGGAAAGGCAGTGACAGCTGATGATGTTAAAGATGTGAGCCACAAGTCTGTGGTGAAGGAGCTGCTGCTGGACCCTGAGTTCCTCAAGGAGAACTTTCTGGAGGGGGTGCTTAACATCTTAAAGGCTCAGAAATGGAGCAAGCTGTTTGTAGATGAAGTGGAGATGGATGAGGAGTTGTTGAGGGAATTTTATTCCATGTTTGCTATGGAGGTGAGGCCCCATGCCATTCTGGGGAGCTACAAGTTGAATGGGGAAGTTCATGTTTTCTCAAGCATTGAACTAGGCATGGCTCTGGGAGTTCCTCACGAAGGGTATGGAGAATACCCAAAGGGCAGGTGGCCAAAAGATTTCGCCTACTCAGAGTCTGTGCTGGCTGTTGCAGGGATTGAGAACGCTCAAGGTAGTGCCGATCTCGACATCTCTGAGATGTCTGTTGTTAACAAAGTACTGTACCACTTCCTCATCAGCAACATCACACCAAGGGGACAGAAGAGGAATCGGCTTCTGATCTTAGACATTGTCCTAGTGTCCCTACTGCTAAAGAAGGAGCCCGTTTGCCTCCCTATGATTCTGATGCAGCACATGGCCCATGCCAGGAACACCACCCAGCATGCTCTTCCCTTCCCTCGCGTTGTCAAGAAGATCCTTGAGTTCCACAAAGTATACAACGCGTCGGAGGAAGTGAGCTTCTTCTCCCGCCCCTTCAATGTGAGTAATCTGCACAAGATGCAGTTTATTCTTCAAGAGGATGAAGGTTGGGTGAAGGTTGAGGGTGCTCCTACAGTTTCTGAGGCGGTGGAGGAGTCTGAGGCTGATAGCTCTAAGGGGGAACTGAACGAGGAGTCATCTCTTGGGAAGGACGTGAGGAGTCTCTGCAAGGATGTGAGGACTCTCATGGCAGATGTGCGCGCGCTCATTTCTCATCACACATCGGCTCAACCGGCTGGTCACAGTGGTGCCTAATCGCTTACCTACTGTCCTTTCCCCTCTTTTGTTCCCTTACCTGTCTATCCCTCTTAGTTGTTTTTTCTTGTTATCTGGTTTATGTGCCCGGTGTGGCATTCTGACAATGTTTGATGTTTTGTCTGTTTTGGTGGTATTTGCATGTTTTCTGTTTTTTTTTTAATTAATGACAAAGGGTGCTTTTGTTTATCTGGCTGTGAATTTTCTCTCTAACTCTTTACTGTATTTTTGATGATGCCAAAAGGGGGAATGTGACAGGTAGCATTGTGTTAGGAAACGGAACTCTGGAACTTAGGTTCCCCTGAGAGTTCCTTTCCTCAGTTTCTCTACTTTTGACGATGACAAATATTATGATACTAATGTTTTATCTCAAAGATGTGTTTTAAGGAACCACATGAATATACCGAAGGCAAGAAAGCCAAACAGGATAAGGGAACCAAAGGAACAAGACAGATGAAGGAAACCAGAGGAACCCAAGTGTGCCCAGAAACCGAGAAATCTGGGGACACACAACCTCGGACAAAAGGTGTTAAAATCGACTTGTCCGAAGCTTCCAAAAGACTGCCAATACCCAAAGCAAAACAACAACATACCCAGAAACGCTCAACCTCGGACAGAGAAGGTGAAAGCGACAGGACATAGAGACGTCGCTGTCCAGAAGACAGTTCCCAAGCGGCCAGCTTGTTCAACCTCGGACGAAAGTATTTGGACAACGACATAGCAAGGCTCGTCTAAGGTAGTTGACCAACCAAGAGAGATTCTGAGCTGCCTAGGTTGTTTGCACATGCCAAGAACAACGTGGATCAAGGAGAACCACTCATCCTAGGGCAAGCTCAATCTGTGGGAACCCAGAGAGGATCGAGCTGCGAAAAATCCTCTATAAAAGGAAGACTAACCCAAGGGTTATCCTCAAGCACTGAAACACGACTCACACTCATTAGCAAATATCTAGTGTGAACCTCCAAACAAGATCATCAAAGCAAACCGAGATCAAGAGGAACCAGTCAAGGAAGAAGAGTTGAGTGCTAAGTTCCTGTGACTGTAAGTGATAGTTCCTAGGTGCGAAAGTCTGTTTCTTGGATTGATTATTAATTGTGTTAAGTTATCTAGGATTGTCTAACTGTGTGTAAGGCAAAGGAACGGTGTATTCGTTCCTAGGATAAGCTGTAACCAAAAGAGATAAGAAATCAAGAAGTAGACTTTGAAATCCTTTCGAAAGAAAGGTAGTGGTTTTTATCCTGAATTGCTAGTTGGCAATCAAAGGTTTCCACTATAAGGAACTGGTCATTTGTTTGATTGTTTATTTCCGCTGCGAAAGGAACTGAGAATTGATATTCTGAGTTCCTTAAGTTTTTATCTAACAATCACGATCCTACAATTGGTATCAGAGTAGGAAAAGCTCTAGATCTTTGTTAAGTTTGCAGATCATGTCTCAACCAAGCAAGTTTGAGCTCGGAATCTCCACCAACAAGCCACATCTCCGAAAGAAAGGAGAAGAAACATGGTGGGAAAAGTGCATGGAAAGCCACATCAAGACCAACGACTACCAATGTTGGAGGATAGTCGAAAATGGAGATGGCTATGTCGATCTTACCATGAAGGAAGAAGATTGGAAACCATAACACTATGTCATCATGGAGAAGAATGCCAAGGCCAGGTAGTTCATCCTCAATGGATTGGACAGAGAAGACATGGACAAGGTCATAGGCATCAAGACAGCGAAGGAGATGTGGAAAGATCTCAAGGAGATGCATGAAGGAAGTGAGGAACTAAAGCAAAGCAGAAAGTTTGCTTTGGAAGGAGAATACCACACCTTCAAAATGATGGAAACTGAGACCATCTCAGAGTACTACTCCCGCTTCAACAGATTGATTGGAAAGATGACAGCGGCGGGAGTCGATCTGGATGAAGTTTCCAAGTCCCTAGTGGTCATCAATGGACTCAACTCCAAGTTCACCCTTCTCAAGGGAATCATGAAGAACACTCCAGGCATCCAATCCCTTCCCTTGACCCAAGTCATAGGGAAACTGGAGGTTGAAGAAGGAGAGCATACCAAGGCCAATGCCGACAAAAAACTGGAGAAAGGAATTGCCCTCAAGATCTCCAAAGCCTTCTCTAGGCTCGAGATGGAGGAAGAGAACTCAGACTTAGAAGAAGAGGAGGACGAACTTACGACTCTCTTCACAAAGAACATCAAAAAATTCTTTGTGAAGGGAAGGTTCCAAAAGGGCAGTTCCTCCCACAATGGACCCAGAAGAGATCTCAAGGAAGTCTCCTGTTACGAGTGCAAGGAAAAGGGACACTACGCTAAGAATTGTCCCAACAAGGAAGAAGAAAGACCTCAGAGAAAGAAGGCTCTCGTAGCCTCATGGGGAGAAGACTCAGATGAGAAACTGGATCTCAGTGGCTTCTCTGGAGGAAGATGTCTCATGGCAAAAGGAGACTCAAGTGACTCAGAAGACCTTGAGTTAACTTCTGACGATCTCTTAAAATCCCTAGTTGATTGTGATAAGAAACAACTTCTTAAGATCATAAAGAAACTAGGAAAGGAAACCAGTTCCCTTCAACAGAAACTAGATGATTGTGAAGATGAAATTGCTTGCTTGACTGTTGAGAATTCTGTTTAGAGTAAGAAACTTGATGAAACTGAGAAAGACCTAGCTGAGACTCACTCCAAACTCATTGATATTAGGAATGTGCATGCTAGTCACCTTAGAACTTGCAAATCTTGTGATGAAACTAGCATAGATTCTATCAAAGTTCCCTTGCATGCTAACCCACCTGGAAATGACATGCTTCAATCCATAATTGATAGGTTAGACATTCTCACTAACTCCATTAATGAAAAAACAATAAATCAAACTGTCTTTGTGAGACAACGCCATGGAATAGGATATGTCAATAATAAAGGGAACAATGATGCTGAAGAAGAAAAGGCTAGGCGAGAACTTGTTGAGATGAATGAGAATCTCAGTATTGCTCTTGCCACTTCTCGTGATAGGAATCAATTCCTATCAGAGAAGATCATGGTCCTTGAGAACAAGGCTGAGGTTGTCAAACGTCTCAATGAAGGCTCTCTAAGTCCTAAGAAGGAACCAAAGGGAAAAGAAAAGATGGTTCCTGAAAACCAATGGTTCACCAATTCTTTTGCTCACAAAAGATATATTGACATGGCCCATAGCAAGGTTAGAAACAATGTTGATTTTAACAAAAGGAAAACTGAAAAACCTTTTAGGCCAGGAAAAGGAAAATATGGACATGTTGTTTACAATCGTTTGTGTACCTATTGTGGTAAGAATGGTCATTACAATACTGATTGTGCTAAGAAAAGGAACTTTGAAAAGGAGAAAAGTACTCATTACCATGAAAGGAACCAGTTCCCTGGTTATTCACAGACTCGCAATGCTAATCCCCCCAGTAAAGCCAAGCTTCGCTGGGTTCAGAAATCTTAGTTCCCTTATGTGCAGAAAAAAAAGAGGCAACCTCAACTATGGTACATCGACAGTGGTTGCTCATGCCATATGACTGGAAGAAGAAATCAAATGACATATCTTCAACCTCTCCAAGGAGGGAACATATCCTTTGGAGACAAAAGCAAAGGGAAAATCTGTGGAATAAGAACTGTGAAACTCAACGATCACATTCAGGTAAACAAAGTTCACCTTGTTGATAATCTTGGTTTTGACCTAATAAGTGTGTCACGGCTGTGTGATCAAGGAGACAATGAAGTTAGATTCAGATCAAACGAATGTTCAGTCCTTGACTCCTCGGGACAAATCATCTTAAAAGGGAAAATATTCAACAATGTCTACATAATTGATCCATCCTTTGTTCCCAAGGAGAAACTTTGTCTCTCAACTATGAATGACCAAGCTGATTTGTGGCATCAACGCCTCGGCCATGCTAGCACCAAGCTGATTCAAAAGCTATACTCAAAGGAGCTAGTCAGAGGGCTGCCAAAGCTAAGTGGCACATCTAAGGAACTGTGCTCTGACTGTGTAAAAGGGAAACAGGCTCGTAGTTCCTTCAAGTCCAAAAACATGGTAAGCACCTCAAGGCCTCTTGAACTCATCCACATGGATCTGTGTGGACCCATGAGAGTTCAGAGCCTAGGAGGGAACAGGTATATCTTTGTTTTTGTCGATGACTTCTCTCACTTTACTTGGACCATCTTTATTAAATCTAAGAGTGAAGTTATTGACCGCTCTAAAGATCTGGTTCCCTTGTTAGAAAAATCTCTTGATTGTTCACTCAATGCTATTCGGTCTGACCATGGTACCGAATTCGAAAATGGAGAATTTCTAACCTTTTGCAGTGAGCATGGAATTGATCACAACTTCTCTGCACCATACACTCCTCAACAAAATGGAGTAGTGGAAAGGAAGAACAGAACTTTGGAAGACATGACTCGGACTATGCTGATCTCAAGTGGACTCTCTCAATCATTTTGGGCTGAGGCGATCAACACAGCTTGCTACATCATCAATCGAGCCATGTTTCGCCCAATCACAGAAAAGACACCCTATGAGCTCCTAAGAGGAAGAGTTCCCAACATCTCACATCTGAGAGTGTTCGGATGCAAGTGCTTTGTGCACAACAATGGGAAGGATAATCTTGGCAAATTCGACCCAAGAAGTGATGAAGGAATCTTTATTGGATACGCCTCGGGTAGCAAGGCGTACAAAGTCTTCAACAAAAGGACTAAAAAGGTAGAAGAAAGTGTTCATGTTATTTTTAATGAAAAATCACTTGAAAAGATTGTGCAGAACACCACCAATTCCTTTGAAGACCCGTTTTTCAAGTCATATCAAGAAAATCCAAATGAAGATGTCACTCCACCCAGTTCCTGCACTGCTGCTCGGAACCCTCCAATGGCTCATTGATAGCAACATGCATGTGAGACTTAATCAAAGACCTCCAAGGAAGAGGCTCAAGCAAAGGGTGAAGTCTTGTGCAAGTTCGGAATTGAACTGTTGATTTGGTTATGGACAGTCTTCGGTAAAATGGCCATAACTATGGCTAGAAAATTGATCTCGTGACGATTCAAGATGCGTTGGAAAGCTGATTCAAATATCTACAACTTCATAGTTTACGTAGAATCAAGATTCCAACAAAAAGATGGTCAAAACCGAGTTTTACTGAGAACTGTGCCAAGAACTCGACCCAGAACTCGGCCGAGTTCTGGGCCGAGTTATCAACCCCGGCCGAGTCCTTGCAACAGTGAAGAACTCGGCCCAGAACTCGACCGGGTTCTGGACCGAGTTGTCGACCAAATGGCCGTGCCCAACCGAGTTGCTGCTATAGTGAAGAACTCGGCCCAGAACTCGACCGAGTTCTGGACCGAGTTGTCGGTGATTTTTCGTCTCTGCTCGAGTGCGTTTACAGACAACAACTCGGCCCAGAACTCGGCCGAGTTCTGGATCGAGTCGCGGCCCACGTCAGCGTTTTCGCTTTGTCGTCTCTTCGTTTGCTGAACAATTTTAATATTATTTTATGTTATTTTATTTGACCTATTTAAACACTTGAAACCCTAGTTTGTATTTTTTTACGTTGGATTTTAGTTTACAAGTTGAGTTCGCTCCTTAGAAGTTGAGTACGCTCCTTCCTTGAATCCTAACGTCAACCCTTCGATCTCCGGATCAACCTATCCCGTAGCTCGTCGCTTCGAGCAAATCGTTCACCGTCTCTTTGGTAATTAAGGTCATCTCTTTGACCTCTTCGTCATCTCTTTGACGCGTTAGAAAAGGTTATCTCTTTAACCCTAGGAAAGCCATCACTTTGGCTACGGAGGAGAAGATTCAACCTAGCTTGAGGAGTCAAGATCCTACATCGCGACATCGCCCAGGGGTTGTTCGCATCAACTGGTATCAGAGCCTATCCAAGCTAAGTTTATTTCTTCTTTCTAATTGTGATTCCTTGCAATTTTCCGCTTACAAACCCTAGAAACTTTTTTTTTCTCCCCAATCACCGGAATCACCACCACCGTACCCTACCACCACCGTTCCCCACCACCGCCGACCACCCCACCACCACCGTTTGCCACCACCACCGATCACCACCACCACCGTCCGCCGCCATCTCTCACCCTCTCGACTGAACCCTAATTCCCTTCGGTTTTGGTTACTTGTTCCCTAATCCTACAACCTACCCTCTAGCAATTCTTGTTTACATATTTGCATATTTGATTTCCTTGTTACTTGTTAATCAAGTTTTGCTTCATCTTTGGATTAATTGCTCGATTAGTTGTTTGATTTTCATCCCTCATAGTTGCTTGTCTCTTCTTTCTTTCCTGCACTTGCTTGTGTGGTTCTTTTCTTGCTTGCTTCAAAATCATAGCAACACAAAACAAACACATCAAGGTTTGACCGTATAAACAAAAATAAACATACTATTCTCACCTTCCATCAAACAAGAAAAAGGTTTGGGAAGACGGAAGCCCATAAAATCAAAAAAAAAAAACAAGGGCAGAGAACGCACCATACGGTCATCCTCCATCTTCTCATCTTTCATGTCTCTATGCAACTCTCATTAAAAAGGGCAAATAAAAAATTTCAACTCTCTTGTGATTAATTCTGAGACACTTATTTGATTTGCTTGCACTTGGAAATTTTGTGTGTTGTTTGGGACTTGAATTGCTAATTCTTGCCTTGTTGCCTTACGTTCAAGCCTCTCCCTCCTCACGAGCAACCCAAATTAGTACGCCCAGCGGAAAATTTCTTGGGTCACTTTTGAGACAAGGACTTGGCTTGGACTTGTTTCTTTTGCTTGGTGCAACTTACTTCTTGTGGTGTATGCTGCGTATAGGTTCTATGGACGTGCCGACCACACGCACCTCTCGTTCTACGGGCAACCGCAGCCCTGGTCCCATCTTCGTGGCCTCCACGTCTGAGTACATCGACTCCCTTCGCGCTGAGATTGACAACTTGCACGCTTCAAATGCTGAGCAAGCTGCCGAGCTTGCCCACCTTCGTCGGGCCTTGAGTGACATGGGGTTGCCCACGGCTGACCCAATGTTGAACCCCCCGGCCACAACCAGCCGGCCAATGGACCGCAAGGGTCCTCTTCTCAATGTCCTCTTCTCGAACACCTCCGGCTACGAGTCTTTTGACGAGGACACCTACGAAGCCGGCCCGGTTTTTGACACCTACGACGATGAGGAGGAGGAGGAAGAGGAGGAGTTGGAGTTGGACAACTACATATGCAGCTCTATGGATGAGCAAAGCAACATGCCCCTTAACTTGGTCTCATGCCGCGTTCTTAACGCCAAGGAAGGTACCTTCCTTGACCAACGTGACAATTTGTTTCATACTAAGTGTGCGGTCCAGGGTGCTTCTTTTAGCTTGATCATAGATGGTGGGAGTTACCACAACATCATCCCCCCAAAGGTGACCCCGTACTTTACGTTTGAGACGCCTCCACTACCCGACATTCCAGGCAAATGCGAGAACCGGCTTCTCTTAGCTCGGTCCCGAAATGTCTCTCCAATAATTCAGGGACGTCTTCCTTGCTTTTTACCTTCTCCTTTCGCTTGTCTTTTAACTGTTAAAGATCATGTTGATTTACCCCCTACCGTGACTTCTCTTTTGCAGGACTTTGGGGATGTGCTACCCGAGGGATTGACCCCTATACTCGATGACTATGGTGCACATTCTACGTTCAACGTCGCTGATCTTTCTCCTTATACGCCTCCTGCTTCTGACGACGAGGCCGAAGCGGGGACGCTTCGCAGCCAAGAAGGGGAGATTGATAGCAACATGCATGTGAGACTTAATCAAAGACCTCCAAGGAAGAGGCTCAAGCAAAGGGTGAAGTCTTGTGCAAGTTCGGAATTGAACTGTTGATTTGGTTATGGACAGTCTTCGGTAAAATGGCCATAACTATGGCTAGAAAATTGATCTCGTGACGATTCAAGATGCGTTGGAAAGCTGATTCAAAGATCTACAACTTCATAGTTTACGTCGAATCAAGATTCCAACAAAAAGATGGTCAAAACCGAGTTTTACTGAGAACTGTGCCAAGAACTCGACCCAGAACTCGGCCGAGTTCTGGGCCGAGTTATCAACCCCGGCCGAGTCCTTGCAACAGTGAAGAACTCGGCCCAGAACTCGACCGAGTTCTGGACCGAGTTGTCGACCAAATGTCCGTGCCCAACCGAGTTGTTGCTACAGTGAAGAACTCGGCCCAGAACTCGACCGAGTTCTGGACCGAGTTGTCGGTGATTTTTCGTCTCTGCTCGAGTGCGTTTACAGACAATAACTCGGCCTAGAACTCGGCCGAGTTCTGGACCGAGTCGCGGCCCACGTCAGCGTTTTCGCTTTGTCGTCTCTTCGTTTGCTGAACAATTTTAATATTATTTTATGTTATTTTATTTGACCTATTTAAACACTTGAAACCCTAGTTTATATTTTTTTACGTTGGATTTTAGTTTACAAGTTGAGTTCGCTCCTTAGAAGTTGAGTACGCTCTTTCCTTGAATCCTAACGTCAACCCTTCGATCTCCGGATCAACCTATCCCGTAGCTCGTCGCTTCGAGCAAATCGTTCACCGTCTCTTCGGTAATTAAGGTCATCTCTTTGACCTCTTCGTCATCTCTTTGACGCGTTAGAAAGGGTTATCTCTTTAACCCTAGGAAAGCCATCACTTTGGCTACGGAGGAGAAGATTCAACCTAGCTTGAGGAGTCAAGATCCTACATCGCGACATCGCCCAGGGGTTGTTCGCATCACTCCTCCACCAGTTCCCATGAACAATGAACAACAATCCATTTCTGGGAATCATGAGCATGACGACAATATCTGTGGAGACCTCAATGACTCATCTTCCCACATGATCTTCAATGGAGAAGGTGATCCCAACCAGGAAGCTGAATGCTCAACTCAGAATGTCTCCACATCAAATGCTCTAGCCCCCAACAGAGAAATAAGAGTCGTCAAGCCTCCAGTCAGGTACGAACATCTAACCTTCTTTGCCTTCAATGCCTTTCTGTCTATTGTGGAACCAAAGAACATAGGTGAGGCACTGAAGGACGCGGACTGGATCCAAGCTATGCAAGAAGAGCTTCATCAGTTTGAAAGGAACAAAGTATGGCATCTAGTTCCTCATCCCAAGGATAAACACATCATAGGAACCAGATGGGTTTTCAGAAACAAGCTGGATGATACAGGAGCTGTGATAAGGAATAAAGCGAGACTTGTAGCTCAAGGATACAATCAACAAGAAGGAATCGACTATGATGAAACCTATGCTCCAGTGGCAAGGATTGAGGCAATAAGATTGTTGATTGCCTTCACATCACACAAAGGGTTCAAGTTGTTCCAAATGGATGTAAAGACGGCATTCCTCAATGTAATTCTTCAAGAAGAAGTCTATGTGAAGCAACCTCCAGGTTTTGAAGACGATGATCATCCAGATCATGTCTACTTTCTAGACAAGGCACTCTATGGCCTCAAGCAAGCTCCCAGAGCTTGGTATGATCGTCTTGCCCAATTCCTACTCTCAAATGGCTACAAGCGTGGAGTTATTGATAAGACTCTCTTCATCCTAGAAGAAGAATGTAACATCTTAGTGGTTCAAATCTATGTTGATGATATCATTTTTGGTTCCACTAACCTGTCCCTTGTAGACAAGTTCAAAGACTTGATGAGTAGTGAATTTGAAATGAGTTTAATTGGGGAACTCACATTCTTTCTCGGATTACAAATCACTCAAAAGGAAGATGGTATTCAAATCCACCAACAGAAGTATGTCAGGGAACTACTGAAGAAGTTCAAAATGGATTCATGCAAGCCTCTCTCTACTCCCATATCCACCATTGCCCATCTGGATAAGGACCACTTGAGTCCTCTAGTGGAGGAGAAGCTCTATAGAGGTATGATAGGCTCACTCATGTACCTAACCGCTAGTCGACCAGACATTGTCTTTGCTGTTGGCTTGTGTGCTAGGTTCCAATCTTGTCCGAGAGAAACCCACTTGGCTGCTGTGAAGAGAATACTTAGATATCTCAAGGGAACTGACGATCTCTGCATTTGGTACCCCAAAGAATGTCCCTTTGAGCTCATGGGTTTCACTGATGCTGATTATGCTGGATATTTGGTGGATAGAAAGAGCACTTCTGGAATGGCACAGTTCCTAGGCCCTTGCCTTGTGTCATGGGGATCAAAGAAACAAGTTTCAGTCTCCCTCTCCACCACAGAATCCGAGTACATTGCAGCCGTCTCCTGCTGTTCCCAACTTCTCTGGCTAAAGCAATAACTCGCGGACTTTGGTATGTCTTATGGCCCTCTCACTATTCTTTGTGATAACACTAGTGCCATAAACATCTCTAAAAATCTTGTGCATCATACTAGGACCAAGCATATTGACATAAGACATCATTTTCTTAGAGATCATGTTGAGAAGGGAAACATCATTATGAATTTTTGTAGAACTGGAGATCAGGTTGCTGATATTTTCACCAAGGCATTGAATAGAGTTCCTTTCGAGAACCTTAGATTGGAACTAGGAATGATTCCTATTACTCAGTAGTTACCTTAGTTTAAAGAATTCCTTCCAGTTCCCCTGATTGACTAGTTTAAGTTATTTAACTTGTTGAGTCTTGATATCCTTGTGTTATATCTTTTGCTACAAACCCTTCTTGTCATAATGGTTTCTTACAAAGGCTTAGATAAATTTTTCTGGTTCATTTCCTTTTGGTCCTCATTATTCTTTCAACTCCTCATTGTTCAAATTTCTTTGATGGCCCAAAAGTCACAATCTGATCATATTTCTATCCCAATAATACAAGCCGAAATGATGATTGTGTACTAAGACCTACCCTTGCCTCATTGCTCAATTCAATTCTCTATGATCTATCTCTAAACCCTCTCTGAGAATTAATGTGCAATGCGATAAATGGCCTACCCTGATTTCGCGTATGGAAACGTATCTTTTGGTTTCAATGTTTGA
This sequence comes from Rheum nobile, assembly GCA_027886185.1. Taxonomy (NCBI): domain Eukaryota; kingdom Viridiplantae; phylum Streptophyta; class Magnoliopsida; order Caryophyllales; family Polygonaceae; genus Rheum; species Rheum nobile. Next base: position 340,195 of record WOAB01000066.1, read on the forward strand.
CCCACATCAAAGGTTCCCATACATCCCTCTAGCACGCTGAATATATCGCCAGAAAGGAACCAGAATGCAACGCTTCTCCAATGGCTAGATTGGCACCTCCTAGAAGTTATTTATGGCAAATCTCAGAAGCTCAGACCAGTCTTATCAGTTAGCAGGCTCCCCTCTTCTCTGAATGGGCAAGTTTTGAATTGTTTTGATCCGTTCCAAAAAGCTGCAATTAGCCTTCAATGCTCCGGATTCTCCCCAATCCTCTCAACGGCTAGATTTGCTTCAACGGTCTCTTTATCCCTCACCGCCTTTAAAGAGTGGCCCTGTTCATCCAAGCTAATCCCACAACTCGCCATTTCTCTGATCTTCTGCTTCTCCTTCTCTCAAACACAGAAATCCTTAAATTCTCAAAAATGGCCAACCAAAACCCTAATGTTATCCTGGATGAGGAAGAGGCTGCCATTCTCAGAGCCTTTCGAGAAAAGAAGGCAGCTTCATCTTCTAAGCCCATTTCTGTCACCTCCTCTCAAAAATCCCAACCTAAAGAGAAAGCAGTGGAGAACCCTGTGGAGAAATCAGTGGAGCAACCCGGAGAGAAACTTGAGGAGCCACCAAAGGAACAGGCTGAGGAGAAAGCCATGGCCATCACTCTGGCCTCTGAATCGGCCACCAAATCCGCCTCCGAAGGTGGCTCTCATGACTCCTCGCCTGACAAGTCTCTCCAAGAGCTCCTCAACCCTCAACCCTCACCAGTAAGCCTCAAATCTAAAACCACATCTAACCCTGATCCTTCAGTCGCCACTAGAATGAAACAAAGAAAGAGGAGCTCCCAAGCTATAGTTCCCTATGAGGCCAAATCCACAAAAGAAACCAAATCCACAAAAAGAGCCAAAATCACCACCCTCTCTGCCTCTTCCTCCCTGGGTCACGTCTCTTCTCTCTTCTCTAAGAGGAAGATCCTTAAGCCTCTCATAATCGGCAAGGAATTCTGGACCCAAGAGCTGGCAAAAGAAGATGAGGAAATGTTTGGAGAGGCCCTGGACGAGCTCCATTCTCTGCTACAGTTTCAAGACTGGGACGAGATGTTGACTGAGCCCTTCTCTGCTTCTGATGAGGTCGTCCGCCTGTTTTACCAGTCCATGGAGTTTGTGCCCGCAAAGGAGAACTGTCCCTGTAACGAAGCCATTCTCATATGGAAGGGAACCATCTATCCCCTGTCCGCCAACCTAATTGCGTCTGCTCTAGGGATTGAGTCAAGGTCTGGGTTTGGCATTCTCCCTCAGAAAAAGGGATGGCCCAAGGGAAAGGGATACAAATCCAAGGGAGCAGTGATCAAGAAAATCTACGACGGCGCCTCCCCTTTATCTTTGGAGACAAAGGATCTCTCCATCGCAAACATGCTATTACACTTCTGGATCACCCGCAATCTGGTTCCCAGACAAGAGCACAGGAACGATGTTCTCATCACAGACGCCATTTATATGGACAAAGTACTCTCTGGTGTTCAATTGGATCTCCCTCGTATTGTGTTGGCTCACATGCAGTTTTGTACATCTCATGACTCCCATGCTTTACCCTTCCCCCATATCATCAAGAATATCCTCTCTAACCTTCACCAGTACCCAGACGATCTGTCTGAGATAGTCTACAACAAGTGTCTTACCATGGTCACGGTTCGGAAGTTGAAGACTAAGGAACAACTGCCCAACCCTTCTGAAGCTCAAGAAATTCCGCCTAAGGAAAATGCGAGTTCCCAGGACCCTTCTAGTTCCCGACCACAGCTCAACCCCTCTTTAGACTCCTCTGCGATCCTTGCTGCTCTGGATCGTATTGAAAAGGCAATCATGGAAGGCTTGACTGCCATACCGGTCGCCCTCCATGATCAAGTAAAAGAGTTGGGGCGCATAAGTTATGCTGTTGTGGATCTGGTAGAAGTCCTTCAGAAGGATTGGCAAGGTGCAATCAGTGCTCATCAGGCCACGGGCCAAAACGTAGGAACTGACGACAAATCTGAAGACGAGGAGGCCACTGCTATACCATAAGAACGCTTGTTCTGGTTTCCAGTGCTGTACCACCACAGCGTGCTAGTAGTTTCCCTTAGGATCCTACTCCCCTCGTCTATCCACTTGTTGTCCCTCCTAAGATTGCTTTTGTTGTTATCTTTGTCGTTTGTTGTCCCGTTGTTGGTCCTTGTTGGTTGTTGTTTATGTTGTTTTGTGGTTGGTCTTACCCGTCTTTGAACAATGTTCAGTTTAAACTCTAATGATTATCTTTTGGTTTCGTTCCAATGATCAATCTATTTTTTTGCCTTAAAGTTTCCATTATGTTTCTGCTATGGGTTTGATGCAATTGTATATTCACTTGGACATCCTGCTCTTAACTAGTACTTAATCTTTTCGATGATGTCAAAAGGGGGAAGAAAAGGATAGGAACCTTGAACTTTGGAGACTACTGAACTAATAGGAACCCTGAACTAGTTCTACTTCTAAGGGGGAATTTGAAATAAACTCGTTCACTTGCTTAGGGGGAATTTACAACCATTGAATGTTCTATCATTAATTTGTAATGTTGTAACTCCCTTAATCTCAACTGGTCTCATGAAATTCAAAGTCCTATTATGTTGTCAGGTTCCTTGTATTTGTCATCATCAAAAAGGGGGAAATTGTTAGGAAACGGAACTCTGGAACTTAGGTTCCCCTGAGAGTTCATTTCCTCGGTTTCTCTAGTTTTGACGATGACAAATATTATGATACTAATGTTTTATCTCAAAGATGTGTTTTAAGGAACCACATGAATATACCGAAGGCAAGAAAGCCAAACAAGACAAGGGAACCAAAGGAACAAGACAGATGAAGGAAACCAGAGGAACCCAGGTGTGCCCAGAAACCGAGAAATCTGGGGACACACAACCTCGGACAAAAGGTGTTAAAATCGACTTGTCCGAAGCTTCCAAAAGACTGTCAATACCCAGAGCAAAACAACAACATACCCAGAAACGCTCAACCTCGGACAGAGAAGGTGAAAGCGATAGGACATAGAGACGTCGCTGTCCAGAAGACAGTTCCCAAGCGGCCAGCTTGTTCAACCTCGGACGAAAGTATTTGGACAACGACATAGCAAGGCTCGTCTGAGGTAGTTGACCAACCAAGAGAGATTCTGAGCTGCCTAGGTTGTTTGCACATGCCAAGAACAACGTGGATCAAGGAGAACCACTCATCCTAGGGCAAGCTCAATCTGTGGGAACCTAGAGAGGATCGAGCTGCGAAGAATCCTCTATAAAAGAAAAACTAACCCAAGGGTTATCTTCAAGCACTGAAACACGACTCACACTCATTAGCAAATATCTAGTGTGAACCTCCAAACAAGATCATCAAAGCAAACCGAGATCAAGAGGAACCAGTCAAGGAAGAAGAGTTGAGTGCTAAGTTCCTGTGACTGTAAGTGATAGTTCCTAGGTGCGAAAGTCTGTTTCTTGGATTGATTATTTATTGTGTTAAGTTATCTAGGATTGTCTAACTGTGTGTAAGGCAAAGGAACTGTGTGTTCGTTCCTAGGATAAGCTGTAACCAAAAGAGATAAGAAATCAAGAAGTAGACTTTGAAATCCTTTCGAAAGAAAGGTAGTGGTTTTTATCCTGAATTGCTAGTTGGCAATCAAAGGTTTACACTATAAGAAACTGATCATTTGTTTGATTGTTTATTTCCGCTGCGAAAGGAACTGAGAATTGATATTCTGAATTCCTCAAGTTTTTATTACAAGAGTTATTAGTTAGGACACATTTGGTATCGATATCAAATATATGAGATATCCTATATTAGCATTGACATGAATATTAAGATTTGTATATGGATGATATCAATGTATTAGGTGTGAGTATGAAAATGAGTGATATATTTATTATATATATTACTCAGTAGGGATGCGGTTCTGGTGAGAACCAATTGATAGAAGAGAACAGAGAATAACTATGGAGCTGCCACGTAGCAACCTAATTACAGCACCCGCGTACGTGCTTCCTCTTCTCTGTACGTCTTCCTCTTTCTCCTCCTTCCTTCACTCTTCTTCCCATGGCTTCCTCCTCCTCCTCCATGTTCCTACCGAATCGAAACGCCGTCGCCGCCAACAAGCTCTCTTCCACCTCTCTTTCAAGCCCCAATCCTCCAGAACCCTACCGAATCGAAACGCCGCCGTCAATTTCAAGCCCTAATTCCACAATGAGGAACCAAACCACAACAAGACTTCTCACTCCTTTTCTCTTCCTCTTCACACCAGATCTGTCTTGTTTCTCTATTTTCCTCATTCATAGATCTAGGTTTTCGATTCTCTTTCCCAGATCTATTTTTCTAATTCCTAGATCTAGGTTTTTCGATCCTCCGCATCTTCACCGCCAAATTCGAGCAAAACCTGTAAATGGAGGGGCAAATCGAGGAGCAAATCTTGTCAATGGACGCCATTGTTGCTGGATTTGAGAAATCGAGATTAAAAGGAAAAGAAAGACGAAATGAGATTTGACAATGAACGATTTTGATTCCATCAATGAACTGTTTCAGTCATGACCATGAACAATTCTTATCATTGCCATGAACTAGTATTTTCAAGGTCAAGAACTCTATGCTCAAATAAACCATGAACCTTTAGATTCAAGTCCATGAATGTTCTTGTTATATGCCATGAACGTCTCTGTTAAATGTCATGAATGTCCATGTTAATCGTCATAAAAGTCTCTACTAATTGCCTTGAACGTTTCGGTAAATTACCACGAACGTCAATGTTCATCGCCATGAACGTCCATGTTCATGGTCATGGCTTGAAACATCAGTGTTCATGGTCCTGGATGCAAGTGTTAAAGGCGTTGTTCAATGACAGCGAACAAAAAAAGTGTTCAGCAAAAAAATAAGCCAAAATCACAAGTGTTCAAGGTTTGAAACATCAGTGTTTATGGTCCTGGCTGCAAATGTTCAAGGCGTTGTTCAATGACAGCGAACAAAAAAAGTGTTCAGCAAAAAAATAAGCCAAAATCACAAGTGTTCAAGGCTTGAAACATCAGTGTTCATGGTCCTGGATGCAAGTGTTCAAGGCGTTGAACATAATTGTTCAATACCAGCGAACAAAAAAAATGCCCAGCAAAAAAACAAGCCAAAATCCGTATTATTCGCCAATAAAACGCGAATAATACGGTCGAAAAATTCGGCACGCCCGAATTATACGGCTTTTAATGAAATTCTAATCTGGAGCGTTAATTCCACTCCGATCCGACGGTCCTCCCGCGTTCTATGTTCTCTCCTAATCCCATGTTCTCATTTGATGCTTTTCCACTCAGTAGATATCAAAATAATAATAAAATTTCACTTGAATATGATATCCTAACATATATAAGACAAGACACCTATATTAAGATATACCAAACATAAATATATGTATAACTGATATTAATATTTATATATGAAATCTTGACATCAATATTAAACGGGTCATTATTTTTACGTTTTTTTTATCCTGAACCGTTCGGTTTGAGGGTTCTTGAATAATTGTCAACCGAACCGCCCGGTTTTGCGAACACCGACTTTCCGGTCTGATATTCACAAAATCGAACCGTTAACACCAAAACCTAGAAACGAAGTTCCCCTCACTCTGGTTGCTGCCCCTATTGGAAGAAGAAGAAGAAGATGACAGAGGTGGCGAGTTCTGTGGTACACGAAGTGCTCGGCCAGCGAATAGAAGACGTTGATCAGCCGATCGTCGATTACATCGTCAACGTCCTCGCCGACGATGACTTCGACTTCGGCGTCGATGGAGATGGCGTTTTCGACGCTCTTGGGGAGCTCCTCATCGACTCCGGTTGCGTCTCTGACTTCTCCGAGTGCCGCTCTGTAAGTCTTCCTGTAATCTTATGATGTGTTTTTGAACTTTAGCTGGATATACTATTTTCGTCTACATCAGATTCGATTTTGTTGCTTAAAGTTTATAAGTTTATTTGGATTTACGCATTTGCTTAATTTTGATTTGCCCGATATCTGCATAGAATTCAGAAGTGATTTCAAATTCAGCTTTTTTGTGTTGCTGGCAATGGCAGTTAATTGATTGAGCACGGCTAAGCTGCTGACATGCTCAATAAATGTGCTTAAGAATAGTGTCCTCATTAAATCACGAATGTGTTGCAATGCAATTTTACTTTCATGGGGCTTTGTAGGAGAACTTGGAAATTTGAGTAATTTTTGAGTTGGCCTGTTTCGATTTTACCTGATTTGATGTGTATTTTATTAATAAGATGTAATGAAAGGCAGGACTTGTTTCGTTCTAGTTGTCGTTATGATTTTCTTAACTCTTGCTACCTCTGCAGGTTTGTGGCATATTGTGTGATAAATTTGGAAAGCATGGATTAGTCAAACCTAAGCCAGCTGTGAGAAGTCTTGCAGCACCAGTGAGGATGTTTGACACTATGGATGAGGAAGCAGCTCCTAAGAAGAAGCCTGAACCAGTAGATGGTCCATTGTTGACAGAGCGTGACAAGATAAAGATTGAAAGAAAAAAAAGAAAGGATGATCGGCAAAGAGAGGTATATCTATATTCTGAATGCCATGGTTATTATGGCCACACTTACTTTTTCTGTGCACTATATTGGCAATCACAATTCAGCGTTGACAGAACTTTGCTGTAAAAACTATTTATGGTTGTGTCAGCGGTGCTTTTGATTAAATATCATTAGTGTCATAGGTTCTAGATTTGGATTATAGATGTTATTGATAGTCTAGTGTCTTCCAGCAATGACTTCCTAGCTCCAGCTTGATCCCTAATTCTCTATTCTCTAAGCTCTCTCTAGCACTCAATTTCTTGCCCCATCTCATGTCCCAAAGTTTGTTTTTTCTGAATTAAATCATTTGTTGAGTTTGCATTTGGGACTCAGTAGTGAGTGAGTCCCAAATTCTCTGGACATATACTGTAAGCTTTGCCCCAACTTTAGAATCTAACTGTAATGCAGTAAGTGCATCCCACAACTTTGTTAACATTTTTCGCATGCTCCGGTCCCACAAGCTTGGTAAATATGTATTGTTTATCCATTTACTTAATCCGATTTTTGTTTCAATTACTTTAGGTTGCATACCAAAAGCATGTGGAGGAAATGGAATCAGTAAGAGCTGGAATGCCCTCTATATCTGTTAACCATGATAATAGTGGTGGACCTATTGTCAGGGATATCCATCTGGAGAATTTCAATGTATCGGTTGGTGGTCGTGATCTGATTGTTGATGGTAACGTGAACCTTGCATTTGGGAGGCATTATGGTGAGTTTTCAAATGTTTAGTCTATGTCTCTGCCAGTTTTTCATATGTATAATCATTTTAATCCCCTCTTTATGCAGGCCTTGTTGGAAGAAATGGTACTGGTAAAACAACTTTTCTCAGACACTTGGCTATCCATGCAATTGATGGAATTCCTAGGAACTGCCAGATATTGCACGTGGAGCAAGAAGTGGTTGGCGACGACACAACTGCCTTGCAGGTTGTTCTGGACTCTGATATAGAAAGAACCCAACTTATGCAAGAAGAAGCTCGTCTCGTGGAATTACAGGTTTGTGCAGCCTATTTTTAGATGAATGCACAGTAAAATTAGTGATTTGCTTGAAGCTTTAGGAACTATGGCTTAGCTGTTTTACTGTTACAAATTTATGATATCTTAATTTTCCCCTCCACTTTTTGATGCATTGAAGAGAGAGCTAGATTTTGAAGAAGAAAATCAGAAGAGCAATGGTTCAGTAAAGGGAACGGACAAAGACTCTATCTCACTAAGGCTTCAACAGATATATAAAAGGCTGGAATACATAGATGCAGATTCTGCAGAAGCACGTGCAGCCTCCATTCTGGCGGTTAGTTTAGAACTCTATGGAGCGAGCAATTATTCTATGAAAGTGGATCTATTTATTTTCTGTGATTTGTTCGTTAACATCATTTTTTGGATTGCCAGGAAGTAGACCTGAAAAACACGGGTCCGGGCCGGACCCATTTTTACGGCCCATTTAAGCGGGCCGGGTCCGGGCCCGTTATTCGGGCCATAATCCTTAACCGGACCCGGCCCGCGGGCGGCCCGGTTGGACATTCTCAAGTATATATATATATATATATATTTTTTTTTTTTTTTTATTCTCCAAACTAATTATTTAATACTATTAATAAGAAAAGGGTAATTAATTTTAGGTTAGGTTTTTTTATTATATATATTTGTTATATTAATTAAAAATAATATGCGGGCCGGGCCGAGCGGCCCGTACGGGCCTAAACCCTAAACCGGACCCGACCCGCTTACCCGTCCGTGCCGACCCAAACGGCCCGTTCGGGCTAGAATCCTTGCCAGGCCCGTATTATTTGTCGGGCGGGCTGGGCGGGTCAACCCGTGTTTGCTCAGGTCTACCTGGAAGTACTTCTTGCTATATAGGTAGCTATAAGAACATAAAGTGGTATACAAAGTAGATGGTTTAGTGGTCTTATTAGAACCAGAACCCCCTCCTGCCCTCCAAAAGGAAGAAAGACGATATGGTTTGATTAATGGTGCATTTCATTGCGTGGTTTGGATTAAAAACTTGTTTACCATTTGGCTTTTCAGTGGAAGTAAATGCATAATGGATACATGATTTGATATATATTGGAAAGAATTCTCCAGCTATGATTGTTCGTGCGAGGATGTTTTCGAAGCTTCTAGAAGTTTTTGAGATGACTTCACTATTTGATTATTGTCCATGCAACTGCAACATAATTTTGAATCAACTAGATAATCATCCAATTTAATGAAGAGAATCAAACTAGTAGCTTTTAGCAGCCTGCAGCATTACAAATAAGAAGTCTTTTTTCTCCTTCTTCTTCGCATATAGGTTCATTTTTGGGAGTGGATTTTGCATTATTGAATTTGTCCGCATGTCCAGCTGATGTGTAATTATGGTGGTAAATGCACAAATATTATTTTTGACATAACAAATATCTTTCCTAGCAGTATTTGGAACGTGCAACATTTCTACTATCTAGATTCAATCACCATTTATGTTTTCTGGTCAATTGAACATCTTGGAACGGCTTTGATTTGTTCATCACCATCATTTATGTTCAGCTGTCAATTTCTGTATATAATTGGTGACCAATTGACCATAAACACTTTCAGGGTCTTAGTTTCTCACCGGAGATGCAACGTAAAGCAACAAGAACCTTTTCTGGAGGATGGCGTATGCGTATAGCTCTTGCTCGAGCACTGTTTGTAGAGCCAGATCTCTTACTGCTGGATGAACCTACAGTATGCTCTATGTCCTGTTATATTAATTAGGTTGATGAACCTACAGTTACCCCGTACTTTTGATTTGCTGATTAAATGTTGAATCTCATTAATTGACAGAACCATCTTGATTTACACGCTGTCCTGTGGTTGGAAAATTACCTGGTGAAATGGCCCAAAACATTTATAGTTGTGTCTCATGCGAGAGAGTTCTTGAACACAGTAAATGCTTCTATTTCCCTCCTTTCAATATGTTAACTTCCACCTTGATGAGCAGTTTATGAATTTAAATATAATAATTCCTTTTATGTTAAATGATATTCTAGGTTGTCACAGATATCATCCATCTACAGAGACAGAAACTGATAACTTATAAAGGAAATTATGATATATTTGAGAAGACACGGGAAGAACAGCTCAAGAACCAGACAAAAGCATTTGAGACTAATGAGAAGTCAAGGGCTCATATGCAGGTTTCTTCTGATGGCCATTTGCTATAAAGACTTTGTTCCTATCTCTCTTGTCTGAAGAATTTATATATTTATTAGGCTGATTAACCTTGTGTGTTTGCAGAATTTCATTGACAAATTCCGTTACAATGCAAAGCGTGCAGCCCTTGTCCAGTCAAGAATTAAAGTACTGTTTTTAACTTGTTAGCAGCTTAAATATTTTTTTTTTCTTTGGGTTTGAGAAATATTTGTGGTCTTTCCAGGCATTGGAGCGGATGGAGCATGTAGATGCAGTTGTTAATGACCCAGAGTACATCTTTTCATCATCTTTATTTTTCTGTTTTGTTTTTGCAATTTAATTAGTTCGTATATACTTTTTTTGAAGTTGATATGCTAAGGTGAGTTTCTTTGTGTTCAGTTACAAGTTTGACTTTCCAACTCCTGATGATAAGCCTGGTCCCCCAATTATAAGTTTTAGGTATGTTTACAATATTGAATTTAGTTGGAACTGTTTATAGTAAGCTTTGACGTGGTTTCGAATCTTTTGGTTAAATTAAATCGCTTTCTTACGTGTTAATTTTTACCATGACAGTGATGCATCATTCGGATACCCTGGGGGGCCATTATTGTTCAAGAACTTGAATTTTGGGATTGATCTGGACAGCCGTATAGCAAGTAAGACTTTGCTCCTGACTTTAATCACTAGCATTTACGCCTGACTTTGCTCTGCTCATTTTGTATGTGGAATTTTATCACCTTCTTGTAGTGGTTGGGCCCAATGGCATTGGAAAGTCCACTATACTCAAATTGATTGCTGGAGAACTGCAGCCAAGCTCAGGAACCGTTTTTCGCTCTGCGAAGGTGGATTTCCCAGTTTAGATAGCTAAATATGTTCCAATATTCAGTTAGATTGAACCAATCTAGCTTCTTGATAAAAGTACTGTATTTTGATCTTAGTCACTGCCGCCTACTGCTACAAATATTTTTATTTGCAGTTAGATTGTTGTAAAAGTGTTATTTGTCTCATAATTGTTTACCTTTGTTTTACTTGACTCTGCAGGTCCGAATAGCTGTGTTCAGTCAACACCATGTTGATGGGCTGGACTTGACTTCAAATCCTCTGCTTTATATGATGCGTTGTTTCCCAGTGAGTTCCAAAAAAAGTTTTTTTTAGTGAACTTCTTTATATAGCAATGGTATCCTTTAAAATGTTTAGATGTCATCTTCTAGTTTAACATGAATTGGATATTTCTCAAGGTTATAACATGAAACATTAATATAGCACTGAATACTAACTTACTAAGGATAGGGTTATAAATGATGATGTTTTTTCAAGGTTGTCTTTTTCGTACTAAGGATAGGGTTATAAATGATGATGTTTTTTCAAGGTTATGTCTTTATCGGCATTGTTTTTGGTTGTGGCCATAGACTTGAAGCTGAGATATGCTGTCCTGATTTTTGTCTGCCGTGCCTTTGTAGTCATAATTTGATTTTAGACACCAGCTTACATGTGGTCATACTTCTGCAGGGTGTACCTGAACAGAAATTGCGAGGGCACTTGGGCTCTTTTGGTATATCAGGAAATCTAGCCCTTCAGCCTATGTACACGCTGTCCGGTAATTTCCTTTTCCTATTCCACCGGTGCTACTTTATAACCTGTTTTATTGGTCTAATATGACTTGTTTTTATACTCCACAGTAACACTAGTAGAAATAGAATTGGATTCATGAACCAACAAAAGGAATTCTTGACTATCCTGTTGCTCTTCTAATGTGTCGTTTCTGCATCACCAGGTGGTCAGAAGAGCAGAGTAGCATTTGCCAAGATTACATTCAAGAAGCCTCATCTATTATTGCTTGATGAGCCATCAAACCATCTTGTAAGTTTCTATGCAGATTATACTACCTTTTCATATCAGTTTATCTAGAAGAACATAGTTTTTTGTTGCATAAGTGACGTGAATACTATGTGTGTTGTATTCATAGGATTTGGATGCCGTGGAGGCCCTAATTCAAGGGCTCCTTATTTTCCAAGGAGGAATCCTCATGGTACTTATTATTATACTATCACTATTACTCAGAGCTCAATTTTCCTCAATATGCTGCAAATCAAAACATCAGATGGATATTTGAATTTTTTTTAATCCAAATTGGTAATTCAAAATTGCAGGTAAGTCACGATGAGCACCTGATATCAGGCAGTGTCGATGAGCTCTGGGTGGTGTCTGATGGCAGGGCGACACCTTTCCATGGCACTTTCAATGACTACAAGAAGATATTGCAATCTTCATCTTAAGGTAAATTCGGCATTCGAATAATATGCAGTTCTTTTTTTGTTTGTTTTCTTTCCCACTAATGCCTTCAAGCCAATATAATGTGTAGGAAAGGTGAAAGTGGAATTTGGTGTTGAACAAAACATGGAGCTGGAGAAAGACTTAAGACATGATGTTTTTGCACACTTGTTCCTCTTCCCCATACCTATTACATATAACCACACAAAAGTGTTGAAAGGTTTTGTGTCAAAACTAGTTTAGTTTGTAGTTGTTTTCCAAGTAACAGAGTTCTTCTACAAGGCCTATTTGTGGCTTTTTTATTTATTTGTCTTTTTCCAAGTAGAATACTCTGTATTCTCCAATACTTGACTCGGTATACTATTCTAGAAATACCCCTCCCCTTGTATTTTTTTGTTTGGAGCTCATGAAATTTATAATTTTTTGTATGCGATGGAAAATAATTTGGTGATGGAGAATCAACGTGATAATTCAAGAGTTCGCGGGAAAAAATATGTAATTGGTTGGTAATAGACTTTATGATCCAATTTTTTTCGAGACCCTAATTATTAAACCCAGTTTCACCTGAGCAAAAAAAATGGTTGTCGCTTAACTTGGTACATTTATTTCGGATAGGATTCTCTATATTCTTTTTTTTTATGTTCCCTTTTATATATCATATAAGTTAAATTTATTTATTTTATATCCTAAATCCTAAAACATAAATCTTAAATCCTATTATAAATCATACTTTCTAAATCCTAAACTATAAACTCTAAATCTTAACTATAAACCCCAAACATTAATCATTAACTCTAATATAAAGTTTAAAATATAAAATAAACTAGTACAATTTAAAGGGTAGGGTGCATAAATATTTGATGTGCATTTATTGAGTCTCCAACTTAAAAGCTTCTGAAAAATAATTAAAATCAACCCAAAACTCAAACATCCGATTTATATAACTAGCATTGTGTCTTCCAATAAAATAAAGCACACCTTTATTTGTATTCTTCTGCATTCCTTCGTTAGGTGTACACACTACACATGTATCTACTATAGGGTATTAATTTATATAATTTCTGAAAAAATAAATTTGTAGAAATTATTATTATATAAAACCGTGTTAGACTTGTATGCTTATTACACCTATTTTTTTTAACTCTCCTGCATTCCTTCGTTAGATGTACACATGTATGTACTGTATACAATAAGCATATTGGTAGTTTGTGAGAAAAGAGAAAAAAAAAACTATATAAATAACCAATGTAATCTCACTAATATAAGACAAAAGTCATTTGCAAATAAAAAAAAGTTCACTACTTCACTTTCATCATCCACAGACCACAATTCACTCTCTTTCTCAACCCATTTTCATGGCGCTTTCTTCACAAAATCACTGTGATGGACCCATAACACCTTCAATTCCTCTCCTCAACTTCCTCGAACTTGTCCAAGAAACCGCTCTAAAAACATTCGGACCCAATAGATTCGATCGGAAGATTTACATTGATCTGTCACTCAAATTCGACCTACCCACAACAGAACAAGCCTTTGCGAGTCTCCCCAGAGACCAAAACGGCGCCGTTTCAGGCGAGCAAGAGTTGGAGTCATTCCTTGGGGAGTACTTCAACGGTGCGGGTGAGGATCTGGTTTATGTTGAACCGGTTGATTTTGTGGCTGAACCGGATGGGTTCTTGACTCGAGTGGGGAACACAGAGGTGAGAGAGTGGGCCCTACAGGTGCATTCTCTGTGGAAGATGTTGAGCAGAGAAGTCTCTAATGGAGTCCGGGAAAATCCAGAGCTGCATACTCTGATTCCTCTGCCTAAGCCAGGGATGATTCCTGGTTCTAGGTTTAGAGAGGTTTATTATTGGGATTCCTATTGGGTTTTGAGGTTAATTATCTCTTCATTTCCTTATGAAATTATATTTAAAAAAACTGTTGTTTGTTTGTTATTAGGGAAAGTATTAGCAAACATGAAGTAGTTTATAACACTCTTTTATTCATACCCACCATTATAGTTTTTTACAAGATTGGGGACACCAAGGGATTAAATCTTGTAAGAATCTAGTTTGGGTGTAAATTAGGAAGTATTTGTTGTTCTCTTAGGTATTAAATCTTGTTTTTAGTTGTTAATTTGATGGAAATTTGAAGTAGTGATTTTGGGAGTATTTAGGGTGTGTAATATAAGGGTGATTTCCTGAACTTTGCCTTCTTATGATGATTCTTTTGTGGGACATGTTCATGTTGGGTGACAATTTATTATTATGAGTCACTATTCCAATTAGTTATAAGTTATTGAAAAATGATGGAAGCTAGTGTTATTTCTCTTATAAAGTTTAATTGATTTCATTACCAAAGTGTGTCTTTCAGGAAAAAAGTTTGAGAAAAGTAATAACTAACAAATCACTAGTCAACAATCTCTTGCAAACAATTTGCATGTACTTGTTTTAATTTGTTGTTGTTTAGGTTATGACCTATAGAGAGATCCCTGATGAAAAAGTTCTTAGATCATTTACCATTAATACTTTCCATCCCTAACATTCAGTAAATCTCTCGCGATTAGAGATAATTGATTCTGTTAATGGCAACACTGCAAGAGTTGTGCAATTCAGAGTCCAATTTCATCATATGGGTCTTTTGCAGTTAACCATCTAGTGTAGATAAGAGTCAACTTGAGCCTTTCTAGGACAATAATTAAAGATATGAATTTTACCTACTTACTAGAGTAAGCAAAGGGATGCATGATATATATTTAAACCCTTCAATTTTATTGACATTTAGTCACTCATTTTATGAAGTTCACTCATATTTACATCCTTTTCAGTTTTAGAAAATTTGCAATGAAGTTCACCTCCTTAATATCCTGCAGGGGTTTGGTAGCTAGTAAAATGCATGAGACAGCAAAAGCTATAGTCACCAATCTCATTTCACTTGTGGAGAGATACGGTTTTGTACTCAATGGTGCTAGAAAGTATTATACAAACCGAAGGTAATTTACTACAAAGATAATACATTTCAATGAGAAAAGTATTAATCTGAATCTCATATACTTATATAGAGTTGATCACTATGTTTTGGTTGCAGCCAACCTCCTTTTCTAAGCTCAATGGTGTGTGAGATCTACAAAAACACCAAAGATTTGGATTTGGTTAAGAAATCTGTTCCTGTATTGCTCAAGGAGTATCAATTTTGGAATTCAGGTTTCTTTCTTACTTTTTGCTATGAAATTTTGTACTCTAATTTTTGTACATAACTTATTCTATAGTTTTATGTATTTTCTGCTTATAGGAGTGCACAAGGTGATCATTCAGGACTCGAATGGTTGTAACCACTCTTTGAGTAGGTACTACGCAATGTGGAATAAACCGAGGCCAGAGGCGTTTACTGTTGTATGTTCATTCTCTGCTTAAACCGACTTTATATTAGGGTTCGTTTGGATTCCCTCAATAATGCATTTTAATGCATTCTATCAGGATATCCATACAAACCCTTAATAAATCAACATCCATAGAAGCTAAAAATATGATCTCTTTTCTGATTTGATAGGATAAGGAATTTGCTTCCAAGTTTCTTACATTAACTGAGAAGAGTAATTTCTACCGCGAGGTGGCTTCAGCTGCTGAATCTGGATGGGATTTTAGTACAAGATGGATGAGGTGAAACATTTTCTGATCAAATTTTTCTATACTGTTTTTTATTCATATGATAGACTGATTTTTTTTATAAAATGTTTTAGTATGTTGGTTTAAATACATTTTTAAGGCCACTTCTTGCAGGAATCCACCTGATTTTACAACAGTGACTACAACATCAGTCATACCTGTGGACTTGAATGCATTCTTACTAAAGGTAAATGTTTTCAGAAACTTTCCCATCAAATTTTGATTTATTTAATTTATGTTCCTCCATTTTTATGAGAATTTCTGGTTTGGCTACAGATGGAACTTGACATAGCCTTCCTAGCAAGCCTTATAGGGGAAAATTCTACAGCTGAGTACTTTTTTGAAGCATCAAAAGCGAGAGAAAAGGCGTTTAATTCAGTTTTTTGGAACGAACGCATGGCTCAATGGCTCGATTGTTGGATTGAAAGTGAAAATTCAATCAAGGTAAGTTGCTAATTATGATTAAAATATGACAATTTGACAAGTATGGAAATCTTTGTAATTGGTTGATACTTTCTTGGAATTTAACAGAATGATCAACCACTGAAAAATTGGCACCAGAATGAGCGCGTTTTTGCTTCTAACTTCATTCCATTGTGGATTAGTCTCCCAAAATCAGGTTTTTCATTGACACCCACCTGAATTCATCATGTATGATTGAGACAAATTTAACTTTTTTGTGTGATTTTTTAGATGATCAGGTGGAGAAAGTGATGAAAAGCCTGAAAACTTCAGGGCTAATTTGTGCATTTGGAATTGCCACATCTCTTACAGATTCAGGGCAACAATGGTTAGCTATTGATTGATCCTAATCTCTTACTAAATACATAACATTACTGTATGAAAATTGTTACAAATCCTTAAACAACTAGGGACTTTCCGAACGGCTGGGCCCCACTTCAGCATATGATCATTGAAGGGCTATCAAATTGTGGGTCTGAAGAAGCAAGATCCTTGGCAAAAGATATTGCATTTAGGTGGATTAGAACCAACTACATTGCGTTCAAGAAAACAGGCACAATGCATGAGAAGTATAATGTAGACAAGTGTGGAGAATTTGGTGGTGGAGGATTATACAAACCACAGGTAAGGGTCTGTTTGGATTCCTACATAAAATGCATTTTAAATTTTTAATACATTAAATTGTATTAAATGATGATATTTAATACAAAATAATGCATTCTTGTAGCTATCCAAACAAACCCTAAGAGTTGTTTTCTTGGTGTGCAGACAGGCTTTGGCTGGAGTAATGGAGTTGTATTGGCATTGTTGGAGGATTTTGGCTGGCCTGATGGTGAAAAACTTGAGTTCGAATGATATTACAAAGCTGAGAAGTAAGAAGTTTGTTCATGAAATTTCTTCATAGAATAACTCTTTTCATTCAACACGGGGATTTAAGAATTGTAAAGCCTTTGTAGAACATTTGATATGGGCTTCCAATTTGTGCTACTTTTGTGTGGTTTGTCTGTCTAATTTGGCTAATACAGAATTTGGAACTGGAATATGATGCTAGTGTAAAGAAGGAAACGCTAAATTATTGTGTTTGGATCACGCATTATTAGACATTTTCTTACATTTTAATATAGGATCTAATATAATTTTACATTAAATACTGAAATATAGAGTTTGGATCATATGCGGAGCACTCTTCCCGTGCGGACGTGCGGAGCATGTACTTTTGGGTCTTATTTGTGCACTTTAACGTCTTATTTGTGCACTTTTTCAAAAAAAAAAAAATTCTTTTTCAAATTTTTTTCCAAGCATTTTTTTAAATTTTTGCAAAAGTGTACAAATAAGGCCCAAAAGTGCACAAATAAGGCCCAAAAGTGCACAAATAAGGCCCTATAGTGCATGTCCGCACGTCCGCACGGGAAGAGTGCTCCGCACCGGAACCGCACTCCTGAAATATAATGTAAGATAATGTGCGATTTAAAAAAAAATGCAACTCAAATTGTTGAAGACCGCTCCATAAAGATTCAAATTTCAGCCTAGAAACAACTCTTCCAAGATGACATTAATCATATTTCAAAGATGAAATATGAGTTGAGTGCAATTTAAGGTTTGTTTGTTATATATATTTAATGTCTTTTTTGTGAATAAAGACTTTTTTAATATAATGGTGTTTGATAAAATATAGTTATAAGTCCCTTTATAATAAATTGTGAAATATAAATTTTACAAATTTCAAAGCTTTAAAAATACTTATTTTTAATAAATTTCTTTATAAATGATAAAACTTACCAAATAAACCCTAATACTTTCTGAATATGAAATTCTACTCCTATTTGTAAATATGAAAAAGTTAAAATAAACGATTTAATAGCCAATGCAGATGAACTCCACTATTATGTTTCTAGGATTCACAACCCGGTAGGGTTGAATAAATTCTGGGCCAGACCGGAAAATTGGACCGGACCGGTTAGAACCGGTCCAGAAATTTAGGATTTTCGGGTCTGGTTCGGGCTAAATATCGGTCCGGTCTGATCCGATTTATTAAAAAAGTCTTAAAATTTTATATAGCATACATAAAGGATATAAACCGGTTTGAGGTTTTTTTTAGATTTAATGTTTAGGATAAATTATATTTAAGAGTAAATTATATTTAGATTTGAGATTTTTTTTTCATATTCCTCTAGTACAAGCATATAAATCGATCCAAATCGGATCAGTCCAGATCGTATATTTTCGATCCGGTCACCAGTCCATCATTTTTCAAGTTTCGAGTTCCGGTCCAGTCCGGGTTTAGACCGATGCTCAACCTACAACCCGGGGAAAAAATACAAGTAATTTGCGTTCTTGTTAAGCGTGAGAAATTCTATAACTGATTCTTTTCAGTGACAGAGGAAATTCTGACATGGCGACAAAAAGTAGTGACTGATGAGCTGCTAAGATTAAAGATAAATTAAAAATTAATTGGATTGTTCTGTGAATATATCTATAAAAAAAATTACTTAAAAATTGGGTGACATGGAAAATCTGAGTAAAAAAAATATATTTTATTAATAAAAGTTTTTATAAGTATAGGCCAATTGTATAATTCTAATATTCTACCCAATATTATATGTATTATCGTACTCCTCAGAATCCACCTTTTTCTTCCACTATGCTAAAATCTCTTCAATTAACTCTCTTCTTCTCCATTGTACTGATCTCACCCGTTTTCATGGCGCTTCCTTCACAAAACCACTGTACGGGCCCCGTAACACCTTCAATTCCTCTCCTCAATTTCCTCGAACGCGTCCAAGAAACCGCTCTAAAAACCTTCGGACCCAACGATTTCGATCCCAAGCTCTACATTGACCTGACACTGAAATTCGACCTACCCACAGCAGAGCGAGCCTTCGCGAATCTCCCCAGACGCCAAAACGGCGCCGTTTCAGAGTTGGAATTGTTCATTGGGAAGTACTTCAATGGTGCGGGTGAGGATCTGGTTTCTGCTGAACCGGTTGATTTTGTGGCCGAACCGGACCGGTTCCTGGCTCGAGTGGAGAACCCAGAGGTGAGGGAGTGGGCCCTACTGGTGCACTCTCTGTGGAAGAATTTGAGTAGGGAGGTTTCTAATGGAGTCAGGGAAAATCCAGAGTTGCATACTTTGATTCCTTTGCCTAAGCCAGGGATGATTCCTGGTTCTAGGTTTAGAGAGGTTTACTATTGGGATTCTTATTGGGTGATCAGGTTCATTCTTGATGAATTTATAAACCAATGTTTTTTTTTATTGTTATTGTTAGGTTAAATTTTATTTTCACAACAACAATTTTATAGCTCAATTATTATTATTTATCTTGCAGGGGTTTGGTAGCTAGTAAAATGCATGAGACAGCAAAAGCTATAGTCACCAATCTCATTTCACTTGTGGAGAGTTATGGGTTTGTACTCAATGGTGCTAGAAAGTATTACACCAACAGAAGGTAAACCTTAAAATTTGGGCCAAATTGTTGGTGCAGTGATTTACTGATGATCCTTTAATACATTCCTCCTCATTTATCTTTTTAATGCTACTTTATTGTCCTAATCTCGTTTAATTGAATGCAATTATGCACAAATTTGCATAGATTTTAGGGACAATATAATCTTATTAGACTCTAGATGGCATTGAAACGCCTTGATTATGAGAAGTATATGACAAAGACTGCAACTTTTCTGTGAGTTGCTCTATCAATTTAGAGTGAATCATTGCCTTTTGGTTTGTAGCCAGCCACCTCTGCTAAGTTCAATGGTGTATGAGATCTACAAAAGGACAGATGACTTGGATTTGGTTAAGAGAGCTGTTCCTGTATTACTGAAGGAGTATCGGTTTTGGAATTCAGGTTTTTAGATTGTTTTATTCTCAGTCACTAGTTTTACTACGAGTTTGTTTTGTACACGCACTTAATCTAGTGTTGTATTATCTTTTTTTAGGAGTGCACAAGGTGATCATTCAGGATTCAAGTGGTTGTAACCACTCTTTGAGTAGGTACTATGCAATGTGGAATAAACCAAGGCCAGAGTCGTTTACTATTGTACGTGCACTCTCCTCTGCTTCACTGATCAGTGTCTTTATATTGATATCAGAATCCATAGAAGCTTAAAATATGATCTTTTTCCTGATTTAATAGGACAAGGAATTTGCTTCTAAGCTTCTTACTTCAACTGAGAAGTGTAGTTTCTACCGCGAGGTGGCTTCAGCTGCTGAATCTGGATGGGATTTTAGTACAAGATGGATGAGGTGAAACATTTTTAGATCAAAATTTTCTAAGTCCTGCTTAACAACTTGTTCCACTGAATTTTTTCAAAAATATTAATTTCTAGGTGTAAATACCCTGATCACTGTGATATATGACTTTATTATGTCAAACATGGAAGTACGATTCGGGTTATTTTTATTATTTGAACTTGTTCTTGTATACTAACTAAGGATGAATAAGTTTTGTTTGCTTGTTTGTGCTGCATTGAGTAGTTTTACAATTCAATTCCATTAAGGTTATCAAAATATGTGAGTAAATAGAAATAACAGATTAAGGCCACTTCTTGCAGGAATCCATCTGATCTTACAACATTGACTACAACATCAATCATACCCGTGGACTTGAACGCATTCTTGCTAAAGGTATATACTTTTAGAATTTCTCTGTTGAATTTCTATTTATTGTATTTTAAGGTCCTCTATTTTGTGACTATTTTCATGATGATTTGTGGTTTGGCCACAGATGGAACTTGACATAGGCTTCCTAGCAAGTGTTATTGGGGACAATGCTACTGCTGAGTTCTTCCTTGAAGCAGCTAAATCAAGGGAAAATGCGTTTAAATCCGTCTTTTGGAACGAACACATGGCCCAATGGCTCGATTGTTGGATTGAAAGTAGTGACGCGTTCAAGGTAATCTCCAACTGCTAAATAATAACGAAATATGTCCAATTTGACAACTACGGAAATCTTTGTAGTTGGTTGATACTTTCTTGAATATGTAACAGGATGATCAACCGTTGAAAACGTGGCACCAGAACAAGCACGTGTTTGCTTCTAACTTCGTTCCTCTTTGGATTACACCCCTGAAATCAGGTCTTCCATGAATTTGTCATGTATGATTGAGCGCGCGCAAGTTTCCAAACAAAAATTCACAATTGGTGACATTTGTTTGTGTTTCTTATGTGTGGATTTTTTAGATGGTCATATGGAGAAAGCTATGAGAAGCCTGAAAACTTCAGGGTTAGTCTGTGCAGCTGGAATTGCCACCTCACTTGCAGATTCAGGGCAACAATGGTAAGCTATAAATAACTGAATACATATTAATAATCAATCTTATTGTAACAAATCCTTGGACGACTAGGGACTTTCCAAATGGCTGGGCCCCACTTCAGCATATGATAATTGAAGGCTTAGCCAATTCCGGGTCTGCAGAAGCAAGATCATTTGCAAAAGATATAGCGTACAGGTGGATTAAAACAAACTATGTTACATTCAAGAACACCGGCACAATGCACGAGAAGTATAACGTAGCAAAGTGCGGAGATTTTGGAGGTGGCGGAGAATACAAACCACAGGTAAGTTTAAAAGAGTTATGCAGCTTATGAGTATCGGTCAGTTTGGATTCCCGGAAATAATGCATTATTTTGTACATCCAAACAAACCCTTAGTTCAAAAATCTTCTCTTAAGAGTTTTTTTTTTGGGCAAGCAGACGGGCTTCGGATGGACAAATGGAGTTGTATTGGCATTGCTGGAGGAGTTTGGCTGGCCCCATGGTGAAAAGCTTGACTGTGAATGATTGCAAAGGTGTACAAAAGGATATGCTAATTTCTAAAACTAGAGGTATATATATTATATAGGCAATGGCAAAATACACGCCAGAATGAAGTTAAATGGACGCGAAACTACACGCTTAAGCTAAGCGTCCGGTTTTACACGCTTAGCTTAAGCGTGTAGGGGTATTATTGGTATTTTAAAAAAACAGTCCACAGTTCTTAAGCGTGTAGTTTTTTTTTTTTTTTTTGCAAGTTTAAAAGCACACGCTTATCTTAGGCGTACAGTACAAAAAAAAAATTCCCAAAATTGCATTTTTTTCCCATAATCATGTAGAGAATTTCAATACGAGTCCGTACATATAAAATTCGTCCAAAACGGACATCGTTTGTCCCTCCAAAAGCCCAAAAAACGAATCCTTCAACCCGCGCGTGTATCTTCTTCGAACAGTCCATCCGTAAGCTTCAATGGAGGATTTGGCAAATTTCTTGGATCCGATTGAAGCCATTAACTATTGGGCATTTAAGAGGACTTTATCATACACGTAATTCCACATTTAATCGGATTGAATGTCGATTAAAATCGTAGAATTTTATCCCCAAAGTCACCGTGTCGTTCAAGGGGCCGATTTGAACAAATTCAAAATTGGACCAAATCATCTTCAATTGGAGAGCATGAACCATAGGGCCTTGTTGAGGGTGTCCTAAGATTCAAAATGCCTATAAAATCTCCTTCAATCGTTGTCCCAATGCATCCAATTTCGAAGTCAAAACTCATGAATCCTAAATCCTGTTACCGGTTGTTCTTGACCGAAATCCGAGCACATTAAAGCTTTATTCTTGCAATTGTTGGTACTACTAGCCTTGAAAATCGGTCCTCTTTCAAAGCCCTCTCTTTACATCGCCGGAAAAAGACCACTTCCATTCAATTTGGAGTTTTTCCGACGAGGTGTCAAGAAGGTATTCCGGCGGGATTGAATTTGTGCCCATTTTGCGATTTTGGGGGTATTTTTCATTTGTTTTGTCTTAATCTTGATTAAGTTAATTAATCTAGATTAGTGAAAAAATATTTTAGGATCAATTTGGTGCTCGGCATATAATATGTAAGTAATAAGTTTATAATATTTAACCATAATGTGTAACTATAGTATGTAAGCAATAAGTTCATAATATTTAACTATAATACATAGTATATAAGTAATAAATTCATAAATATTTAACCATAATGTTTAACTATAGTATATAAGTAATAAGTACGTAATACTTAATTATAATGCATAACTATACTTTATAACTAATATATTTTGTAATACTTACTATAATACATAACTATAGTATATAAGTAATAAGTTCATAATACTTAACCACAATGTATAACTATAGTATATAAGTAATAAGTTCGTAATACTTAATTATAATGAAATACTATAGTAAATAAGTGTAATTATATGAAATTTCATGAAATACTATAGTAAATAAGTCTAAGTATACTAGATTTAATGAAATATTATAGTAAATAAGTATAACTATATGAAATTTCATGAAGTACTATAGTAAATAAGTCTAAGTATACTAGATTTAATGAAATACTATAGTATATAAGTCTAAGTATACTAGATTTAATGAAATATTATAGTATACAAGTCTAAGTATACTAGATTTAATGAAATATTATAGTATATAAGTGTAACTATATGAAATGTAATGAAATATACTATAGTACATAAGTGTAACTATATAAAATACTATAATTTTATTAAATCTAGTATACTTAGACTTATATACTATAGTATTTCATTTAATTTCATATAGTTACACATATATACTATAGTATTTCATTATATTTCATATAGTTACGCTTATGTACTATAGTATTTCATTACATTTTATATAGTTACACTTATATACTATAATATTTCATGAAATTTCATATAGTTACACTTATATACTATAGTATTTCATTATATATCATATAGTTACACTTATGTACTATTGTAATTCATTATATTTCATATAGTTATACTTATATACTATAGTATTTCATTAAATCTAGTATACTTAGACTTATATACTATAGTATTTTATTATATTTCATATAGTTATACTTATATACTATAGTATTTCATGAAATTTCATATAGTTACACTTATATATTATAGTATTTCATTATATATCATATAGTTATACTTATGTACTATTGTAATTCATTATATTTCATATAGTTACACTCATATACTATAGTATTTCATTAAATCTAGTATACTTAGACTTATATACTATAATATTTCATTATATTTCATATAGTTACACGTATATACTATAGTATTTCATTATATTTCATATAGTTACACATATATACTATAGTATTTCATTATATTTCATATAGTTATACTTATATACTATAATATTTCATTAAATCTAGTATACTTAGACTTATATACTATAGTATTTTATTATATTTCATATAGTTACACTTATATACTATAGTATTTTATTATATTTCATATAGTTACACTTATGTACTATTGTATTTCATTATATATCATATAGTTACACTTATGTACTATTATAATTCATTATATTTCATATAGTTACACTTAAACTTATATATTATAGTATTTTATTATATTTCATATAGTTACACTTATATAGTATAGTATTTCATTAAATCTAGTATGCTTAAACTTATATATTATAGTATTTTATTATATTTCATATAGTTACACTTATATACTATAGTATTTCATTAAATTCAGTATACTTAGACTTATATACTATAGTATTTCATTAAATCTAGTATACTTAGACTTATATACTATAGTATTTCATTAAATCCAGTATACTTAGACTTATATACTATAGTATTTCATTAAATCTAGTATACTTAGACTTATATACTATAGTATTTCATTAAACTAGTATACTTAGACTTATATACTATAGTATTTCATAAAATTTCATATAGTTACACTTATGTACTATACTATTTCATATAGTTACACTTATTTACTATAGTATTTCATTATAATTAAGTATTACGAACTTATTACTTATATACTATAGTTACACATTATGGTTAAGTATTATGAACTTATTACTTATATACTATAGTTATGTATTATAGTTAAGTATTATAAAATATATTAGTTATAAAGTATAGTTATGCATTATAATTAAGTATTACATACTTATTACTTATATACTATAGTTAAACATTATGGTTAAATATTATAAACTTATTATTTACATATTATATGTCGGGCACCAAATTGATCTTAAAATATTTTTCACTAATCTAGATTAATTAATTAAACCAAGATTAAGACAAAACAAATGAAAAATACCCCAAAAACCGCAAAATGGGCACAAATTCAATCCCGCCGGAATACCTTCTTGACACCTCGTCGGAAAAACTCCAAATTGAATGAAAGTGGTCTTTTTTCGGCGATGTAAAGAGAGGGTTTTGAAAAAGGACCAATTTTCAAAGCTACTAGTACCAACAATTGCAAGAATAAAGCTTCCACGTGCTCGAATTTCGGTCAAGACACAACCGGTAACGGGATTTAGAATTCATGAGTTTTGACTTCGAAATTGGATGCATTGGGGCAACGATTGAAGGGGATTTTATAGGCATTTTGAATCTTAGGACACCCTCAACAAGGCCCTATGGTTCATGCCCTCCAATTGAAGATGATTTGGTCCAATTTTGAATTTGTTCAAATCGGCCCCTTGGACGACACGGTGGCTTTGAGGATAAAATTCTACGATTTTAATCGACATTCAATCCGATTAAATGTTGAATTACGTGTATGATAAGGTCCTCTTAAATGCCCAATAGTTAATGGCTTCAATCGGATCCAAGAAATTTGCCAAATCCTCCATTGAAGCTTATAAAAGCTTACGGATGGGCTGTTCGAAGAAGATACGCGCGCGGGTTAAAGGGTTCGTTTTTTGGGCTTTTGGAGGGGCAAACGATGTCCGTTTTGGACGAATTTTATATGTACGGACTCGTATTGAAATTCTCTACATGATTATGGGAAAAAAAAATGCAATTTTAGGGATTTTTTTTTATATTGTACGCCTAAGATAAGCGTGTGCTTTTAAACTTGCAAAAAAAAAAATACACGCTTAAGCTAAGCGTGTGGGCACACGCTTAGCTTAAGCGTGTAAGAACTGTGGGCTGTTTTTTTAAAATACCAATAATACCCCTACACGCTTAAGCTAAGCGTGTAAAACCGGACGCTTAGCTTAAGCGTGTAGTTTCGCGTCCATTTAGCTCCATTCTCGCGTGTATTTAGTTTGTCCGATTATATATGGCGTTTGATCTTAGCTTAATAAAGATACTGATCAAAATTTGCCCTGAAGTTCTTATACAATTATTACTAATTTTCAGTCTCCGTTCAAATCGATGAAGAACACTAAAAGTTTTGACAACAGCAAGAGTCATAAAGATTCCAATGGATGAAATTCTTAGCCTACTACAACTTCTTTGGTTTTCTAATGTTTAGTATCCTATCTTCTCTCTAATTGCTACCTTAGACATTATCAGCTAAACTATCTTGTTAGTAAGGGTTTGTTTTGATTCTAAAAAAATACATTAAATTGTATTATCTTGCATTATATGACTCATTTAATGCATTTTAATACAAAATAATGTTATTTAATACATTCTCCTTGGGAATCCAAATAAATACGAAGTCTGATTTGGAGGTCGCGTCTTGGCAATGATGGGCATTCCATTCGTTCTTGAACTCGCCGTCTGTGGCATCATGGGAGCTTCTTCCTTCTCATGGCTGGTGTTTCTCATAACCAATTCATCCATCTTAGCCTGCAACTCCTTGGTCGCCAACATAGACCTTCACAATCACCACCACAAAAAAAGAGTTAGTAGGAAAAACATCACCAAAATTGGAGTGTGCATAAGCAAAAGGGCCTACATTGGCCTTCTCCATGTGCTTACCCTCACATACTTAGTGCACGTCTTTCAACAAAAAACATCAACCCAGTATATCCCGCACATGCAGGATCTGAGGCTCAAGATGTACGCTACCATGTTTCCAAAACACTCATGCATAGTATAGGCAAACGATCAAATAAGTGACTCGCAACAAAAGGCATACACAAACGCAAACAAACGAACACATAGCCTACGTCTTTCGTTAGGTGTTAATAGGCAGGCCGTAGTTATGGTATGCCCTAATCCAGCCATCCGAGCCTCCGGTGACAATGACAAGCCCCCACATGTCGGAGTGAACCATCTTGTGGCACATGTCTTTGAACAGCTTCATGTGAACCTCATCAACTGAAGGCAAGACCATGGCCGAAAGGCGACTAGACAAGCTCTCCAACTCCTTGACCAAGAAATGGTGCCTAATTAGCACATTCGACGCGTCTATGTAGCCATGCCAAGGCACCGCGATCAACGCGTTTTCTGAGATGAACTTCTCACATGAACTCATCTCGTTGTTGTTGTAGCACAAGTTTGTTCCACTGCTGTTGGAGTTGTTCCAGATGTATACGTTGGAATCCGCGCTCGCTGAGACGACGTACTTTCCATCAACCGTAAATGACGCTGACATGTGCTTCCTTCCGTTATGAACACCTGAAATAACAAACTCAGTTGAAATCAGTGACATACCTACATGCGGTCCAGAGCATATCAAATTCTATGTTCTCTTTATGTTTTACTTACTTATTTTATTTTTTAAACCTTAAATTAAGATTAATAATTCAAATTTAGGGTTTATAGTTTAAGGTTTAAGATTTTAGGGTTTAGGGTATATGATTTTAAGGGTAGGATATAGGGTTTAGGATTTAAGGTTTATATTTTAGGGTTTAACGTACAAAATAAACAAGTTTAACCTAAAGGGAGCATAGAAGGGGGCAAATAAGGGTGTATAGGATTAAATCTCGGTCCAGAGGGGGTTGTTGCCTCCACTGAGCCCCATTGTTTTTTTTTTAAATAATAAAAAATTAAGAATTTAAAAAATGTCTAATAAAATTAGTATTGGAAGAATATAATATATGGAGGTAGACTTGTTATTGGGCTAATTACTTCATTTAAAAGGCCTAATAAAAAATACACAATAATTACTTGAACCATGTATTATGACTTATAAAGATTAAAAATAAAAATAAATCTGTTAGAAACAAAATATGTCTTTCACAAAAATATTATTTTTCTAACTAGTTTCAAAGACTTTGTTTAATTTATAATGTATTGTAAATAACTTATTAAAAAGCTTTATACCATTAGAATATAGCTTGTGTTCATAAGACTCTTTAATCAAGTTGTTAGTTAAGAAACTAAAACGTACATTGAGAAAGATGTAGTGACATTTATTGAGATTTAAAAACGAGACAACTCGAAAAATAGTTTGAAATCATGGAAAACATGAAAGACAATGTTTTAAGGAAACTTCATACACACCCTTTAGTTTGCACACTACACCAACACCACTAAGAATCCGAACTTGAGAATCACCGGATGTAACGATAACTTTGCTTGAATCACAAGGCGAGAACTGTTGAAAGGGAGAAGAAGAGATTAATTAGGGTTTCTTAAATCACAAAAAAAAAACACAATTAACAACAAATGAGAGATATTGCTATTAATTAACCTGAAAACTGTTTATTCTCCTGCTCATTGATCTCTTGCCCTCTAAGCATACAACAGCATCCAAATGCAAGTGATTATCTGACTAATACAACACATTTAAAGGATTGAGTACCTAAAATATACTAACATTTACACAAGTGTTGTAGTAAGAGTACCTTTGATATCATAGAAGTGGCAATTACCCAAAATAGTACCCGCAATTGCCCCCTGCAATTCAATAAGGTGAAATTTGGTCCTTTTTAAGATCCAATTTGAGATGGGAAAATGACTTCTTAGATGTAACTGTAAAAAATATTCAACCTTCCCATCTGGTTTATAGCAGATGGCTGTAACTATCTCCTTGATATCTATCCAATGATCGACCTTCCACAATGGGATGCTCCAGATTCGGACTTTCCCATCAATGGAGCCACTGATGAAGAAGTTATCATTCACAGGGTTGAATTGCACACATGTTACTGCATCAGTAAAAGTATCACAAGGACTTGCACTAGTGAGCATGAATACAGAAATGACAAGTTATGGTCTATTTGGGTTCTCTTTTTAATGCATTATTTTACATTAAATTGATGATTTAATACAAGATAATGCATTCTTTCAGAAAATTCAAACATACCCTTAAACAAAAACTAAGTTATTTTTAGCATGGACAGACTTACATGGGGCCCAGAAGGGATTGTTGTCCCCACTGAGCAACACTAATTTTTAGAAAAAATGAAAATTTAGATTTTTAGAAAAATCTAATAAAAAAATAATTAAGAGAATGGAATATGTGGAGGACCGGTAGACTTGTTATTGGGCTAATTCTTTTATTCAAAATGTCCAATAAAGAAGCATACAATAATTATGTGAATCATGTATTATGACTTATAAAGATTAGAAATAAAAGAAACTTGTTTGAAACAAAACATAATTTTGTACCATTATAATTTAATTTGTGTTCATTGTCTATGTTTTGTGCTTATTATGACGCTCTAATCAAGTTATTAGATAAGAAACTAAAACGTATATTGAGAAAAATGTAGTGACATCTATTGAGATTGAAGATATTATTGAGAGATTTTAGAATGTGAACCATCGAAAAATGTTATCGTAATAAAAAATAAATAAATCAATATTTAGTATTTTCGCCCCTAGTATACTAAAATCCTGCGTCCGTCTGTGTTTTGAGGTTAAAAAAACATGTTCATAGGTTAATTTTAGTCGTTATCCCTACAAATGTCTTACCAAAGTTATGGTGAGAAAACACTCTTATACAACGCCCATGACCCAATTGCCACAACCGCACTGTTTTGTCAACTGAAGCTGAAAGGATCAATGACTACATTAAGAGAAAAAAAGGGTCAATGACCACATAAAGAAAGCTAATGAAATTGTCTCAACAATGTGTACTAACTAACCCCTTTCTCAGACCAAGAGATATCCAACACAGCACCCTTGTGTTCATAAAACTCATGCAAAGGCGTCTCTCGAATACTAAAGAACTTCTTAGGCGAAATAATACATGCTTTTTCATGCAATTTCTTCAGCTTCCTCATCACACTTCCATCATCTCTCTTATGGAAGCAATCCACATTGGTGACGCCATCCGTTGACACGTATAAACACGACTGGTCAAACCCTAAAACGTCGAGCTCAGCTGACGTGTCACCCTGACCCACCTCCCAAACCAGAACCGCTCCATCTTGACCTCCACTCGCGAGATGCCTCCCATCAGGACTAAACTTCATAGCCATAATGTAGCCTTTGTGTGCACCAAACTCTTGACCAAGATAAAGGCCTGACAACTCCTTCCATTGCTTCTTCCTAGGGTTCACATGAACTCCCGGGTTACCGGATCTTGAACCCGACCCTTTGAAGCTAAGCCTCTTAAGCCAACTATCCTTCCTTTCCTTGTTCCTCAAGTAATCTATGTTATCCACGTCGACTAATTCTTTTCTCCTGAGATGTTGTTGCACCCAATTCGCTATCCCAACCGCCCTAGACATCTCCTCTCCACGAAAAGACGAGCTGGATGAAATCTTGCGCGATTTGTTTAGCATCTCGACGTTGGAAACCGTCCTCTTACTACAACAAACGCCGTCAACTTTTGCTAACACCCCTGCATTTGACACACATTTGCCATACTTTGGTGTCCTTGATGATGAAGACTCTCCTTTATCAACCTCCCCAGCTCTCAATGTGACATTCTTTCTTTCTTTTGGTGTTCTTGTTGGTATGTTTTCGGGTCTCACACCAACAATCTCCTCTCTTGCGCTCCTCCAACGCTCAAAATCAAGCCCTGTGTGCCTTGTGAACTCGTCGCGACGCTCATCGATGCTTATTATCGGCTCTTTAGCCCAGAGCTCATAGCTTAAACTGTTGGCCACTAATTCATCCTCGTCTAAGCTTGACATTGAGTTGTGTGAAGTAGTTGAACCGGGTTCAGATTCATAGCCTGCTGTGGAGAAATCTTCACGGGCGTCTGAGAAATCATTGCCTTCCTCTGACTCAAAACTCTCCATTGAATTCTGGGCAAAAATCATATGATCATGAGTTTTGGTCTCAACTCTCAATTTGTATTTGCATTCATCATAATCCAAACAAGGATTACCTAATTAAAAACCCAAATGGGCAGATCTAGAAACAAGTTTGAATCCAAATGCCAAAAAAAAGTGTTGCGAGAATCAGAAATCGTCAGGAAAAGACAACAAAAAAATGGGAGATTTAGGCGATATCGGAAGAATGGAGGAAAATTGGTCACTTAGGCCATCATTCCAACGGCGATCAAATTCAGGAAAATTGTCTATAACCCAATTGGAGTTTGAATTTACTCAAATTAGACACAAAATCAAATGGGTGATTTAATTTCGGGAGAGAGAGGAAATTGAAAAGAAAATAAATGGTGAAAAGGGAGAGGTTGAAATTTGCCTTGAATTTAGGGAGCATCGAGTTTCCATCAGGATGCAAGACTTTCCCGCGCTTTAAATAGATTTTTTTTTATCACTGAAACGGTTAGGATTCATTTAGTTTTTTGGGTAACTGAATTTTGAATTTGAGGACAAATGATATCCTATTGAAAAGAAAATAAATAGTTTTTTTTTTATCCCGCGCTTTAAATAGTTTTTTTTTTTTTTTATCACTGAAACCTTACTCTAGTTTGTAAACTCCCCCAAATTATGTGAAATCGCCTCGATTTATAAAATTGTGTGGATTTGCCCCATTAGGATGAGTTGTGAACACTATCTTAAGTGACACAGAAATAAACAATTTTTTCCCCCGGGTGTC
This sequence comes from Rheum nobile, assembly GCA_027886185.1. Taxonomy (NCBI): domain Eukaryota; kingdom Viridiplantae; phylum Streptophyta; class Magnoliopsida; order Caryophyllales; family Polygonaceae; genus Rheum; species Rheum nobile. Next base: position 371,925 of record WOAB01000066.1, read on the forward strand.
ATTTTCTTTCAATTTGATTCCGTTAGAGTTGAACTTTTGATTTCTCAAAGTGAAGATTTTGATTTCCTAATGTAACTTGAAAACAATTAATAAGGAGATAAATCCTACGTTTATACTACAAAACATATTGCAAGCCATTAGCTAGCTGGAAAATGGGGAAACCAACATCAAATGACACTAACTTTCGTAGAAAGTGACACATTAGTTTGACGGTATAAAGTATAAACAATGTGGATTTAGAATCACACAAAAATAATATCAAGTTTGATTTCGATAGAGTTGGACCATTTGCTTATAAAATGATTCTATAAATAAATAACTCAGTCATTTTCTATGTGTCTTCATTCATATATCACGATCCACACTACATTTCTGATGGGTTCTTAAACTTATCATTACGAGGAGTTTTTTTTTTTTGTCTAAGTTAAAATTGGTGTAACCTTGTTGAAAGTACTTTCAATAAGACAATAATTAATGGTGAATCTAATTTTGACTACATCTTTAGAAATAACACGGGTAAATCAATTTTTTTCTTTGGAAATAAATGTGGTATCTCAACCCTTTTAAAAAAAGAAACACTTGTTGTAAGAAATGCTCTGGTAAAGGTCCATGAATTAGGCATTACCAACATTCAACTTGAATGCGATAACCTTACCATTGTGAATGTTTTTAATCAAATCTGGCACTGTCCATGAAATATTGAAATGTTAATTTCTGATATCCTGTGTGTTTTACAACTGTTTTTCTCAGTGCAAATTTTTCATGCCTTCCGAGAAACAAATGTGGTGATCGATTTCATCGCAAAGACGGTTCAGCAGAGTTCCTTGGAAGATATTTGAGCTAGTCTAGAATTTGTAATTCTCATTCGAAAGGATGCTATAAACTGAGAAACCGTATATTCTGTGGTTTTCAGTCTAATTTTTACATAATAAAAAAAAGACAATAACTAGATGCATAGCTAAAAACATTGGGCTTTCAGAAGCCTGTGTTACACACGTAATTAGTCTTCGGCCCATTAAGGCCCAATAATTTATGTTGTGAATCTCAGAATCTCAAGAATAAGCAGTGCAAGACAAGCTGTTACTGCTTCGGATCCATCATCATAATGTATTCATGTAAGGTAGAAATATAGATTAATCACCTGATTCCTATATATATTATTCAAAATTGCTCCATCTTTCAGTGCACAGGACCAATCTAGAGACTTGCTTCAAATTCAGTTCCAGGTGAACAAAACCCTAATTAACGAGCAACAAATTGACGCCAAACTAAAGATTGATGCAAGTTTTACATGCCATTTGATTTGCACCGCCGCATTAGATCGAGAAATGCGGAGATTTGAGTTTAACCTCACGATCTACCATAAAAATGGAGAGGATTCTGGTCAACAGAGATGGCACATGCTTTTCTGCCTATCCCACATCGGATATTGGTAGAGGAGGCCACACAGAAAAGTAGTATAAAAGGGAGTTAGCTGGGAGTGAATAAAGCACGCAGCCATGCAGTGAGCACAAAGCGAACTATTCTTTCGCCTTTTACTAAAGAATACCGTGTGCGCGCTGCTTATAAGTGGCATACGCTTATTTTTGGAGGGTTGTCTTCTTAACTGAAGACACCCAACAGTTCAGTTTTAAGGTTTTGTATCAGTGGCAGGGCCTTTCCAATCTTTTCGGAGGTCCGGTTGGTTACACAATATAATGACATGAAATTATAAAATTATTGTTTTTAGAACCCTTCAAATCAAATAATGAAATTGAAGTTAAAACTAATGCCCAAAATATTCCAAACTCGCAATTAAATGCTCCATGTGAAGAATTAAGTGATAACAAGTAGGGCTGTTCAAAAATATCCGATCCGCACGATCCGATCCGAAAAAATCCGTATTCGATGGATAATTATCCGATTCGGGAAATTTTTCCGGATCAACGGATCGGATACGGATCAGGGTTTGGTATCCGTCGGATATCCGGGGGTAGCTTGCTATTATTAATATTTTAAATTAAAAATTAAATTAAATTAAAACCTTCAATAAATTTTATAACTTAATTCCAAATTAAATTAAAACCTCAATAAAAATTAAATTACTTTCAAGTTTCAACCCTAGTTCTGCACTTCTCAGTTTCTGAGTTCTCCCGTTCTTCGAATAGGTTACACAGTCCATTCCACATTTCCAGTTTCCACGCCGCCGCTCGCTTGGGAGGTCGCCACTCCACTCGGAACTCGTCAGTCTCCACCTCCAGCCGGGCTCCAGAGTCTCCGACGCGGCTTCGCCGTTCGCCTCCAGTGACTGGCCGCTGAAGGGCGACAGCGGACGACGCCCTCTCCCGACTGCTCTCCAGTCTTCGGTGAAGAAGACAGCAAAACGACGACGCCCTCTCCCGACTCCCTCTGAATATCTGATTCGATTCGCCTCCAACATCCGCCGGTGAAGAAGACAACAAGGTGAATAGGTGACCTTGATTCGATTCGCCTCCCTCTGAAATCTGAATCCCTGATTCGATTCGCCATTTCGCCTCCCTCTGATTCGATTTTGATGTGTATGTACTAATCGGATATTTAGGATATCCGTTTCGGATATCCGGTCTGATCCGAGACTTTCGGATCGGATATCCGAAACATTTTGGATCGGATACGGATCACAGTTTTGAAAAATCGTGTCTGCGGATATCCGATCCGATAAGCCGGATCGGATCGGATATCCGGTTATGAACACCCCTAATAACAAGTCACTAAAATATTTTTGAAATAATGTTTAGGTTGCCATTTAGGCTTTATCTAACTAATCCATCTAACATGTGGTTAATTGGTATTGATTTCGCACTAAATATTACTCGGATACGTGTTCGACATGTGATTTTTAAAGCTGCGGAGAGTAATAGAGACATGTGATTTTTAAAGCTACGGAGAGTAATAGAGAATGGCATGAACAATAAATTTTCAACCAAAAACTGGATTCTAACTTTCTAAAGCACATATAACAAAGTTGAGAGAAATATAAAATAGTCTAATATTTTTTGGATTTTTTTCTAAAATCAAAGAAAGCAAGAAGACAGACAAACAATAAGCTAAAAGCCTACGACCTCAATTCAATTAAGCCTCAAGGATACACATCATCATTAAGAATGATTTAAATAAAACATTAAGAATTGTCAAACTTAAATTCTAAAACAAAAAGAGGCAAATTGAGAGAAGCACATGCACAATTGTAAAAAGCTTAATCTAAGGGAGACCAATTTCAGAGCAATTATAATACAAATTAAGGAATAATTTAGAAGTATCAAACGTTATATCGAAAGAAATCAAAGGAAGAAGACATTGAACGGAGTCGGGCAAGTCATAGTAGAGTTGAATCGTCGAATAATAGCATGAAACCCATAAGATCGAGAATCCAAAAGCCCAGATCTCTAAATGCTTGAGATTTTTGTTTGATGAACGGACAAGAAAGAGGAAGACAAAGAGGAAACCCAAATTTCATACCAACAAGTCCTCTGATGTTCAATGTAAATCAGTAAATTTTGGGGTCCTTGAGGAGTTGAATCGCCTCAAACAACATTCAGGAACAAAAATAATAAAAACAAGAGTTGAAAAGTATGATCGTCTTTCATATATAAAATAGTTGGGCCAAAAGATGTATAATTGAGCCCCAAAATTTTGGAGGTCCTGTTCTATATCCCACATTTAACATGCTCCGGCACGGCCCTTGTTCGTGGTTTAAAGATTATCTAATTACATCGTACATGCTGGAATTTATATGTTTGGCATTAGCATATTACAATGTTCTTTTTTGTTGTACATATTACAATGTTATAAAGAAAGAAAATGTGAGTAAGATTTTCAGATAAAACGGGGGGTGTGTTGACGATTTGGTTATTCAGGAATTTTGAATCTTTTTCAACTACCTCCTCAAGGCTTTTTGAGTAAGTGCAACAATATGGGTAGTTGGAATTTCATTTCTTTCTAATTTTTATCTTATCCTCAACTAGAGCTTAAAACATTTTCTTTCAATTCCCTTTTTAGCATTAACTAGTTTAACACCTGTATTACATACGGGTTAACATAATCAAAGAAAAATATAGCAATCTGAAATTTAAATTACAATTTATAAGCAAATATAACATTAAATAAGAAAATAGAATTGATAAAAGTTTTCAGATAACATATATATATATCATATAATTAATAGTGATTGAACATGAACTCTATCCGAATTAACTTGGTCAAAAGCTAACATATGTATTTTTTTTTAAATATAAGGAGAAAAAGAAGTTGGACTGCGCAAAAAAAAAAAAAGATTGATATTCGATACATTAAATGCAATCAATAATTTCATTTCTTCTATTTTTAATTAGTAATTCACCATACCTAACAATGGTTAATAATTAAATAAGTTGACTTAGATGACATCTATATTTAATAAAAATTTTGGAGTAAATTTTAATATTTTTAATCAATAAAAATATTTAATTTTAGAAAAATAGAATAATAGGAGAACATGGTTATGAAAATTAGATAGTTGACTGGTGGGAAGCTTTGTAGTTATAATTTTAGGAACATGTGTTAACACCTGGTGTAGCTACATGTCAGACATAAGAGGCCAAGTGACAAATTCTTTTCTAAAGAAGTTCCTTCAGCTTTAATTTATTAGGGTAGATTTCTATTGTTTATTGATATTTTATCTACATTTTTACTCCTCATATATATTTTTCAATTGAAGTAGAAAAATGAATAGTCTTTATCATTTGTTACATCTTGGAGAATAAAATTAGTTTATCTTAACATAATTTAAGTCCCCATCTATGCATCATGTTAACGAAAACGAAAGAAAATAAAATCTCAAACACCCATTTATTACAAACAAACCAAAATAGTAATGGCAACAATTAAATTGTAATTGTTTTTTGCATTTCATTGAAAAGAACCCAAGCATCCGATGCCGGATGGTGGTATTGAAGAGCTCCTCATTCACCTAACAAACCCGTTGAAATCAAATTCCACCCTCCTAAAATACATTGAAATATCCTCACTCTCAACTCTCACTACTCAATATGTCAAATCCACTCTAAAACTCTGAACTCCAAAATAAATATGGAAGAATCAACCGAACAAGAAATCAAAGCCCCCTTGTGTAAGTAACTCTCCATCAGTTTAACTTTCTTTCATTCCCCAATTAATAAGGTATTTCGGTGTTGACAATCCTATTCCCTTGCAGTGCACCCGCACCCACAACATGATCCCAGCCGTCCATCCTCCTCATCATCTCCACCCAAATCCGAGATCAACCATGACACGGAGGAAGAAGAGAACTCGCCGGTCAAACAGGTGGCGTTGACCGTCCCAACCACCGACGACCCCACGATGCCGGTGCTGACCTTCAGAATGTGGGTCCTAGGGGCGCTATCGTGCATCGTGCTCTCCTTCCTCAACCAATTCTTCTGGTACCGAACCGAGCCGCTCTCCATAACCGCCATCTCCGCCCAAATCGCCGTGGTTCCCTTGGGCCAGCTCATGGCTGCGAAGCTCCCGGACCGGGTTTTCTTCAAGGGAACCCGGTTCGAGTTTAGCCTCAACCCGGGCCCGTTTAACATGAAGGAGCACGTGCTCATCACCATCTTTGCCAACGCCGGCGCCGGATCCGTGTACGCTATTCATATCGTTACGGTTGTGAAGATCTTCTACAAGAAGCATATCACATTCTTTGTTTCCTTGATCGTTTGCATCACTACGCAGGTACCGAAAAAGTCGATTCAATTCTTAGTTTTTCGGTTATAAAATTGTTTTTTTTTGGGGGGAATTGGGTTTGAAGGTTGGTTGTATTTGGTTGGTGGTAGCTAAACTAATCAACGTGGATGTAGTGAGTAAATATTATGTAATGTAGTGGTTGGTTAATTTGGGTTGTGTGTGTTTGAATGGTAGGTGTTGGGGTTCGGATGGGCGGGGATTTTCCGGCGGTATCTGGTGGAGCCGGCGGAGATGTGGTGGCCGGCCAATCTTGTTCAAGTTTCCCTATTCAGGTATGTTATTGCTAGCATTCGATCATATACTAATGATGGTAAATTACGTGCACATAAAATGGGTCATTTGGTAACGTTATTAGTGTAGTGGATGGTTCATTATCATTTTGTATAATGGGTCTTTTTAAGCAAATAAACACACAAATTTACTTGTGATTGCACATTGTTTTCTCGATATATTAACTACATAAACTAATTTAATTTTAAAGATAAGAAGAACTATATGGATTATTATCTTTAAAAATTAATTAAACTGCACATGTTAATAGCTTAAGATTTCGTGAAATTAAACAAAATGCATCTGACATTAGTGTCCAAATGACAGAAGAGATGTGCACATGAGTACAACACAACATGCAATGGAAACATCTGATTTTACAAAAGAAAAATAAAATAAAAAATGTTGTGATATTCATGCTATGCACGTCTGATTAATTTGTATGTTAGGAGATATTTTTCCTTCTTATTTTCGGTTTGTAGCTAGGCCAAGTAGTCACCATGTTTGTCCCACTGTATATTCCAAACTCTATGGAAACTCCTATCAATTCAAAATGTCTAAATCAAAATCAATTAGATGCATATCATAAAAAGCCAACTTCAAGTTGCATTTAGGCTTCATCTGGTTGGATGGAGAATAACCCCTTGTTTGGTTCGAAATCATGTTTGGTTCAAAATTATTGTTTTTATATTAACATATGAAGTAATAATATTTTTATTTAAAAACGCAGAAAATATATTTTACTTCCCTCTTCAAGGTAAGTGTAATTTCTTTGATTTGGAGGAATTGCAACTTTCTGTAAAATAAATTTTCACGTTTTATTTTTGAACCAAACACAGGAAATAAATGTATTTTCTGGAAAAGTTAAACTTTCTGGGAAGTGTAGCACGAACCAAACTAGGGCTAAATTCTTGAAAATATGTAAGCCGAAAATTTTCAAGATATTTTCAACAACCACCACTTTTATGAAAACCAAGAAAAGAAAGAAAACACTTAGGTTAATTTGTCATTTTCCTACACATCTTTCCTTTAAAAAAAATTGTTTGTAACTCATAAAAGATATAGAGCACTTGGTTTTCTTTATTACCCCTTCTCTTAAAAAATAAGTATCATTTTATTTTTTAATACAAATATTAAAAAATACTATCATTAAGCTAACATTCTACAAACATTTTCTAAAATTTACAATTTAATAATTATTCGTCACATTTTGAGTCAATGAATAAAAAGAAGTTGCATAGATCATATTAGTATATGCAACGTCCAATGACATATTTTATAACTCAATAAATAGATCATTACCTAAAACTCTAAAATAAAACTTAACAAAAATTAAAGGCGAACATAATAAAGTTGCATTTGTGTAGAGTACTTAAACTTTTCATGTCCAAACCATTGCATTTGCAGGGCATTGCATGAAAATGAAGCAAGGCCAAAAGGAGGACTCACAAGAATCCAGTTCTTCCTCATTGCCTTCATATGCAGCTTCACATACTACGTCTACCCAGGCTACCTCTTTGAGATGCTAACTTCCCTCTCCTGGATTTGCTGGGCCTTCCCCACATCAGTCTTAGCCAACCAGCTCGGTTCGGGCCTAAATGGGCTCGGCATAGCAGCTCTTGGGATCGACTGGTCCACCATCTCAGCCTACCTCGGGAGCCCACTAGCCAGCCCATGGTTCGCCACTGCCAATGTGGCAGCTGGGTTCCTGATTGTGATGTATGTGTTGACCCCGGTTTGCTATTGGCTCAATGTTTACAAAGCCAAGACTTTCCCCATATTCTCGGATGATCTCTTCACTTCAACAGGATTAGTGTATAACATCTCGGCGATTGTTGACTCTAACTTCCATTTGGATGAGGCTGCGTATGAGGAGCAAGGCCGCCTTTACCTCAGCACGTTCTTCGCCATGACTTATGGTGTCGGCTTTGCTGCATTGACTGCAACGATTGTTCATGTGATGCTCTTTCATGGCAGGTATTGAAACTAAACTGGAGGGAGAAGATTCGAGTATTAGATATCTAGATTAGATTGTCTAACTTTTAGGGGCGGATTTAGGGTCTTAGGGTGGGCGATTGGTGGTATGGTATAGGGTCTTAGTTTAGGGGTTTTAGGGTAAATTGTTGCTTATGGACTTGCTATCTATCGACTTTACATTTTCTGGGTGTTTCGGAAATATCCTCCTGACTTGCTCGAGGAAAGGATGCGTACATCTTGATCCCACGGACCCCACATGTGTAGGGCACACTGGGTCGATGATATTATCTAGATTAGATTGCCTAACTTGTAGGGGCCGGATTTAGGGTCTTGGGTTCTTAGTTTAGGGGTTTTAGGGTAAATTGTTGCTTATGTGCTTGCTTTATGTTGTTTCCTTCATTCGTCTGTGTTTTGTGTGCTTGATATTACTATGGACTTGCTATCTATCGCCATTACATTTCTTGGGTCTTTCAAAAACATCCTCCTGACTTGCTTTGCTAAAAAAATGATGCGTACATCTTAATCTCCCGGACCTTGCATGTGCGGGACACACTGGGTCGATGTTATTATTGTACTGAAACTAAATGAAGAATTGCTTGCCATGAAACTATATACTTATGGTGTCGGCTTTGCTGCATTTGAGTGCAACAATTGTTCGTGTGATGCTCTTTCATGGCAGGTACTATACTAAAACTAAACTGGAGGGAGAAGATTCCACTATCATATATCTAGATTAGATTGTCTAACTTTTAAGGGCCTGATTTAGGGTCTTGGGATGGTCGGTTGGTGGTATGGTATAGAATCTTAGTTTAGAGGTTTTAGGGTAATTTGTTGCTTATGTTTTGTGTTTGATTTTACTATGGACTTGCTATCTATGGCCTTCACATTTTTTGGGTCTTTTAGAAACATACTCTTGACTTGCTCGAGGAAATGATGCGTACATCTTGATTCCACAAACCCCACATGTGTAGGGCACACTGGGTCGATGTTATTATTGTATTGAAACTAAATGAAGAATTGCTTGCCATAAAACTATATACTTGAGTGGTTAATTGTTAGATTGACAAGTATGCATGTTACTATGATGGTGGTTTATATGCAGAGAAATATGGGAGCAGAGCAAGGCGAGCTTCAAAGAGAGGAAGATAGACATACATACGAAGCTCATGAGAAGGTACCGAGAAGTACCCGAATGGTGGTTCTGGGTCCTCCTAATAGCCAATATAGCATTCACCATCTTTGCTTGTGAGTACTACAATTCACAACTCCAATTGCCATGGTGGGGAGTTTTGCTTGCTTGTGCCATTGCTTTTATCTTCACACTTCCTATTGGGATCATCACAGCCATCACAAATCAGGTAATTTCATTTAAAGAACATTGAATTTGACAAGTTTGTAGTTTTCCCTAATTGTTTGATCTCATGTGTTGTGGGCAACAACAGACTCCAGGGTTGAACATCATCACAGAGTACGTGATTGGTTACATATACCCAGGATATCCTGTAGCTAATATGTGCTTCAAGGTGTATGGATACATCAGCATGACGCAAGCAGTCACCTTCCTGCAAGATTTCAAGCTCGGCCACTACATGAAAATCCCTCCTAGAACCATGTACATGGCACAGGTGAGTTCTAAACAAGATTTTCCTGGTTCAGACATTTTCACAAACACCTACCGGGCGCTACAATAAACACACTTAGAACCTCCAATTTGCCCCTTTTCTTCTTCTGAGCAGATTGTCGGAACGCTGATAGCGTCGCTGGTGTACCTGAGCACAGCGTGGTGGCTAATGGAAACCATCGACGACATCTGCACCAAGTCGTCGAGCGTGTGGACGTGCCCATCGGACACCGTCTTCTACGACGCCTCCGTCATCTGGGGACTAATCGGCCCGCGCAGGATCTTCGGCAACGAAGGCGTCTACCCCGCAATCAACTGGTTCTTCCTCGCCGGCGCCGTGGCCCCTGTTCTGGTCTGGGCAGCGGCCAAAGCCTTCCCGAATCAGGAGTGGATCCGGCTGATCAACATGCCGGTTCTAATCAGCGCGACGGGGATGATGCCGCCGGCGACGGCGGTGAATTACACGACGTGGGTCATCGCGGGGTTCCTTTCAGGGTTCGTCGCTTATCGGTACGCGCCGGAGTGGTGGAAACGCCACAACTACCTGCTCTCCGGCGCGCTCGACGCCGGGCTGGCGTTTATGGGGGTGGCGCTGTACTTGTGTTTGGGGTACGAGGATATCTCGCTGAGCTGGTGGGGGAATGATCTTGATGGCTGCGATCTGGCTTGGTGTCCTACTGCAACAGGGGTCAAGATTAAGGATTGCCCTGTTTTTTAGATTACCGGAAAATGACATCATCATCAGAATTGAATACTCGTTATACTTGGGGAAGGGATATATATATTTAACTTTTTAAGTTTTAAGGGTGATTTGTAAAAAATGGACATTTTATAGGCCAGGCTGTAGAAATGTGTCATCTATTGTGGATTTGTGGGTGACAAGTATGATTGATTCTTCAATTTTTACATGTGACCTAACCTAATTAACCCTAACAGGTTGATTATGGTTTTCAAATTACTTGTTCAATGTAATTGGATTGGATGTATGTTAAAGGCGGGTCTCAAATTGATTTGAAGTTAATGCTTAATGTAAAAAGATCAAGAATAGTCTACTAGCTTTTTTATTTGAATTATGAATTTTATGATTATTTGAAGAAAATATTAACTTTTGGTAATATGCATGCACATGCGAAGAATATTAAATCTTTATAAAGAAGAATCTTACGGTGAAGCGGGAGGTCATCCATTAATGATTCGGGGTTACCCATTTTTTGTAAAGAGAGTTTTTTGTTGGAGATTTGTTGCTTCCAGCATTATATTACCTTTGTTGTTGTATTCTTTGTTGTTGAGACTCGAGTAGGGCGGGTTCGGGGCGGGGGCACTCTCCCTGTCCCCGTTCCCGTTTAGTGTTGCATTCCCCATCCTCGTTTTAGTTAAAAATCTGATCCCGTTTTCGATCTCGTCCTATCCTCGTCGGGGAATCCCCGTCCCCGTAAATTTTTCTCATATAAATTCCTCGGCGGAGAATTTGTTTTCCCAAAAAATTTTCATTTCACCTTTCACATAGCCCACAAAGTTTTTGTAGTGATCTTATACATATATTTTTTCGTTGTTATAAATGATTTTACCATATACCTTATTATATCACTTGAACAATATTGATTTTTACCATATACATTATTATATCACTTGAGCATTATTGATTTATCATACATTATTATGTATAAAGGTTTAATACAAGATTTATAGTACTGATAAAGTCATAACAACGTTTTTGTAAAAGTTTGGACTTTATGATTGAGGATATAAGGATTAGAGTATTGGAATTTATGGTACAAAGGTTACTAGGTTAGGGCATTGGGGTTGAGGTTACAATGGTTAGGGGTACAAGTGTTTGGGCAATTTTCTAGCGGGGTTCCCCGTCGGGGGCGGGGACGGGGTTCCCCGACGGGGACGGGAGTGGGGTTCCCCGGCGGGGGCGGGGACAGGGCGGGTGGCGGGGCGGGGACTAATCTCTTTGATTTTTGGGAGGTTTATTCGAGGGAGGTTTATTTTTTGGGAGATTTAATACAAGATGCTGATGTATCCATAAACCTCCCTCGAGTGACTGGAGGGAGGTTTATTTTTTTGGTTGTAAGGGGATTAATCTCTTTGATTTTTGGGATTTTTTTAGAGAGAAGGGATAACCCTTTTCTCTGGAACCATAAAAAACGAGCCTGCTATATGAACGATATTTTTCGCCTATATACACGACAATTTATACGTACAGAAATTGCGTACGCAATATCTGTGCATACATGTGAAAATACGTATAAATTGTAAGATTATACGTATTTTATTTTATTTTTTTAAAAAAAATTATAAATCTCTACGCATTACTTTAGCGTACGCTAAAGTAATGCGTAGAGATTGGGCCAGCCCATATTAGGGCCGGCCCAACTTCTAAACGCTTGCTCCTTGGGATTTTTTGCTCCCACGCCAGATTCTAGCGCAGGATTAAATTTTTTTATTTTTTTTTCTGGGCGCAACCAAGTGAACAATTTTTTTTTTAAATCTGCATTTGACTCTAGTAATAGACGTTTTCAAGTAATCAGGGTTACATGGCAATAAATTTGTTTATATCATGAGGTTTTAATATACTTTTATTCATGTACGTTTCTCCACCAATTTGTTTGATATTAACTGTTTGTTATTATTATTCTCGAAAATCACATATAACTATGGTTATATCTTATAGTTATATCCAATTTGGTTATATCTTATATTTATATGCTACGGTTATATTCTTTAGTTATATATTATGGTTATATCCTATAGTTATATATTATGGTTATATCTTATAATTATATCATATCGTTATATCTTATAATTATATACTATGATTATATCATATATCTTATAGTTATATAACTATATGATATAACCAAATTGGATATACTATAAAGATATAACCAAATTGGATATAACTATAAGATATAATCATAGTATATACTATGGTTATGGTTATATCATACATTATATTATATAGTTATGGTTATATCATACATTATATTATATAGTTATATAATATGATTATATCTTATAGTTATATCCAATTTGGTTATATTCTATAGTTATATACTATGGTTATATCATCTATCTTATAGTTATATAACTATATGATATAACCAAATTGGATATAACTATAGGATATAACCATAGTATATAACCATAGTATATAACTATAGGATATAACCATAAGATATAACCAAATTGGATATAACTATAAGATATAACCATAGTATATAACTATAGGATATAACCATAGTATATAACTATAGGATATAACCATAGTATATAACTAAAGGATAAAACCATAAGATATAACCAAATTGGATATAACTAAAGAATATAACCGTAGTATATAACCATAAGATATAACCAAATTGGATATAACTATAAGATATAATCATAATATATAATTATAAGATATAACGATAAGATATAACAATAGGATATAACTATAGGATATAACCATAGTATATAACTAAAGGATATAACCATAGTATATAACCATAAGATATAACCAAATTAGATATAACTAAAGGATATAACCATAATATATAACTATAGGATATAACCATAGTATATAACTATAGGACAATAGTATATAACTATAGGATATAACCATACTATATAACTAAAGGATATAACCATAGTATATAACTATAGGATATAACCATAAGATATAACCAAATTGGATATAACAATAAGATATAACCATAGTATATAACTATAGGATATAATCATAGTATATAACTATAGGATATAACCATAGTATATAACTATAGGAAATAACCATAGTATATAACTAAAGAATATAACCGAAGTATATAACTATAAGATATAATCATAGTATTTAATTATAAGATATAACGATATGATATAACCATAGTATATAACTATAGGATATAACCATAGTATATAACTATAGGATACTACCATAGTATATAACTATAGGATATAACCATAGTATGTAACTAAAGAATATAACCGAAGTATATAACTATAAGATATAACCAAATTGGATATAACTATAAGATATAACCATAGTATATAATTATAAGATATAACGATATGATATAACCAAATTGGATATAACCATAGTATATAACTAAAGGATATAACCATAGTATATAACCATAAGATATAACCATAGTATATAACCATAAGATATAACCATAATATATAACTATAGGATATAACTATAGGACAATAGTATATAACTATATGAAATAACCATAAGATATAACCAAATTGGATATAACTATAGGATATAACCATAGTATATAACTATAGGATATAATAAGAGTATATAACTATAGGATATAACCATAGTATATAACTAAAGGATATAACCATAGTATATAACTATAGGATATAACCATAAGATATAACCAAATTGGATATAACTATACGATATAACCAAAGTATAAAACTATAAGATATAACCATAAGATATAACCAAATTGAATATAGCTATAAAATATAATCATAATATATAATTATAGGATATAACGATAAGATATAACCAAATTGGATATAACTATAAGATATAACCATAGTATATAACTATAGGATATAACCATAAGATATAACCAAATTGGATATAACTATAAGATATAACCAAATTGGATATAACTATAGGATATAACCAAATTGGATATAACTATAGGATATAACCAAATTGGATATAACTAAAGGATATAACCATAGTATATAATTAAAGGATATAATTAACCATAAGATATAACCAAATTGATAACTATAAGATATAACCATAGTATATATATAACTATAGGATATAACCATAGTATATAACTATAGGACATAACCATAGTATATAACTAAAGAATAAAACCGTAGTATATAACTATAAGATATAACCAAATTGATAACTATAAGATATAACCATAGTATATAACTATAGGATATAACCATAGTATATAACTAAAGAATATAACCGTAGCATATACCTATAAGATATAACCAAATTAGATATAACTATAAGATATAACCATAGTTATATGTGATTTTCGAGAATAATAATAACAAACAGTTAATATCAAACGAATTAGTGGAGAAACGTACATGAATAAAAGTATATTGAAACCTCATGATACAAATGAATTTATTGTCATATAACCCTGATTACTTGAAAACGTCTATTACTAGAGTCAAATGCAGATTTAAAAAAAAAAAATTGTTCACTTGGTTGCGCCCAGGGATTTTTTTTTTTTTAAATCCTGCGCCAGAATTTGGCGTATAGGAGCCAAAAATCCTAAGGAGCAAGTGTTTAGAAGTTGGGCTGGCCCAATCTCTACGCATTACTTTAGTGTACGCTAAAGTAATGCGTAGAGATTTATATTTTTTTTAAAAAAAAAAAATACGTATAATCTTACAATTTATACGTATTTTTACCTGTATGCACAGAAATAACGTACGCAATTTCTGTGCGTACAGATTGTCGTGTATATAGGCAAAAAATGTTGTTCGTATAACAACTGCCATAAAAAAGTACTATGCACATGCGAAGAATATTAAATCTTTATAAAGAAGAATCTTACTTGGTATATGTAATGTCCCTATCTCTATGTCTTTCATGTCATAATAATATATCGTAATACTTCGATATTTTTGTTCTCTAATATTGTATGCGGTATATATGTGGATACGAGTCAGCAAGACAATTTCAATATGACCAACAAATCCCACCTTGTAAATTTATAATTTTATACTAATCATCCTCAACAATGATTAGGGCCACTAATGAAGAAAACCCCACTTTTGTCTGTTCGAGTAAACAACAAACATTTAAAAAAAAAATGATTCTAACTTCCTTACAAGATGAATAATTTATTTTTTTAAAATTGATTCTAACTTCCTTACAAGATGAATAAAATTCTAATTATAAATTTTTATAATTATAAGAGTGTATAAATTTCACAACCTTCTAAAAATATATAGAGAAATTTTATAGTTAAATATGAAGAAAAAGTATCTAAATAGTGATAATGTAAATTAAATTAGGGTCTTATATACTCAAAACTCAATAGGAAATTAAAGGTGAAAAAAAATCACAATCTTAATAAATCCATTTTGGGTTTTGCTATTTGTAGCCGTGAGACAATAAATAAGATGCTAAATATAAAAATTTATATAATTAAAAGATGCTAAATATAGAAATTTATATAATTAAAAAATATTAACTGTATTTTTTTTAGCTAATACAACTATATTTTTCCTTAACAACCAACTCACTATATCTAAATATTAATAAAATTTATTACAAACTAAAACCATAAAATGAAAATTATAAACTTATTACAAAAACATGTTTCTATTTTTGATATCTTATTCATCACTTACGATAAATAATAAAATCCATAGATTAAAGATAACAAATGGCAAAGTAGCCTAACATAGAATAATTAAAGATAACGTGACACAATATGAAAGTGATTTAGCCACTTCCTAGTATATAGATTCAGATTCACCTTTGCAGTCTCCTAAAAAGAATGGCAAACTCACTCTTAAATTAAAACCTCCTACCAACCAATTAAACCACCCAAGAAAATGGAAGAATCATCACAAGAAATCAGAGCTCCCTTGTGTAAGTCTAAACCTTTCTCTAATTCCACCATCATCTCTTACATCTAATGATCCTCATCCTTCATCTGCAGTACAACAAGCTACAAGCCCAGATGAAGATCACAGCCGTCCATCATCATCATCATCATCATCTAAACAACCCCAAGAAGAGAATTCGCCGGTGAAGCAAGTAGCAATGACAGTCCCCACAACCGACGACTCCGCCTTGCCCGTCTTAACCTTCAGGATGTGGGTCCTAGGGGCACTATCGTGCGCCGTGCTCTCCTTCCTTAACCAGTTCTTCTGGTACAGGAGAGAGCCGCTCTCCATAACCGCTGTCTCAGCTCAGATAGCGGTTGTGCCCTTGGGCAAGCTCATGGCCTCCAAACTTCCGAACCGCGTCTTCTTGAAGAAGACGCGGTTCGAGTTCAGCCTCAATCCTGGACCGTTCAATGTCAAGGAGCATGTTCTCATCACTATCTTTGCCAATGCCGGCGCCGGTTCCGTCTACGCTATTCATATTGTTACCGTTGTAAAGATGTTCTACAAGAAGAATATGAGCTTCTTTGTTTCCTTCATAGTTTGCATCACTACTCAAGTATGTGTTGAGAAATGGTTGTTTTGATGGTGAGTATTGGAAGTACGTGTTGTGTGATTGAAATGGTTGTGTTTTGAATGGTAGGTTTTGGGGTTCGGATGGGCCGGGATTTTCCGGCGGTATCTGGTGGAGCCGGCGGAGATGTGGTGGCCGGCTAATCTTGTTCAAGTTTCCTTGTTCAGGTATGTTGACATAAGAGTTAAAGAGTATTATTTGGTCATTTATTAGGAAGAGGACAAGTAGACATGTTGAAATTATTGAACATGGCTATGTCAATAAGACAAAACTATATTGTATAATTTATATCTTCCAAACTTTGTGTGGAATCCAACAATTCAATTGTCACCATCCAAACATTTCCGGGTCCAACAAGCAAGTTGCATTTAGTCTTCGTTTGGTTGTGTATACAATACAAGTCGCACATTGTTTCCCAAAAAAAAAAAAAAAGTCACACATTTCTATTTGGTGTACTTAAAAAATGTTAGAAAAGTAGTTTGAAAGTATTAGTTTTCCAGTAAAAAAATAACAATAATGAATATATATAGATTTCAGAATAAATTTGATTAGTTGCTACTTAACCATTTCCTGTATTAAAATAGCGAAGAGTATCGCCTCTATTCGATATATTTTATTGAATTTATATTTATTCTCATTATTTTTAATTTATGAAACTTATAAAATTTGGTTAATATTGTAAAAGTCTGTGAGCCTAATGACTGGGGACGTGCGGAAACGAGCGTCTATTATAGGCCCAGTACATAAGCTCAAAGGGGTTTCATCCTAAAACTAATTGGTAATATAAGGAGTAATCCATCAAGCTTATATATTAGGCAAATTATGTCCCAACTTTAGATGTGTGATGTTATATTCCAACATGCCCTCGCAAATGCAATAGGCGGGCAATTCGCCAGGCTCAGTTGACACTTAGACAAACGGGTGTGGGTGGACATCTCAATCTCTTTATAGCCAGACTCAACCAACCCAATAAAGGGACTTAGGACCGAACCCGTTTTGATACCATGTGAAAGTCCGTGGGCCTAATGACTGAGTACGTGCGAACACGAGCACATAGGCGCAGATATGCCTAGTACATTAGCCCAAAGGAATTTCATCCTAAAATCAATTGGCAATAAGATGAATAGCTTATCGAACTTATATATTAGACAAGTTATGTCATAACTTTATCATACGTGAGATGTTATATTCCAACAGATATTAGATCATAGACTATAGATGAATATATATACGTTTCACAATGAATTTGACTAGTTGCTACTTAACCCTTTTTTCTATTAACAAAATCATGAAGAGTAATGTAGTATTTTATACACTAAGAACTTTTGATGTCATTTCACAGAGCGTTACATGAGAAGGAAGAAAGGCCAAAAGGAGGACTCACAAGAATCCAATTCTTCCTCATCGCCTTCGTATGCAGTTTCGCCTACTACGTCTTCCCTGGCTACCTCTTCGAGATGTTCATCTCCTTCTCCTGGATCTGCTGGGCACTTCCCACATCAGTCCTGGCCCACCAGCTCGGTTCGGGCCTAAATGGGCTGGGCATAGCGGCTCTTGGGCTGGACTGGTCCACGATCTCGGCCTATCTCAACAGCCCGCTTGCAAGCCCATGGTTTGCAACCGCGAACGTCGCGGTCGGGTTCACACTTGTGATGTATGTGCTGACCCCGCTTTGCTATTGGCTTGACGTTTACAAAGCCAAGACCTTCCCTATAGTGTCGGATGACCTCTACACGTCATCAGGTGTAGTGTACAACATCTCCGCAATCGTTGACTCTGACTTCCGTTTGGACGAAGCCGCGTACGAGGAGCAAGGCCGCCTTTACCTCAGCACGTTCTTCGCCATGACTTATGGCTTCGGCTTCGCTGCATTGGCTGCAACAATTGTGCACGTGATGCTATTTCATGGCAGGTAACAAGATCAAATGAGCAACAGAATCTTAAGACCCAGACCCTGATTCTGTGGGACTATACTGGGTTGTTTGTTATGGAATTTAGGACCAGTATAGTCCCGCACAAGCAGCATTTGGGTCGGGTTTTTCAAGTAGGTTGGTTATTTACGGATAATTTCCAGCCGCTTAATTAGGGGTGGAAATGGTCGGGTGATGGATGGGTGGAGCCATTTCATCACCCGACCCGTGAAAATAAATGTTCCACCCGTCACTCGCTAAACTTTTCACCTGTATCCGACCAATCTATTACACACGGGTGATTCGGATAGGTCGGGTCATCCGCATAACATTTTTATAATTATTTAAACATAATGAAATGCATAATAAACCGCAAAAAATAATAAATTTACTTCAGTATATGAAAATAGTTGTTCTAACTATATAATGTGATGGATGTTATTAAGATATATTTTTAAAATATTCAACTTTTAAACATAAACAAACAAAAATTAAAGATATAAATTATAATAAAATAGAATTATAACTAGAATTTGTAATGGGTGTAATGGGTGAATAGGTGAAATACATGTATCCGTTTCATCCGACCCACCAACCACCCGGTTTACTTCGGATGATGATCCGTATAACCGGGTCGGATTTTTCTGGTGGGTCGGTTATCCGGGGTAATTTCCGGCCTAGGCCTAATTTGATGGTTGTATGCAGGGAAATATGGGAGCAAAGCAAAACAAGCTTCAAAGATAGGAAAATGGACATACACACAAAGCTGATGAGACGGTACAGAGAAGTGCCTGAATGGTGGTTTTGGGTCATTCTCGTGGCGAATATCGCATTCACCGTCTTCGCTTGCGAGTACTACAACGCTCAGCTCCAGCTGCCATGGTGGGGTGTTTTGCTCGCTTGTGCCATTGCTTTTGTCTTCACACTTCCTATCGGCATCATCACCGCCGTCACAAATCAGGTTAGTTTTACAGAATTGATGCGTTCTTACGTTCTCATATAAACGTCCGTTCTCATACTGTGTTTGCACACAGAAACCGGGTTTGAACATCATTACGGAGTATGTGATTGGTTACATCTACCCAGGATATCCTGTAGCCAACATGTGTTTCAAGGTCTATGGGTATATTAGTATGAAGCAGGCGATCAACTTCCTACAAGATTTCAAGCTTGGCCACTACATGAAAATCCCTCCAAGAACCATGTTCATGGCACAGGCGAGTTCAAGCAACCTTTGTTTGTTTTTTCGGTCCATATAAGGCATTTCATGAGGGCCGAATTACTGATTTTGGATAGTGCCTCGCACAATTCATTCGTTATTCAAGTTAAGTTCGAAATTTGATCAACGACGACACGAATGAGTGGTTACCGGATGTCATGCTTAACGGCTAAGTTAGAAAGACTTGATGCAATCTTTGTTTGTTTAGATGGATCGGGCGACATCTATTACATGTTCCATTTTCACCCCTCGTACTTCTGTTTGATCGTTCTTTCCATGCGGGCAGGTCGTGGGGACGCTCATAGCGTCACTGGTGTACCTCTGCACGGCGTGGTGGCTGATGGAGACCGTCGACAACATCTGCACGAAGTCGTCGAGCGTGTGGACGTGCCCGTCCGATACCGTCTTCTACGACGCCTCCGTCATCTGGGGACTGATCGGGCCGCGGAGGATCTTCGGCGACGAGGGCGTCTACGGCGCCTTCAACTGGTTCTTCCTCTTTGGCGCGGTGGCCCCCGTCCTCGTCTGGGCCGCCACCAAGGCGTTCCCGGACCGGCATTGGATCCGGCTGATCAACATGCCGGTGTTGATCGGCGCGACGCGGGAAATGCCGCCGGCGAGAGCCGTGAACTACACGGCGTGGATCGCCGTGGGGTTCCTTTCGGGATTCGTGGTGTACAGGTACGCCCCTGGGTGGTGGAAGCGGCACAACTACCTGCTCTCCGGCGCACTGGACGCCGGAGTGGCGTTCATGGCAGTGGCGCTGTATCTCTGCTTGGAGTACGAGGGAATCTCGCTTAGCTGGTGGGGGAATCAGATCGATGGCTGCGATCTTGCATCTTGCACTACTGCAATTTGACGTTTCTGAAGAGAAGCCTCACAATATACATTTCAAGCTAGAATTATAAATGTGAGAACTCTGTTTCTTTCTGAAAATTGCCTTATAAACACAAAATTTATCCCCCTTGAAATGTCTTGATTACACAGAGATGTATACAGTTCAATAGTTTTAGGTGTATAATTTCTATTGCTCAGATAAATGCAGTTTCTGATATTGTATATTGAACACAGTTTACAGCAACCTAGAGAACAATTTTCTATCAACAGAGGCTATAGAACCAACAGATTCATTGCACAACTGCAATAAATCTGTTGGTTCTGTGCATCCGGTCCAGACCGGATCAGAATTTTTCCAAACCTTGGACCGGAGACCGGACCGGTATGATTCGGTCCGGTCCGGTCTTGGACCGAAAAATATATTTTTTAGTTTTATATAAATGAAAATTTAATTATTTTTTCTATTTTTATAACTATTTTATATAAAACTAGATAATATATTGTGTCATTTATTTATATTTATAGTAAAAATTAATTTTTAATAATATTATGAGATATTAATATATAAAATTAAATTAAAAAAAAATATCGATCCATCCAGTCCGGACCGAAAACCGGCCTGGTTTGGACCGAACCGGAACCGGAATTTTACAAATATGTGGACCGGGGATCGGACCGTAATTCCCCGGTCCGGTCCGGGCATTTTCAGTCCGGTCCGGTCCAAAATTCTGGTCCGGTCCGAATTTGCATACCCCTAGTTGTGACGATGTTACAAGGAGCAGTGGAGAAACACAGGACGAATTTGACTTACAAATCCAACATAATAGCAGCTACAAAACGTAATTATCATAAATTAAACGCGATCAAATGTGCCAAAACACTGAAACAGAAAGCATAAGAACATGTTGAAAATGCCATGTGGTCTCTATCGTCTCTACCATTATAAGAGTATATACCTAAAAAACATACCGCAGAATCTCTTGCTTGTCTTGCCATCCATCTCTTGAATGAATGATGGTTGATTGTGAGAAATGGTGATTTGTGGTAAGAAATAGCGATTTTTCATAAATTGGAGAGAAGCTAATTTGCACTTCTATGGTCCTTTTAAACTAAAGAGGGCCACATCTTCAAATTTCGGCATGGATCAAGCAGTATTCAATGGCTCGGCTTCTGTGTCTTTCTCCCTCGTTGCGCTCCAATCTTGTGGTTCTGAAATGGAGGATGAAGATCAGCAACATGATATTGTCACAAGAATAGGTAAGAAAATGAACTTTTGATCAAAATGTGAAATAGATGCTTACTTGGCCTTTGGCTTTCGGATATGGTCATCAGTCGTCTTTGTAGGATGGATGCCACGAAGAGGAAGATTGAGCACATACCGAACATGATGGTGATCGGGAACGCATCAACCTAAAACCACAAATGATTGAGCCTTGGTTTAGTTCTAGAAGCAGAAATAACATTAGCAATGATTTCATAGCTAATGATAATGAGAACATGTTCCTGTCTATTTATCAAAGGGCTCAGCCAAATCTGAAAAAGAAAAGGTAGTAAGGAAAACAGAAAATGCTTACGTTGTACAGCACAATGCAAACGAAAATGTTGAGAGGAATACGGAAGAAATTCATGATCGTGCTTCGTGCCTCTTCAGGGATGTACTGAGACCTCATTTTCATAATAGAAGGCCAAAATATGCCCACGCAAGCCTCAAATACGCAGAAGCCGAGGAGTTGAAGGCACCCAGAGAATGATATTCCCGCACCTTTCACTTTGGATGGCGTTACCATTAACTGTTTCAACGTTTTAAGTCGAGTTCAAAATGCATAAAATTGCCAAGAGCACGTTGGAAGGCACACAAGAACAAAGCATACTCATAAAGGAATAAGAAAAGGGAAGTAGTTGGAGAGAGTAACGTACACTCGTCAAGATTGGGAGTGTGAGAGAGGCAGCAGATACCATGAAAACAATCTGCATATAGCCCTCAACTCTAATGTTGGAGCGGGCCAGCAATCGTGATGCAATTGAGCTTCCCAACATTGAAGCCAACATGAACGTCGCGAATATGAAACCATGGGGGATTTCCTCGTCATTTGGACTCAAAGCCGGTGTCCATAAGAATACAAAGGTGTACATTGAACCTTCAAACAGAGACTGTATGGCCCCAAGTAAAGCAATCTTCTCATCTGATTGCATTAAACAAATAATATAAGCAAGGTCCCATAAATACAAGCAAGAGTGGGAAAGGAAAAGAATTTAAAGGAAGATGCAAGTATGAACAAAATATGAGAAATTGAAGTCAATTTAGTTTAAATTTGAAGGAACAGACTCTGAAGCATTAAGTAACATCATGAAATTTACCAGAGGCAATAGCGACTGCAGCGCCCCTGAATTGTGTAAGCAAGTCCTTGTTTTCAGAAGCATCTCCACAGTTTTCAGTCCATGAGGACATAATAATCGCCATTCCAATGGCGAGGAAACAAGCAGCGGCATCAAACGGTGAAACTGGGCCGAAACCAAGAGTATGAACCAGTAAATTCCCAAATAAGCCTGCCAAAATGGCAACTAGACCGTTCCCCAGGAATATGGCCTTGGAAAACGTCAAGGAGAGCCATTGTTGTTCAAAGCCTCTCTGAAGATTAACAGAGATACAACGTCATGAATGGAATCTTAAAGATGATGGCCCAAACTAAATTAATATGTATCCAAGACATTCTAAGGAATCTAAGAACACATCATGCATAATTAGACATCTTAATTTTGAGAGATCAGAATCTCTCACCTTGTTGTGCTCTGCGACAAGCCATGACTCAAATGCTGAAAACAGAAGGGAAGTTGCAATGCCTCCCAGTACACGCCCGAGCATTAGAATTTTGTATTCAGGGAAGTGCTTGGTAAAGCAGCTCAATATATAAGTAATACAGTATGTCACAGATGCCCTCTTCCGACCCCTAAATTTAATAGCCAAATATATCAGAATCATGGCGGTGTAGAATAAGACTGAAAGATGAAATTCCATATGCAGGGAAAACACAAATTTATTACTGTTTATCCGCGAGTGACCCAACAATTGTCCCGAATAACATGGACGACCCGAAACCAGCAATGAAAAGTTGTCCAATATCTCCTTTCCCAAAACCATAGGTGCTGTAGAGGTAGTAAACATAGGGTCCCTGCAGCCAATCACCAGCTGTTGCAAAGGAATACCAAAGGCAGTTAGATTAAACTAGACACAATCAAGTTATAAGGATTTTTGGACATTGTCATATGATTTAAGTTAGGAATCATGTGAAATCCAAGAAGGGATATTTAGGCAATTACTAAAGGGGAAATGGTGACAATCAGAAGTTCATAGCTGCACAGACAAGGATATATAACACTGATAATAATGAAGGTGGAACAACAAAAGAAAAATATGAAAGAGTAAAGTACAAAACTGCACTAAACCACCTTTTATCATAAAAAACTCTATTTAATTACCATTCATCTTAAGATCTAGAACTCATTTTATCCAAGGTAGCTCTTATTGAATTGTTTAAAGGGTTGTTTTCACAGAATTTTCATGATAAAGGGTGGCTTTGTGTTAAATAATCGAGTAGCTTTATGCAGTTAACCCAATAAGGCCAATATAAAATCAAGCTCATACAGTTAATCTACACAACACACAATCCAGCTTTGAACCATTCTCAAAGTTCAGAATTGAATCAGGCATTTCCAAATCCAAGCCCACAGAAACCCTAGATCTACACAGAAATGCGACATTAAAATCACAAAAACCAAAATAGACGAGAGCAGAATTCCCAATTGACACAAAATTAAGAATAACAAGAGTGGAGACTCAGATCTGAGAAGATGAATACCCATCATGAGAGAATAGACGAGCAAGTAATTGTTCTTGAAGGCATTGAAAGCAGGGGAGGTGGTGATACGATCTTTGCTGCTTTTGCTGAGCTCCAAAGCTGCAACCACAGCTCCCAATGCGCCGAACACTAGCCAGTAAAACGCCTCCATTTCTCTCAACCCGGACCCGAATTCAACAACACGAAATCGATCTCCTTCCGATTTCTTCCTCCGAAGAGCCGATTTGGGATTGTTGGTGATCCGATCTGGTTTTGGGCAAAGAAGGGTTAGAAAGAGAGAAGCTATATATAGAGGATTGGAAAGTGGAGTGGCTTTACCCCACTGACAGCAGCAGTATACGACGCGTAGAGTTTCTGTATTTTAGCAATAATTAATCAGAAATCAGTAATCAAAGATGAGTGTTTTTCTACCAAAGACTGTAAAGAATTTAATCATGTGTTCATATGAGATCTAATCTGTGTTCTTGCGAGGGGAATAAAATAGATAGAGAGTGGGTAGTACACTTGTCGGTGAGATTTCTTTTATTGGAAGATTTCCATAAAACCACCTCAAATTTAGTTTATTTCCGAAAGTCGACCCTTTTTTTGAATATATAAGATGCATCCCATTTCTTTAAGAAAATCACAACTAGGGTTTGTCTAGATATTCAATACGAGATGTAGTGACTCTAACCTATGAAACCGGGCAAAAGACCCTAAAGCTGAAAAAAAATGTGCTTGATTATATTGTATTTTTTGAATACTATATTAACAAATTTTAAATATATAATGGATAAATGAGAGATTTGTAATAAAAATGAAAATACAACATTTTGTGCCCCCTCTATTTTGGAGGAAGAGTATAACTTTCCCTATGTCAATTTGAGACTACTCCATACTCCATTAATAAAAAGTACTTCATAGAAACTTGTACTCAGTTCTTGTTTGGCCCAACTATTTATATAGACATTATCAAGACATTTTTATTGAGAAAGAGGGTAAGACAAAAATATGTTTAGTGAAATAAATTTTTATTATGGATGAATGTGTTTGATATGACATCTACTTTGTGCAAATAATAATAAAGAATTTTTTTTGGGTAATATAATAATAAAGAATTTCAAACAAATATTTCTTGGCCCATATTTCAAGGGTTCATTAATATTTTCTTTCAAAAAACCACATTATCACTAAAATTTTATTCTAATATTTTTAAGTGAATTCGTGTTGTTTTGGTATCCTTGTCCCTTCAAGTGAAAATTTTGATAAATTTGAATCTAAGGTAATTTTGGATGTATTTCTTTTGAATACCTATAAAACTTAGGTCCGGTTCAACAGAAGTGTCATTGATTAAAATGTATTATAATAACTTAATAGTAATAATTAGGTTTGTTTGAATTCCCAAAGATAATACATTAAATTACATTTTCTTGCATTATTTCAAGAATCAAAACAAACCCTTAGTATTTTTGGTGTCAATATGCATTGTTTAATATTGTCTATCCAAAAGAGACCCTTGGGTTTTTTACCAAAAAAAACTGGTGTTTTAAGAATAAAACCCTATAATTTTGAGTGTTTTTTGTAAGTTCCCTTCTTTGTTTTGAGCCCCTACCGACGAGCATGTGCAACAACTTGGAATCTCTCTTTATGTAGGGACTTTTGATGCAAAACCAACCTGTCACAATTGACAATTAAAAGATAACTAAAACTTTGTTGTTTGTCGGCATATATGATAATAAAATTTGTCTATGCTATGTTGTATTGGTGACAGTTGTACATTACTCCCTCTTCCCCTGAGATCGAAATCTTGAGCTTCAGAAGCCATTTTTCGAATGCCCAACTCAATGCACAGATCGCCTATATGAGAACACCAACCTGAAATTCTTGGTTTGCTTCAGTAACAGAGGTGTAACAAACTACTCAGTAACAACAAAATTCACATGGGTATACTAAAAATTGCACTAAACTGCACACTTAACTTGCTTACCATGAGTATACTAAAAATTGCACTACATTCACATGGATATACTAAAAATTGCACCAAAGTGCACACTTAACTTGCTTACCATGAGTTCTCAATATGTGTAATTGGATGAGTTGGGTAGAAAGCATTGTAACAGAAACGTGACTTCTCCCAAATCGCCAAGATCAGAACTTGAGAGCATCTTTTGTCATTTGGAGAGCGCCTTCATAGGTTTGATTCCCGCCAATGAAGCCACTCATGTGGACAAACACGCAGCCAGGGATCCCGGTTTCCTTGGATAACTTTTTATTTCTCAAGCCTCTCCAGGGCTTTGGAAGAGCCTTCCTACACTTAAAACGATCCGGGGCTACTCCAACAGCTTGTACTCTCCACTCTTTGCTTTTGTCATCCTGCATGATGTATATCCACACACCGTTTTCTCAGAAGGACTAAAATCTTATTTCCGTGCAGTGAAGAAAATGAGAGAGTCATTACCTGATAAAGAACGAATTTGATGGGAGGATAAATCTTCATTTCCTCCTCAAGCTCATAAAGATGAAGCTTCCATACCATCTTTCAAGGACATGCAATATTTTACCAAATAATACAAATTAATAAGCTTAATTCTAGTTATGATCTGTAAATTATACCACACCACATAATATTTCAAATGCACATAAGCTAACATTGCAGCTGAGATGATAAGAGATATGCAAGAGAACATGAAATTTTCACTTACAGGGGAAAGTGATTCCAGGACAACAATCTCTCCACTAGGATCGACCTCCTTTCTTGCTGAAAAACACTTCATGGCAATAGATCGAGCTGGCAGCCATGATTTTATATGAAATCTGACGGTCTGGAAAAAAATAAGGATGTATGAAACCCAAAAAATAGACAACAGTAACTGACCAACTAATGATTGCATTTGCAAGCAAATATAATTAAAGAAGCTTTATCATAGCAATATGCGAGTGCAGAGAATCTCACTTCTAAGAATTCACCGCCAGCCAGATTCATGGCTCTTTGAAAAGCTTCATTTTCCTTCTCAGGAGACTGATCGGGATCAGTCCAATCCAAGTTCAACCTTCCCACTCTCGAGAATAAGTGTGTGTTGTTGACATATCTAGGAGGCTGGTCAGAGTCATGCTGATTGATTCCATTGTCAACAGCATCAATTGCCTATATCAGATTGAGCAACATCATTAGAAGCAGTATAAGATACTGAATATTAATCAATCAAGGCTTTGCACTAATACTGAATGACCCATGAAAATAAGGGGTAAATGCAGGCCATATAATCAGAGATTCAACATCTAACTAGAAGTTCAAGGCCAATGGACATTGCTATTTGAGAAGACAAATAGTTGGAGTATAAGACAGACTCAGTTTCTGAATACCATCTCATTTGTTATTCAACTAATTGGAAAAGCAAACAAGCAAGAAACTCAAAAAGCCTTCACAGGAAGTTAGCAGAAAAAAGGGCAAGAAATTTACTAATAAGAATTTTATACCTCCATGAAGCTTCTGTAGATAGCTCTGAACAATCTAAAGACATCAGGGTTCCACTGAGCAGACTGCAGCTCCTTTGCAATTATCTCCATTCCATAATGCTAAGGGAGTACAGGAATTTTAGCAAGCAGATCAACTCATTAGTTATCTACTGTACAACATTGGCACATAGGCAATACTGCAATTTGGAATAGTAAACCAAGAATCATATGTCAAAAAAACCATACCTTATAAATAAGACCAGCACTGCTAAGCTTAGTAGAGAAGCCATGGCCAAAAACCTTCTCAAAACCCTCCTGATGGTGATCGAACCGGCACCTGAATGGATTGTACACTCCTCCTACATCTAGCACCGCATCC
Organism: Rheum nobile; assembly: GCA_027886185.1. Lineage (NCBI taxonomy): Eukaryota > Viridiplantae > Streptophyta > Magnoliopsida > Caryophyllales > Polygonaceae > Rheum > Rheum nobile. The sequence continues at coordinate 400,352 of WOAB01000066.1, forward strand.
ATCGTTTCCAACACCTTATAAACCACAAACCAAAACCTCTAAACTTTTCCAGTTTCCTAAAAAATTCTAGATGCATCTGGTAAAACAACGCTAAGGAGATGAAATATGTAGAACCTGAGGATCGCGAGTTCGAACGATTTCTGCGCCGGAGAAGTCGTCGGTGAGGCCAATCATGAAGCAAGCGAGCGCTTCGTCGCAGTGGAAGCTGCCATTGTGAGTGCCTACACGCTTGACGGCGGAAGCTGCGGTGGAATTGACGGAGAAGGAGCGAACTCCGGCGGTTGCGGCAGCCAAGCGAAGGAGATGGAAACGAAGACGAAGAGATGAAGGGAAGATGAAGACGAAGAGTTTCTGGTTCAGCAAGTTGAAACCCTTCGCCGCCCCAAACATGGCGCACGTTATGATAAATTCCGTTCGGCGCGTCTGTTAACCAATTTGTGTATTTGAGATTACTCCATACTCCATTACAAAAAAAAAATACTTTTTTGCCAAACAAGGCCATTTAACTGAGGGCACGGTTCGGGTGAAAAAGCCTCTTAAGATACAAAATACGAAAGAATTTGAGCCGTCCACGCTGGCGAGATCTACAGCGTGAGAGAATAGGAAAAAATAACACACGCGCGCTCACTTTGTTATTCGTTCGTCTTCAAATACACTTTATGTTTATATGTTTGCACTTTACGTTTATGTTCTTGCACTTTATTTATGTTCGCTTGCACTTAGTGTTTATTTGCTTGTACTTTATGTTTTTTTGCTTGCACTTTTGTTTATCTGGTTGCACGTTGTGTATATTCGCATGGAGTGTGTCATTACACCCGCTTTAGTATGTTTGCTTGTACTTTGTGTTTATTTTCTTGCACTTTGTTTTGTTTTTCTTGCACTTTTTTCTTATATGCTTGCACTTTTGTTTATTAGTTTGCACATCGTGTATATTTGAATGTACATTGTGTTTATTCGCTTGCACTTTGTATTTTTTTACTTGCACTTTTTTCTTATATGCTTGCACTTTATGTTTTCATTGAACATTTATTTATTCTGCTTGCACATTGTGTATATTCGAATGCACATTGTATTTGCTTGTACTTTGTGTTTATTTTCTTGCACTTTGTGTTGATTTGCTTGCACTTTATGTTTTCTTATTGCACTTTTTTCTTATAGGCTTGCACTTTAGGTTCAAGAGATTAAATAACAGAAAGTACAAGCCAATAGAAAGAAAGTGCATGAGAATACGAAGTAAAGTGCAAACAAGTGAACATAAAGTGCATCAGAATAATGAATAAGTGCAAGCGAAATGACGAAAGTGCAAGCCCATAGGAAGAAAGTACATGTAAATACAGAGCAAAGTGCAAGCAAGTGAACAGAAAATACAAGCAAATATGAGATTAAAAAATATTTAAAATGCAAGCAAGCGAACAGAAAGTGCATCACAATAATGAATAAGTGCAAGCGAATAGAACGAAAGTGCAAGCTGTTAAACAGACGTGCAAGTGGTTAAAGAGGAAGTGCGAAATGACGAAAGTGCAAGCCCATAGGAAGAAAGTGCATGTAAATACAGAGCAAAGTGCAAACAAGTGAACAGAAAGTGCAAGCAAATATGAGATTAAAAAATATTTAAAATGCAAGCAAGCGAACAGAAAGTGCATCACAACAATGAATAAGTGCAAGCGAATAGAACGAAAGTGCAAGCTGTTAAACAGACGTGCAAGTGGTTAAAGAGGAAGTGCAAATGAATAAAAAAGGTGTAAGGGATTAAACAACATAAAAGTGCAAGCCAATAGGAAGAAAGTGTATGGGAATACAAAGTAAAGTGCAAGCAAGTGAACAGAAAGTGCAAACAAATATGAGATTAACAAATATTTAAAATGCAAGCAAGCGAACAAAAAGTGTTTCAGAATAATGAATAAGTGCAAGCGAATAGAATGAAAGTGCAAGTTGTTAAAGAGGAAGTGCAAATGAATTAAAAAAAGTACAAGAAATTAAACAACAAAAAAGTGCAAGCCAATATGAAAAAAGTGCATGGAAATACAGAGGTCAGTGCAAGCAAGTGAAAAAGAAAGTGCAAGCAAGTGAAAAAAAGAAGGCTGGAGTGAAAAAAATAAATTAAAAAGCGTGAAAAGCTGGAGCGAAAAAAAAAAGCGCGTGTCAATGAAAAAAGCTGAAGCAAATCGGACGGTGTGCAAACTTTCGTATTTTGTACGTTAAGGGGCTTTCTCACATGACACTTTCCCTTTAACTAATATCTTTATTCTCCTAAAAAAAAAACTAATATCTTTATTTCCTTAAAAAAAACTAATATCTTTATTTTAAATTTCTTCCCTCTCAATTTTAAATTAAAGTGACACAAATTTCAAAATTTCAAAATAACTTTTTCAACAAAACATACATTGTAAATGATAATGGCTTTATAAATTGCTTTGCCAAACAAGGCCCAAGTAAATTTGTGTTAGTTCGGTATTTTTTCAATTTATTTTTTATGAGGAAATAATTCAAATTTGATAATTTGAGAGAATGAGATATTCAGTAGTTAGATAAACCAATATGAAAATATAATATAAGAACGTTCGATAAAGAGAAATAAACAAATCAAAATTGAAGCATTGACGATTCAGAATTAGGGTGAAAATGCAAGTAAGTAGAAACTAACGCAATGTTGCATAACAGGTTAGAAGAAGGACTCTATCATTAAAAAGTGTGGCAAAACTTCCAGATAAGGTTATCGGGATCCTAGAATTGAATCGTGAATGCTCTTTCGGATCAGATGATGAATTCGGATAAAAAATTGCTAATGTAGATAAATCATTTTTTGTGTGTAAATAAATAGATAAAGTAGAAAACAACAACAACATTGTCTATGAGAAGCTTCTAAATGCAGTGAGTAATGGGCCTTTTCATACCTATTTGGGCCGATCTCGGTGCGACGATCCAGGTCCATAGAGCTTCACCTTTCCAAGTCTATTTTTGGGATACTTCTAATGTGAAAATTACAGAACAACAAAGGAACGATCAATTCAAACACAATTTACTTAAATTGGAAAGTCTATCTAAACACCCGGCAAATTATTTGCAACGAAAGATGTATAAATCTGATACTGACAACAAGGAAACAAATTACATTTTACTGATCATCTTTTGACAAGATTGTTGTTCTTCTTTTTCTTCTTCAACGAGCTTGAGTGTTATGCTTGTGAATCTCTTTAAAGCTTCGTACTCAATAGGTATTCGTTTCTTGCCCTGTAAATCAAACATGTACATTAAAAATATGTGATCCTTCTCTTCTCTATCTTCATTTCAATTAGGGTATTATGTGTTAATCTAGATTTCCTTTATACTTCTGTGCACAAAATATGTGCTTTGTGATTGATGATGTGGAGGTTTGGTGTTACAGGGGTTGGAACAGGATTAAGTTGGCTTCTAAAATGTCCAATCCGGTGGCGACAACAAGTGCCAATGATGATGCCAAATCAGCGAAGATGCCAACAGATAGTCACTCTCAAGGTTATTTATATCTCAATGTCGTATGTACGCTCATACGTTTATGCTCTCATTGATAAGGTTTGGATATAAGAAAACTGATAAGCACACTCACACCCATTTGTCTAAGTGTCAACTGGACTAAGTCTATTGCACTTGCAAGGCGAGTTGGAATATAAGTCCATCCCACATCATCAATGCCTAGTATGCTTATGTACTGAGTCTATCGTGCATGTTTTGCATTGCGCGCACTATGATTTGACATTTTCGTACGTAAACAATTTAGTTTCATGCGGGTATGTCCTTTTACGGAACAGGAGAAGCCAGTGGACCACTTGAGAGAACAGGGACAAGGGTAAGACATGCAGTAAAAACAATATTCATCTCGTACATGTGCATATATACATGCCTTTAAAACTGGAGTTTGAATAATGTTGTTGTGTTAATGTATAGGTATTCACTTGGAACACAGATACATATGGATTTGGTCCTAGAAACACAAGCATGTACCCGTCACATCCATGGGTTCTTGCTCTTCTTCCCAATGGTGAAGCTTTGGGTGTTCTTGCGGATACAATTAGGCGTTGTGAGAGATCATCATACCGACAGGCAATGTGCTCCAGAAGCTACGTGCAGCGTTAGTCGTTAGCTATCATAATGCGCTGAACAGAGGGTTGCCAAAGTTGTGCCTAATGAGAAGCGGTGAAGCCATCCCATTGTGCAGAGCGATTGCCCTAGCAACAAATTAGGTATGTGCTAGTCCAAATGGATGAGGCGCATTTCTCACCATCACTTCCTGTCGGGTGACCATCTCGTTCTGCCACTCGTCATCAGTCATGGTCCAGATGGTATTGAGCCAGGACTGCCGATTCTCAACATGTTTTGGCCATTGGTCTTGAATGTATGGTCCTTATTTAGGTGGAATAACTTGAACATGAAAGTGTGTATGATGTTCGGGCCATTCCACCGAGTGCCTTAGAAACAAAATAGGTATGTGCTAGTCCAAATGGGTGAGGCGCAGTTCTCAGCATCACTTCCTGGCGCGTGACCATCTCGTTCTGCCACTCGTCATCTGTCATGGTCCAGATGGTATTAAGTCAGGACTGTCGGATTCTCAACATGTTTTGATCATTCGTCTTGAATGTATGGTCCTTATTCAGGATGTTCGGGTTATTCCACCTGAATAAGGACCATACATTCAAGAACAATGATCAAAACATGTTGAGATTCGGGCAGTCCTGACTCAATACCATCAAGACCATGACAGATGACGAGTGGCAAAACGAGATTGTCACGCGCCGGGAAGTGATGGTCAGCATTGCGCCTCACCCATTTGGACTAGCACATACCTATTTTGTTGCTAAGGCACTCAGTAGAATGGCCCGAACATCATACACATTTTCACGTTCAAGTTATTCCACCTGAATCAGGACCATACATTCAAGACGAATGACCAAAACATGCTGAGAATCGACAGTCCTGGCTCAATACCATCAGGACCATGACATATGAGGAGTGGCAGAACGAGATGGTCACGCTTCAGGAAGTGATGGTGAGAACTGCGCCTCACACATTTGGACTACCACAGACCTATTTTGTTGCTAAGGCACAACATTTTGCCACCTGCTGTTCAGCAAATTATGATAGCTAACGCTGCACGTAGCTCCTGGAGCGAGCACGATGTAAAGGGCTGTTGCCTCGCCTGAACGTGGTCTAGCCGCTGCTTATGCTGAAGCTTCACTACACTAATACATAATATAATAATATATGCTAATGCCTATTGTTTATGGGCCACGAGCATGTGCTATGTTTGATGCAAAACCAACCTGTCTAAGACAATTTGAACGTAACTAATACATTGTTGTTTGTCGGCATATCCAATAATTATTGTGTCTATGTTGTATAGTATTGGTGACAGTTGAAAATTACTCCCTTGAGCTTCAGAAGCAATTTTCCGATTGCCCAACTCTAAGCTCAATGCAGAGGTTGAGAAATGAATGTCAAAACAAAGCAGCATTGGTGCTCTTGATGAATAATGGTGTAACAAACTACTAATCAGTAACAACAAAATTCATCAGGGACAACTATTCTGAACAAAGTTGCCACTAAACTGCAAAACTGCTTAAAATGAGTTCTCAATGTGTAATGTTACCGCGGATGAGTTGGGTAAAAAACAATGCAACTGTGATGTGACTTTTCACCCAAATTGCCAAGATTAGAACTTCACAGCAGCTTTTGCCATTTGAAGAGCGCCTTCGTAGGTTTGATTTCCACCAATGAAGCCACTCATGTGAACAAACACACAACCAGGAATCCCGGATTCCTTGGATAGCTCGTCATCTCTCACGCCTCTCCATGGCTGCGGAAGAGCCTTCCTACTCTCAAAACGATCCGGGGCTACTCCAACAGCTTGCACTCTCCACCCTTTGCTTCTGTCATCCTGCATGATGTATATATATACAATCACTGTTTGCTCAGAATGGCTTAAATCTTGTTTCCGTGCAGCAAAGAAAATGAGAGATCATTACCAGATAAAGGACGTATTTGACGGGAGGATCACTCTTCATTTCCTCCTCGATCTCAAAAAGATGAAGCTTCCACTGCATAGAAGTTGAAAATGTAGAAGGGGGATTTCTTAGACAAACTTGATGAGCCGATCTCAAGAATAAGCAATGTTTTACCACGAAAAAGAATAAATTAAATCCTAGTTATGATCTTACACCCAGCTGAGATGATAATAGATTTACAGGAGAACATGAGATTTTCACTTACAGGGCAAAATGGTTCCAGGACAACAATCTCTCCACTAGGATCAACCTCCTTTCTCGCTGAGAAACACTTCATAACAATGGATCGAGCTGGCAGCCATGATTTTACGTGAAATCTGACACTCTGAAAACAAAAGAGACAGTATAAAGACCAAAATGAATAGACAACAGCAACTGACCAACTAATGATTGCATTTTGCAAGCAAAAATGATAAAAGAAGCCTTATAATAGCAATGGATTATATGGAAAGATGAATAAATGCATCGAATAATAATATAATTATGCTAGAGCAAATATGGGAGTGCAAAGAATCTCACGTCTAAGAATTCGCCACCAGCCAGATTCATGGCTCTTTGAAAAGCTTCATTCTCCTTCTCAGGAGACTGATCAGAATCAGTCCAATCCAAGTTCAACCTTCCTACTCTTGAGGATAAGTGTGTGTTGTTGACATATCTAGGAGGCTGGTCAGTGTCATACTGATTGATTCCATTGTCAACAGCATCAATCGCCTGTATCCATAGGGAACCACATCAATTATAAGCAATAAAGGATACTGAGCATGAACCAATCAAGCTTCGCATTTGGACCAATGACCCGTGAAAATGGGAGGCAAATGACAACCACTATACATTCAGAGATTCAGTATCTAACTAGAAACTCTAGCCCAAGTGCATTGCTATTTGAGAAGACACAACAGTTGGAGTATTAGCAACTGGTGAAATCTCTCCTAAGACAGACAGTTTCTGAATCCCATCTACCACTCCAAATTCTAAAATTCATTATATCAGAAAAAGAAACAAGCAAGAAACTCAAATAGCCCTCAAAGGAATATAATGGGAAAAAGGGGGGAAATTGATACCTCCATGAAGCTTTTGTAGATAGATATGAACAATCTAAAGACATCAGGGTGTCCATCATCAGCCTGCAGCTCCTTTGCAATTATCTCCATTCCAAAATGCTAAGGAACCCAGAAACACAAAGAGGAGTATCAGTACAGGAATTTGAGCAAGCATATCAACTCATAAGTTAACTACTGTATAACATTGGCACATAGGCAATATTGCAATTCCGACAAGTAAACCAAGAATTATTTTAAGAAAACGATACCTTATAGATAAGACCAGCACTGCTAAGCTTAGTAGAGAAGCCATGGCCAAAAACCTCCTCAAAACCCTTCTGATGGTGATCGAACCGGTATCTGCTCGGATCGTACACTCCTCCTACATCTAGCACCGCATCCAGCGTTTCCAACACCTTATAAACCACAAACCAAAACCCCAAAATTTATCCAAAAATTCTAGATGCATCCGGTAAAACAACGCTAAAGAAATAAAACATTTGCTTTTTCAGGAGGAAAAGATTGAACCTGCGGATCGCGACTTCGGACGATTTCTGCGCCGGAGAACTTATCGGTGAGGCGAATCATGAAGCAACCGAGCGCTTCGTCGCAGTGGAAGCTGCCATTGTGAGTTCCTACACGCTTGACGGCGGAAGCTGCGGTGGAATCGGCAGATAAGGAGCGAACTCCGGCGGTAACGGAAGCCATGCGAGGGAGATGGAAACGGAGTGAAAGAGAGGAAGGGAAGGTGAAGACAAAGAGCTTCTGGTTCAGCAAGTTCAAACCCTTCGCCGCCCCAAACAACATAGCGCACTTGTATAAACCTCTCTCGCTTTTGATTTTCAGCTTCGCGAGCTCAGCGCAACGAGGAGAAAATCGAAGCGACGCCGTTTTAACTTCCCTCTAAACGCCGTCGTTTCGCTTCTGGTTGTTGCTAAATTTCGACAATCATTTCCATCCATCCAGTTTTGCAAAGAGATTTTGCTGGTTGCCATGTCAGGAGCCTTAACCCCCGATATGACCATGGCTCTCAATCATTCCCTCCCGCCGGCGACCTTCCGATTCCCGGCGACTATCAGATTCGCCGGCCAATTCGCTGCGAAGTCGGCGGTGTTAGTTAGATGCGCAGCAGAAGGAAATGGAGAGAGCGGGAAACTGAAAGGCGCGCTGTCGAATTTGGTGGGAGAGAGCGTGGAGGAGCTTCTCAACAGGGAAGAGAACAAGGAGTTGCTGGATAAGCTGAACGCCGCAAGCGAGAGAGTGGAGAAGGCGAGGAATGAGCTCGCCGAAATTGAGAGGCAAGAGATGGAAGCCAAAGTGATGAAGGAGTACATACAGAAGATGGAAGCCAGAGCCGCCGAGGTAAACCTCGAAACTCCATTTCCGGAAGATGCTGTTAAACACTACGGAAATTGCTTTGAATGATTTGATTTGATGTGATTGATAGGGTTGAAATTTTTGCTCAATTTCAAGATTGCAGAGTGCCAGAGGGAAGTTGAGGAGGCAAGAGCCATGGTTGAAGAAGCTGAGCTCTCACTGTCAATGGGAGCTGATGTTGGATTCGCCGCCGGCGGTGAAATTGGCAAAGATGCAGAGAGATTGGAGTCTGTAAAAGCAGCATCAATCTCGGCATTGGTCGGATCCGTCGCGAGCCTCCCGATTGCCCTAGTGCACGCGAACGATCTTCCGCAGCTGCTGCTCCCTCTTTCGATCACCTTTGCTAGCTGCGCTCTGTTCGGAGTCACATTCCGGTATGCAGTCAGAAGAGATCTTGATAACTTTCAGCTCAAGACAGGGACATCAGCTGCTTTCGGATTTGTTAAAGGTATATCAAAGATTTCTCAAGTCATGCTATGAATGTCAAATTATTCTGATTTTTGAAAGGTTTTCAGGTCTTGCTACATTGAATGGTGGACCGCCTCTCGAGCTCAACACGGAGAGCTTGGTTTCACATGCCATTAGTGGGGCGTTGCTCGTGTCTCAGGAACTCGTCGTGTTCCTGTTTGCTGCGGTTGGTCTTGATCTGTGCTTTAAGCTGAGGCTTTTGAGTCCTTTCCCTATCAGAAGTTCTAGTGCAGAGACTAACCAAAGATGACTCTGTGTAGCATGTTGCTAATTTCAGGCTGTAATTTGGCACATATTCATGTGCAACTTAGCCCCAGTATGATGCACATATAAAGGAATGAATGAGGATGTGTCATATTTAAATTCTATAGTACTATATAGTATTTATTTGCTCATCTCATCTGCATCAACATATTATCCTCTTATCATATTCAACATATGTTCCGGAGTTGGTGAATAGTCTAAAGAGACAATTCTTTTTTCAATTGCTACAGAAAGTGTAAGGACTTTTTGTTATGGGCAAATAGCACAAATGTACACCCAAGTAGAAAACAAAAGGCCGAAAAACCGCGCACTCCTTTTTTTTTTACCTTGCACTCTATCCTGGGCTGCACATCGTGCAGCCTAGAAAATCCGATTTTCTTGGACTGTACGTCGTGCCGTCCAAGATGGGTTCATTTTTTTTTTTTTTAAAGTATGATTTATTCTGAATTTTAAAAAAACCGGTTCACTGAACCGGATTTTTGTGGGAAAAAGAGTTTCTGGCTCGTTTATCTGGGCGGTAACAGGTGCCGTCTAAAAGGGTACCTTTGGGCTGCACTAGGTGCCGTCCACGAGGGTACCTATGAGATGGGACTGTCGGTTGAGTTTGTATACCCCTTTGTGAGGGTGCTTTCGATACGATACAATCATATGTTATATACTATAAGATATAATGATATGTTATATAATTATAGGATATAATCATATGTTATAACTATAGGATATAATTATATGTTATACTATAGGATATAACGATATGTTATATAACTATAGGATATAACGAACTATAATCATATGTTACAACGAACTATAGGATATAATCATATGTTATATAACTATAGGATATAACCATATGTTATATAATATAGGATATAATCATATGTTATATAACTATAGGACATGGTTATATGTTATATAACTATAGAATATAAATAAGATATGACTATATGTTATATAACTATAGGATATAATCATATGTTATATAACTTTAGGATATAATCATATGTTATAAAACTTTAGGATATAATCATATGTTATATAACTATAGGATATAATCATATGTGATATAACTATAGGATATAATCATATGTTATATAACTATATGATATAATCATATGTTATATAATTATAGGATATAATCATATGTTATAACTATATGATATAATCATATGTTATATAACTATAGGATATAATGATATGTTATATAATTATAGGATATAATCATATAAAATACTATAGTATATAATGAAATACTATAGTATATAAGTGTAACTATATGAAATATAATGAAATACTATAGTATATAAGTATAACTATATGAAGTATAATGAAATACTATAATATATAATGAAATACTATAGTATATAAGTGTAACTTATTAAATATAATAAAATACCGCCCAAGATTAGTGTAACTATATGCAATACTATAGTATTTTCATTATATACTATAGTATTTCATTATATTTCATATAGTTACACTTATATACTATAGTATTTCATTATATTTCATATAGTTATACTAATTTATTATAGTATTTTCATTATATACTATAGTATTTCATTATATTTCATATAGTTATACTTATATACTATAGTATTTCATTATATTTCATATAGTTATACTTATATACTATAATATTTCATTATATAGTTACACTTATATACTATAGTATTTCATTATATAATGAAATACTATAGTGTATAATGAAATACTATGGTATATAAGTGTAACTATATTAAATATAATGAAATACTATAGTATATAAGTATATCACATGAAATATAAAGGAAAACTATAGTATATAAGTATATTCACATGAAATATAATGAAATACTATAGTATATAATGAAAATACTATAGTATATAAGTATAACTATATGAAATACTATAGTATATTAGTATATTCACATGAAATATAAATGAAAACTATAGTATATAAGTATATCACATGAAATAATTTTAGCAAGTGATTTTGTGTTTTCTTGTTGATTGTTTCTAAAATGTTGGACTATATGCACACTACAATTAGAAAATAAGTTATAATTATATCAATTTGTTTACTATTTCCTTAGCGATAAGTGTTATTTTAATTTTTAATTTTTGTTACGAAATGATTGTTATTTTAAAATTTATTAATAAATTACGAGATATGTTAATATAAATTGTATTATATTGACATTTTTTATATAAATTATTTTTATTTATTGGTAAAAAATGAGATGAATAATTACTAAATTATAAATATTAGAAAAAATTATGGTATTTAGATTAATAATTGTAGTCTTTAATAGTAGTTATATTAAATATTAAAATAATAAGCATTATTAAAGAAATTGAGTATTTTAAAATCGTCCATGTAACTAAAGAGTCCGGAGAATTGAACTTCGTTGCTCATCAGATTGCGAGATCTCAACATCATTTGAGCAATCGTTTTTGTTTTGTTTCTTTCTTCCCGCAAGATTTGTGATATTGCTCTTACGTATAAATATGGGTTTGGTTCGTTAAGTTTGTACGTGCTCTTGTTGGTACAACGTATAAAAACGATTTATTTTTATATTTGTACAGCATACAAAATTACCCATCTAGGCGGCACCTATTGCCGCCCATGTACAAATTTTGAACTTGGTTTGGGGGCAATTATTCTCGCCCATGTTCAAAATTTGAACTTTATTTGGGCGGCAATAAGTACCGCCCATACTTAAACCGAGTTGATTTTTTTTTAAAATAATATGAAAATCCTAAACCGGGTTAAAAAAAATTATGGGCGGCACGTCGTGCAGCCCATGAATTAGACCGGATTTTTGGGGTCTTTTCTGGGCTGCACTACGTGCCGCCCAAGATGGAGTGCAAGGTAAAAAAAAAAAGGGAGTACGCGGTTTTTCGCCGAAACAAATTGCCATACCCACGCAAAACGCTCCCAAACTTATGAAAACCTAACCCCCCTGCCGCCAGCCCCCACCCCTAACCCCTAATGCTTCATTAACCGATCTAATCTCAAGAACCCCGAACCCACACCCTTGGTCGCGTATCATGCCTAGCCTTGGTCGCCGCTTGATCCGAAGCCTCACCCACACCATCGAACCCTGCCATGCCGTGGCCTCCTCGTGCCCAGTGAGCCGCTCTTTCCGACCCTCCTGAGCCCAGATCCGTACACCAACATCAGATCTGACGAACCCTGTTGTGCGCGCGATCCAGTCCGTGCTCTAGCGGGAGTGCTTCTCGCCACCGCCTCCGACGACTAAACCGCCCGCACCTGACCACTATCCCCCTCCTCCGGCGGTGACCCCCCCTTCACCGCTTACCAGGAATTCCAAGGCCTCGAACAGGAAATCTCCGACCTCTCCTTCTCCTCCGACTCTCGGTACCTCGCCACTGCATCCATCGATAACACGGTTCGGGTCTGAACAAACCTCTGGTGTGGACGACAAGCTAGATGGGTTGGAGTTGTGCTTCCGCCGCTTTCTCCGGCCGCCGCGTCTACTCCAGATCTCGCCTCTCCTCCGCGTTTCTTGCGCCCCCAAGGTCGTTGCGGTCCGTGCTCTGGCGGGAAGAGTTGGAGATCGATGGAGATGACCAGATTCAGTTTTCAGATCCCTAGTTTTTTTTCCTTCTTTTGAACAATTGTTTTTTTATGATTTTTTTGGACCTCCAGACCCAAGTATATATTGACTATATTGAACTCCAAGAACAATTATGATGAGCGAAGCTAGAAATTTTGTTTAAATCATGAAAAAGTTAATGGTTGAGTAATCTTGTTTGAATAATCTTTCTTGGCATTTTTTGGAAAAAATGCCCCTTTGAACTATCGATCCAAATCGAAGACCCAAAATCATTTATCAATGATCTGATGATTTCAAAATTTTCCAGCACTTAGAATGAATCTCTACCCAAAAGCATATGAAAGCAGAATACTTTGTTGAACAACTGTAGTTTTTATTTATTTTTGTGTAATTTTTGGTCTTTCAGATCTTAAGTATTTTTAGAATAAGATGAATAGAAGCTCTTTGAACTATCTTTGTATATGTGATTACAAGACTCTTTGAGAAGCATTCTCTTGAATTAGGGCTTTCTCTTAGTATTTGAGTCGAGTTGAATGTTTCGGTTGAGGTCGTAGACGTGATTGTGCGGTTCTTGTGGTCTCCTTATGTCGAAGCTTTGCCCAGGGTTCTCATCGCATCTCCGTTTAAATGTCATGTTGATTGATCTCCGACGGCGCGACACTGTATTAGATTTGTTCGTTCTAACCCCTGTTAAACCATACTCTTCCCTATCCAGGTTGTCTTAAAGCCTTGTTCCGTTTTTTGCTTTTCTTTTGACTTGTTTGTTGTATTCGATTGTTCTTCATGTAGGTCTGTCCGGCCACCGAGTTTTTTCTCGGTCTCTCAATTTATCAGACATGTCTGGTATTTCGAATTCTTACCTTATCAAAAAAAAAAAAAAAAAAAAATTTGCCATACCCACGAAACGAAGATAAGCCAATAATTAATCACTGGCTTTTGCGAGTAAGAAATTTCTATAAATAATTGCATGGCTTGCTTCATGTAACGAGTAGTAGCACGTTAGAAGCTACTCCTGATACGAAGGATCTTTAAAACAAAACTTTTAATTATATACGAAGGAGTAGTCACATTCCAAACACGAACAATGAAAAACTTTGCAATACCCAAAACTGTCACATTGTAGCTCATTGGTTAGCCAGATTATTGGACAGGAACAATCTGAGGCAAACCAAAGAGGTAATCGAAACGAAACAGCACAACCAAGCCACTTTACCCCAAATACCAAAGTTAGGTCATTTTGAACCTCTGCCACATTAACGTTTTTGTTATGAAAATAATAAAAAACCATAAACCACCCTGTACTAGAATTTACAGCAACCTGACTTCCTGTCCAAGAATTATTTGACTTGTAAAGTATCTTTCAGCGCAAAACTGAGGGGAGTGCAAGCTTATTCCACCTGTGAACCAACAGATGGAGGAGGAAGAAGAAACATCACCTTCCTCTGTTCCTTTGGTTACCTTGTGGAAGGAGCTGAAATGGACTACGAGAAGAAAACCCTTCTTTGAGAATGAGATGGGAGCACCAAGACCGAAAACAAGAATGGAGCAAATGTTGCTTCTTTCCTATCTACGGGAAACATATGTTTGCTAAGGATCAAGAAAACAAGTAACGGATTAGCTAAGCTCGTGTTTCAAGCAAGTGCAAAGAAAATTAAGGACGAGCAGGTCGAAATGTCATTTGTTACCTTATTTACATTATATTTTCTCTGTACAAGGAAACTCACGTCTTAAGCAAACCCTTCTACCTTGTCGCTGTCTCCTTCCCGACCAGAGATAGCATTTAGCTGTTGCTGCAACTGCAAGAATAAAAATGAAAAGAAAATTTGATGCAGTGAAATGATTGCTGATATGTATATGGTTTTTATTAGTGTGCGCCCATAAACACACTCTAAAAACTCCATTTTTAACAATAATTTTTGTAGTCATTAATTTAATTTCTTTGCTTGGGGTTTATCTATTCTCTTTTAGGGAATATTTTGGAGATATTTTTCTATTTTAACTTGTTAGCTTGTGCCCATGGACACACACTAGAAAAAATATCCGTATATTAGTTTATTATTGCAGAACTACAGCTGATGAGGGCACATGCAGAAATGGAACTCCAGTCTCCAGAGCAAGTGTTCTTTTCAAATCCCATCTCAAGCACTGCTTCATTATTAAGACCCCTGACACATTTTCACCTCCACTCCTTTCTCAGTAAACGATTAAGTTGACATGACACTATTTTGTTGGTGGAACCATGGATGTTATAGAATTTTGAATACACATCTCCCTTTGTTGAACTCAGCGGCTTTTACACAAGCTTTTGCTGGAACAGGTCCAAGTAAGCATAATCATAGGCTATATTGTAGTGACTGACATAGACAAATTAGGTCATAACCTTGAGAATGAGGGCCTGGTTGGGATACACAGACTCAATTTCGGCCCTTGAATTTCTTTAACACCATAGTGGTTACGAGTTTAAGACAGACATAGCTTTGTACAAAAGAATGAATACACAGATCGCCCATGCTATCGGTCATGACGTTGGGGTGGGGTGGGGAGGGGAGGGGAGGGGAGGGGAGGGGTGGGGGGGGGGCAGCTTGTATTCTTATGAGAACTGATGATTTATAATCAAAGAATGGCTATTGATACCAGTGTCATTCATCTGAGTGATGCTTTTATTTTCTGTTTCCTCTTGGTATGGGGCAGCTTGTATTCTTATGAGAACTGATGATTTATAATCAAAGAATGGCTATTGATACTATTGCACATTAAATGATTCTGACCTTATTTCCATGTAAGAAAGATGGAGAATAAATTAGTATGTTTCAAAACCCTTACCCGCTGGTACTTTTTCCTTTCAGCATTCAGCTCATCAGTCAAACTGTCCATCCTGTAAGAATGAAATAATGAGAGAACTCAAGGAATCACTTTATACCAAGAGGAAACAGAAAATAAAAGCATCACTCAGATGAATGACACTGGTAAGCAACCAACCTAGCTTGAAGCTCTGATATCTTTAGGAGTAGACTTTCCCTCTCTGAAGATTCTGCCTCGATCTACCAAAAGCATATCATTAACGGAGCACAGTAGGCGTACGAAACTAAATTTATCATATCGAAAATAGATTATCTCAATCTTTCAAAAGTGTAGCTAACTGAAGATCTTCACAGTAAAAAAACAACAAAAACCATAACAAAGGCAATAGTTAAGCATGAAAATTATAGAATTAATACAGATTATAAAAACTGAAAAAATATGGTATTTTCAGAATATAAGACCAAAAGTTGGCAAAAGCAAACATTTTACATGACAGTGATCAAACTTGCCAATTCCTACGACCCCTAACCACTTCCTATCTTCTCATTTATTATGAGGGAGTTTGGGTGGAGAGAGAGCTCTACTACAGCTATTGAAACAAGGTAAGCAATGTACACAGCATTCTCAATGTAATTTACACACTATGGCAGGCAATGGTTTATAGGTCTTCCAGAGTAAGGCATTCTAATGTAGGTAGATTCTCGAATCTTTTAATAACCATGATGCCTCTCCCAATCGAAAAAACTATATGCTAGTATGATAGGCCAAGACATTAATGACCCTCAATTATGAACCACGTGCCTAGAGTAAAACAGGCGCCACTTATCTAGCAAATCTAATCTTTCCCCATGCCATACACTGTATGGAACGGAACCAAAAGCCTCAAGCATTACTGGTAATAATACGGAAGTTGCATTTCACAGCATAAACTCAATTTCTCAAACTCATTCTACAGTGTACGACCAACCGTAACAAACGAGCAGGCCAAACAAGAAAATAATTCTGAATACACAAGCTCACAATGCCAACCATATAAAATCTGTCACCACTAGCCTATTTTCTGCTAAAGAGACAAACATAATAGAACTTACATTTCCATTTTCAGCACTGTAATTTGATTGAACTGGTGGTATTTTTCCATTCTGTGGAGCTGGAAAGGAGAACAACTGATGTTATTGAATTTAAGTGGTGGAGCATAGGCAAACTACCAAAGGATGCATGCTAAACACTCACCATCATATACCTCCGCCGAAGGCAAGTTGGCAACCAAACTAAGAATGAGTTCCTGAATAATTTGACGGGAACCACAATTAAAAAACAGAGGAGATTGACCTGCTAATATAATCTTAAACTGGATCACCATTTGATCCCACCATAATTGACACAGCTTAACCTGTTGAGCAGAGGTCTGCTGCAAAAGACTTTGGAGGTGAGGCAAGATAAGTGATGCAGGCAAACTGCCATCAGATAACTCCTTTGGCAACTGACCAGAAAGCTGAATAATTTTTTTGGAAATGGAAAAAAAAAAAATCACTGCAATAGCAGGAGCATGCAGAAAGATGAACTTATATACAAGCAAAATTGCATATATTCTCAGTCTTATCACTAGAGAAATGGAAAAACTGAGTTTGCTTATTGATGTTAAATAAAAAGAGAGGATCTAATATAATCTTTAACGCTGCACAGCGTATGTTGGGCCTGTTGGCATAAGGAATGTTTTCCAATTTTTGGTCTGACATAAGGTATAAATTCTAACATTCCCTTTGGTAGGACTGGAAATTGTTACCCAAAAAATAATTCACACTTCCAGAGTTATTTTCCTGAAAGAAAGTTCACACTTCCAGAGCTCTATTTCTATAGACACAGAAAAAAAAAATCCAATTAACCATGGATGTCAAAATTCAAGGGAAAATATGCTCCTATTGACACTTCCAAATGCTGAAAACGAGAAACATTTTCGTTGGAAAATATTTTACTAACAAGCAAACAAAGCTTAAGAGTTTGCACGTGCAAAAAAGCACATACAACCCATTTTTATTTCAAAATCAAAATTATAATTACACTGACAGCTTAACACCTTACAAAAGACAGTTGGAAATCCAAATGTTCTAGTCTATCAAACTACTTTTTGCAAGCACCAATCCGTAAACATGGATTGTTATGTATTATTCTAACAGAGCCATGAATGTCAGGAACAACTATATATGGAGTATCTTCACCAAATTAAACCAAGTATTGGTTGAATTGAAAACTAATGCAGAAGGGATTTCACATACCATCTGTTTTGCATCAGAAATCCAATCACCAACACTAGCAGACTTCCTGAGAGGCGAGCCCTGCACATTATAAAATGAGTATTTAGAGAAGCAGGTTTGGCAATTGGTATCACTTCCAGGATATGTTAGCACTGGGTCTTCCAGGTGCTAAAGAATGCATCGAATACAAAGTCACCTGCGAAGCTTGTCTTGGAAGGGCACAGGATGGAATATCCTATGATAAAAAAGTATTTGAGTAGATGTAAATATTTTCACATAACACTAGTGCCATGAGCAAAGAACCTTACTTTAATGAGATCTACATTTGCTGATGTTATTGAGAAACGTCCTTTTTGCACAAGATTAGCTTTTGATTTATCTTCTATAGAATCCCTGAATCCTGTAACCAAACATGTTACCCAACATAAGTTAGTGATTGAAAAGCACTTAATGATGACTCTCATCAACCATTATTTCCTTAGGTTCAGAAAACATATTTCAATTTCTCCCACCTCCTGAAGATTTTATTGGAGCTGACAAACTATTAGCTGAAGCTCGGTTGGATAACATTAGTGGACCGCTCAAGCTAGGTGTTTTACGCAAATCACAAGTTACTTTTGCAGCTGTTTGTTGGCTTTCGTTATCAAGCCTGCATTTCAACAATCATTGTTTATATCGGGGCTGCATTTCACCAATAAATGTGTGATTGTGTATTCTTTCTAATATGCTCACTCGACTGGCAAAGTAGCATACTTCTCTTGTCAGAAAAGGAGAACTATATTGGCCACAAACATAATATACCTAATAGTATCACAGTTCAGCATTAAGCATAAAAAAAAGAGTCGAGAAATAAAACATGATACATGAGGCAGGTTATAACATGTTCAAGAACTTTATCATGCAGGATCAGTCATTTAGTCTCTTAACAGTTTACTGCTTAATACAACTAATGCTGACCACGACAAAATCAGGAAAAGGAAATGACTTGGATCCAACAAGATGTTTGGAAGAAAAGCTTGAAAATATTAGTTACTGCTAGTATAGACTTTGATAGCAGTACAGCATGACGAGCTAGTGATTTTATAATTTAACTCCAGAATCAATAGCACTCTCCCATAAATTAGAGACATGAGACATCAATTCTATCTACCCGGAAATATGGAACTGGTCTCCAAGAACAAGCAGATTCCCTTCATAATGCCATATGACACATTTTGACATGCAGAGTAACCAGAAAAGATGGACCCATCTAGACTCATGGTTGAAATTATGACTAATTCGTTAACTCCTGTAACCCATATTATTACATATTCATGAATGTTGAAAGTTTTCAAAGATAAACTCAAAGTGTAACACAAACTGTTATAGTAAGGACGAATAACCTTTCTGTGACAAGACTCTTTTCAGATGATGAAGCCCCAAGAGAAACTCCAGGCATGAGAGGACCACTTTGAGTCTGACGACTGTTTGTAGTTTGAGCTCTTTGCTTCATTTCTCTACCCTCCATCTCTGAGGTTATTGGTGCTAACTCAATGTTTGAATCATTCACCTTAGTATTCTTTTCCTGACAGCGAGGTTCTTGCAATCCATTATCAACACTTTTCCCCTTGTTAGCTGCAATCTCAGTTTGTAGCTCACTACCAATTATTTCTCCTCTGAGGTAACATCCATACACAACAAATGGAGTTCTTACAATCAAATGAGACTAATTCAATAACTATGACAAATGAGAGTTATGACCTTTTGCAAACTGAAGATCATAGAGAAGATTACCTATTTACATTTCCATTGGTTGGAAATGATTTGTCTGAAGAAGTTCCACATTCTGATATGTCCTGCCAGCAGTGAACATCAAGATTATAAGTTAAACAAAGTTGTATCCGAAACAGCTGTACATAAAAATCCATATCCATAGAACCTTGTTGCTATTGACAGATTTTACACTTTCATCTCCTTCCCTTATTTCTGAAAATCCATCATCATCTTGCACCTAGCAAAAGCAAAAACAAAATGGAAGAATTTTAACATAAAAGAAGGTTAAAAACATAAGAGTTATAACACAATACCCTTGTCTGCAATAAATTGGTGGTAATAAATGCATTTGTACTGTGGACTGTGGCTGTCGCAACTCAAATATCTTGCAATAATCAAGTCAAAGAAAATTTAATAAATTTCAGGTCATGTTAGAAAAACATGAGAAACTCACTAATGATGCTTGCGCTTTTAAATCCTCAATATCGAAGTTCCAGGCGCTGACACCTCTTTGGTACTCACTCTGAGATACAGAGATAAGAATAAGGTAAATGTATGATATGAAGCTTAAAGTAGTATCAAAAATAGTAACAAAACTGCTGGATGTCAAGTCACATAATTACAGGTTAGATTAAAGTAATTCAGATGCACATGCTCATGTTTAGAAAATGCCCAAAGGATCCAACAGAATGCATTGGTGTATTCACGACATTCCTCAGAGCCACATCCAAATCAACTCCAGGTTTTTTTCTTCTATTTATCATGTCTGAAGCATGTTCTAGCTTCACCTTAGGGTTCATTTGGATGGGCGGCATAATGCATTTTATTGCATTGAATTAAATCTTGAGCTTTAATGCAAAATAATACATTTAAAGCATTATGCCCGCCTATACAAACAGACCCTTAGTATATTCAGGTTGTAAATGAATCAGCACCACAGCTAAAACATTTGTTCTATCTCATCCTGAAGAGAGATGCCACCAGCAGTGGCATACAAATAGATCTCAAAGCTTAAAATGGAACAGCATATCTTACAACAATTTCTTTGCCAGCTGCAATATCAGATAATACAAACTTGATATGCAGATGTGAATGTACCTGAGATATTGCCTCTTGTTCTGCTGAAGGAATTTTCTTGAGAGCAAGTGATGCAGCATCTTTAAGCTGCACAAAGGAGATCTCGTTGTAGTGAGCAACTCAGAGTGAGAAATAAAGGCATAGAGGCGAGGATTAAATGAGAAAAAATCTTTTCTCGAATTTTAGATCTACCTCGATGGCTTTCACACGATCCCATAGTGGCGGCAAGTCAGCAAATAGCTTCTTCACAGTGACTTCTGGATGTTTGGCATTCTTAAAGAAAGAATGCTTGAGTAATTTTTGAACAGTAGGCCGCTTTGTTGGATCTTTCACCAAGCACATTGCAACCATTTCTTTAAAGGACTGATCAAAACAGGGAATGTTCCAATCAGAATGTTCTTCAATCAGAAGCATTTTATTCTATAAACCAAATTTCTACATGCTAATTTGGCTATATAAGGGCTAGACTACATTTGTTTACAGAAATGGACAGCATTAAAAATATACACAACAGGTTCCATAGTTTTTGTTATACTTATCACTTATGTCTGACACTGAATGTGTGACAGAATATCATTAGAAGAAATTTATTCTTTCACTCTTCTATTCAATACAGGAACTTTTAAAGGTATACAGTTTCATGATGTATACATAATTTTCCTGGTGTGACCACAAACATGATAGTGGCGTAATGAAAACACGTGGTTCTTAGTCTGGAAGAATAAACTGTCGGAATATTGTTGATTATGAAATTGAGCAGTGTATCCCATTGCATCAAGATATTAAGAAATTTCACAGAAGTCTTCAAGACTCGAGAATCTCAATTTCAACAGCTTTACGAGAGTAGTAGGGAACTTTAAATACATATTCAATGCCATAGAAGTGTTTCAGTTAATAAATTATAATTGAGCACATATGAATCCAGCAGAAAATGTGGCTAGATGAGTATATTAACCTTTGAAAATTTCTTGTCACGGTCATAATCCAACCCTGGTGGAGCGTTCTGTATGGTCATTAGGAGTACCTGAAATGAAGAAGGAAATAAAAATAAGGGTTATGACCTTAACGGGAAGAATTTAGAACAGAGCCTTCTCGACTGCTCAAAGTCAATCACATAACCTTCATCGGAGGGTATTTAGAGAATGGTGCATGGCCATGTGCCAGTTCGAGTGCGGTTATTCCAAATGACCATATGTCTGCCCTAGATAAGGAAATCATGAACACCACTCATCAGAATATTTAAACTCATTAGTAGAATCATGGAATAAGAAGTAGAAGAAACTCAAGAAAGACTATTATTTGAAATGAATTTACAAGTTAAGCTAAACTCATAAGCACCAATTTCAAGTTCAAACCATAGCTATTGATACAAGTACACAATTTTGGAAGTAGATACATAATTTTCTCGGTGTATTAGGATGTCAAAGAGAAACCAATAAGATGTCAACATTTCAAATCCTGAGAGACCACAAAAATATTTTAGTTTAAAATTCTTACCTTCTTGTTTCCCAGTTTAACATAGAAAGACAAGGAATCTGCCACTTCCATTTGTTGCATATTTCATGTCTTTTACAGCATGGAGTAAGTAGATTTTGATAATCCAGAACTAGTTAGATAGGGGTGGGGGAAGTGTGAAGGCTTTAACTTACTTGAAGTCATATCCACTGCCTTGCTGCAATACTTCGGGTGCCATCCTGAAGATATGTATATGCATTAAAATGGTTATACCTATACATAATCGTAATACACCCAAGTAGAACTAAACGAAAATATATCGAACTCTACAATATGATGGCAGAATGGAAATTGTTCTTACCAGCAAGGTGTACCTACAAAAGTGTTTCTTGACCTCTGTCGATCCCCTTTGTCAAACATACAAGCTGTAACACCAAAATCACCAAGTTTCACGTCTCCATTACTGTCAAGCAGTATATTACCTGACTGCAATAGCATAACTTGCATAGCATAAGTTTCTCCTCAAAATACCAACCGTAAGATTAATAGTTAATATCTAGTTATATGTAATGTTCTTAATTAACTTCACCTTCACGTCACGATGAATATGACCCTGTTTATGAAGGTATTCCAAAGCTTTGAGGGTTTCTTTCAAGATTGTACAAATGGCACGCTCCTCAAATCCATCTGGGTATGCTATTTTCATAAGGTGCATACAAGAACCCTGGGCCATGAATGGCATGACAACCCATAGGTTGTGTTCCACAGCAAAAGAACAGTATGCCCTTATGACATTCGGATGATCTATCAAACTCATTGTTTGTGCCTCCCTCCTTATGTCATCCTACAAAAAATAGGTACAAACTTTACATTAGTTTTTTTTTTAAATCCTGAACTGGCAAGCACTTCAACCTTCAGCTCCCAAACAAGACTTCTATTAACGAAAATGATTTTAGTTCAGATAAATTATTCTGTGACAGGCAAAAGCTTTTAATAGAAGCTATAGTTTTTGCAGCTAGTCAACATATACATATTTAGACTTGTTTCTGTAGAAACTGCTGTGAAATCAAAAGCCACATAGTGAATTTCACCAGTGAAACCTAACACTACCCACTTAAGTCTTAACAGAGCAACACTACCAAAATCACTTTATCACGACTTTCATAGACTTTTTGAACTTCTAATCAAGCATACAAATTGTCTATTCCTTACAAGACCTGCACTTTACCAGACTCCCTTCTTGCTTTCCCATGGTTTCTTTATGATTGACATTGATGTAAAAAAACTCCAGAAATTTACACCATTTATGTCAATATTTATACCTAAAAACGTGAGACAGTGGAAGGATGTAAAAACTACAGAAATTTACACCATTCATATGAATAGAATACCTTAAAATGTGAAACAGTGAAAGGAACTTTCAAGACATCTGTTACTGAACCTCATAGTAGCAATTAGCAATAAAATATTACATGGAGTTACCATGGCAATATTGTTCCTTGTATACTCTTCACAAAATTATTTAACACACACTCAATAGTTTATGAGCTATAAGAAGTAATATTTGACATGTACAGATAGCTAAAATCATTCTGGACACGTTGAAGTTGAAATGCAAGGATAACCAAAAAAAGGCCATGAATAAGTGAAATAAGTGAGTTTAGAGGCTAAGAAGAAAGAAAATATACAGCATTCACGAGGAGACACTCAATAATCAGCTTGTGCAATCTAATAGAGAATAGAGTAAATTCCATCGACGAAACAAAAAAAAATACAACGTTTTCCAGCAGAGAGCGTTGTTCCAACGCACAGTATGTCTCATATTTCCGCAGAAACGATATCCTAATCAAAGACGATCAAAAAGCTAACATGCAGCAACAACAAACTTAGCCAATTCAACACATATATAAACCCTATCCAATTCAACTCAAATATAAACCCTAATATCCGATCACAAGCAAAATCGAAATTGCAACTCAACGACTACCAATTCGGCACGACTTAAATTCAATTAAACACGAACAAAACAAAAAAAATCATCAAAATATCAAAACTAACCAAATTGCTATTGCACCGATCAAGATCCAAGCATTTGACGGCGACAACTTCGTTAAAGGGGAGATAGATCGCCCTGTACACCGTGGCGCTCGCTCCATGGCCGACTTCTTCAAGGAGCTTGTAATCGCCATGCTTCACCGAGTAGCCCTTCGAGCCAATACCTGTCATCGGCATCGACGGCAAACTACTCTAGCGCTGCTCCGAAATCGCCAAAAATCCGCCCCAAAAAGGAATCGCTCTGTTGAATAATGGCACGAAAAAGTTCGCTGTTTAATTTTTTCTTTTGGTTTTTCTATTGTTTGATTTTCTCTTTTTAGTTTTCGGTTCGTTTTTAGTTGTTTATGGATGGGCCTTTGAGCCTTTCTGGGTTTTGCAAAGAGAGTGACGTGTCTGTTAGATGAGTTGACCTCCACAAGAGAAATCTACGGTTTAGATTCCCTTTCTGTATTACGTGTTGTGTTTTTGGTCGTCGATGGCACTACGTGGGTAACATAAAACAACCCTAATCTTTTTGGTTAAAGATAAAAAAAAAAACCTAATCTGGTACACATAAAACGGGTTCGGATTCAGAAAAATATATCAATTTTCCTTAATCAATTATGGAACACTCTTTTATAATGAGTATACGGCACTAAAAATATAAAAAATAAAATCCGCTTAGATTCTGTTTAGCATGATAATAACGGTAGCGATAGTGACATAATAAATATATTTTTTTTATTTTTTTTAATAAGGTAAAAATTAGATTGGAAATCACAAAATAGTCGGTTTCTCAATCTATAGCATCATTACGGATGAGATTTACAAGTTCTAGACAATCTCTAAAGTCTTCCAGGGAAACCTAATGAGCCTTATTCGCGATGAAATCGGCGACAGCGTTGGAATCTCGGAAGACGTGAGAAATCTACATTGAAGAAAACAGTTGTAAAATACACAGGATATCAGAAATTAGAATTTCAATATCCCATGGACAGTGCCAGATTTGGTTGAGGATATCCACGATGGTAAGGTTGTCACATTCAAGATGAATGTTGATAATGTCTAATTCATAAGCCTTTATCAGAGCATTTCTTACTGCCAGAGTTTCTGTTCTCAACGGGGATGAAATACCACATTTATCCCCAAAGAGAAAAAGTGGTTTTCCCGTGTTATTCCGGAAAATGTAGCCAAAACTAGACTCACCATTGGTTTTGGTAGATCCATCTGTGTTGATTTTAATTATGTTATATGGAGGCTTTTTCCATTTCTTTATTGGTCGTTGTACAATGTTCGTTTTATAAGTTTTTTGATTTTCTTATGTCAGGCAATCAGGGTTCCAGTTTTTCGTTTTATTCCAGTTTTCAATTTGTTTCTTGATATAAATTAGTACATCCTTAATGGGTTCGACCCCATCATTTGTTCTCCCAAAGCTTTATTGGTTTCTATAGAACCAAATGTTCCACCAAGCGACCATTAGTTCTGAGAATTGTGATCTATTAGTTTTTTGTCGAAGTTCTTCAATGATTTCAGTAATTTTTTGTTACCTATATTTAGTGATGTGATTATTCCAAAGGTGTCATGATTCAGTTTTTCGATTGTTTTTCGGGTATGCTTGCATTGGAAGAGGAGATGGTTTACATCTTCTAACTGAGCATTGTAGGCTTGTATCGTATACAACTCGGGGGGGTTGCAACGCCCTTTTTCTGCTAGTCTGACTTTTGTTGGTACTCCGTTTTTCATTATTTTCTAGACAAAATTTTTGACTTTGGGATATGTGTAAATTTTCCAGATCCAAGAGGAATCATAGGCGGTGTAGCGCTTATTTTTGTTGATTAATTCCATAGCAAGGTTAGTAGAGAACCATCCGTTTTTGCTAGTTTTCCAGTACATTCTATCATGGATCTCATTTAAGGGAATTGGGATCGAGGTTAACTTTTTGGTCAGATCATTTGGTAAGTATTGTTCAAATAAGTCCTTATTTCAAGTTTTATTTGGCAGTATGAAATCAGCTATCAGGACATCCTTATTTAGGATTGACTGTGGGTTTATGTTATCACATAAGGGGGTGTTCAGAAACCAGTTATTCGTCCAGAATTTGATAGTTTTCCCATTACCAACTTGCCAAATTAGTCGAGATCTGAACTCAGGCATAAGTTCAATCATTTTGGACCATTGTCAGGAGCAATTTCTTTTTTTCTCGTAATGAAGTATATGGTTTGTTTTCAAGTATTTATCCAAAATAACCTTGACCCATAAGTCATTTGGTTCTGCCAGAATTTTTCATAGTAGTTTGAATTGAAGGGTTTTGTTCATGTCTTTAGCTTTTCTCAAGCCAAGTCCTCCTTGGTGAGTTGGTTTACAAATTTTTTCCCAACCTATAAGAGGTTTATAAGAGTTGTATTTGTTCCAAAAAAATGATTTGTTAAGTTTATCAAGTTCATTGTGTGTGTAGGTAGCATGAAGCTTTGCATAAGATAATTTGGTATTGAGGCCAGATTGATTTTAATAAGTGTTATTCTTCCTGCTTGGGAGAGAGAATTTGCTTTCCATTTGGAAAGTTGTAGATCAGCAAAAGTGTTCGAGTTAACTCTACCATTGATGATAGGGCAGTCCAGGTACTTTTCGAGAGATATCAGACATAATAAATATATATTATTAATTCATGTTATCAATTATATCAACTTAAATATTAAAATTATAGGAAGTAACTTAATCAATAAGGTAAAAATATATTATATATAATTTGTTTTTGTTTTGAAAAAAAATAAAAAGATAAAAAATATAAGTGATTTTTGAGATGATAGTATACGTATAAGAAAAAATAGTTAAAATATTTAATCTTATAAATTTCTTTTTATTTGTAAATAGAATAGCATCCATTTTTTTTAAAACCGATTTTGCTCAATCTATCTATCTATCTATCTATTATATTCAATGTTCTAAAAGTCGATAGACGGGAGTTGGACGGTGAGGAGGGGCCTAGCGCCTAGGCGGCTAGGCGGACTAAAAATTAATGTATGATCCATGTGATTATTTGATTATGTTCTTCCAAATTCATTAATCTTTATAAAACTATGTTGGAATGAGATTTGATATTATATTGTGGGCCTTATTGTACAAAGTCTAACCTAAAATCATGTTAATGCATCCGTCATCTTCTAAGATGTTGCAGCTTCCACAACATTTGAGGATTCTTCTCGCCTAGGCGGATCTAGGCGGGTCCTAGGCGGAGGGTGACCGCCTAACGCCTAGTCGGGGCCTAGGCGGAGATTTTTAGAACATTGATTATATTATATATATATTAAAGTTCTCCCTTTTTGAGCTCTTAAAACGCTTCTGGACCCACCATATCTACATGTCATTTTCTCTCTCCTTTTGAGCTCTTAGAATACTTCTGGATCCACCATATCTACATGTCATTTTTTCATTAGTTATTTTTTTAAAATGTTTAATTTTTATTTCACTTTAAATATTTTTGTTTTTATATTTTGTAGAGTCGGTTATGATTCAATCTTAAAGCCAATTTAAATTTTAAAATTTTGAAGTCTTGAATCAAATATGTATGACTTCTTTTAATCATTAACGTGATAATCTGCTACTGTGTTTATATTTTGAATTGCAATGTAATTTAATTTGAATCAATAGTTATTTAAGAATATTAAAGAATTATATATTAAATCCAAACATAAATTGAGTTGATCTCTTTTGATTATATGATTTATATTTGGGTTTTTTAGTCTTTTTCAAAACAGTTTTGTATAATATTTCAACAAATAATAAACATTATATTCTGTTACAAATTTGTGGGTAGGTGAAATTTTATCAGTCTATCTATATACATTAAATCTATTATTTTTGAGTCACTATTTTCAGGCCCATATTTGTAAAGCGAGATAATTTTCATTGATTAAATTTACTTAGATTTTTTTATAAAAAAATCTTCATCAAAATCACTATGTCGTTATTGTACCGATAATTTAGAAAATTTTAAAAGTAACAAATCATTAAAAAAAATCTATAATAAATCATTTTCTTCTCACCTTTTAAATTTTAACAAAGCATCTTAACAATTGTTTACGTACAAGAAGTTATATCATTTGTATCCAAAAGCACCCATTCTTGAGAAACTAATATGTTAAAGTATTGTTTTTTCGTTTTTTTTATAGCAATAATTTAGCAAACATTAATTTAACAAAATTTACACCAATAAATCTTAGCAAAATATGAATCAACAAAACTTCAAAATTTTAATGATTTATAATAAATAATTGTTAACACTAATAGATTAGATCGCACATAAATCATTAAATTTTGAAGATTTGTTGATTCATATTTTGTTAAGATTTATTTATATATATATATCTATATTAAAGCTGGCTCTTTTTAAGTCATCGGAGTGTTTTTAGGCTCAAGTTGTTAAGGTTTTATTTATTTTTCCTTTATTTATTATTATTATATTAAATAATCAGCAAAATATAAATTAACAAAAAAAAACTTAACAAGATTTTCAAATTAATTAGCTCTAAATTTTAAAATCTTATCAAATCTTGACCAAAATCTCATCAAACTAACTTATTTTTGCAATAAATGTTAACTTAATTTTCTATTTGATGGAAATGTAAATGTGACACATATTTTTGTTAATGCAACAATAATATTAATTGGCATTTAACATCATCAAAACAATATTTAATTAATTAGATTAAATATTGTATAAGGTTAGGTTATATACTTAACTTTAGATATCATATATTTTAATGATTTTTTTGGTAAATATCACGAATTAGTGACACACTATTAGCAAATTAAATGAACCCATATAAGTTAATTAGTATATTGACATAGAAACAAGATTAGTGAACCCACTTAAGTTAATTAGTAGCAGCCTTTAGATAGCATATATTTTTAATGAATTTTTATTTACTTACAATGCATTCACATTTTGAATTTTAAATGAATCCACGTAAATTTGATAGAAATAAAATCCACTTGATAGATTTCACATTTTCAAGATTTAATTATTATTTATGAACTTGAAATAATTGATGATGAATAAAAAATATATGTGAAAATATCAATATACTATTTGAAATATAATTCAATTGGGTTTTATTTGATTCTCCAATTGAGTTAATTTAGTTTATTAATAATTACGATAATATAAATGCCCAACATATATATAATAATAAAACAATGAGTAAATTAATATGATTTTATTTTCAATAATATCATCTCAATGTCTAAAACCTGAATTGAATATTACAAAAGGTATAAAAAAAAAAAAGCTAACAAAAGTAATATTCTATCAACAAACTTAAGAAGTTGTAAAAATAATATAGATCTAAACATATCATCAATAACATATTGTTGAAAGATTAATAAATAACATCGTACTAACCTATTGAATTGAAGAAAAAAATAGTATATTTCGATTCATAAATTCAATCTCGAATACTATTTCACTCTAAATATACAAAAAAATGTTCTTGAGAATTGGTTAAGTAACATGTACAATCATAATTTTTACATATATTTCGAGTGAATTTTGTCCTATAATGTTATATATATATATATCCAATCACTTTCTTTCCATTAGTATGTAAATGTTTGGAAAAAATCTAATATAACTACATGTCAGTATATTCTCATTTCATGTATATCTTATCTTTTATAATCACGTAGTCACTAATTTGTATTCATGTGACGTTTATTCGTATACTAAAATTTTCTTTCATAAATATAAGTCGGCTGGTGCATGACACGAGGGTTTAAACTAGTTACTATATATTAAAGTTCTCCCCTTTTAAGCTCTTAGAACGATTCTGGCCCCACAAATTTTACGTGTCACTTTATGATAACTTTTCTTTTTTTAATCTTTTATGCTTCTATAATTTAGCTAACATTAATTTTAATTTATCACCAAATATCTAAAAAAATTATCTTAACAACCTCTAACAAACATATAATAAAATAATTAATTATTAATTTGGATTTTTTAAAAATTGTATCAACCCATTTTATTCAACATACAACTCAGATTAAATTGTATCAACCCATTTCTTAAAAATCTTATTAGTTATACATCAATATCTTAATATCAAATCTTTTTTGTTTGCAAATCCAAAATATTTAAATGAACCATTACGAGATTAACATAAATAAAATGACGATACACATTAAAACAAATATTCATATTTAAGAGGTTGTTATAACTTTGT
The DNA here is from genome assembly GCA_027886185.1 of Rheum nobile. NCBI lineage: Eukaryota > Viridiplantae > Streptophyta > Magnoliopsida > Caryophyllales > Polygonaceae > Rheum > Rheum nobile. Next base: position 430,695 of record WOAB01000066.1, read on the forward strand.
ATTAATATTAATATAAGCACATACAATTAACATTCACACACACATATATACTAATATATATATATATATATATATATATATATATATATATATATATATATATATATATACGTTGATTGCAGTTTAGAATTAGTAAAGTTATATGTATGTTTAAAATTGGTGTCAAGACAAGCCTGATATGTATATAAATTATACGTCATTTTTCATAAATGAATCATATATAATAATCTTAAAATTGACATATCCACATTCAATTCACCCACGTATCGTCCCCATATTCATTTCTTCATATTGTTGGACATGAATCAGATTCTAAGTTTTAGCATTTAGTCTTTTCATATAAAAAAATTATCTATTTCATATATAATTTAACGATTTAATTTGGGGGTAATAGATAAATTTCTTTTTACAAATAATCTTAAAACTTGATTAATATATATTAGTTATATTATCAAAATATTGTGATTTTATTATGAATTAAGAATTTGTTCAAGTTTGCTTTCAGCTTATTTACTTTCAAAATAAAAATAGATTCTTGATAAAGAGGTGGACTAAATAGTAACAATTAATTTTATTGTTTTGATATTCTCTAAACAAAGTAGTTGGATCACTAGGCTTAGATATGGTGATATCCAATTCTCTAAACAAAGTAACAATTACTTTTATTTATTGATATTCTTGATCGAGTATTTGTTATCCGATTATGATATTTTTAAGTAATCTACGTATTAGAGACAATCTAATATATATATCTACTAAACTAGAATCTAATTACGCCACATGACACTCTCTCATTAAAACCGCCACATGACACTCCATCATTAAAACCGCCAAATGTCATTTTTTGTTTTTTTTCAAATTTTTTTAAATAAATCTAATTATAAATCAAAGATTATTATCCTAAATTTATCACTCATTTTTTCCTAATTTAAATACAAAACAAGCACAAAGATTACAAGTTAATCACAATATTACAAATCCAAATTTTCCTAATTATATACAGATACAAAATTTCTTAATCTACTATATATCTACTAAACTAGAACATAATTACACCACATGACACTCCCCTCATTAAAACCGTCACATAACACTCCCATTAAAATCGCAACATGTTATTTTCTGATTTTTTCAATATTTTTTAAACAAATCTAATTATAAATTAAATATTATTATCCTAAACTTTTCACTCATTTCCCCCCCTAATTTAAATACATTTGAAGCACAAAGATTACAAGTTAATCACAAAGATTACAAATTCAAAATTTCCTAATTATATACAGATCCCAAAATTTCTAATTATATACAAATCTCAAATTTCCTAATTTTATACAAATCCTAAATTTGCTAATTATATACAAATTCAAAATTTCTCAATTATATGGATGATTGAGATATGAAATTACTAATTTGAAATTGATTTTAATATCAATATCATCTAGATCTATTTTTAATAATTTTTAATATTTTTTATTTAATATATATGACATATAATGTCATATTGTCAATCCATACAAGTCAAAATAATAATCTAAAATGGTGTCAAAATATTGTCGAATCTAGCCATAATCGAGGTGTCTCTTGTGTGAAGAGAGACGAAAGATGAAAGAAAAAACATATAAGATCAATATGATGACTCCTTATAAAAGTTACAAACTAACACCAAAAAAGCTATATGACATCATCATAAATAAAATAAGCGTATAAAAAACTACACAAATAAATAGGATCGAATTTCCAAATGAATAATGATTTTGGTTCGGCCTAAACTTGGCTATTCCCAACGCTGAACCGATTTGAACCGTTCTTTCTTCACTTCAATTCTGTAATTATTTTTTGGTTCATTTTCCACTTTAAGCTTTCGAGCAACATTATTGATGGCATAATGGCATTGCTTAAACATAAATTATGCATGCCATTAATGGACCAAAAAAATCATGCATGCCATTAATTAGAAATCTTTTATTGTACTTGTCAAAGAGTAAACTATTAAATTTTAAATATTTTTTATTAAAATATTTAAATTTAAAAAGATAAGGAAAGTCTTTATATTAACAGATTTATTAATATGAATTAATCATGCATGTGCCATATATAGATTGTAGAAATACGTTGGAACGTTGGGTTCTATGGGGGGTCGATTTGCAAAAAAAAAAAAAAAAAAAAAAAAATTGTGGAACAACAATCCTTCACTTATTTCTGAATAAGTAAGTTATTGTATAAAAAATAGGTGTCACAATGAGCATTCTCACTCAAAACTACACACTAGCTCCAAATGCATCCTACCCTTAAAAATGCTGAATTAGCTCGTCAATTATCCAACTATAATACATGCAAGAACATCAGTTTTACCCTTTGCAAAGACTGTGTAAACCAAACGGAGAGCGTCCACCCATTCATCCAACGACTCCCATGAGTCAACAACCTAACAAGTTAAGGTAAAAATCACTCGTTGGTGATAAATTGGTAGTCACTAATGAAATAAAATCATAAATGACAAGAAACTCATACCACTTGCTACTATCAATGAACAACCAATGCATCATTCAAGAATTTGACACGAATTAATTCAGAATTCGTCTTCCATGGTGAGATTCCCACTTTGTAAGAGATCAAGAGGTGTCAAGTGAATGATCAAAGGAGCACAATGTATGGCATTTATGGCTTCGTTTGGACAACAAGTGGAAATTGAAGCATTTGCGTCTTAATGAGCTTAGGGTGCGTTTGGTTTTCCACTCATAATGCATTAAATTGTATTATTTTACATTAAATGTTATTATTTAATATTTTTAAATGAATTAAAACGCATTTTGCTAGAGATCCAAACGAACCCTAAGTTTAGATGTCCAAAGTGTGTTTTAAAATAGTTTTTTTTTTCTAGTGTATGTCTATTGACACACTCTAAAAAATTCATTTTTAGCAATAATTTTTATAGCCATTAGTTTAATTTCTTTTGTTAAGGGTTTATCCATTCTCTTTTGGAAAATATTTTAAAGATTTTTTTCTATTTTAACTTATTAGAATGTGTCTGTTTAAAATAAGTTTGTATCGGGGATTACTAAGCTTCATGCTTCAAAGACAAGTAATTGCCTTCAACGACAAAAATATCTAAATGTGCTTGTTCCAAATGCTTATAGAGAGCACACTCAATTTCAAGTATCAAACTTATTGCAAATTGCATTCCATGTCTCACCACAACCGTAGTAATGTAAATAAGTTGTAGGAAAAGCCTCTTACCAAGTAAGTTGGTCCATTAGTAGTGTCATTTGCAGCAACATTTGGTTGACTTGAAAGACTCTTTCTATTGACCTTTTCATCCGGAATAAGCTGGCATCATGAATGGCTACATAGTACAAGCACGAGTAATGGAAGATAACTTTCAAAGTCATAACTTTAATCATATTATTTATTCTAGAAAACAAAGTATTTTGTTTCATTGGTTTGTCACTCTGTGGAGGGAAGACGTTCTTTTGAGCCCAATTACCAAGCTCAACACACTCACAATGCCATATAATTGTATCTACCTGATAAAAACCTTCATGGTTCAACACAAATTGTGCCTGCTTCCATTCATTGTGAGGGGAAGTTGGGTCACCTATAGGTGGAGCTCTAAAATATCCCACCTTTAGATATGGAAAAGGTAGCTATTCATGGTTAAAAAAAAAAAAAAACAATTCATTAGAGTTAGAAAAAGTTATTTACTTATTGTGCATAACCTCAAATAAAAGACACAATCTAATTGTACTTCTTTGTTATACGCATAAAACAACATGGTACAATTAGATCGTTACTGGGGTACAAGGAAAAACCCATGTTCCTCATAAGTAGCAAGTCATTGTTCATAGAATGACATAAAATAGCAAAATTACCTCAGAATTTTTCAAATTTACTTACCATTAATCTAACTAACCTCAATGCACTACGATAAACCTACAAATAGTAAAACCAAATTTGTCAACTTATTCAAATATATGACCATGAACTACTCGATTCATTGTCAATTAATTTTGGGTTAGAATCTATAAGCTTATTAACACAAAAAATGTCGTAGAATGTTAACCGAGTTGTTAGGTTTCAACGCATGAGCAGCTGCAATGTAGATGGCACATTGGCTATACAAATCATTAGCTGATGCTACCTTCACATCGCTTGATACTCCAACCCTAAGAGTGTCTTCAGCTAAACCATACTACAAAAAATAGCCACAAAATTGTGATTTTTGGTCAATTAATTTGCAAGATAAGCTTATCACGGGTTATAGTAAGTTAGTAATGGGAAATTAGGCAACCATGATCTTACCAATACAGTGCCCAAATTGTAGATTGCTCGATGAAAATCAAACTGCAGTTGAATTGCTGCGCGGAACTACATTAAAACAAGAAAAAATATAGGATTTATAGTTCATGTTGCCGACTATTTTTTGGTAAGGTTGATTAGCCGATTTCATTTCTTAGGCAAGAAATTATATTATAGATTCATAGCATGATTAGTGTCACAAAAAATCAAAGAGGAATATAACATAGGGTGTGGTTCATTAGTAGAAGAAGCTCAATAATTTTTACATACAATTCAAACAATGTAAAACTTCAAACTTAATTACGAAATACAAATTGTGGTAGCATAAATTTGTACCACAATATATTATTGATAACGACAACGAGAACCCGTAACTCCGATGGATTTGGGCTCTTCTGATCTCTTATGGTATCATGCGAATAGGGAAAAAAGGCAAAAGTGGGGTTTTGTCTCCCGTTTCACATCCGACGCTCAAGTCAATATTTAGTCTTGTGAAGGAGGGGACAAACCTCCGCCTTTGACTTTATTCTATATTCGCAAGGTGTTAGAAAAGAGATCAAAGAAGCCCACGTTCGTTGGAGTTGTGGATCCTCGTTATCGTCATCAATTTTATTATGATGTAAATTTATGCTACCAGTCCTACCACACAAACAACTAGCATTAGATTCACATGAGGCGGGTTCAAGACTAGTTGATCACATCAGTTGCATGTAATGAAACTTGGCATGTCAACTTCTAGCAAATTTTGGAGTAGTTAGCTCCTTAAACAAGATTTATGTTAGTCTAAATTAATCAATCTCAAGTACATTTCATCAAAAGTTGGCTTCTTGGCAGCCTAACAAAGTGTCAATAAAACATACATTCATGACAAATTATTACCTTACTAATTGACGTGTTAACAATGTTCAACTTTTCCTTTGTTGGGACAATAGCACTGAGCTCCTACATACATTGTTGACATAATTCATATCAATTGTGTTTTGTCAAACTATCATGTAGAAATTGCCATTGCATAATCTTGCATATTACTAGAATTTGACAATGGTTGTTCACTACATGAAATCTACTTACTTGTAAGGCAAGTCCCCAGTTGTTAAGAGCCTATAAAACGTCAAAAGAATGCCATCAAGATCAAGGTGATGCTAGGAAACATAAGTTTCAATGAAATAACAAATAGAAAGTGGAGTAGAGCAACAATAGACTTAATGTACGTGCGAGAAAAAAAAACACTAGGGTAACGTAATGTACTTGAGGACTGTTCCAATTGAGTTTGACAGCTTTTTCATAGTGTTGTGTTGCCTGACAAAAGAAAGTAACACCAAAATCACGTGAATATATATATATATATATATCCAATAATAAAGATTTTAAGAGAATAGTAGAAGAATTGTAAAACGACAACACATCCAAAAACAATAATTTGAAGCAATTAACCTCCAATACCTGCTTCCACATATCTTCCCCTTTCTTAGTTCGGCCACGAATTCTTGCACGATCGGAAATGGCTATGGCCCAGTTATAATATGCCTGATACAACATGTTCGAATTAAATCACAACTGAACGTACTCATCCAATAGTTAATTAGATAAATGATTGGTGCATACTTTGAAAACTCAGACCCATAGATAAATATGTTCATGTAAATCGATTGAAAATGCCCAAAATTTTAGGCCCCATTATAAATTACAATAGTAACACGAAAACAAACTCAACTATAACTAGAACTGGCCACGGTTCATGAACCGCCGGTTCAAGGAAACCTTGAATGGAACCTGAATCGGCTACCCCTCGGAACCGACGGTCCGGTTTCGGTTCGGCCGGTTTCCCGCCGGTTCGGAACCCGGTTTTGGTTCCAGTTCGGAACCCGGTTCGGAAAAATAAAAAAAAACATTAAAAACATTTTTCAAAAAAAAACATTAAAAAAAGGGCTTGAACTTAATAGTGATTATAATTATTTAAATATTTTTTTTAATGTGTTTATGATTTTTTATTAGTTTTTTTAAGATTTAATCATTGAAAGAGTAATGTAGGATATAAGACTCTAGGTTATGGTGTATAGTTTAGGGTTAAGGGTTTGTATTTTAAGGTTTTGTATTGTTTTATGGTTTTGTAATACCCCACCACATTGGGCCGACCCATCACAAGGCTGCAGCCCATACACCCCAACCCTTCCTTGGTGGCTCTACCTAATTAATAGGCAGCCATCTCCAAGAGGTTGTTCGTGAGGTCTCGAGTTCGAGACCTCACGCTTTAACAAGAAGCTTAATGCTCTCTTGTCACCAATTGTGCTTAATTAGGTGGAGCCATTAAGGAAGGGTTGGGGTGTATGGGCTGCAGCCCTGTGATGGGCCGGCCCAATGTGGTGGGGTATTACAAAAAAAGTACACTTTGAATGAGAGGGGCTCCGACCTTATCGGGCCAACCATTTCTCTATCCGTGGGCCGCAACCCATGTACCCCAACCAAATCCCCATGGCTGGGAGGTTGTTCGTGAGTCTCAAACACGAGACCTCACGCTTTAACAAGCGGCCTAACGCCCACTTGTTACCAATTGTGCTGTAACACCCCCAAATATTCCCTTGGAAATGCATTACCGCCAGTGACCTCAGACGTTCTGTCCGATGTCAACCAAGGCTTTACCAGTTGATATAAATCATCAAACAACAATTATGATACAAAATGTCATAACTTTCATTTAAACCATAGTCGCGGAATTACAACACAACTCCAAGTACGACAAAATACATCAGAAATACAGCGGAAGTCTTTACACAAAACATTTTCTTAACACAACGGAAGTCTTTTAAATAACCATCAAAGGGTCTTGATCGCAATGATCACCCGCCAAGGATCTTAACCTGAATAAACTTGTCAAAACACCGTTCGCCTCTATAGTCGTTCTAGCCTTCACGGGATGACAACTTATCTGATGTGCCGAATCGAACGGATGACATCAGCCAACCATGTAGAGAACAATTACGGTTGGTTAGTCTAATGAAAGACTAAGCAAGGGTACAAAGCAGAGTGGTTCGAAGTAGACGTATTAGGTTAGACTCATCGCTCCTCGAATCAAAACCGATAACGATAGTCAACCACCATACTCTACTGAAACACATGAAAATACATGATCAAGAGAAGATTCTGGAGACCGAGTCTCACAACAATCAATCCCAAAAGAAGACTCCAACGAGATGAGTCTTATCGGAAACATGACAAATGTTGGGGAACATAAATAATCATACAAGCGTTCAAAAACGACTTGATGCTTCGGCTTACGACCAACCTCATCGCTCAAAGTGAATCCAGATTGGAAAGAGAACTTTACTCTGATCAAAGTCAAGACGAGCTTTCCTAGCTGCACTATTCCCTAGCTGCACTACTCGCCGAAAGGTATATTAATCATGTGCACTAAAGCACTTATCTCATTTTAAATTCCAAAACGCACATCACGTTATAAGCTTTTAGATTCTCTCATCCCTCAGGATAAAGAGATACCATCGGGAACTAAATCCCTAACGCGGAGTTGACTCGGGAACTAAATCCCTAAAGTCGAATCGGGAACTAAATCCCAAACAACAGAGTCGGGAACTAAATCCCTCAAAACGAAATCGGGAACTAAATCCCTACAAGCGGCACCAGCTGTGTGCACAAATCCTGAGTAAGGAGGATGGTAGGAAATAAATCCTATCCACCAGGTTATCAAGAAACGACTAGCACTCGCAATGAGATACACAGTAGCGTTCTTACGAATACTCGTGCTAACTAAACAGTTCAACACAGTAATCAATCACAACAAAACCATCGCGGCCAGTAACAGATAAAATGGCGTTGTTCTAACGATATACAACCTATCATAATATCTGTAATTAATCACATATAAATATATATATATAATAGCGTTGTTCTAGCAGATATACAACCTATTATAATATCTTTTAAAATCACAAACAGTTATCAAAACTGTTTCCAACGAAAACAATAAATCATCCCAAACTAATTAACAACTAAACAATTGATAATTAATGGAAATATGGAATGATAAGCAAGAGTGAACCGCCACTTGCCTTAGATCCGACGAAAGCTTTAGCAAAGCTTAGAGACGACGATTTCCTGGGTCCAAAACAGGGACAGATCTGAGACCACAGATTCCTTCGGATCGACCCAAAATGAAACCCTAAGTTAGATTCAATATCCTCATATATGAATCTAAAAGAATACGGAAAGAATCGAATGAGCCAAGCCTCGCTTAAGACCACAACTCCCAAGAACACACACACGGACAGCTCGCCGCGGGTGCGGTGGAGCTCTTACCGCGGGTGCGGTGGGGTCACAGTGGCGAAGGCTTCGACAGCAAAGTGGAGAAAACTCACCCCAAATCGATTCGTTTGCCTTCGATTCGACTATGGTTCAATCTCCAAACACTTTAGACCTTCTAAGACCACTTGAGAGTACCTTCTCAGCTCAAAGAAAACTCCGGCGATGCTCCGACGAGAGCTTGGAATTCTGGCGTTAATGGAGAAAAACAGAGGAGGAAGATGAAGCTTTTGATGACTTCTTCTCAGTCCATCTCCCCTCCTTTTATAGGCCAACAATGAGCCCCCCCCCCCCGAAGGGACAAGCAGGAGACCAGAAGGGAAAGGCTAGGCGGCCTGACAATCGGCGCCACTTGCAGGGGAAGAGGATAACGCTGCCGAAGAAAAATATCCCACCACGGAGTGCGGCAGGGGTGCGGTGGCGCCCAGTGACCGCCTCACCTGTTTGCTTCAAAACTGGTCCTCGCCGCAGGTGCGGCCACTTGACCGCGGGGTGCGGTCCATGCCATTTTTCACCCTTTTTGTCCGTTTTGACTTTGGGTTAATTTTCTTAACCCCGGGTTAAATATATTTGTACACGAACGAAAATTTAACCCCGAAAATAAGTCAACTGTATTTTATATTACTCAGAAAAATATTACAGAGATCAAACAATTTACAGAATGTCCGAAACTCTCTAAAATTAATTTGACTTGTAATACGGGTATTGGAAAAATTCCAAAATATCCTTATAAAATGAGGGATATTACAGGTTTATGGTTAGGTTTTATTATAAATTTAATTATTTGAACGTTTTTAATGTGTTTATGTTTTTTGTAGCTTTTTTAAGATTTAATCATTTAAAGAGTAATGTAGGATATAAGACTCTAGGTTAGGGTGTATAGTTTAGGGTTAAGGGTTTGTATTTTAAGGTTTTGTATTGTTTATGGTTAGATTTTATTTGAAATTTAATTATTTGAACATTTTTAATGTGTTTATGTTTTTTGTAGTTTTTTTAAGATTTAATCATTTAAAGAGTAATGTAGGATATAAGACTCTAGGTTAGGGTGTATAGTTTAGGGTTAAGGGTTTGTATTTTAAGGTTTCATATTGTTTATGGTTTATGGTTAAGTTTTATTTTAATTTAATTATTTGAACGTTTTTAATGTGTTTATGTTTTTTGTAGCTTTTTTAAGATTTAATCGTTTAAAGAGTAATGTAGGATATAAGACTCTAGGTTATGGTGTATTGTTTAGGGTTAAGGGTTTGTATTTTAAGGTTTTGTATTGTTTATGGTTTAAGGTTAGGTTTTACTTAAATTTAATTATTTGAACATTTTTAATGTGTTTATGTTTTTTGTAGTTTTTTTAAGATTTAATCATTTAAAGAGTAATGTAGGATATAAGACTCTAGGTTAGGGTGTATAGTTTAGGGTTTATATTTTAAGGTTTTGCATTGTTTATGGTTTATGATTAGGTTTTATTTTAAATTTAATTATTTGAATGTTTTTAATGTATTTATATTTTTTTGTAGCTTTTTTAAGATTTAATCATTTAAAGAGTAATGTAAGATATACGACTCTAGGTTAGGGTGTATAGTTTAGGGTTAAGGGTTTGTATTTTAAGGTTTCATATTGTTAATGGTTTATGGTTAAGTTTTATTTTAAATTTAATTATTTGAACATTTTTAATGTGTTTATGTTTTTTGTAGCTTAATAAGATTTAATCATTTAAAGAGTAATGTAGGATATAAGACTATAGGTTAGGGTGTATAGTTTAGGGTTAAGGGTTTGTATTTTAAAGTTTTGTATTGTTTATGGTTAGGTTTTATTTTAAATTTAATTATTTGAACATTTTTAATGTGTTTATGTTTTTTGTAGTTTTTTTAAGATTTAATAATTTAAAGAGTAATGTAGGATATAAGACTCTAGGTTAGGGTGTATATTTTAGGGTTAAGGGTTTGTATTTTAAGGTTTTGTATTGTTTATGGTTTATGTTTAGGTTTTATTTTAAATTTAATTATTTAAACGTTTTTAATGTGTTTATGTTTTTTTGTAGCTTTTTTAAGATGTAATCATTTAAAGAGTAATGCAGGATATAAGACTCTAGGTTAGGGTGTATAATTTAGGGTTAAGGGTTTGTATTTTAAGATTTTGTATTGTTTATGGTTAGGTTTTATTTAAATTTAATTATTTGAATATTTTTAATGTGTTTATGTTTTTTGTAGCTTTTTTAAGATTTAATCATTTAAAGAGTAATGTAAGATATAAAACTCTAGTTTAGGGTGTATAGTTTAGGGTTAAGGGTTTGTATTTTAAGATTTTGTATTGTTTATGGTTTAAGGTTAGGTTTTACTTAAATTTAATTATTTGAACATTTTTAATGTGTTTATGTTTTTTGTAGTTTTTTTAAGATTTAATCATTTAAAGAGTAATGTAGGATATAAGACTCTAGGTTATGGTGTATAGTTTAGGGTTAAGGGTTTATATTTTAAGGTTTTGTATTGTTTATGGTTATGTTTTATTTTAAATTTAATTATTTGAACGTTTTTAATCTGTTTATGTTTTTTTGTAGCTTTTTAAAGATTTAATCATTTAAAGAGTAATGTAGGATATATGACTCTAGGTTATGGTGTATATTTAAGGGTTTGTATTTTAAGGTTTCATATTGTTAATGGTTTATGGTTAAGTTTTATTTTAAATTTAATTATTTGAACGTTTTTAATGTGTTTATGTTTTTTTGTAGCTTTTTTAAGATTTAATCATTTAAAGAGTAATGTAGGATATAAGACTACAGATTAGGGTGTATAGTTTAAGGTTAAGGGTTTGTATTTTAAGGTTTTGTATTGTTTATGGTTTAAGGTTAGGTTTTACTTAAATTTAACTATTTGAACATTTTTAATGTGTTTATGTTTTTTGTAGTTTTTTTAAGATTTAATCATTTAAAGAGTAATGTAGGATATAAGACTCTGGGTTAGAGTGTATAGTTTAGGGTTTATATTTTAAGACTTTGTATTGTTTATGGTTTATGGTTGGATTTTATTTTAAATTTAATTATTTGAACGTTTTTAATGTATTTATGTTTTTTTGTAGCTTTTTTAAGATTTAATCATTTAAAGAGTAATGTAGGATATACGACTCTAGGTTAGGGTGTATAGTTTAGGATTAAGGGTTTGTATTTTAAGGTTTCATATTGTTAATGGTTTATGGTTAAGTTTTATTTTAAATTTAATTATTTGAACATTTTTAATGTGTTTATGTTTTTTGTAGCTTAATAAGATTTAATCATTTAAAGAGTAATGTAGGATATAAGACTATAGGTTAGGGTGTATAGTTTAGGGTTAAGGGTTTGTATTTTAAGGTTTTGTAATTTTTATGGTTAGGTTTTATTTTAAATTTAATTATTTGAACATTTTTAATGTGTTTATGTTTTTTTTGTAGTTTTTTTAAGATTTAATAATTGAAAGAGTAATGTAGGATATAAGACTCCAGGTTAGGGTGTATAGTTTAGGGTTAAGGGTTTGTATTTTAAGGTTTTGTATTGTTTATGGTTTATATTTAGGTTTTATTTTAAATTTAATTATTTGAACGTTTTTAATGTGTTTATGTTTTTTTGTAGCTTTTTTAAGATTTAATCATTTAAAGAGTAATGCGGGATATAAGACTCTAGGTTAGAGTGTATAATTTAGGGTTAAGGGTTTGTATTTTAAGGTTTTGTATTGTTTATGGTTTATGGTTAGGTTTTATTTAAATTTAATTATTTGAATATTTTTAATGTGTTTATGTTTTTTGTAGCTTTTTTAAGATTTAATCATTTAAAGAGTAATGTAAGATATAAGACTCTAGTTTAGGGTGTATAGTTTAGGGTTAAGGGTTTGTATTTTAAGGTTTTGTATTGTTTATGGTTAGGTTTTATTTTAAATTTAATTATTTGAACGTTTTTAATGTATTTATGTTTTTTGTAGCTTTTTTAAGATTTAATCATTTAAAGAGTAATGTAGGATATAAGACTCTAGGTTAGAGTGTATAGTTTAGGGTTAAGGGTTTGTATTTTAAGGTTTTGTATTGTTTATGGTTTATAGTTAGGTTTTATTTTAAATTTAATTATTTGAACTTTTTTAATGTGTTTATTTTTTTGTAGCTTAATAAGATTTAATCATTTAAAGAGTAATGTAGGATATACAACTATAGGTTAGGGTGTATAGTTTAGGGTTAAGGGTTTGTATTTTAAGGTTTTGTTTTGTTTATGGTTAGGTTTTATTTTAAATTTAATTATTTGAACGTTTTTAATGTGTTTATGTTTTTGTAGCTTTTTTAAGATTTAAAGGGTAATGTAAGTATGTAACATTATATGATTTATGTTAGGGTTTATAGTTTTAGGGTTAATGGTTTGTATTTTAAGGTTTTGTATAACTATATGGTTAGTTTTTTTAATATTTAAACATTTTTTAATGTGTTTATGATTGTTTTAGCTTTTTTAAGATTTAAAAGGTAATGTAATTATGTAACATTATATGGGTTTGGGGTTTTAGTTTAGGGTTTTAGGGGTGTTTTGGATTTTAGGGTAATGGATATATTTTATTTTTTTAATATTTATTTGTCACGTGAAACCGTCGGTTCATGAACCGGTTGTTGAACCGCCGGTTCGTGAACCGCCTACGAACCGGTTGTTGAACCGCCGGTTCGACAGTTCAAGTATACCTTGAACCTGAATCGGCCGGGACCTTGAACCGTCGGTTCGTGAACCGCCTACGAATCGATTGTTGAACCGCCGGTTCATGAACCGAAGGTTCAACCGCCGGTTCGACAGTTCAAGTATACCTTGAACCTGAACCGGCCGGGACCTTAAACCGTCGGTTCGGTTCAAATTCGATCCGGTTTAGGGTTTGACCGGGTTTAACCCGGTCTGGTTTCGGTTCAGGATTGGCAGCTCTAACTATAACAAGTAAAGCAAACTCTTGGTTTTGGTAAGCCAATCCCGCATTCGAATTTATAAATTAAGGGTCCGTTTTGTTTAATTGTAGAAATAGTAACATAAACAAAATGAATGATACAAAATACTTTATTTTTTGGATTGTTTAATTGTGAATTAGCACTAAAATAGTTTGTTTCCTAATACAAAAATATTATCTATTAACAGGGATACCCATAAATAAGCAAAATCTTTCTTTAATTCAATTGTATTTGTTTTATTAGTAAGGTCTCATTTTCGACCCCTAAATTATTGGGACAACCATATAAAAACCACATACATCGTGAAGAGTATGACAAATACAAGTTGCTTCCTCATATCTCTTGCAAGCTTCTTCAAGCAAAGCATCTTTAGAAGGTGAAGTAGAATGAGGATCGACGCGGTCTGCACTTTCCTGCACCAAACAAGAAAAACTTAGGATTTGTTTGGTTTATACAATTATAATGACCCTTCCTATTTATAAGGACATTTATTAGAAAAAGAGAGAGACTTTTGATACATTAAAAAATGTGTAATTAATTTTTAACAATTTTTAATTACAAAGACATTTATCAATGTTTTCACCAAATACAATTATATCAAAACATATTTATTTATAAAAATGTCTTTATATATATCAATATCAAGCAAATCCTTAAGATGCTCTCCACTTACATGAATCTGGGTGCTATTGTGATTATAATTGTTAAACATTAAGAAGTTAAAAGTCAAAAATAGATGATAAAATGTTGTCATGAAAAACAACAAACCTGTAGAATCAAAGCCCAATTGTAAAGTGCATCATAATCTTTTGGATTTCTCTGAATGGCACTAGCAAACCTGTAATATGGCATCACAAATTGTGACCATCAGTTTAAGCACATTTTGGGCGTTCAGTATAGTGGAAATTTGGTTGTAAGCGGGTTGAAATTGGAGCTTCCACTTTCTTAAGCTCCACAAAGGCGCGTATTCGATTGTTTTTAGGATAGAGTGGAAGGAAGATGAAGAAAGTGAAAGGGAGTGAAAATTAATGGCTAGTTCATCTCCCTCACTGTCATTTGCTCACCCTATCCCCCCAAGGGTAAGTTGATGTTTGGAGTTGAAGTGGAAGGAATTCTTTCTTTTGCCCCTAAAAATCTCACTCTCATTACAAATTCAAGTTTTAAGTGGATTTGTAAATTCAACAAATTTTAATACCCTTTTTGGTAATTACACACCACAAATACCCAACTTCAACTCATCTAAATTACTATTTATCAAACACGTTATTATCTAACTTCAACTCGTACTTTCACTTTAACTCGTACTTTCACTTCAACTACTACTTTTACTTTCTTCCACTTTCACTCGGTTTTACTCATTACTTACCGAACGGACCCTTTATGAAAATAGTCATGGCCAAAGTTTGTGGGCCGCAATGAAGGTGATGGCCCAAATTTGGGACCAGTTAGAACAGCTGGTTCGGTCATTTATTTTTTATTTTTTGTAATATTTTTTTACAAAATTAATAGAATCGGGTTCAAAATCAGTCAAAACTCAAAACTGAAACCAAACCGGAACAGATTACGCATTTTTCTAACTGATCAAAGCGTTCAACAATTTGTTAAGAATCAATTTACCATACCGCCTAGCAGCAAAAGCAAGAATCCTTTGGCGAGGCTGACCTTGCTCATCTACACCCGTGATATTATTTATCAATTCAGCCGTAGCACTGTCCTCAAATGGAATCTGATTCAATTCAGAGTTATCTTGGCTGTGAAATTAGATAAACATGGTTTGTACGCCTTCATCCTTTCTCAATTCCGGTTGAGAATGTTCCTGAACGGACGAATCCGGATCCGTATCCGGGACTGCGGCGTCAGGATGATTCGGATCGCTTTCATCTCTCTATAGCTTCGTATCCACATCTCGCTGAGAAACCTCCGTCTCTTGAGTTTCGCCTTCCGATCGGGAAGGATTGGAATCGTACTCGGATCCACCGTGTTCAGGATCTTCGCCGAAGAAGGTGACTTGTTCGGCTTTCGCTTGGATCCGAGGCGCCTGTGGCCGATTCTTCCCGGCATAATTCGCGTTCCGATACCGTTTTTGGTGATCCGTTTTGCAATTGGAGTTCTTCCGATGTGGCAGCCATTGTTGGAAGCGCGCCGAAATTGAAGAAGCTCCGATGTCGATTAAAGATGAATCATGTAGATTTCTCGACCTTCACCTTTCTATTTTATTATTTTTCTAAAAAAATATCGTTGTGTAAAAATAGTTTTGGCTAATAAAAAAACACGTTACGATATCTGTCGAACATTTAATGTTTTTTTTTTCCACTTTACCGGAGTTAAACCCATTTTTATTTATTTCAATTTCCATGAGACGAGATTTATTCAGCATCAGCACGTTACGATTAGCCATGTAAACATACTTGACAATATGTTAGATTTAGAAATACGTATTTGTTACACATTACTCGCCACAGGACCACAACGATATCACAAAATGCATTACAAACACCGAGTTGCAAGACCCTAGCCACGACGAGGACGAACCGTAACGCAAAGCGGCGTAGCCATCTCCGAGGAGAGACCAAACACCTCCGAAAGATCCACCTGACCTGGACCCGAACCCGCCCATTCAAACTCGTGTAATAGCGTTGCCAACCAGAAGCTAACAGTTGTAAGCCCGAGGGATTTCCCAGGGCAGGATCTCCGACCCGATCCAAATGGGGCCAACCTAAGATCTGAGCCCATTATACAAAAGCCCAAGTCCGTTTCATTTTGGGTCAGAAATCTCTCGGGCGAGAAGTTGAGTGGATCGGCCCAAACCTTCGGGTCACGCGCGATGGCCCACATGTTCACCATCGCGGTGGTCCCGGCTGGAACGTGATGGCCGTCGATGGTTGTGTCGGTTATGGAGAGGCGGGCCCATGAGAGAAGTGGGCCCGGTGGGTGCAGTCGGAGAGTCTCCTTGATCACGACTTGTAGGTAGCGGAGGGAAGGTAGGTCTGACTCGGTCAATGGCCGAGATCTTCCAACAACGCAGTCGAGCTCTTCGTGGACTCTTGATTGGATATCGGGATGGAGGACCATTCTTGCGAGCACCCACTCTATCACGGCCGCTACAGTGTCGGTCCCTCGAAAAATCATTTCCTACAAACAGAAATAGTATTTTCCTAAATTAGTTATACAAGTACACAAATTATCCTTTTTGTTTTGTACCAAACTCCAATCACTTCAAATTTGTTATTTTTTCCTTCAAAGATTAAATACTTTTATAATATAATATAATATAAAATAAATTTAATAAATCGCAAAAAGAGAAGATGGCATGGAAAATTGAACGCTACATTTCAATATAAACTAGTCTCTATTTTTTTATTTTCATTGAAGGCGATCCTTAAAATATGAATTCAGTTTAAACTAATCTCAAAGATCGTCTAATACTATATTTAGACTTTGTGCATTATTTGTTTTAAGATATGACGTTTGCATAGCTTTAATTTCTTATCCGTGTGTCGTATTCTCTAACGTCTCTTTAATCAATTGATTAAAAACATACCAATTTATTATAAGAAAATAAACATACCCACAAAACAGAGACTATATCGGAATCAGTCAACTTATCTTCCCCTTGAAGAGATAGCAACACATCCACAAAGTCACTCATTTCCGAATAATCACCGCTATGTTTCTTCTCTTTACGCTCCGTTATGATCCGACCCACTAAACGATCCACCCGTGGAACCAGATCCGAACACCGGACCCGGATCCGCTGAAGATCCATCCAAGCTAGCCAGGGCATGTGATCAGACCAATTAAGCATCCCCAACAACTCATACCCTTGTTCCACCAACCGCCCCACCTCTGCCGCCTCCCCCTGCCACGTGGCTACCTCGTACCTCTTCCCAAACACCGACCCCATCATGTTACTTAATGACCCCCTCTTCAGCACCTCCCTCACGGTGCCCCCGCCCGCCCCACCGATCGCCGCCGCCATCTCGACCGCGATCTCCGCCCTCCGCGTCTCGAACCTCGCCATGTGTCCTGGAGAGAACATGTGGACGGCCGCGATCTTCCGCAGCGTCCGCCAGTACACGCCGTACGGGGCGAACCCGATGGCGCGGGAGAACATTTGCCGTTGAGCCGACTCCTTCCGCGGCCGGTCCACGAAAATCGGGCTGTTAAGAATCTCCCGGGCCACGTCCGGTTCGGAGGCGACGATGAACCGGGTTTCCCCTAGGGTGAAGGCCATGAGCCGCCCCGCTCCGAAATACTCCGCCGCCGCGGCCAGCTTGCGGTGGGCCAGCCCTGTCATGAGGGTCGGGGACCCGACGAGAGGGTACCCGCGGGGCCCGGGGATTATTGAGCTACGTGGCGTGAGGCGGTAGTGCTTGCCCCATGCCGGGCCGCCCGGGTGGGCCCAGTGGTGCATGGCCATGCATGAGAAGAGGAGGCAAAGGAGGGTGAAGAGGAGGAAGAGATTTTGGTATGAGAAATTTGAAATTTCAGGGAAAAATGCTAAAATCCATAAGCTATCAAGATGTGAATTAGCCATAGATATGGAGTAAAGAGAGGATGAGTGTGTAAGTTGTGGGTTGGCTCCGATGGTGGAGGAGATAGCACGGTTGGGTTTATATAGAGGGCAAGAGTATTTTTTAATTGGAAATTTATTTGAAAAAGATTCGCATGATGTGTAAAGCAAATTAATGTACAACAAAATTTAATATATATAATAGGTACTATATACTAATACTCATTCATCTAGCACTCGTGAACATTTTCTTTAGTAACGTACTAATATATACGGAGAAATTGATATTAGAAAAGTCATTTTATAACATATAATATTATTTTTAGTGGAAATTCATGTTTAATATAGTTAATAACTTCTACATTTTGTAATTATGAGATTATAAATATAATTTTCTCCCTTTTATTTTTAATAGTTTACTACATTCTATAAGTTCTATTGACACAAGAGTTAAGGAAAATGTTAATAGTGAACTAGGTGTGTGTATAGACGGTTTTTCATTTTATTGCCGAATAGTTTTTGTTTACTTGGATCTATGTGTTTAATTAATTAATTTATTACTTTGTAATTAACCTACATCTTCTTCTATTTATTCCTTAAATTCTGCACAATAGTATATTATCATATTATAAAACAATTTATGATACTCGTGATTCGTGAAGTTATAATATTTGGAGTATATTATAATGCGAAACTGTCGTAATGTATGTTGGTAGATAAGATGTGCATTTTGGAATTATAGCTCATTATCGCCGTCTTCTTTGTAGGATTTTTAATTAGATTTTGCTTTAAGAAAAACGTTACATGTATTTTATGATGAAATATTTTAATTTGCTTAGCATGATCCCAAAATCTAATGCTCCTTTCGATGGGTTAAGGGTCGCTGCGGATGGAAAAATATAAATCTAATTTTATATATATCGATCATTGAATTATTGCATTTTCTAGAAAACTAATAGAACTCCATAATCCCAACAATATTTAAACTTAATTTTATGTGTTAATATAGTGCAAGTGGTGATAAATGGTGATTTTGACACAAGATCGCCGGATTCGCCGGCCCGTCCTATCCGTTTTTTTTGCAGATTTAAAATTAGAATATAACGGCTTATTCCCCTATGTTTTCTTGTATAATTTGTAAAATGATTGTCGAATAAAGTCAGGAATTGGAATATTTGTTACAAATACAATGCAATAGTTTCGTTGCTTCAACAAATATTATATATACTTTGCTCTGGGAATGTACGTATTGAAAACCCTAACTTGTACAAGGCCCCTATTGCACATTAGCTAGTTTTAAAATCGAAAAATTATTATAAGGTAAAAAACCATATATATTTCATATCACTAAATCATTCATTCTTAATTAGTCGCTATTTGGTTTATAAAACCTACTAGATTTTTGGTATGGAAGTGACCGTCAATTATCTGTTTGAGTTTTGTAATTGTTAGACTGTCAAATTTTCACGGACTGATAGAATAAAAATAATGTCAAAAATAATATTAATTTTTAACACATATATAAAATTGGAATCACCGTTTTAAAAAAAAACTTAATTTAAAATGTGAGAAGTTTCACCTCGCTTTATATATTGTATTATTTTTTTGATGATGTCCGATGTGGGACAACACCCACTTCTTTCAAGAGACAAAACATGATAATGTTATTTTGTTGATATACAATATATTAAATTAGTTTTAGAACTATCAAGATGATATCGATCCTTTCTGTATTATTTTTTTGAAGTGAGCGACTAGATGATCTTCTAATTTAACAATGGATTTGAGAGTTGATTATTTAAAAAACTTTAAAAGTCAAAATTGTGGATCTTGAATCTATACAGCATATTCCCTAAATACATAGAAAAAATGGACTTTGACAACATGGTCATTGTAGGTAAGATACTTAAATCCATGTTATGGAGTCTTTGCATGACATTTCTTGAGAACCTGATCATGAATTCAATTATTTTTAGACAATGGTTAAATACATGCGAATACTTAATTATATCGACGCTATTTTACGTGTGGTTTTACACGGTTAAGGTAAGCGTGCAAGGGTACTGTGGGTATTTTGAAAATACAGCTCACGGTTCTTACACGCTTAAGTTAAGCGTGTATGTTTTTTTTTTTGCAAGTTTAAAAGCACACGCTTACCTTAAGCGTGTAGGCACTAATTATTTTTTTCAAAATTGTATTTTTTTCCCATAATCATGTAGAGAAATTCAATACGAGTCCGTATATATAAAATTCGTCCAAAACGGACATCGTTTGCCCCTCCAAAAGCCCAAAAAACGAAGCCTTCCTACCCATTTTTTTTACAATTTCGTGTCCGGCATATAGCGCATTGTAGTGAATTTTTTGGGTATTTTCTGCATTTTTCTACTATAACTTTGTATAAATTTTAATATGAGTCCGTACATATAAAATACATCCAAAACGGATATCGTTTTCCCCTCCAAAAAGCCAAAAAACGATAATAGAAACTTTAGCAACTATAGTATATAAGTAATAAGTTCGTAATACTTAACTATAATGCATAATTATACTTTATAAGTAATAAGTTTGTAATACTTAACCATAATGCATACCTATAGTATATAAGTAATAAGTTCATAATAATACTTAACCATAATATGTAACTATAGTATATAAGTAATAAGTTCATAATAATACTTAACCATAATGTATAACTATAGTATATAAGTAATAAGTTTGTAATACTTAACTATAACACATAACTATAGTATATAAGTAATAAGTACGTAATACTTAATTATAATGCATAACTATACTTTATAACTAATATATTTTATAATACTTAACTATAATACGTAACTATAGTATATAAGTAATAAGTTCATAATACTTATAGGATATAATCATAGTATATAACTAAATGATATAACCAAATTGGATATAACTATAAGATATATCATAATATATAATTATAGGATATAACGATATGATATAATCAAATTGGATATAACTATAAGATATAACCATAGTATATAACTATATGATATAACGATATGATATAACTATAAGATATAACTATATGATATAACCATAGTATATAACTAAATGATATAATCATAGTATATAACTATAAGATATAACCAAATTGGATATAACTAGAAGATATAACCATAATATATAACTATAGAATATAACCATATTATATAACTATAGAATATAACCATATTATATAACTAAAGGATATAACCATAGTATATAACTATAGGATATAACCAAATTGGATATAACTATAAGATATAACCAAATTGGATATAACTATAAGATATAACCATGGTATATAATTATAGGATATAACGATATGATATAACCAAATTGGATATACCTATAAGATATAACCATAGTATATAATTATAGGATATAACCAAATTGGATATAACTATAAGATATAACCATAATATATAACTATAGGATATAACCATAGTATAAAACTAATATATTTTGTAACACTTAACTATAATACGTAACTATAGTATATAAGTAATAAGTTCATAATACTTATAGGATATAACCATAGTAACTAAAGGATATAACCATATTATATAACTATAGGACATAACCATAAGATATAACCAAATTGGATATAACTAAAGGATATAACCATAAGATATAACCAAATTGGATATAACTATAAAATATATCATAATATATAATTATAGGATATAACGATATGATATAATCAATTTGGTTATATCTTATGGTTATATCCTATAGTTATATACTATATAACTATAGGATATAACCATAAGATATAACCAAATTGGATATAACTATAAGATATATCATAATATATAATTATAGGATATAACGATATGATATAATCAAATTGGATATAACTATAAGATATAACCATGGTATATAATTATAGGATATAACGATATGATATAATCAAATTGGATATAACTATAAGATATAACTATAGGATATAATCATAAGATATAACCAAATTTGATATAACTATAAGATATAACTATAGGATATAACCATAAGATATAACCAAATTGGATATAACTATAAGATATAATCATAATATATAATTATATGATATAACGATATGATATAATCAAATTGGATATAACTATAAGATATAACCATAGTATATAATTATAGAAAATAACGATATGATATAACCAAATTGGATATAACTATAAGATATAACCATAGTATATAAGTATATGATATAACGATATGATATAACCAAATTGGATATAACTATAAAATATAACCATAGTATATAACTATATGATATAACCATAAGATATAACCAAATTGGATATAACTATAAGATATAACCATAATATATAACTATAGGATATAACCATAGTATATAACTCATATATTTTGTAATACTTAACTATAATACGTAACTATATTATATAAGAAATAAGTTCATACTACTTATCATAATGTGTAACTATAGTTTATAACTAATATATTTTGTAATACTTAACTATAATACGTAACTATAGTATATAAGTAATAAATTCGTAATACTTAACTATAGTATACACGTAATAAGTTCGTAATACTTAACCATAATGTGTAATTATGGTATATAAGTAATAAGTACGTAATACTTAATTATAATGCATAACTATACTTTATAACTAATATATTTTGTAATACTTAAACTATAGTATATAAGTAATAAGTTCTCAACACTTAACTATAGTATATAAGTAATAAGTTCGTAATACTTAACCATAATGTATAACTATAGTATATAAGTAATAAGTACGTAATACTTAATTATAATGCATAACTATACTCTATAACTAATATATTTTGTAATACTTAACTATAATACATAACTATAGTATATAAGTAATAAGTTCATAATACTTAACTATAGTATATAAGTAATAAGTTCGTAATACTTAACTATAATACATAAGTTCATAATACACATTATAGTTAAGTATTACAAAATATTTTACTTAAATACTATAGTTTCTAAAGTTTCTATTCTCGTTTTTTGGCTTTTTGGAGGGGAAAACGATATCCGTTTTGGATGTATTTTATATGTACGGACTCGTATTAAAATTTTATACAAAATTATAGTAGAAAAATGTAGAAAATACCCAAAAAAATCACTACAATGCGCTATATGCCGGGCACGAAATTGTAAAAAAAAATGGGTAGGAAGACTTCGTTTTTTGGGCTTTTGGAGGGGAAAACGATGTCCATTTTGGACGAATTTTATATGTACGGACTCGTATTGAAATTCTCTACATGATTATGGAAAAAAATGCAATTTTGAAAAAAAAAATTAGTGCCTTTACGCTTAAGGTAAGCGTGTGCTTTTAAACTTGAAAAAAAAACCTACACGCTTAAGTTAAGCGTGTAAGAACCGTGAGCTGTATTTTCAAAATACCCACAATACCCCTGCACGCTTAAGGTAAGCGTGTAAATCCACACGCTTAAGATAAGCGTGTAAAATAGCGTCGATATAGTTAAGTATTCGCGTGTATTTAGCTTTTCCGTATTTTTATTCATTGTAATGGTCTAATATCTTCTACAGTAAAAATAAAATCAAAATGTCACCTGTTTATATAGAAAAAATTAAGACATACTAAATCAACGGTGAGGATCTCTTGGTCGAGCATAATAGTTCATTTAGTAGTCCATTGTTTTTTATTGGTCCATCTGTAAATGACCTTATTTTAGTGATAATTATTAAAAACAATTATGACTTTAATTCATTATTTCTTCTACTCTCTACCTCGTTTTCTCAGTTTTCACTTTTCTCTCCATAGCCACCAGCCCACCACCACCTTGGAGATTAGGAATTGTGCAAGACTAGTGTTGATTATTTAAAGGCCGGTGATATCTTAATTTGTTCCTCTTGTTACAACAATAATTTAGTTAATTTCATCAAATGCTTTCAAAAAATCATTTAGGACATGGACATTGAGAAAATATGTCATGAAATTGTTTAAAGGTGAGACCTCCATCAAGTCGTTTCTTCTCTCCCACCGGTTGTTGGAGTATTCATTCCTATCATGTTTATAAGTTGAAATCATTACTAGTGTGGGGACATAAACCTGTCACCTCACATGAGCTGCAGCCCAGCAGCCCCCAACCCATCTCAGGATAGCCCACCCAGGTTGCCCATAGGCCCACCTTTGGAATTAATCCTGAAGGTTGTTGGAGAGTCTCGAACCTGAGACCTCTCCCTTTACCAAGGAAGGCTTACCTTCCTTGACACCACCTCCACTGCAGAGGAAGTGGTGTCAAGGAAGGTAAGCCTTCCTTGGTAAAGGGAGAGGTCTCAGGTTCGAGACTCTCCAACAACCTTCAGGATTAATTCCAAAGGTGGGCCTATGGGCAACCTGGGTGGGCTATCCTGAGATGGGTTGGGGGCTGCTGGGCTGCATCCCATGTGAGGTGACAGGTTTATGTCCTCACATTAAAAAGCGCTTTTTAATGTGGGGACAAAATATTTTACTTAAATACTATAGTTTCTAACGTTTCTATTCTCGTTTTTTTGGCTTTTTGGAAGGGAAAACGATATCCGTTTTGGATGTATTTTATATGTACGGAGCTTCCCCTCCGTCGGGTCCTTTGTGTTCCCTAGGACCTTACGAAGGACGAAGTCTCCCACCGAGATCGGGCGTGGCCTAACCTGCTTCCCATGGAGCTTGATCAACTCCCGTTGGTAAGCCGCCAATCGTACCGCTGATGCCTCCCTCTTCTCTTGCAGAAGGTCGAGGTTGACGCCGAGCGCCTCATCATTCCCGCCTTGCTGGAAGGCGGTGGTACGCACACCAGGAAGGCCTATCTCTAAGGGAATAACTGCGTCGGTGCCGTACGTCAATGCAAAAGGAGACTCTCCAGTAGAGCGTCGGGGCGTAGTCCGGTGAGCCCAGAGGACCACAGGGAGCTCCTCCGCCCACCTACCCTTTGCTTCGTCCAGTCTCTTCTTGATCACATCCAAGAGCGCCTTGTTGGTTGCCTCAGCCTGACCGTTAGCCTGCGGATAAGCTACAGATGAGTAAAAATTCTTAATCCCGAAACCTGCACAATAAGTTTTAAAAGCGGCACTGCTAAACTGAGTGTCGTTGTCAGAAACTAAAGCATATGGAATTCCAAAACGGGTAATAATAAACTCCCAAACGAAGTTAATGATGTCAGTATCCCTAATGTTCGCTAAGGCCTTCGCTTCAACCCACTTCGTGAAGTAGTCCGTAGCCGTAACCAGGAAACGTCTGTTTCCCTTTGCCTTGGGGAAAGGACCCACACTATCCAGTCCCCACTGCGCAAAAGGCCACGGACTCGTCAACGGGTGCAAATCTCCTGCCGGCAGATGTATCTCCTTGGCGAACCTTTGACATTTTTTGCACTTTCTGACATAGCATTCTGCATCTTTCTGCATGTAGGGCCACCAAAAACCTTGGGTCATCGCGATACTGGCCATAGTGCGGCTGGCTGCGTGCACACCACATATTCCCTCGTGGATCTCGAACAGGGTGTCCCCCACCTTAGAAGGAGGGACACACCTAAGGTAGGCACCTGAAAAAGACTTCCGATGCAGGATTCCATCGGGAGACATCCAGAACCTTGCCGCCTTCAATCTGACCAGCCTCGCTTCCTTCTTATCATCCGGAAGTACCCCCCTAGCCAAGAAGTCGACAATGGGGTCCATCCAACTAGGGTCCGTGTCAGCGGGAAAGATCTCCTCCGACTCTATGCTCGGAACGCTCAGGCAGCCAATCTGTATCGTCGAGTCAGACCCAGAAGAACTCGATGATCCTAGGGTGGCGAGGGCATCGGCCACCTCATTCTGCTCGCGGGGAATCTGCTCTACTCTGAACTCAGTGAAGCTGGCCAAGATGTTACGGGCTCTTTCCAGATAAGCGAGCATCCTAGCTGATTTGGCACCGTACTCCCCGGTAACCTGGTTAACGACCAGCTGGGAGTCCGAATATACGACGACCGACCTAGCCCCCTGACCTCTGACTGCCAACAACCCCAAGATCAGAGCCTCGTACTCGGCTTCGTTGTTTGTGGCCTCAAATTCCAACCTGACAGCGGTCCGGATGACCTCGCCGATTAGAGACGTTAAAACCAAACCTGCCCCGGCACCCTTGCGGTTCCTAGCTCCATCTACCTGCAATTCCCAAGCACCCACCTGTCCGATCTTCACTTGCCAGACCTCCAAAGTCATCACCAGGGCTTCCTGGACGAATTCAGCAATGAAGTCTGCCAGGACCTGCCCCTTGATAGCCGTCCTAGGGACGAACTCGACTTCATACTGCGCTAATTCCACCGCCCATTTAGCGACCCGTCCTGCTAAGTCAGAGCTTCCCAGCAACGACTTCAAGGGAAAAGACGTCATCACCCTGATGGGATGCGCATGGAAATAATGGTTCAACTTCCTCGCCGCCACCATCAGTGCCAGTAGCAACTTCTCAAGAGGTGGGTATCGAGATTCTGCATCTAGGAGTGTTTTGCTCACGTAATAAATCGGACTCTGCTTTCTCTTCTCGTCTCTTACCAGTACCGCACTAACCGAGTGCACTGAGACGGCGAGATACAATACCAAGGCTTCTCCTGCGCTAGGAACCGTCAAGATAGACGGCTCTTGCAAATATCTCTTCAGATCAGCTAGTGCGGTCTCACACTCGTCATCCCACTGGAAGATGCGATCTCCCTTAAGCAACTTGAAGAACGCGCTACACTTGTCGGATGATCGGCTAATGAACCTGTTCAGTACGGCGGCCATTCCCGTAAGTTTTTGCAGCTCCTTGACGCTTTTCAGACTCTGAATGGACCAAATGACTCGAATCTGATCCGGACTAGCCTCAATACCCCTCCTGGTAACCAAGTGCCCCAGAAATTTGCCAGAGCCGACTCCAAAGGCACACTTTGAAGCGTTTAGCTTAAGGCCGGTCCTGTGCAGAATATCAAACACCAGCTGCAAATCCTCCAAGTGGGAACCCCGCAGCTTGCTCTTTACCACCATGTCATCAATGTAAACCTCTACCTTGGTGCCAATCAGGTCCGAAAAGATGCTTACAACCATTCGCTGAAAGGTTGCACCCGTATTCTTCAGACCGAAGGGCATCACCCGGTAACAAAACACGCCTCTAGGGGTCAAAAAAGCTGTTTTTTCTCGATCCTCCTTTGCCAGAGGAATCTGATGGTAGCCCCTGTAAGCGTCCAAGAAACTCATCCTATCGTGACCCGCCGTCGCATCCACTAACTGGTCGATCTTCGGCAAGGGAAACAGGTCTTTCGGGCAAGCTTTGTTCAGGTCTGTAAAATCCACACAGACTCTCCACTCCCTATTCTTCTTCTTGACCACAACCGGGTTGGCCAACCAATCAGGGAACTTGACCTCCTCAACTGCCCCAGCCTCCTGCAACTTCTTCAGCTCCTTCAGAACTGCCTCGGTGTGCTGAACGGATGACCTCCTGGCTCGTTGAACCACCGGCTTTGCCTCCTTTCGCACACTCAGATGATGACAGGCAACAGAAGGATCCAGCCCCGACATCTCATAGGGCGACCAAGCAAAAACCCGCTTGTTTCTTTTCAGCAGCCCCGCTAGAGAAGCGAGCTCGTCACCAACTAAAAAATATTTTTCGGGTTCAGAATCACTAACCTGAATTTTCTGGAGAGCCTCAAGTGACCTCTCTGCCGGCGCCATCCCGACCTCCTCCAGAACTTGCGGGTCAGTATCCACGGTCAGCACCACCGATGCACTGCTCTCAATACCGAGGCAGTGCCGGGCGGTCCGCTGGTCACCCCGGACCCACACCACCTTTCCGTTGAAAGGGAAAATGATCATCTGGTGTAGAGTTGAATGGACGGCTTCCATTGAATGCAGCCACGGACGCCCCAGGATAGCATTGTAGGATGAAGGAGCGTTGATCACTAGGAACTCGGTTTCCAGAGACTTACCGCCCAGGGTAACCGTCTCACGCAACATCCCCAGCGGCCAGACCGAGTGAGCTCCCAAGCCTGTCAGCTGCATTGACACCTGGATCAGGTCCTCCTGTTTCTTGCCCAACTTCTTGAACATGTCGTAGAACATAATCTCAACTGAGCTGCCAGAATCGACCAGAATTCGCTTAACGTCGAACTCACCCACACAGACAGACAAGACAAGGGGGTCGTTGTGCGGTTGTTACAGCCCTACCAAGTCGGAACTCGAGAATCCTAGGCTCTGGGACACCGAGCTGCTGGGTCTTTTGAAAGGACCCCCGTTAGCCTGTAAGACCTCCAACTCGTGGCAGCGCTTCCTATAATCGTGCCTTCGCCCGCCTGATTGCTTCACCGCCACATCGATCACATGTATGACCCTCCTCGGAGCGTCGGCTGCCGGCCCTACCTGCCCCTCGTCGTCGATACGGGGTTGTCTGTCGCCAAGGAATTCGTCCAGGTGCCCATCTTTCGCCCACTTGGCCAAAGCTCTCTTGTAGGCGAAGCAGTCGCTGGTGAGATGCCCCTTGGTGCGATGAAAGTCGCATTCATTGGTCTGATCTCTCACCTTAGAAGCGTTCTCCTGCTCCTTAGGCCAATAAAAGAATGGTCTATCCCGGATCAGCGGTAGGATGCGCTGGATTGGAAGCTTGAAATTGAAGTTAACAGACTTTCTGGCGGGGTTAGCCGGCAATAGCCCTCCTGCTTTACCCGCCGCCCCGTTATCACTTCCCCTAGCCGGAACGTCCGGCTTATTGCGTCCAGCAGGCGATGTGGGGGAGCGCCTGTCTCTAGTTGCCTTCCGGTCATCCTCAAGCTTGACGTACTGGCGCACCCTGTCTTGCAGCTCGGCCATGCAACGGGGAACCTGTAAAGTGATGCTTTCCCTCAACCGGCTGTCTGCCGGCAAAGCCTGCTGAAAAGCCTCTATAGCTGTATGCTCGTCAACATTGTCCATATCAGCGTATTTCTCCATGAACCTGGGTCCAAACTGACGCAACGATTCATCCCTGTGCATTTTCATTTTGAACAATATACCCATAAACATAGGTTCCCTACTATTAGCAACAAAGTGGCTCACAAACTTCCTAGCAAACTGGTCCCATGTGCTAATTGAATTCGGTTTTAACGAGTGAAACCAATTAAATGCAGTGGTTCCTAGACTAGCAGGGAATAACTTGCAAAGCAACGCATCATGCTCAGTCCACAAAGCCATTTTATGAGTAAATGAAGCCACATGCAATACCGGATCCGATTTTCCATTGTATAGTTCAAAAGTGGGAGAGGAAAACTTAGCTGGTGGATTAGACTCGCGTATTCGTCGGACGAACGGAGTCGAAGTCATTCTGGATAGGCAATGCTCCGCTTGCTCCGCTTGCTCCATGGCTCCCCTCAAGGTTCGTCCTCTTGGATGATCCACGTGCTCATCCTGCAGAGTGGAGTTCACCGATGCCTCGCGCCGGCGGTGCACCCCACCTGATCGTGCGGGGGAGCGCCCTCTCCGATGAACGTCCCCGGCCGACTCCTCCACAGGGGAAGCGCTGCGCTGTCTACGCCGTCCCGGCGGAGATGCTCTCGGCCGTCCCGAACCCGCATGAATTCCCGCGCGCCTCGCTCCTGACCTAGAACGGGTCCTTCGTAGCGCCCTCGGATTACGCCGCTCGGAACCCGAATCCGAGGGGGAGTCCGAGTACCGAACCTCCTCCCGACATGGGGTCGCCAAAGATGCGCTGGATTGGAAGCTTGAAATTGAAGTTAACAGACTTTCTGGCGGGGTTAGCCGGCAATAGCCCTCCTGCTTTACCCGCCGCCCCGTTATCACTTCCCCTAGCCGGAACGTCCGACTTATTGCGTCCAGCAGGCGATGTGGGGGAGCGCTTGTCTCTAGTTGCCTTCCGGTCATCCTCAAGCTTGACGTACTGGCACACCCTGTCTTGCAGCTCGGCCATGCAATGGGGAACCTGTAAAGTGATGCTTTCCCTCAACCGGCTGTCTGCCGGCAAAGCCTGCTGAAAAGCCTCTATAGCTGTATGCTCGTCAACATTGTCCATATCAGCGTATTTCTCCATGAACCTGGGTCCAAACTGACGCAACGATTCATCCCTGCGCATTTTCATTTTGAACAATATACCCATAGACATAGGTTCCCTACTATTAGCAACAAAGTGGCTCACAAACTTCCTAGCAAGCTGGTCCCAGGTGCTAATTGAATTCGGTTTTAACGAGTGAAACCAATTAAATGCAGTGGTTCCTAGACTAGCAGGGAATAACTTGCAAAGCAATGCATCATGCTCAGTCCACAAAGCCATTTTATGAGTAAATGAAGCCACATGCAATACCGGATCCGATTTTCCATTGTATAGTTCAAAAGTGGGAGAGGAAAACTTAGCTGGTGGATTAGACTCGCGTATTCGTCGGACGAACGGAGTCGAAGTCATTCTGGATAGGCGATGCTCCGCTTGCTCCATGGCTCCCCTCAAGGTTCGTCCTCTTGGATGATCCACGTGCTCATCCTGCAGAGTGGAGTTCACCGATGCCTCGCGCCGGCGGTGCACCCCACCTGATCGTGCGGGGGAGCGACTTCTCCGATGAACGTCCCCGGCCGACTCCTCCACAGGGGAAGCGCTGCGCTGCCTACGCCGTCCCGGCGGAGATGCTCTCGGCCGTCCCGAACCCGCATGAATTCCCGCACGCCTCGCTCCTGACCTAGAACGGGTCCTTCGTAGCGCCCTCGGATTGCGCCGCTCGGAACCCGAATCCGAGGGGGAGTCCGAGTACCGAACCTCCTCCCGACATGGGGTCGCCGAAGATTTGGCGCGGTCCCCAGTCCACCGCGTAACCCTGGGGGTCGGATCCCGATCTGCAACAACCCCACCGCGAGCCGAGCCCCCAATCCGGGTCGCCCTCCGCGCCCGCTGATCGATGTGGGGCGAACGGCCCGACCGCTGACTGCGTGCATCTCCTGAACGCCGAGGACTGCGGTGCGGGACTTCCACCACGCTCATGAGCCTCCGCTGAGTACCGGTGACGCCGTTGGACTCGCCGGCCGCTGTGACTCGCTTTCCGGAGGCGATTTCGCTGCGCCTCCTCCCGGACTCCAAGGCCTCACGCGCATCCATCGCCTCCCGCCGACTAGCCTCCAACACAGCCTCCATGGCTACGATCCGGCGATCTCGCTCCTCCAATGCCGCAACCCACTCCGCCTCCCTGGCCCCCGATCCCGATGAGATATGCTCCCCCATGAGATCGCTGCTCAACAACACCGAGCGGAATTCAGCAAACCCTAACTTTCCGCACAAGCAAAACTGCGGAATAACTGAGCGGGGTTGAAATCCTTCGATCAAAAATCAGTCCCACACCACGATCTGAACTCAAACTCCACTGAACCGTCCCGCCGTCGACAATACCGGCGAGCAGCGAACCACCACCGATCCCTAACCGCCCGAACCGGCGGCAGAGAACAAGGCTCGAACTACCACACGCTGGTCCTTCGGACGATCTTCGACGTCGCTTCCCACAGACGGCGCCAAATGTTGTTACCGTAAACTGAACGAGATTAAATTTGATTGAATGGAAAACGAATCGATAATCCGAAGAACGCCGTGTACTATTCTCTCAAGAACGTGGAGGCAAAAAATCGTATATCAGAGGTGCCCTAGGGCTAAGGGAGAGGATACAATATATACTTCATCGCATAATTACCCTTCTGCCCTTATTAATTAGATTAAACCTAAATTATCATTAATTATACCCTTAATTGTGGATTTAATACTAAAATCCCCTATCAACTAGGATTGCCAAATTTCAGAAAGAGAATTTTAGGGTTTTAAACATTTAATCAAAATAGATTTGAAGATTTATGAATTTCTCCCAAATTTCATATATGTGAATTTGAAGATTTATGGATAAGGGTGAATTTGCTGAGTTTTTTTCATATTGGATGAGTTTTTTTCTTATTGGGTGATGTGAGTTTATATGTTGAAAGCAAATCTGCATTAACAAAGAGAGAGCATCACCCAATTTTAAATTTGAGACAGAATACAATACAATAAATTAAAAAATTAATTAATTGAAGGATATATAAAGCTAGAGGTCTCATTGATGGTAGGGTGTGAAAGTTGAAATATAGAGGGATAAGGAGTTTCAGTCGAGCAAAAAGTAGATGATGAGGAGAATATCAATTTAATTTTGATATTACATGCTAGTTGGACCAATAGAAAGAGTGGACTATTTTTTTTATTTTTTTTTTAAAAGGGAAAAGAGTGAACTATTAAATGTACTATTATGTCCGACTAGAGCCCTAGAGGATCCTCATTCCTCACCGATAAATCAAATGGTTTGAAATATTTGAACGTATATTGTTTGTTTTAAATGAAAAAAAATCTCATTTTGAGTTCAGGCAGTTACTCTCAATTTATATAATATAGGTAATTATTATGTCTTCTTATAGTTGTTCTTTTCATAGGATATTGTCACGATTATATTGAATGAATGCCCATGTATAAAAGTCAATCTTTAAACTAAATTCAAAATAACATCATAGATTATACTCAGAAATCTAAGAGTAGTGATCCAATAAAAGAATATATTTTATCTATTCGTATTTTCGCATTTTTTTAATAAACCAGTTCTTATTGAATTTCCAAATCATAATAGAATATATGGTCAAGAATATATATATTGAGGTTTGTTTGTTAGAGGAAGTTATAAATACTATTTTCTTTATAATATGGTTTTTGTGAAAAAAATATTTTTAAAAATTAAAATATATTAATTTGTACAATATTGAAAAAAAGTACTTGTACTTTTTGCAAATATAAACACTTGGCCTTGATCGACTTCAAAGAAAACAAACAAACCCCCAAAATAGTATTGATTTTGTTTGACCCGTCTTCTGGTGACATTGTCTGTTGATTGTGCTTGACTCACCCTCTCCCTAGTTCGTTTAGCTCGTTTTTGCGTTGTTATATTTTTATTTGCTTGGCTTTGTTGTTTTTGTTTTTCTTAACTGGTTTATCCGATTGTCGATTTATCAGCCTATCGAGTTTTCTGACATAATTATATCAATAACTCGAATTCTTACCTTAATAATCTATATATAATGTAAAATATAGTCTAGGCAATCAATGACCACCCTTATAATTAAGTCTTAAACACAAAAAAGAAAAAGTCCAATAAAAAACAAGATGATTCTTACATTCCTAAAACTCACATTCAGTTGAATTTGAACGACTGTTTGAATTTTCAGCCATTTATGACCATGGTTGTCCTATACTTAAGCCTTAAACACACAAAAAAGGAAAAAACTTAAACCAAAAAACAAGATGCATGTTACATTCCTAAGACTAGCAACAAAATTTCGAGGCGATGTTTGAATTTCCAGCCATTTATGACCATGGCTCTAAATATGTAATCAATTACTAGAAATACAATATTCTAAACCCAAATAAACAAACTCAAATAAACAGATAACAGTTACATTCTAATTTGACTTTTCAGCCATTTAATCTGTAATCACTCCCTAGGAATACAATATTCCCAAGGCTGTTACATAGCTAAGCATACTTGTATAAAATAAACATGACTGTTACAATTTCATTTGGCTGAATTTTCAGCTATTTGAACCTGCATAAAATAAACATGATTGTTACACTTTCATTTGATTGAATTTATCTATATATAATATAAAATAGAGTTCTTGACAATTAATGTCCCTCCTCTTAAATGATACAAAATTTTAAATTATATTTAATTTAATCTTAATTTATCTATATTATCTCTATTATGATCTTAAAAAAGAAGTTTTTATGACAATCAATGCATACAAGCTTAGAATTAGAAAAAAAAATACATATTCTATATCTATATTATAATTATTATTGTATTACCTTTATAAACATTTATCATCTGTAAACATTTATAAGCATCTTATTTATATTATATAATATAATATAAAGTCTTTTGAAAATAAAATATAGATGATTATAACATCTTATCTTATATATATTTCTTATATCATGTAGTACTCTATATTTTGGCAATTACATTCACTAGATTGTAAAGTTAAAATGGTAAAAATTTAACATTTAAAATATAAATTAACATTATTATTATATCGGTATGATTGATCAAACTTTCTCTCAAATAATTGCACCAACAAGCCTCTATATAAGAAAAGTTGTAAATGAAAGACAACTATTTGACCTAAAATGTAATTTGCAATTAATTTGAAAGAACTCCAACCAATAGAAGTTTATCATGACATCAAATAAACGTGAATGGTTCAAAAGCATCAGTTACAACGCTTAATATCTTATACATAAATGCATATATGTTACAACCTATAAAAAATAAATCCATCATTAAGTTAAATATTTTTTTTCTTGAGAATATTATTGCAATAAAGTATATACATCGGTTACATCCATGTATGGTCTATTTTTTGAGAAAATCGGTTACAACTCACACATAATAAATTTTCTTATTTACAATTCAAGCTTCATATCGTTTTATAAATCCTCTTGATTGAAAAGAGAAAAGAGTGTAAATAATGTCTTCCCATTACATTATCTATGCTCTACCCATAATTCTAATATGCAATTCTTTCTTCTATATTTGTAGACAAATAATCAATATTTTATGCCTTCCTTTTACGTTCTCTCTTTATCATGAATATGAAGATGGACTCATTGTTTGGATCATTTGAGAGATCTGCATTCTACTGGAACACTGAAGGTATATAAACAGAAAAGAAAATGCTATATAGCTTCTCAAACAAAAAAGCATCTCATCCATCTTTTATTATTATAGATTTTTTCTAAAAATTCTATGATTACTTGTCATAATCTATGTTTCTTTCAATGTTTGTATCTTTATATTTTTGAATTTGTGAGATATTATGCTAATTTTTGTTGTTGTGCAATTTGATGTCATGTTAATGATTTTCTAAATGGGGTGGTTTAAAAGATGTAATGAGAAGATCATTTGTCATGCGAATATTAGGTTTTGTTTCAATCTTTGTATGTTATTATATTAAAGTTTGACATTTTTCATCGGTTCATTTTACATAGTGAATATGAATGTAATTGATATAATCTCAACTTTTTAATTTTGTGGTTTTATATATGTAATGAGAATACCATTCTTTGATAAGGGTTTAATAGTTAGGAGCATGCGTTTTGAGTCCTAAGTTAAGCAATAGTAAAATGCATCTACTTAGAAAATCATATTCAATAGCATAATGATCACACATCAAGTTAATATGGAGTTGTTCATTCATTCATATCCAAGAACAGAATGATCACAGATTCTAAAATTTGAATAGTTATAAAGGAGTTTTCTAATGTGTGCCCACACACAATAAAAATCTCATATTTAGTAATAATTCCTTTTAGCTAATAATTTAATTTTTTTTTCCAGTGGTTCACCCCTTCTACTTTAGGGAATATTTTGGAAAATATTTCAAAATTTAGGCTCTTAACATGTGCCCATGGACACACATTAGACAAACCGTATTATAAATAGTAATGCACCTATATACTTATATATTTTGAACAAAAAAACCTAAACATACTTATATTTACAAGAATGCATGGATTGAAATTTGAAACTAATTTTAGCCTTTAATGCTTGAGCTGTTTTATTTTAAAATATAGATATGGACCATACGTACGTATGGACATTCATCCATTTATGATATTGTAACACCCCCAAATTTCACCACATTTGAAAGTATTAATGCCGATGACTCCGGACATAAACCCCGAAGTCACCCCAGGCTTTTCCAACGACATAACTGTCTTAAACGTAGTTACAATACTAAAATCATAACTTTTATTAAACCACATGGTCGCGGAATTACACTATTCCAAAAGCGACCCAATTAATCAGAAATACAACAGCGGAAGTCTTAACAAATACAACGACAAAACAAGTTGTCGAAAACAAAACACCGTCCATCCTCATAGTCGCTCTAGCCTCCTCGGATCTGCATGTGCCGAAATGGACGAACGACACCCCCATGACGTTACAGATAAATAAAATACAAGGGGTTAGTCTAATGAATAGACTAAGCAAGGGCGGAAAACATTCACCAATGATTCACACAAATGCAACACAAGCAGTTCCACATATCACAAATCACATCAAAATCTCAAGTGCTAACTCAAACAGTTCAACACATCAACGAATCATATCAAAATCTCAAGCCACATAATTACAACATATCTCTTATAATAGCGTTGATTCTAGCAGAAATACAACCTAATATAATATCAGATTTTAATTATCTCAAATTAATTAAAAGCCACTTGCCTGGAATAGACGAGCTCAAACAAAGCTTAAGAACGGGTTCCTGAATCCAAAACGGGGACAGATCTGGAATAAAAATCCCTCAAGCCAAAACTCCAAAACAACCCTTATCGGACAGCCTTGCCGCGGGTGCGCCACATGCCTGCCGCCGGGTGCGGTCAAGTGACAGAGGCGAGCTCCAAGAACAGCCATGGCGGAAAAGAATTATTACCCAATCGATTCAAGCTTCGTCTTGCATTCGAATTGATCACAAAGCACCTCTAAGCTTCACCTAACACCTTGGCAACCTTCTCCAACCCACGAAGCCTCTCGATTCAAGCCCAAAACCGAGCTCACAGCTCGTGCATCAATGGCGAAACAGGGGAAAACAGAGGAGAAAGAGAGAAGAAGAAGAGAGAAGGAAAGGCTTCGGTTTCGACCCCTTTTATAGCACAAATCCGAACCACCTTAGGGGGAACAAGCAAGGGACAAGGGGACAAAGGCGAAGGGCCACTTGGCCTGCCCAAAAAATATCCCAACCGAGCCACTTGCGCGAGGAAGACGACCGCCTCTGTTTTGGCCCTTGCCGCG
Organism: Rheum nobile; assembly: GCA_027886185.1. Taxonomy (NCBI): domain Eukaryota; kingdom Viridiplantae; phylum Streptophyta; class Magnoliopsida; order Caryophyllales; family Polygonaceae; genus Rheum; species Rheum nobile. The sequence continues at coordinate 467,587 of WOAB01000066.1, forward strand.
GGTGCGGTGGCTCCTGGCGCCGGGTGCGGTCACGGCAAAATCACCCCTTTTTACCCGTTTGTCCTATCTCACCAAGAGATCAAATAATCTTAATCCCGGGTTAAATATATTCGTGCATCATCTAGCACAAACATCTCAAGCAATTACCTCGCACAATTACCGTACACAAATATCTTATATAAATACCGTGCACAAATATCTTATATAAATATCTTGCACAAATACTTTACATAATTATCCTGCATATATTTGTGACACTCCAGGCCAAGCTAACACAGCTACCAAGCCACCCACCCATCTTACATGATGCCGGTGCCGGTATTGGTGCCTGCCTGAGTCCACAATTATCCTACACGAATATCTTATATAAATATTTTACAACAATATCTTATATAATTATTTTGCAACAATATCTCATACAATTATTTTACAACAATAACTCATACGAGTAAAGCTCAAAAATACCAAAAATTTCCTTACCCAAAAATGGGAAAATGAGGGGTATTACAGATATATCATTTGTTAAGTTGGCAATTGGGGTTTATTTCTCTAGGATTTAATTTCTTTGTTAAGATGACAATTGTTCTTAGAAGCATGATAGCTAATTGTGTCTTGCAATGCAAAAGTATGTTACATATTCAGTTGATTGACTAATAAAGTTTCAGTCTAATTTCCAAGTAAAATCATGGATTTTCCTATAATTTTTATTATATTTGAATAAAATATGACATAGTACCACAAACATTGAGCTTAATGGTAATTGATCAAAAGATGACAAGATAACAAATTAGTATTGAAAAATAATAAAGTGTAATTATCGTAGAATATATACTGATATATTAACAATTGTATATTCAAATATTTTGCAATTGATTACTTGATTGTTTAAAAGAACAAAAAACAAATTTAATAAAAAATGAAAATAGGTAAATCAATTGATTTAAGATTAGCTAGAGACCTACAAAATCGCAAAAATGGTGGATACTAAATAAAATAAAATATAATTATTTTAGTTCAAAATTGATAAAATTGTTTTATAATAAAATTCTTTTTAATTATTGATATCAAAACAAATATAAGATAAGAAAAGTGTATTGTATTATGGAAAATCATAACAATGTTTAACTATAGTATTAAAATCGACCAATTTTATTTAACTTTTAACATATTTTTTTTTGAAAATAATGGTGATTGGGATAATCATATCACATTCATAACATATACACAATAAATAATAAAAGTTATTTATTTAGTTAAATATAAATGTCAGATTTTTTTTAAAAAAAGTTTGTGCATAATACGGGTATATATTCTAGTAATAAAAAAAAAAAAAAATATGAAGTGTTGCATTCACTGAGACTTTTTCTTGCCTTATACACCTTTCCAATATTCATCACTTTTTTGCTCGGTCCTGCCTCTAAATTATGGCTTCTCAATGTCTTATATACAGTACAAGTCATGCAAATTAATGTTGGAAAAAAATATATTAAAAATTGGTCGAATTTTATTTCGCAAGTGTATTATACAATTTTTTTTAATAAAAAGTAGTTTTGATATTATGAAATTTAATTGTTTTGAAGAAATGTAAAATAAGAAAGATGAGAGTATATACATAAAAATATATTTATAAAGACATAACTAAACAAATTCTTAGTATAATTTAAAAAAATAACACGCTTTGGGACCATGATTTATCCGGTCTTAAAGTAAAGTAGTATTGACTGATTGAACTGGACTTAACATTTCACTCTTTTGATTTGATAAGATCTTAATCATTAAACATAAATTTAGTGAATTAGATTAATTTTTCTCTCTAGAATCTTATGGAGTGCGCTATTGTTAGACGCGTGTGAGCTTCAAAACGCAACCACGTGTCCAGTCAATAGCGTCCAAAAAACGTCTTGTTCTTTTAACAGTGTGAATTAAAAAAGAACTCAAGTTAGCCGCTCAAATGAACATTGTATGCTCGGGCGACATATCACCAAACGAGGATGGCATCGTCCTCTAGTAGAAACCAGACATTATCGAACCGGTCTAATATATAAACCATGTGAAATGCTTACAATAAGTTTAACCACTAAGCGACACACTTCCATTGCCTCGTCTAACATGACCAATCGTCAATCAGCGCGTCTCACCCACGTGACGCCCTTCCTCTTGGTGCAATCAGTTGTCGGCGCGTTGCACCACCTTGTTAACAAGCTGAAGCAGATCACAATCACCATAAATAAGCAACAAGCAAATTGAAGAAGAGCTTAGGACATTACTAATGTTGTAATATGTAAACATGTTTAAACATTACTAATGCAAGCACCACCTTGTTAACAAGCTGATGCTCGTGGAATCACTTAGCCATTTGGGTAAGGCCGACTCCATGAGAAACTTGGTTCATGTGTAACTAGTGGCTGTGTGACTTGGGCTTGTGTCAAATGTTGAGCTTAATGGGCCGTTTCTGATCACTGGGCATGGAGCTTTGTTGAAGCCGTCTCATCTTGTTAGGTCTGACTGAAGCTATGGGCTCCTCCTATGTGACTTGGTGAAATGCCGCATTTGATGGAAATTAGGGTTGGGGTATATACCTTGCCTCCTTCTCTGAACATTGTCATCTCCTTCATTCATTCATTGTCACTTCTGGAAATTGTAGAGAGAATCTCTTTGTGAGACGTTTCTCTGACGATTCCTGTAATGCATATGAGTGAGACCTAGAGAGAAAGAGAAAGAAAGAGCTAGAAGAGAGAGCCTGAGGAGTTGCTTCTGGGACTACGTTGGTGGTTCTCTGGTGCAAAGCTTCACTAGAAGCTTTGCGATGTCTTCTCGGGGGACTTGTTTCATCTCTGCTTTGTCTTATTTTCTCTTTTCTGTTCTTTAGCTTTGTCGTTTGAGTGCTTGCTTGTAATCGAAACTGTTTATGGCCAAACATGCTTAGTGAATTGGCTCCACAGATGTAGAACATTCGTCTGATCTGCGTAAACAACCATGATGTTCACTTTACTTTACGTTTTAATTTTCTGTTTTTTAAAACTTTTTCACCTCTGACCAATCAAAACAGATTGGATTTGAGAACAACAATAGCAATTAAAACAAAAACTACGGGCTTACTATGAGTAGGGGTGAGCACGGGCCGACGAAACCGAAGCCCGAACCGAACCCGGCCCGAAAAATCCGAACCGAACCCGAACCCATACTCCTTCGGTTCGGGTTTCGGGCCGCACTTTTTAACATTTCGGGTCGATTCGGGTCGGGTTCGGTTCGGTTCGAATTTCGGGTTTTAGTGCATTTTTTGCCTTTTTTCCCCTTCGGATGCTGTTTAGCCCGAACCGAACCCGAACCGAAGTGTTCGGGTTCGGTCTTCGGTCCCATGTTTTTGGGCTTTTCGGGTTCGGGTCGGGTTTTGGCCCATGCTCACCCCTAACTATGAGCCGTTTAATGAAAGAAAGATCGATGAAGGACGATCGTTCTCAGCTTTCACACCGACGGCCGTTTTGATGTGATGCGCTCTCTTATTTAAAGCACACGATGATCATTCACAGTTTCAGTGTTTACTATCAAATATGAGCCTAGTGCCCGAGTTGACATACAAATAGTGCCAGCATGATTTAAATGTCTTTCTTTTTTAATATACATAATTACTTTTCATCTTATAAGAGAATCAAACTATGAAATCCAAACAAGTTTAATATATGTGAAAATACCATTAATTAAATCATGTGTACTAAAAAACAAAATCATAATTAAACAGTAAACGTACATTATCTATATATCATATCATAGACCTTTTCGTTTTTCTTTTATATATTCTCTCACCATTTTCTTTTGTGATCAACCTTTATATATAACATATGCGAGGCACAAAAACTAATACAATACACAACACATAATGATAACTAGCTAATACTCCCTCTCTTCCATTGAATTCTTTCCATTTTTTTTTTATACATTATTTATAATTAAAGAGAATCTTTAAGATTTATTCCAATATATAATAAAAAACATAATCATGTGGGGTCTTATTTAATTCGTCTTAACGAGTACTTTGATAATATCAAAAAATTATAATTTTATTAATATATAATTAGAAATATTAACGATACAAAACTCGCATCGACGAGTGTGCCCGGTCAAATCGGGAACTTCTATCTGGGACGGAGGGAGTAGAACGTACGTTGCTATAATATATATATATATATAAATCTATATATTCTATATATATATATAAATCTATATATTCTATATATATATATATATATTAAAGCAACAGAATTTAGAGCCATCATATTCATTTCGGCCCCGCAAATCCTAGGTGTCAATTTGTGGTTAATCCAATTTATTTTTATACTAATAATTCTATTTAATTTAAATTACAATATCTAATCATAACTAACTTTAAATCTATAAATCATATATATATACAACTTTATTGAATGTTTATATACATGAAGGTGATAAATTTTTTACAACAAAAATACAAACAATAAGCTTATATTTATATAACTAATATATGAAAACTTATATATTTAAAGTTGGACCACCGTATAAGTTTATATAACTAATAATCAACTAGAATTTTTTAATATATGCATGATTCCATCGTCTACTTATGATGAACCTTTTAAAGTGCTGATGAACCTAATAATCAACTAGAATTTTTAATATGTGCAGAAAGCTTATATAAGTAATAATCAAGCTTATATACTTTTTGTTCCAAATAAGCTTATATATATGACGAACCTTTTATAACATTTCAAAAGGAAATGAAAAAGCATCTAAATCTTACTCATGATTTAGATGCTTCCTGCATATATGATGAACCATTAATAATTGAAAGGAAATGAAAAAGCATCTAAATCGGTGAGATTAAAGTCATATATTAATTTCTATTAATATATTATGATTTATTTATTTTTAATTAAAAATTAATTAGATATGGTTGTTTAAAAAAATCTCACCACTTTCAATTTTGGTTTCTACGTACTATTGTTAACAAACTTTTGAATTTGAATATTTATTATTTGATAATAATCCATTTTTTGAATTTGAGTGAACTCACTGATTTACATATTTGTTAGCAACCAAAATACATATCTTAAATTATGTTGTTAGCAACCAAAATCTATATTAAAGCAAAAGAATTTAGAGTCACCATATTGATTTCGGTCCCACAATTTCTATCTGTCAATTTATAGTTAATTCTTAAAAATAAATTATAAATATTTTAACTTTTAAATGCTTATCAAATATAATGTTGCTTTGATATCAGATTTATAGTTTATAACTTTTTGTTTTGTAGTTTGTTAGGAGATTTTTAGAAGTTTTTTTTTCCTATTTTTTTGTTGCCAAACCGTAGAAATCTAGGAAATTGATATTATAGGTACAATTTGTGGTTATTTTAAATTATTTGTACATTATAGTTTTAAAATTCAAAATTAAACTAGATACTTTAAGATTTGATTTAACTAATTTGGATATCTTAACAAATTTTATTATGGACCCCAACTAAACTAACATATGAATCTTAATATACAGACCTTATACACACATGTTATATATAAAAAAATACATCTAAACTAATATTATGAGCAGTTTAAATTGTATTTTATTTAAACATTTATATATACATTAAAGCTATTGAATTTCGAGCCACCAAAGTACTTTTGGCCCCATAAATTCTATGTGTCATTTTGGGATTAATCCTTAAAAATAAATTATAAATATTTTAGCTTTTAAATGCTTATCAAGTATAATTTTGCTTTTAAGAATTATGGGGCCACCATATTGTGGAGCCATCATATTGATTTCGGCCCCACAATTCCCATGTGTTAATTTGTGGTTAATCCTTAAAAATAAATTATAAATATTTTAACTTTTAAATGCTTATAAAATATAATTTTGCTTTGATACCAGATTTATATTTTATAACTTTTTGTTTTGTAGTTTGTTAGGAGATTTTTAAAAATTTTTTTTCTATTTTTTTATTGCCAAGCCGTACAATTTTATGGTTATTTTAAATTATTTTTACATTATAATTTTAAAATTCAAAATTAAACTAGATACTTTAAGATTTGATTTACTAATTTGGAAATCTTAACAAATTTTATTATGGACCCAAACTAAACTAACATATGAATCTTAATATATAGACTTTATAGATACATATTATATATAATAAAAATACATCTAAACTAATACTATGAGCAATTTAAATCGTATTTTATTTAAACATTTATCTATATATATATATTAAAGCTAATGAATTTAGAGCCACCACAATGCTTCTTGCCCCACAAATCCTACGTGTAATTTTCTTATTAATCCACTTTTTTTGCATTAATGTTATATTTTAATTTAAATCACAATATCTAATCACAACTAACTTTAAATATATAAAAATTGAAATCACAATATCTAATCATAACTAACTTTAAATATTAAAAAACTATATATATCTTTTTTGTAAATATTATTTCTATAAATTACACATACAATTAGCTTATATATATGTCAAAATAATATATGATAGATTTACTACTAAACTTATATATAAAATACATCTTCTATTCATTTATGTAATTAGTAATATTATTTTTTCATGAATTTGCATATATATTTTGACCTATATAAATTTATGGGCCAAAATCATACAATACATGTTGCTCTGTTTCATATTTTATTTAACTATAAACCAGAAAATATTATCAAATATAAAATAATAATGTTTATTTTTAAGAGGAAGAAAAATCTATATAACTAACTAAAAACTTGTGATTTTGCAATTAGTTTTTCATTTCCGATTTTTTGGGTTTTCAAATTGACTATCTCAATTTTGTCACGTAGATGTTAAAGTTTTAGAATTTTAATTATAATGCATTCACATTTTGATATGTAATCTCACGCGAATCTGATAAGCATAAAAAATCTCATTTCATAGATTTCACGTTTAAAGATTTAAAAATAAATTATTTATCAACTTGAAATTATTAATGATAAATAAGAAAAATTTCATATAGAATATGATATGTAATTTGAAAAATAATTGAAGTGGGTTTTATATCAACAAATAAATTTTACAAAATTAATTTTAAATGCTAAGTAATTATTTAATAATTTATATTTTTCTTTTTAAAGTATACGTTTAAAAAATACAAGAATATTGTCATTTGATTAGAGTATACGGTCATATATAAAAATCAAACAACAATAAATTCTTAGTTTGAAGTAATAAAATTAAATTTGCAAGTTTAATTTTAATAAGGTCTCACATTTTTTTTGTAACAGGTCTCACATATTTAATCTATCTATCTATATTATATATATATATATATATATATATTAAAGTTCACACATTTAGAGACTCTATAATGATTCTGAGCCCAACATGTTTATGTGTCAATTTATGAGTAATTCTCTTTAAAAAAATTGAAGTGTAATTTATTTTAACCCATAATTTTTGTGAGATTTTAAATAAAATCTTATCTAACAAATTTAGAGACTTTAGCATTAATATTAATCTTTTAAAACTTTTTTGTTTGATAAATGTATCTTTTGACTAAATATGTAAAAAAAATACAAGGATCGGATTCAAATATATGATGTAGTTTAAAATTACACCTTCTAATCATATTATTCAATATAAAAAATAGAGTTCAAAAGCCGATACATTAGTATCATCTTTGTCATTGAATTAACGTGCATAAATCTACCACTAGCATAATCATTGATAAACTCATGTTTTAAATGTTATGCATTAGATAAATTAAAACAATAAATCAATTAATTGTAACTAATCAAATTTATATAAGCTGAAATAGTACTAGCATTTAGACAAACTGAAAGAAGAAAAATATACCAGTCAATTCTCAATTTTTAGCTTTCTTTCTTTTTTTCAAATTATTGTAAATTTTATTTTTCCACTAAGAAACTTTAATTAGATATAATTTTGAAGAGTTTGTTATATATAAATCACTTAGAAAATTTGTTCAAATCATTCTAATCTTTCAACAAAAAATAAACCATTTAAATGAAAATTATCCGTGTCGTTTAGAATTAGAAAATTTGTTGTAACTAACTTTCAATTTTAGTCTTAATTCAAATTTAAAATCTGTATTTTTTTTGTTTGTTATGTGGTTAAATAGATCTTCACCCTATAAAATATTAAATGTGTGCTTTTTATTGGCAATGTAAAAAGTCAATGTGTTTGTTCATCATATACTTTATAAATATCAAATCTTCATTTTCAAGTCTATTAGAATTATAATATCACGAGTTCTAATTGACCAAAGGGTAAATAATTTACCACTACTTATTTCATAATTTATAAATTCATGTATATATTTTGTTAACACTCAACATTGTCTTATATAGTTTATTGTAATGCACTTAAGTTTATTATTTTCATTGATTTGGTATCTTTATTTGTCATTAATTTAGATCATATTTTAAATTTTGTATTTTTACTATACCCGTGTCTGCTCGGATAATACACTAGTTGTTTAATTATACACAGACAATTCGAATCTCTATCGGTAGAAAAAGTCCATATTGACCCATCCCACCAAATCATTGATTCATTCTATTAAAAGCAAATAAATGAAAGTATTTCTATAAAAGATATAAAACGTTGCTATATAATTTATTATCCCTTAACAAAGTTAGGACTTATTTGGTATCCATATTAAAGAAATTACATATTAGGTAGCGGTATTGATGGAACACTCTATTTTCAATAATGTGTCTGAACAGAACACGTACACAAATTAAAATAAAACGTGTTCCATAGACACATCACTAAATAAGAGTGGCAGTGAGCTCCAATAGAAACGACCCACCACTAAACCGCTTTTCTAACCCGCTTGATTTGCGCTTACTACCTCACTTGGCATGACCAATCACAAACCAGTGCATTCCAACACATCGCCAGTGATCAGAAGATGGACGCACTGCTATAAATAGGCATAAACCACCTCAAAATAAGGGTCTTTGATTTGAGACCCAAATTTTGGGTTAGAGATTTATGATCGATTTTCGTGTAACTACTTTGTTAATTTGTAATCTTCGATGGAAATTTCATGATATAATTAATAAAAGAGAGTTTGTTGCAATTGTTGTCTGTTATTTGTATTTTTGCCGAAAAAGAACGTGTTCAATAGATAGCCAATGTCACGTAGATTTACATTTTAACGACTCGAAAGTACGGGAACTATCATGTATCAATATGAGTATCAAATATATGACTATGAGTGATATCGATATAGAGGATATGGGTATGTGTAGGAGCGATATTTTTGAAATACATATTCTATGACAAATATCAAAATGACACTATGATATTGATCTTTTTATATCGATATCCAATATACCAAACTATAAATATCAGTTTAGTATTAAAATCAAGATATATTAATCAAAAAAATATCAAGATATATGCATTATTGATGGGATGGTCAATCTAAGGGAAACAAAATTAGTTTTATTCTTGTTCTTAGTGGGGGAACTATGCATGAGAACCTTTCTACAATACTTGTCTTTATCTTCTTTTTGCTCATTTTTGTCAAGGATGTTTGTCACCATCAAAAAGAGAAATTTTGTTGAATTCCTTGAGTTTTGATAGTAACATACATCCATCTAATATTTTTGTTGAGTGTTTCAGGAAACTTAAGTATGTCACAGAAAACATTAATAGCGCCTTGATAATTGAGAGGGAATGCAAGGTCTTTCAGATGGAACGTTACGAAGGAACAAGGATGCTGAAATATTGATGGAGGCTTTGATAAAAAAAATAAGTTACTTATTTGGATAGGATCTCGTCAAGACATGATACGATCATGATCAGAAGACTGAGAAATAATGAAGATTGTGATCCTTGGTGGTTTTGAAGAAGAAATAAGAGATAAAATATTCTTCTTAACTTTAGATTATATTTTAGGAAATTAATTATTCTATGTAATTTCCTGTTAAGATAAATTTGGTTAGGATATCTTTTGCTTGCTGGAAAGCAAAAAAGATCTCATTTCGTGTCTAGGTTTGTTTGGGAAACCGTATATAAGTGAAAGAGAATTCCATTTTAATTTGATGGTTGATGAAGTCGAATCAAAGCTCTGGTGCAATTGTGAGGAGAAGCCTTGGTCTTTGCAGATTGTGTTTGTGAGTTGAAGTGATAGGAGTGATTCAAGACTAGGTGGGAAATTTAGGGTTAAGTTCGAGCTACACTTGTAAGCGAACAAGAAATCAATAAGATAAGCATACGTCTTCTAAATCCTCTATAATAAAAGCTAGAAAATAGTGATTTTTTCTTCGAGTAACTAGTTGAATATATGGAGTTTTCTAGTAATGTATTTTAAATTGATCTTTCTTTTGCTTATTTCGCTACATATTCTATGAAAACAAAGCATTTATTTCATTACACATAATACTCTCGATCAACTATATTACAGACAATCATAATCTTACACATAACTAGAAATCGAAGCCCGTGCGCATTTCTGTATATGTAGTGTCACGATATACAAAATAAGTTTGTAATACATAGATCGTTGTTCTGTTTTTTTTTATGTTAGACATATATTATTTGATATTTATTTAAATGTAAGTATGTTAGGTATAAAATGTTATGATTGTACATAAGAAGCGGGTTATTTAATTTTTTATAATTTTGGTTAGAAGTATAATTTTAATTTTGAATTAAAGTGAAAGTTTGTTTTTGTAGGGATGTGTTTATATTTTGATGAAAGTTTTTGTGAATATTTTAGAAATCTTATATATATAATATAAAGTTTGCATTTTTGTGCATGGGTGCGTTCGGTTGGGTTGAAGGAGGAGATGTAGTTGGATGAAGTTGGTTGAAGTTTAAGCATTTGCTTAACATTACCCCCCCCCCCCCAACATTAAGCAAAATGCGAGTTAAAGTGGGAGTTTAAGTGTTCACTTCCACTTTAACCCACTCTCAACCGAACATACCCTAAGTGTGTTCATTCAATACCATACACTTTTGAAAGTATTAAATCGGCTCTGGCTCTAGCGGGTGGAGCAACCATGAATGTTTTCCTATCGAGCTTTTTGATCTTCTACGATCTATTGAACAAAAAATCTACGGAGGAAATGATACAAATCCTAAAAAGGTAACAATTGACGGAAAAGACATGGGATATAAATATCAAAGAAGAACTCCCAAAAGGAGAAAAAATCTATATCGGATTATTTTTAATATGAAATTAAAAATAATAACATTATCTAAATTGTGTTCTAATTTTTTGTTCTTTGTTTTGAGAAAGTAAGGAATTCAAAATTTTGTTGTTTTTTATTTTGAAAAATTGAGGAGTTCACAAAGGTATTTCTTAAGAACAAATATTTTGAGTGTTTTAAAAGTTGTGTAAAAGTAAAAAAATTTACACATTTCTCTTAATTGTACTACATATATTTTTCTATTGATAAATACATTTTATCCAAGCAACTTTTAATAAGAAAATACATATTTCTATAAAAGTCTTTATAAATAGTCACATCAAACAAATCCTTCTAATCTAACCTATTAGATTGTCATTATCACGATGTAGAGAACTTGATAATATTTGTTGATTTGTCGTTAAAGGGTTCAGTTTGAATAGAATTAAAAAAAAAAAAGAGGTAGAGTTGAATAAATCTTGAATTCTTGATTGTTAAATAAGATTTTTTTAATCATGATTATCTTTTTTATATATCTAGTTATATTTTTTAATTTTAACTTTTATCGATATATAACTTTTTTGCTATATAGTTTTTTAATTCTACCAAAGAGTTTCCTTAAAAAATACCATAATATGACCAATAATGTTTAAACTTCATAGTTGAATTTTTACATCAATATAACATTGAGGATTCAATCGATCATTTAAAATTTTATGGACATTTTTTGTATTTTTCTATAGGGCACTCATTGCTTAGTTTAAAACATTTTATAAAGTGAGGGCATGTTTTATGATAAAGAAATTTAAAATTTTGTTTTTAATCTGATATTTTTTTTGGAAATCCTTATAATTTTTTTTTGGCTAAACAAATGTGGCTTTTGCCATTGTTTTGTCCTACTTATCTACTTAAAAGCTAACATTGAATGGCAAGAAAGTCAACTTTTAAGTAGATACAGATACTCTCGATCAACTATATTACAGATTTACAGACAATCATAATCATACTTGATATATGATATCGATATCAAACAAATTCTTAGTTAAAATGATAGTTGATAAGCATATATGTTCGAATCAAACCAGATACTCGCAGAGAACAAAAATAGAAAGAACACAAGAAGATTTAATGAGGTTCAGACAAAGTCTACTCCTCGTGGCCTCAAGATAGGAAGCCAAATCCACTAAGTAAGACAAAGATTTACAAGAGAGCGTTCTGTTTGGATCTTAGTACAAACCTTATGCAATCAAAGAGAACAAAAGCAAACAAGATAATGTGTCCGAACAGAACACGTACACAAATTAAAATAAAACGTGTTCCATAGACACATCACTAAATAAGGGTGGCAGTGAGCTCCAATAGAAACGACCCACCACTAAACCGCTTTTCTAACCCGCTTGATTTGCGCTTACTACCTCACTTGGCATGACCAATCACAAACCAGTGCATTCCAACACATCGCCAGTGATCAGAAGATGGACGCACTGCTATAAATAGGCATAAACCACCTCAAAATAAGGGTCTTTGATTTGAGACCCAAATTTTGGGTTAGAGATTTATGATCGATTTTCGTGTAACTACTTTGTTAATTTGTAATCTTCGATGAAAATTTCATGATATAATTAATAAAAGAGAGTTTGTTGCAATTGTTGTCTGTTATTTGTATTTTTGCCGAAAAAGAACGTGTTCAATAGATAGCCAATGTCACGTAGATTTACATTTTAACGACTCGAAAGTCCGGGAACTATCATGTATCAATATGAGTATCAAATATATGACTATGAGTGATATCGATATAGAGGAGGATATGGGTATGTATAGGAGCGATATTTTTGAAATACATATTCTATGACAAATATCAAAATGACACTATGATATTGATCTTTTTATATCGATATCCAATATACCAAACTATAAATATCAGTTTAGTATTAAAATCAAGATATATTAATCAAAAAAATATCAAGATATATGCATTATTGATGGGATGGTCAATCTAAGGGAAACAAAATTAGTTTTATTCTTGTTCTTAGTGGGGGAACTATGCATGAGAACCTTTCTACAATACTTGTCTTTATCTTCTTTTTGCTCATTTTTATCAAGGATGTTTGTCACCATCAAAAAGAGAAATTTTGTTGAATTCCTTGAGTTTTGATAGTAACATACATCCATCTAATATTTTTGTTGAGTGTTTCAGGAAACTTAAGTATGTCACAGAAAACATTAATAGCGCCTTGATAATTGAGAGGGAATGCAAGGTCTTTCAGATGGAACGTTACGAAGGAACAAGGATGCTGAAATATTGATGGAGGCTTTGATAAAAAAAAATAAGTTACTTATTTGGATAGGATCTCGTCAAGACATGATACGATCATGATCAGAAGACTGAGAAATAATGAAGATTGTGATCCTTGGTGGTTTTGAAGAAGAAATAAGAGATAAAATATTCTTCTTAACTTTAGATTATATTTTAGGAAATTAATTATTCTATGTAATTTCTTGTTAAGATAAATTTGGTTAGGATATCTTTTGCTTGCTGGAAAGCAAAAAAGATCTCATTTCGTGTCTAGGTTTGTTTGGGAAACCGTATATAAGTGAAAGAGAATTCCATTTTAATTTGATGGTTGATGAAGTCGAATCAAAGCTCTGGTGCAATTGTGAGGAGAAGCCTTGGTCTTTGCAGATTGTGTTTGTGAGTTGAAGTGATAGGAGTGATTCAAGACTAGGTGAGAAATTTAGGGTTAAGTTCGAGCTACACTTGTAAGCGAACAAGAAATCAATAAGATAAGCATACATCTTCTAAATCCTCTATAATGAAAGCTAGAAAATAGTGATTTTTTCTTCGAGTAACTAGTTGAATATATGGAGTTTTCTAGTAATGTATTTTAAATTCATCTTTCTTTTGCTTATTTCGCTACATATTCTATGAAAACAAAGCATTTATTTCATTACACATAATACTCTCGATCAACTATATTACAGACAATCATAATCTTACACATAACTAGAAATCGAAGCCCGTGCGCATTTCTGTATATGTAGTGTCACGATATACAAAATAAGTTTGTAATACATGGATCGTTGTTCTGTTTTTTTTTTTATGTTAGACATATATTATTTGATATTTATTTAAATGTAAGTATGTTAGGTATAAAATGTTATGATTGTGCATAAGAAGCGGGTTATTTTATTTTTTATAATTTTGGTTAGAAGTATAATTTTAATTTTGAATTAAAGTGAAAGTTTGTTTTTGTAGGGATGTGTTTATATTTTGATGAAAGTTGTTGTGAATATTTTAGAAATCTTATATATATAATATAAAGTTTGCATTTTTGTGCATGGGTGCGTTCGGTTGGGTTGAAGGAGGAGATGTAGTTGGATGAAGTTGGTTGAAGTTTAAGCATTTGCTTAATGTTACCCCCCCCCCCCCCCCAACATTAAGCAAAATGCGAGTTAAAGTGGGAGTTTAAGTGTTCACTTCCACTTCAACCCACTCTCAACCGAACATACCCTAAGTGTGTTCATTCAATACCATACACTTTTGAAAGTATTAAATCGGCTCTGGCTCTAGCGGGTGGAGCAACCATGAATGTTTTCCTATCGAGCTTTTTGATCTTCTACGATCTATTGAATAAAAAATCTACGGAGGAAATGATACAAATCCTAAAAAGGTAACAATTGACGGAAAAGACATGGGATATAAATATCAAAGAAGAACTCCCAAAAGGAGAAAAAATCTATATCGGATTATTTTTAATATGAAATTAAAAATAATAACATTATCTAAATTGTGTTCTAATTTTTTGTTCTTTGTTTTGAGAAAGTAAGGAATTCAAAATTTTGTTGCTTTTTATTTTGAAAAATTGAGGAGTTCACAAAGGTATTTCTTAAGAACAAATATTTTGAGTGTTTTAAAAGTTGTGTAAAAGTAAAAAAAATTACACATTTCTCTTAATTGTACTACATATATTTTTCTATTGATAAATATATTTTATCCAAGTAACTTTTAATAAGAAAATACATATTTCTATAAAAGTCTTTATAAATAGTCACATCAAACAAATCCTTCTAATCTAACCTATTAGATTGTCATTATCACGATGTAGAGAACTTGATAATATTTGTTGATTTGTCGTTAAAGGGTTCAGTTTGAATAGAATTAAAAAAAAAAAAGAGGTAGAGTTGAATAAATCTTGAATTCTTGATTGTTAAATAAGATTTTTTTAATCATGATTATCTTTTTTATATATCTAGTTATATTTTTTAATTTTAACTTTTATCGATATATAACTTTTTTGCTATATAGTTTTTTAATTCTACCAAAGAGTTTCCTTAAAAAATACCATAATATGACCAATAATGTTTAAACTTCATAGTTGAATTTTTACATCAATATAACATTGAGGATTCAATCGATCATTTAAAATTTTATGGACATTTTTTGTATTTTTCTATAGGGCACTCATTGCTTAGTTTAAAACATTTTATAAAGTGAGGGCATGTTTTATGATAAAGAAATTTAAAATTTTGTTTTTAATCTGATATTTTTTTTGGAAATCCTTATAATTTTTTTTTGGCTAAACAAATGTGGCTTTTGCCATTGTTTTGTCCTACTTATCTACTTAAAAGCTAACATTGAATGGCAAGAAAGTCAACTTTTAAGTAGATACAGATACTCTCGATCAACTATATTACAGATTTACAGACAATCATAATCATACTTGATATATGATATCGATATCAAACAAATTCTTAGTTAAAATGATAGTTGATAAGCATATATGTTCGAATCAGGCCAGATACTCGCAGAGAACAAAAATAGAAAGAACACAAGAAGATTTAATGAGGTTCGGACAAAGCCTACTCCTCGTGGCCTCAAGATAGGAAGCCAAATCCACTAAGTAAGACAAAGATTTACAAGAGAGCGTTCTGTTTGGATCTTAGTACAAACCTTATGCAATCAAAGAGAACATAAGCAAACAAGATAAGAAGAAACTCCCTGAAACCAGTCGCCAACATATCTCAAGCCTTTGAACCACAGTCGAGCACCCAGAAGCACCTCCGAGAATCTCCAGAGAAAGCCACCACCAGGATAGACCACCGTCTTCTCCTTGGAGTCGCCTGAAGCAAAGATTGCTTCACCGGCGAACAGAGCAATCGAACCACCGTCGAAGGATCTGTGCAAGCTCTCAACTGAAACCCTAGATCTCTCTCAGAAAAGTGGCGAATACAAAAGCAAATAGAAGTGTTGTCTGGAGAGAGAATATGAGCAAGCTCACAGGTCACACACGCGGAGCTCCGATTCCCTCAACGGGTCGAGTCTCTCAATCTGGACAACTGAGATCAACATGGGCCGTTTCTTCCATTTGGGCTGCATGCCCACCAGCTTCTTCTAACTCTTATTTAACATAAGTTATTATACATTGATCTAAAACTATAGGTTAATTTCACACTTAGGAAATTACCCATTACAATAGTTAATCCGACTCGGATCCGGTTTTGTCTCGGTGTGGTTGACATGGAGGACGGCACTCCGAACGCCATGCTATTCCTTCGTATTGTCATAATCATGTTTGATTCCCCATCGGTCAACCCTAATAGTTTGCTTTTGCAAAATGAGAAAAGTATGCCAAAAAAATGCTCATTTTTTTTATAAAGGCAAATAAATTTGTTATTTATTTAGGATTTTGCTATCGCCCCGAGGTGATGAATAAAATGTCAAAAATAGATACATTTTCTATAACGGGTTTACAATTTTTATTTTAGGATTTTAGTTTATAATAAAATTACCAATATTTAAATATAGTGAGTTGTTTGTTAAGAAAAGATATACTTTTAGTAACTAAAAAAAAAAAAAAAAAATTAGTTAGATAAATTTCTTTATTTAACATCTTATTTATCGCCCCGGAGTTGACAAATAACAAAACCCATATATTTAGGGTGTTACTTTGCGCATCCCACTAATTTCTTTATACACTCCTATATAGACAATTATACCCTTATTAAATTTAGAAATTACCTTATATCCTAAACTCTAAACCCTAAACTCTAAATCATAAATCCTAAACCCTAGAAAATCAAAAGATTGTAAAATAGATGAAGTTGTATTGTATAGAAAATTGAAAGGTTTGAGATTTTGGCATATAAAAATCTGTCATATTTCTGAAAATAGAGGTGTACAAAGAAATTGTGAGAGTATATCGAGATCGTCCTTATATTTAATATACTAAAAACTTCTTCTATAAATTTTAGAAATTATTTTATTGAAGTATGCAATAACAAGAATATCTGGATCAGCTGATTTTGTCGCGGCCTGGATTTCGTTTGAAGAGAACTCAAATCTTCTGATGGAGACTTGTCCTAATTTCTTGAAGCATCTTTTTTGTTTTAAATAAAAATCTGTTTCATTTGTATATAGGTAAGAGGAGCTAGTCAACATATCTTTTTTGTTATTATTGCTTGAATAAAATAAGTAAATACATATATTATTGGTCCCTATTTTATTTGAATGTTTTTTTTTTACTTATTTTATATGTTATTGATCTTGAAACTTAATGATTCACCTTCATAGAGATTTTATGAATTTATAAGTAATGTACATGTTTTTTGTTATCTAAATAATTTGACATGAACAAACTAATAAATATTTTATCATTCATCTAATAAATATTTTACCAAACTTATATAGACATAGTTAGGTCTCATCTTATGCTATGAAATATTTATTTTTGTTTGGTTCATCCTTCAATGCAAATATTGTCCAAATTCCATAATAATCACGGAAATTAACAGGCTAGTTTTTATATCAATTTCAACTACCAACATTAGCTTCACCATATGAAAACTATAGATTTCCTAAAAGTTCTTGAGCCAATTGCCTTTAAGAATATCTATTATTGGTTGCATTTTTCCATACCACAATTTGCTTTGATTCCTTTATAATATTTTTGGTGCCAAATTTCTATATATGTACATCAATCATGAAGACTTTTTTTCTTCATATCAATAAAAACTAAAGAAGACTTTTGTAGGTATATTCTCTCTTTCAGTTCGATAACTTATCTCTATTTCCAATTATAAAAGAATTCAACGGGTTTTTCACAAAGAAAATGAATTGGTTAGTTAGTCAGTTAAAATACTTTCATTTTCAGGAGATGATTATTCCGTAAAAAAATTATATCATAATCTAACCTAATCAACTCGCTCAAAAACTTTATTCCACGTTTAACTTTTTGATTTCTGTCCTTAAATATATTCCTCGCTCGAGCGTTCTCTGTCGTTGATTCTTTGAAATGTGCGTTTTTTGTGCTTTGACGAATTTTGCGACAGCTGGAGCCAAGTTGAGAGCTCTTGACAGTATATACCTAGTCACATATTAAACTAACTAATTTTCGTATTAGCTAGCTTAATTAATAATAAAAAGGATACTTAATTCATACGACGTAGCCGCCTGACAATTATTACGAATTCATCGACATAGGCAATACATGATTCAAAATATATAGATATAAACCAGCTTAAAAAACTTATATAAATTAGTATTTGATTCCCTCCACTTACAAATAAGGACAAGTATAGACAATAAATCTTAATTCTTTTTTTTTGTAAATCATGGTTTCTAAACTAAATTATAAAAGAAAAATTACATTTTTTAATATTTATAAAAATATTAAATAAATAAAAGTCAACATAATCTCTATAATATGGGTTATTAGTCTATGTTTACCCGATTAGAAAAATCGAAGTTATAAATGTACAAATATTTGATTAGTTAATTCTATATCAAACCCGTTTTAGGTCTTGGTGGAGATCAATCTGTTACATATTTTTAAGGCATTAATAGGTTGTAATGTTGTGTACATAAATTCTAATATATAGTTTGCCATATCAATAGGTCGTATATATAAGAAAGTGCTTTCTATAATTTGTGATAGTGGAGGGCAACAATTCGGTTGTGGTCATTGTTGGAGTACCCGATACCATAATAGATAAGCTAAGCATAATTGAAGTGTTAAAAGTTAAAACAACAGTTATTCCACAAGAACCGACAAGAATCGACACAACAAGTCATTGTAACATATACTCAAATTGAGCACTAAAAAAAGTTATATACACTTTAATTGAGGGTCATATTACATTTCTACGAGTCTTAACTTTTGGTGAAGTTGATAGATAATTCTATTTTTATTTTTAATATAAGGTTGGAATTCATCTTCAATTACAAAAATTAAATTAATGTATAGGGTTTGATCCTCCTTGTATTGTTGTTATATATCTTGTTGATCGATGTGGGATATATTAGCATTTCTTGACCTATCAACACGTTTTCTTTTTGTACAACTTGCCCGATCTAGTTTACATATGACACGCATTTAAAGACGGTTAGTCTAAATGCACGGGAACTTTGCCAATGGTCGAATCAAGCCTTGGCCCTTTAGACCGACTTTGATAATTCACCAGTAAGCAAATCCGAATCGGACCAATCTGATACCATCTAAAAATTCTAGTGGATCGTATTTAATCAGGTACCGATGAACTTGATTAATTTTAACTAGTGTAGAACCTATTGAGAAAATCAAAAAAATATTTATGATTGAATTAAATTAATATTATATTGAAGTAATTTTTATAAAAAATATAATTTTTGTTGGATCATTCGAAATAATATGCTATGATATTTAGGGATTTATGTAGACTCATTTAGAGAATAGTTAATATAGAAATATTATAATGTTATTAATCTAAAAATCTTGATAAAATTATTTCCGATTTACAAATTATTTATACATAGGATATATAATAGATGGTCTTTAAAACAATTTGAACATATTTCAAAAAAATAATTAATGTGTGGTTCAGACAAAAACTATTAGATTAGTAATTATATCTTTGGAATAAGAAAGCCAAAAATATTCATAATATGTATAACACATGTTTGGATTATAGTAGAAAAAAAATGTCAAAATCATGAACATGATTCTCTTTATGTTGAATATTAAGTATTATAACAAAATCTTTATTTTTTATGTTTTTTTAGTTTGATATTTGAACAATTCATAATCAAATTTTCAAATCTTAACTACTATATTATACCTTCAAATCAAGTTTTTCATTAAACATGGATAAAAGTCAGGTGAAAATAAAGTGAGGTGCATATTTTAGAATTATAAAAAATAAATTATATATGTATGATTAATGAATAAT
Source organism: Rheum nobile (assembly GCA_027886185.1). Taxonomy (NCBI): domain Eukaryota; kingdom Viridiplantae; phylum Streptophyta; class Magnoliopsida; order Caryophyllales; family Polygonaceae; genus Rheum; species Rheum nobile. Next base: position 487,945 of record WOAB01000066.1, read on the forward strand.
TCCAATGTAAATTTAAAAAAAAACTAATTATATTAAAGTAAGATTTATGTTTTTCAAGATAATATATATAGCCATATAGGTAAACAATGGGAATCTAAAATTGTTGTTACACCCTCAAAGATACTTGTAAAAATCACAATATAAAATAATTATTTCTTAATATTTATGAAAATAATAATATACTAAAAATTAGTTACGAAACCAATATTTATCATAGCAAACTATGATAAATATTTTATAATTTTAAGGGGATATGAGATCAAACGAACGGAAAAGCAACAAAATAATTTTGATATTTCATGAATGACTTAAAAATGAGATGCAAATTTCAATGACCTACGTTCGATGAATGAAGACGAAAAAAATACCTTCTCTTGTAAAATGGTCATCACTCTTACGTTGCTTAAATAATAGGATTGCTTCATATGATTTTAAGGTAATGGTTACAAAATATATTATAACACAAATAAAATTAATAAAGAAAAAATTAAAAAATTAAATAAAGTAAAAAAATGATGGTTAACAACTTAGATACAAAATGAAAGAAATTACATATCTCGAATGGGCATGGGCGTAGTATTGAGACATGAAGACACAAAATTTATAGCCTTATGCAAATTATTCAAGATTTCCTTTTTTAAAACAATTAAGAGGGAGTGTAATTTATGAATTTGTAATTCAGTTTATTAAGAATATTCAAAATTTAAAAAGGATTTGGTCTAATAATATCTTTGATATTTTAACTTTTTGTTAAAATAAATATATGAACTAATTCAGAAAAATATAAAAAAAAATCATTACAAATCAGCTAGATAATTCAAATTTTTTAGTTTTTTCTAATTACGTAATGGACCCATCTAAAATTTTAAAATTTGGATTTTAATTTATATCGTTACTTCTAGAAAACGATAATTAAAAAGTTATTTGAATAATTAATTAATTAGTAGTGGATGATTTATGTAGGTGTAAAGTTATCTCAAATTCAAATAATACTAAAACTTGTACACGTACTACATTTTAATTTACTTTTGATAATATGTATAATCATATGAAATTGAAAGTTTGTTATGGCAAAGATTTACCTGGATTTTTTAGTTAAACGTTTTGTTTGATTTAACAAAATTTTATTGGTAATTTATAATCGATATTTCACGGTTTGTTAGTGAATATTTTCTTGGTGATTAACAAACTCAATTTATTTTTTTAAAACTGAAAATTATATTTAGCAAAATGAAAAGTAATAAGCCCAAAGAAATATTGTAAAATCGGAAAATAGAGACCTTGTATTTTTTATAGAAAATTATAATCAAATAAAAATTGTTAAATGGGAACGTACAATATACCAAATTTGTTAAAAATCCGATATGATATAATTGTTGTTAAGATGAGCTGTTAAAATTGTAAGGTTTAGATTAAAATATCAAGATTATATAAACTAATTTTGTTAAGATACATTTGTTTGAAATTTCACTAAATTGTTAATAAAATATGTATGTGTAATAATATAATATAGTGGATTGAATTATAAAAGCACATGTACTGTGAGTTGAAAATTGTATATATTGTATGATTTTGGCCCATAAATTATATATGCAAAGTCATAAAAATAATATTACTAATTACATAAATGAATATAAGATGTATTTTATATATAAGTTTAATAGGAAATCTATCATATATTAGTTTGACATATATAAGCTTATTTTTTTCCACTCTATGTAGTAATCAAAATTTATAAAAAACGTATATAATCATTTAACAAAGTTGTATATAGTTTTTTATATGTTTGAAGTTAGGTGTGATTAGATATTGTGATTTAAATTGAAATATAATGTTAAAAAAAGTGGATTAATAACAAAATGACATGTATGATTTGTAGGGCCAAAAGCATTCTGGTGGCTCGAAATTCAATAACTTTAATATATACATTGATGGGCCATAAAATTTATTCGGGTCATTTTACTCTAAATGAGCCATAAAATTTGTATGTGTAATAATATAATATAGTGGGCTTGATTATAAAAGTACATGTACTATGAGTTGGAATTGTATATATTGTATGATTTTATATAAGTCAAAATATATGTGCAAACACATGAAAATAATATTACTAATTACATAAATGAATATAAGATGTATTTTATATATAATTTTTGTAGAAAATCTATCGTATATTATTTTGACATATATTATAAGCTTATTGCATGTGTAATTTGTAAAAATCAAATTTTATAAAAAAAGTTATATATAGTTTTTATATATTTGAAGTTAGTTGTGATTAAATATTGTGATTTAAAATTTTAAATATTTGAAGTTAGTTGTGATTAGATATTATGATTTAAATTGAATAGAATTGTTAATAAAAAAATGGATTAATTATAAATTGACACATAGGATTTGTGGGGCCAAAATTAATATAATTGCTTTAAATTATTTTGCTTTAATATATATATATAGATTTTTAGTTTTAGGTCAAGATCCATCTTCTAACGCATAAATTTATTATCCCCACTTTTTGATACATAATATAAGTCAAATTTGAATAGTAAACTCAAAATTTTAAGCTGTATATATAACAAGAAAGCTAGACTAATTGACAATGAATATAATACATCCCAGAACGAGCTCCATGTTACAAGAAGAAACCAACACAAATTAAAATCAAAATGTACGTTTATGAAATTTGGAAGCTAGTTTGGACGATATATCGAGCATTTTAAACTTTAAATAGAGTATTTATGTTATACGGAGTAGCTATTCTCGTAAGAAAATGAATATTTTTCAAAGCAATTAGGATGAGCATGAAAATGCCACTAATGAAAAGGAAGACCAATTAGACTATACACATGATTTGATTGGACGAGTAAATTAAAGTGTCTTATCAAATTGACCACATTATCTATGCGTCATTAATGAACTATGTGCACGAACGCTACGTTTGAAGAATCATGTTGGTTGGCCACACAAAGTTCAGCCCGCTCCTTTTTTTATACTGTATAAATTCGTGATTTCATAAGAAATCAAATCTGATTTTTCAAAAGGTCGAAGTATAGTCAGTCAAAACAACTGATAAAAGAAAATACCATAACAGTAAAAGAATAAAGTTACAATAAAAGTTTAATTCAAAGGAGTTAGAATAATAAAGTTAGTTGATGATAAAGGCTTAATCATGAGTTGAAAGATATCAACGCGATATTGACATAGCTAAAAAGCAGATATAAATATACAATACATAATCTGAAGGCACATCATCGGAATAAGCCATCAGAAATCACACGATAATCTCTAAACCGAAACTGTTATGTCAATAATCCAAGTTTGTATCTTATATAAAGTGTTGGTATATCATAAGAGTATAGAATTGTGTAGAGATTAGAGCTCAAAAGAGGAAACCGGGTTCATGGCTTTATTATGTGTAAACCGAGTTCATTATAATTAAGCTTGAGCAACCCCGAGTTAATCTCGGTTGGATGGCTTTGGGCTTAAGTTGTAATTGTGCATGTTGATTGCACGGGAGAAGGCCGAGGCCCATGTCGCTGTTGAAGCCCGCTGCGCGTCTCCTGTTGTGACCTAGCTCCAAGAGTTATAAGCTCTCTTTCTCTGCTAGGGCTTCAATGATCACTGGTCTACCGCCGCGTTTGGAGAGTTTCATAGAGAGAGAGAAGAGATAAAAGGGAGAGAAGGAGAGTCCTCGGTGGCGCGTTCAATCTTCTCGATGACGCGTGATGCTGTTGGTGCCGACTTCTAGAGTTTCTACACTCTGAGATGTTTTCGGGCTTGGCTTCAAATCTTCTTCTCCTTTCAATAGTCTTCTCTTGCTTGTTCTTGTGTTCTCCATTGTTGTGCTTGTAGATCTGTGTTTCATTTGCTTTGTCTTTGCCGATTCTTGCTCTGTTGTAACCCACTTTGACGCTTTCGTCTTTCACTAGTGCATACGGGGTGAGTCTCCCCCTGAGACTCCGTAGAGTAGGTTGAACCGAACCGCGTCAACAATTCTCTGGTGTCTTTGTGTTTGTGTGGCTTTTGCGATTGCTTGTGGTTTTTGCAAAAGATTACGAACCCCAGGTTGTCGGATTTGTTGACATATGATTTTCAAAGTGGTATCAGAGCTTTAAACTCTGTCGATCTTGTTTCCGCTACATCCGATTTAATACGTCGCCCCTACATGTGTTTGATTTTGTCTCTGTGGTGTATATCTTCTGAGTTCTTGAATCTTGTGACTTTGTAAGAATTTTTAGGGTTCCTGCAAGTCCTCTTGTTTGCTTTGTTATTTGATTTGTTCTGGAGTCAAGCAAGGCAACGTGGTATTGAACCCTTAGTTTCTTGACCTCTGGAGTCAAGCTAAAGGTTTAGTACACCCTGTTCTTGGAAACTTTCTCATTTCTAAAGAACATACTTGAGGTTTCTGTGTTTCTCGATTTCCGACTTCGAGCCAACTTTCTTCTCTGAGGTTCCTTATTACTTGAGTAAAGCTTGAGCAAGACACCCTTATCCTCTATCTATCTCCCTGTCACTATTTTTCAGTTCTCACTTGTACTTACTGAGTTACTTGTGATCTCAGGTACCTAAGATGGATGAAAATATAAGGCTCAAGCCTTTTCATGGCAATACAGACTACGCCATATGGAAGGTTAAGATGAAAGCAACCCTAATAAAGGAAAAATGCTACAGGGCAATCTCTGAGGAGTGGCTTATTGGGACCACCAATGCTGAGATGAAAGATATTCAAGACTTAGCACATTCTGAGATTATGATAAGGTTGACTGACGACGTGGCTCGTCAGGTTGTAAGTTACACTCAATCTAAGGCTCTCTCGAATGCTTTAGATAAAATCTATTTGTCTAAGTCTATACCTAGTAGAATTTCCTTGTTATGCAAATTGTTTACATTCAAAATGAATGTGGCTTTGACTGTGCATGAGAACTTCGACATCTTCTTGAAAATGACCCAAGACTTAAAAAGAAGTGATGATGAAATTAAAGAGGAACATCAAGTTGTTCTTTTGCTGAATGCTTTACCTGCTCAGTTTGATACTTTGAAAGATGTTATCCAATATGGTAGAGATACACTCACTATGGCTAAGATAACTAAGTCTATTATCCAGAAAAATGAGATGCTTAAAGTGTTTAAGACTAAATATGGGTCTAAAACTGAGGCTAAAGGTGGAGTTATGATGGGCAAGGGCAAGAATAAGAAAAATGCTCATAAAGGGTCTAAGAAAGATAAGTCCGAGTAGAAAAATGACAGTAGTGATAAGAAATATGCTAAATGTCATTACTGTAATAAAGATGGTCATTGGATTAAAGACTGTCACAAAAGGATTAGAGATGAGAAAAATAAGGAGAAAGAAAAAGAAAAATCTCCTAATGGGTACTCAAATGTTTGTGAATGTTATCCTTAATATTCTGATGAATTGCTTGTCTTTGCCCCTAAACATGATACTTCTTCTTGGATTCTTGACTTTGGTTGTACAATGCATGCTACTCCTCGTAGGAGATTTTTTGAATCCTTGATTGAATGTGATGGCGGTGAAGTAATGTTAGGTGATCATACCTCTCTTGCAATTAAAGGCATAGGTAAAGTTCCTATGAGAATGCATGATGGAAAGGTAAGAACCCTTCAGAATGTGAGATGGGTTCCAAATTTAAGAAGGAACCTACTTTCAGAATCTATGTTTGATGATATGAAGTGTCACATTAACACTCACCATGGGATAATGGATGTGATTAGAAATAACACAGTCCTTATTAGGAGCTTTAAAAGGGAGGGTTGTACTATGTACAAGCAACTCTTAAACTTAATGTCTCTAGTGGTAGAGTTAATGGAGACATCTCAAATCTCACTAGAATTTGACATGCAAGATTGGGTCATATTGGTAATAAAGGCTTGCTATATTTGCATAAAAATGGCATGATTGATGTTAAACCTATTGACTTGAAAATTTGTGAAACTTGTGTCTTTGGTAAGAAAATTGCTCACAGTTTCCCTAAGTCCACCTATACTGTTGACATCCCCTGGAGTATGTTCACTCTGATCTTTGGGGGCCTACACAAGTAGAAACAGTTGGAGGCAGAAAGTATTTTTTGTCTTTAATTGATCACTACTCAAGAAAAGTGTGGGTTTACTTACTGAAAACCAAAGATGAAGCTTTTGATAATTTTAAGTCATGGAAAACTATGGTTGAAAGTCAAACTGAGTATACCTTGAAATGCCTTAAAACTGATAATGGGTTAGAATTTTGCAATAGTTCCTTCAATGAGTTCTGTAAGCAACATGGCATAAAAAGACATCTCACTGTTCCTGGCACCCTTCAGCAGAATGACACTACTGAGAGGATGAACAAAACTCTACTAGAAAAAGCCAGGTGTATGTTGTTTAATGCTGGTATGAAAGGGTCCTTGTGGGGTGAAGCTGTTGTCACAGCAGCTTACCTCATAAATAGACCCCCTTCCCCTGTCATTGGGTTTAAGACCCCACAAGAAAAATGGACTGGTAAAATACCAAACATAGCACATCTTAGGCCTTTTGGATGCAGTGCCTATGCCCACATAGCCCAGGGCAAGCTGCAACCAAGGGTCCAAAAATGTGTTATGTTGGGTTACCCTGAGGGAGTCAAGGGTTACAAGTTGTTACTTATACAACCTAAAGGCTATAGAGTAATAACTTCAAGGTCTGTTACTTTCAATGAGGATGAATACCATTTTAAAACAAAAATGATGTCTACTGCTGAGCCTACAAGTATCACATCTCATACTCCAAATGTTGGAATTCAAGTTGGACAGTTCTTCGATAATCATGACCTGGGGCACCCCCTTTCCGCTGCCTCCTTATCCGAAATCCCCAAAATTTCAAAAATTTCCTTATCTTTCCTTAACCAAAATCCCACAAAATTTGGCCCTTCATTATCTTTTCCCATAACCGAATATCCTTTCCTTATCTTTTCCTTCACCACTTTATCCTTTCCTTATCCAAATCCCCCGTATCTTATCTTTCAAGCAAGATAAGATCTTTCCTTAACCAAAAGATCTTATCTTCCATTATCCCATCTCTTTCCCTCAACCGAACCCACAACCCTAGCCCACACTGGACACGCCCCTGAGTCCAACCGAACCCACACCCTACCTGGATCCATGATCGAGCCTTAGCCACCCCTATTACATGGCCCGTTTGTACCCATACTTCGAGCCCGACGAGTGGGACCACGACCCTTGGTTCGATGGGGTGAACCCATACGCGGACCCAGATTGGATTCCACCGCCTCGACTCCATGCACCCCCGCCACCGCGCCCACGCACCCACACGTCCCAGCCGTGACGCCGCACCCACTACCACGACATCGACCCAGACTGGATTCCACCACCTCGGCTCCGCCCCCACGTCCGCACCCGCGACCGCGGCTACAAACGGACCCGGTACCGCACCCACACCAGCAACTAGACCCAGTACCGCGCCCACTATACTGACTACGACTTCGACTACGCACCGCCACCACCGTGCCCCCGCGTATCGACACAGCCGCGTCGTGCACCCACCTACGCACCCACCCTTCCAGTCGCGACCCCAATCTACACACCCACTGTCGTGCCCATGGTCGCACCACCACGTCCCAGCGAGCCGCCTTTCAGCGCGCCCCCTAAGGAGCCCGATGCCGCGCCTACGAGTCGCTCGTCAGCGAACCCGCACCAGCGCCTACTGCCGTGACTCCGTCGACTGAGGAGCCCATTGCCACGCCAACGAGTCCGACCCCGACTGCACCCGCATCCGTGCCCATGGCTGCAGATTCGTGCCCCAGCGACCCGCAGTCGTGCCCCATGGTTGTGAGTTTATGCATCAGCATACCCGCGCCCGACGTCGTGCTCGCTCCTGGACCCGAGCCTTACTTGATCATCATTGAGGTTCCACGAGCCGGACCCAAGACCGCCACTTTTCTGTTGCCTGCCGAGCGTCTACTCTCCTTGGCCCCACCCAACTCGAAGCGAGGACGCTTCGATTCTAAGGAGAGGAGAATGATGCGATCCGACATCGACCCAAGCTGGGCTACAACGAGCCCCATGCATCCGAGACCTTGGCGACCTCCTTGGTTTAGGGCTTAGTCTATTTTAGCTTCATATTTTCCATTTTAGCAACTTTCCTGTTTTAGCAGTTTCCCTTTTTAGCATTGCTATTTTTGGAACTTTCTATATTTAGTAAGTTTTCATCTTTGACACTTTCTATTTTAGGACTTACTATGTTTAGCACTTTCTAAGCACTTTCTATTTATAGCACTTTGTATTTCGGGCGTGTGCTCCACTCTTGTAGAGTGGGCTAGTCCATAGGCTCGTTTCGACCCAAGCCCATTAGGGTCTTGGCCGAGTTCATTGGCTATTTAAAGCCCCCTTTGTACTCGATATTTCCTACGTTCAAGTTGTTAATCTAAGTCTTAAAGTTGAGAGTCAATCCTCATTATTCTTAGATCTGAACGTCAAACACAAGTCTGCTTCGCATCTCCTTCATCTCTGCTTCGCATCTCCTTCACTGTCTTGCCCCACCCTCGCCAAAAGCAAGCACAAGAGACCCGCAAACCATCCATCCGATGGTTCGTATCTATCCAGGTTACCACGAGAAGGGACATCAAGCCGCTCCCTGCCTAGATCGGGCAAATCGTGTTCTGACCCCCCTCGGATCACATCACTAATGGAGAAGAGGAATTCGACTTGGGGCACCCCCAAGATCAAGAGGACACTGGGATGAGCTCCAGTGAAATTCCTGAGCATGAAAATAGCAACTCTACCAGCATTGTTGCTTCACAAACCCACCAATTGAGTGGGGCAGTAAGTCACTCTAACCAAGTTCAAGATGAGTCTTCTGATGCACTTAATACTGATGTTATGAATAATGATGCTTTGCATGATAACTCTGGCACCTTACATGACAATTTGCATAATGTTCCTGAACAAAGTAATGTGCATGACTTGTCTGATTATCAACTTGTCCGAGTTAAGGAGCCTAGACTAAGGATTCCTAATAGAAAGTATGATGCCAACTTGGTTGAGAGTTATGATAAAATTGTTGAGTTTGCTTTTTTGATGGCTAATGTAGTTAAAAACTACACTCCTGAGACTTATGAACGAACTGTTAAATGCTCTAAATCAAATGAATGGCTTAAGGCTATGCACGAGGAAATCCAATCTATGCATGTTAATCACACATGTACTCTTGTGCCTAAACCTGATAAAGCTAGATTGATTGATTGCAAATGGATCTTTAAGCTATGTAGTTAAAAACTACACTTTAGAGTTATGATAAAATTATTGAAAACTACACTTTAGGGAGCCTAGACTAAGGATTCCTAATAGAAAATATGATGCCAACTTGGTTGAGATCGAGTTATAATAAAATTGCTGAGTTTGCTTTTTTGATTGCTAATGTAGTTAAAAACTACACTCCCGAGACTTATGAACAAGTTGTTAAATGCTCTAAATCAAATGAATGGCTTAAGGCTATGCATAAGGAAATCTAATCTATGCATGTTAATCACACCTGTACTCTTGTGCCTAAACCTGATAAAGCTAGATTGATTGATTGCAAATGGATCTTTAAGCTATGTAGTTAAAAACTACACTTTAGAGTTATGATAAAATTGTTGGAAACTACACTTTAGGGAGCCTAGACTAAGGATTCCTAATAGAAAGTATAATGCCAACTTGGTTGAGAGTTATGATAAAATTGTTGAGTTTGCTTTTTTGATTGCTAATGTAGTTAAAAACTACACTCCCGAGACTTATGAACAAGCTGTTAAATGCTCTAAATCAAATGAATGGCTTAAGGCTATGCATGAGGAAATCCAATCTATGCATGTTAATCACACCTGGACTTTTGTGCCTAAACCTGATAAAGCTAGATTGATTGATTGCAAATGGATCTTTAAGCTTAAAGAATGTGCTGATATTAATGACCCTCCTAGATACAAGGCTAGGTTAGTGGCCAAAGGTTTCACCCAAAAAGAGGGTGTTGACTACAATGAAATATTTGCCCTTGTAGTTAAGTATAAGACCATGAGACTTCTTCTAGCCATGGCTGCTGTTTTTGATTGGGAGCTTGAACAAATGGATGTCAAAACTGCCTTTTTACATGGTGATCTTGCTGAGACTATATACATGAGACAACCTAAGGGCTTCATAGATAAGAATAAACATGAGCATGCCTGTCTTTTTAACAAATCTATCTATGGACTGAAACAGTCCCCTAGGTAGACCTGAGCAAACGCGGGTTAGCCCGCCCGACCCGTCCGCCCAGAAAATAATACGGGCTTGGACAAGGATTCTAGCCCGAACGGGCCGTTTGGCCCGGCTCGAACAGGTAAGCGGGTCGAACCCGACTACATGTTCAGGCCCGTACGGGCTGCTCGGCCCGACTCGCATATTATTTTTAATTAACATAAATATATATAACAAATATATAAAATAAATAAACCTAACCTAAAATTACTTACCCTTTTTTTTATTAATAGTATTAAATAATTAGTTTGGAGAATAAAAATATATAAAAAAAATACTTAAGAATGACCAACCGGACCGCCCGCGGGCCGGCCCGGCCCGAAATTACGGGCGGGTCCGATTAAGGGTTTTGGCCCGAATAACGGGCTGGGCCCATATCCGTGTTTGATCAGGTCTACCCCTAGGCAATGGAACAAAAAGTTTGACTCATGCATGAGATCTCTTGGATTCACTAGAAGTCAGTATGACACATGCTTGTACTTTAAAAGTGTTAAGTCTAAGCACCCTTTATACATCCTGCTGTATGTTGATGATATCTTATTGATTTGCAATTCTAAGGTTGTGATTGCTGGTGTGAAAAATGACTTACAGAAACACTTTGACATGAAGGACCTTGGTCCGGCCCAGAAAATACTGGGTGTGAACATTATAAGAAACAGAGCTAAAAAGACTTGGTATTTGTCTCAAACTGACTACATGCTTAAGGTCCTTGACAGGTTTGCTATGAGCAATGCAAAACCTGCACCCATTCCTCTGGGTGGTCACTTGGAGTTCTCTAAACAGGATTGTCCTACTTCTGACATTGAAAAAGCAAAAATGGAGCATGTCCCATATGATGTTGCAGTTGGTTTTGTAATGTATGCAATGCTTTGTACTAGGCCAGATTTAGTCTTTTCAATTAGTGTGTTGAGCATGTACATGTCCAATCCTGGCGACAAACACTGGCAGACAATGAAATATGCACTGAAATATATGTTTGGCACTAAAGGTATGGATTTAGTCTATGTTGAGCATAGTCCTAGAATTGAGCTTCAGGGCTTCGTGGACTCTGACTATGCCAGTAATAGAGATAACTATAAGTCTACTATTGCTTTCTTTTATACCTGGGTTGGGAATTGTATATCCCGGAAGTCTCAACAACAATCTATAGTTGTTTTATCCTCTATAGAGGCTGAATACATTGCAGCTACAGATGCCTCTAAGCAGGCTACTTGGTTGAAAGGTATTTTACAGGAAGTTGAGGGTAAGACTTATATGCTTGTGCTTAATATGGATAGCCAGAGTGCTTTGTACTTGTGCATAGATCTTGTATATCATGAAAGAACTAAACATATTAATGTCAGGTTTCACTTTATTAGAGATAAGGTGGAAAATCAGGAAATTACTATGAAGAAAATTCTTGGTGATTTGAATCCTGCAGATTTTGGTACTAAGATTGTGCCTACTAACAAATTTGTTTTCTACAGGAATGCTCTATACATCTATGATGTCCCTTGAGATGTGTGATGAGTCAATGATGTTGGAGAGGCTTACCCCTAATTATGCACTAGTTGAGAGGTCGAGATCAGTTTAAGATCTAACTTTGGATTAAGATGGCGTTTTGTTATGTCAATAATCCAAGTTTGTATCTTATATTAAGTGTTGGTATATCATAAGAGTATAGAATTGTGTAGAGATTAGAGCTTAAAAGAGGAAATCGGGTTCATGGCTTTATTATGTGTAAATCGGGTTCATTATAATTAAGCTTGATCAACCCCGAGTTAATCTCGGTTGGATGGCTTTGGGCTTAAGGGCTTGTTTGATATCGATGTCAAAGATATGAGATATCAGGTATGTGTATCGGTATGGATATCAAGATATGGGTATGAATGATATCAAGGTATCAGATATGGGTATGGGTATAAGTGATATATTTGATATACCAATTTTCTGGAAGATATCAAAATAACACTCCAATATCACTCTGATATCACTGATATCGATATCTACTTATACCAAACAGCAGATATCAGTTTGATATCGATATCAGGATATACCAAACACAAATATGGGTATGACTGATATCTCATATCCATACCTGATATCCTGATATCAATACCAAATGGGCCCTAAGTTGTAATTGGGCCTATTGATTGCACGTGAGAAGGCCTAGAGGCCCATGTCGTTGTTGAAGCCCGTTGCGCGTCTCATGATGTGACCTAGCTCCAAGGGTTATAAGCTCTCTTTCTCTGCTTGGGCTTCAATAATCACTAGTCTACCGCCGCGTCTGGAGAGTTTCACAGAGAGAGAGAAGAGAGAAAAGGGAGAGAAGGAGAGTCCTCGGTGGCGCGTTCGATCTTCTCGATGGCGCGTGATGCTGTTGGTGTCGGCTTCTAGAGTTTCTACACTCTGAGATGTTTTTGGGCTTGGCTTCAGATCTTCTTCTCCTTTCGATAGTCTTCTCTTTCTTGTTCTTGTGTTCTCCATTGTTGTGCTTGTAGATCTGTGTTTCATTTGCTTTGTCTTTGCCGATTCTTGCTCTGTTGTAACCCACTTTGACGCTTTCGTCTTTCACTAGTGCATACGGGGTGAGTCTCCCCCCTGAGACTCCGCAGAGTAGGTTGAACCGAACCGCGTCAACAATTCTCTGGTGTCTTTGTGTTTGTGTGGCTTTTGTGATTACTTGTGGTTTTTGCAAAAGATTACAAACCCTAGGTTGTCGGATTTGTTGACATATGATTTTCAGAAATAACAATCTCAAACCAAACCTAAAATCATCTTCACATAAAAAATGAATATATCTCGAAATGACAAAAATTGCAGTCAAGAGAGTTAAATGTCTTACTTAAAATTACAAAGTAATAATATGTAGAGAAAATTTTGTAATACCACCCCATTTTATGTTATTTTATACAAAGAATTCATATTTTTCGTTTTGTCAAGAAACCACCTCAAAATTTCACAAAATTAACATTTTTGTATATTTTCTTTCTAAAAACATATAATTTTTTTGGGTTATATTGTACGAAATCACTCTCTCACCGTCACTTTCTCAATTTTTTTTCAAAATCCTAAACTATGGGTGGTTTTATGAAAAACCTTTTGCGATTTCTTGAAGGAAAAAAATGTTGGATGATTTTTCAAAAAAAAGTGGTGATTTATTGAAAAGGAACACAAATTGTGGGGCTTTACAAATAGTTTCCTAGCATCTATATCTATTTAAAAGTTAGTATTTTAGGATATTGAATGCTAACTTTTAAATATAAAATCAATTCTATTTAAAAGTTAGCATTCTAGGACATTGAATGTTAACTTTTAAATACAAAATCAATACAAAATTAAGACCACAAAATTGTACATAAACATGTAATCTATATTGATATATCTATGTAAACACATATATAATAAAGTAACCTTCTCTCAATAATTTGATTAATTTACATGAATTGCTATTACAACTTTAAAGTATATAATGTAAATTACAAATATAATATTGAGTATACTCTTTCTATAGGTTATAGGTTCAAATCGGGTTATTAGCAAACGTTCGTAAGCAATCTTGATAACTATTTTTATTTTGATCAATATTGATAACTGCGCTTTTTTGGTCATGATAACTATTTATTTACTAAAATTATATAATCTTATATACAGTTAGCTAATGTAAATATACCATTTCTTATTGAACTTACGATAATCCAATATCCCACAATTTGCTAATATACATGTATCATACTTTTTTGAACTTACGATAAGCCCAACTTAATTGACATCCTTAATATAGTTTTAATAATCTCTTATGTTGTTTTAAGTATAACTTTGAAAATCTGAATATTCCAAGACATAGTATTGTTTTCTTTATCATAGTTGTTCTATTATATCCCTCTAATATATTATATATAGGCTTTTATTTGACTATATATGGTTATTGTATTTATTCAACCGACTAAAGCATTTTGTCTACGGTTAGAATAAAAAAAATAGTGATAGAGTAACTTCTGCATTCCACCCCCAATAGATGAAAGGCGTTAAATTTTGATAAATAATACTAATTAATTTTTAACAGTTACGTATGTAAATTCCTTTCATTTTCTGTAACTACTATTAGTCTTTATTTTACTTTAAAAGAAAAGTTATGTGTTGAATGTGGATTTGAAACGCCCAGTTAACTCCTCTATTTATACTCTTAAAAATAGGCATTAAGTTGAATGTGAAGCAAAGGTGGCTGGATAAATAGATCATGTATCCACGTTGAGGAATCGATCCATACATCATCCTTCACATAGTAAACTCATACACCATGTACCTTTGTCCTTCATAGCGTGATGGGCTACAAATTTAGATGTTATTGTTGTTTGAATATAATGCATTGATTTTCGGTGTCTAGCTTCATGGTAGTTGTTTGAACTAAGAATAAATATTTGTCTAATCTTTTAGTTTTTTAGTAAGCTAATATGATTTGTTGATTTATTTTATTACTAGACCGGGTTTCTTCTTTCAACAAACTCTTGCTACTTTTGTTCGAATTTGGTTTGCGTTAGTGTCTAATGTCTTCATGTAAGTTTATTGGAATTGCAAGTATATGGTTCTTGGAGAATGTCAGATGGTTTATACTCTTTCTATTACCCACCAAAACAGTTGTAAACATTCATATTATATCCAATTTGTGATTGTAAAACAACTATTTATTTAGAACACGCTAAGTGTTTTTGTATAAGTTTATAATGGTTTATCTTTGTGTCTTTTTAATTGCTGAAAGTGATATTGATGAATTTCAGGTGACGATGTGGAAATAGGATGATCAATTGAGGTATCGTTATATTGTTATCGATCAAATAAGGAGTTTTAGCCTTAAACAAAAAAAATTGTGTAGTCCTTTTTAACAAACCTCACTTAAGCTTTATTTAGAGGTAGCAAGCAATGAGACCTTGGGTTTAGTCGATGTCATCTTTAGTAGTTTAAGTTCATGTACTTGTATTTTTAGTCCCTTTAATCCATGGGATAAAAGATTCATTAATTATATGGTTCAAATTCTATTACATATATATGTTCTTTTGGCTTGTCCTCACTTAGTTATGCACAACATGCACATGCTTTTCCCAAAAGTTATTACACTACTTACTCTATTTATTTTTTATTAAAGTGAAATTTATAATTATAATTTTTCCAATAAGAGTAAGCATGGATAAGTACAAAGAAAAAAATGTATTTTTAATTTAAAAATGATTTCAGGATTAGAAATATGTAAAGTCGCTATATGTATTGATCAGTTCTGTTAACTTGAATTTTATAAGTGAAATTTTAGATTTATTGAAATAATATTGATCAAGGTTTTGAAAAAAGAAGAAGCAAATTCTTCATTAGCTAATCGAATGATGTAATGGTAATAATAATATATAAAAGGTTCACCAATAAGCTCTTATCGTTCATTTATTTGTACACTGAAGTTCACAAATAAGCTCTAAATGTACAAAGACATGTGTTTGAACACGAACATGTTATATGTGAACTTGACGGCATAGAATAATGAACATTTAGTACTTATATGTGAACGTCAATAATTGTCTATTCCAGAACGATCAAAGAAGAAAAAAAACCCTCTTATCGTCCCCTGATCATTCTGGAATAACTTATATAGAAGGTTCACAAATAAGCTCTTAACATTTACTTATTTGTGCACGAAAGTTCACAAATAAGCACTAAATGTGCAAAGACATGTGTTTGAACATGAACATGTTATATGTGAACCTTACGGTATACAAAAATGAACATGTAGTACTTATATATGAACGTCAATAATTGCAAAACAATCAGAGATGAAAAATATATATAAAAAAAAAGTTGTTGGCCGGAAAAAAAAATCACAATATTTACGGTTATGTCATCGCGTCACTATTCACTCTTTTCACCCCTTTTAATCTCAGTCCTCCATCTCCTTGATCCAATGGCCCATAATATTTCGCATGTTGTACAATAAAGATCAAATGTATGTGAAACTCAGCCTTTACGTTTATCTATATTTATTGTTGTTCCCATTAAAAAACAAAAAAAACTACAATTTACATTTTATTGTATTAATGATTTATGATTACATAATTTAACCTAAAGAAGTGACTCATATTTTATTTATATTAAATAAAAAAGGGGACTTTTTTTAAATATCATGAATATTATAGTATTTTTAAATTGATGTTATGTTATGTACTTCAAATATAACCCAAGTTTTTTTTAAAAAAAGATAGATTATTTAACATTAATCATTGAACATCTTACATTATCTACTTAAAATACTAAATATTAAATTATATAAATGTGATCATAGGTTTTTTCATTCCAAACTCTTACAATTTGATACCATACCTTAAAATATTACCAATAAATTTGTCATTTACATATCAAAAAAAATCTTACGTAGACTTAACTACAATAAAATTTAACCATGTCTCGTGCGATCATAGCATTTTATACCTAAAATACTTAGATATTACATTAAATACATATCAAACAATATATCATTTAAGATAAAATATGCAACAACGATCCATATATTACAAATTCACATTTAAACCTCGACAACATATACACAAAAGGCTCGTGCGAAGCACGGACTTCGATTTATAGTTTATAAAGAAGTAACGTTCAATGGTTTTATACATTAAGTATAATTTGTATCCGATCGAGAAGCTATGGACAAAAAAACCTTCACCTTCTAGGCCTTGGTTGGCCTAATATTTATAATGTCTTTATTTGTAAAAAAAAAAAAAAAAATCTCCTTACACACTTTCTCATACCACCCTTAAAAACTATTTTTTCCAAAAAAATACTTTTTAACCAAAAAAGCCTTTATGAATACTCTCACCAAACAAACCCCTAGTCAAATGGGCACGCATATCCCAAAGTCATAAAATTTCTCTGAAAAGTTCTTAAAAACGGCCTACCAACGAAAGCACGATTACAAGAAAAATGAATCTCTGTCCCTCCGGGATGCATCTCCTGCTCTCATTCCATTGAGGACACAAATCATACCCTTTTTCCATGTCCTCTATCTTAGAACTATCATCTCTACGAACAAATGCATTGGAGAATTAATAGAAGAAATTAAAAATATACTCTCCCCCGTGGAGTTGAGTGAACTCTTGGTGGCATGGTGGGGCATCTGGTTCTACAGGAAACAAAAAACCTTTTCATATGACAACCCTGACAGGGATATTATCAAGGATTTGCCTAAGTATATTGATAATCTCATATCGTGCTGGAACAAAACAATGATATGGAACCCTGATTGCACCTACGATCTGTGTCATACGGTGCGGAACAAAAACACATATAAAGAAACAGAGAAAGAGTAGATGGAAGAAACCCCCAGATAAATTTATTAAAATCAATGTTGATGGATCTACTAAATCCAATGGAGCCTCCTCCGTTGGCTTTATCTTTAGAAATGCTCAAGGAAGTCCGCTTCTTATACATGCAGAAAATTGTGGAATCTCGTCTCCCTTCAAAACAGAAACTTTTGTGTCAGAAATGCTCTCCTCAAAGCGAAAGAAATGAACTATGACCAAATACAAATTGAAACTGACTATCTTACTATCGTGAAGGTCATTAATAAAATATGGCACTGTCCATGGGAAATCGAGATTATCATATCCGATATCCTATGCTTATTACAATCTTTTTAGACAATGTAAATTTCTCATATCTTTCGTGAAATTAACTCAGTAGCTGACCAGATTGCTAAACTTGGCCACCTCCTTTTATCGAACGATATCTCGAACAACTCAAAGCTTCAGGCTCTCATAAAAAAAGATGCTATAGACTGAGTTTTAAGGTAGACTTGAAACTAGTCTAACTCTTACTTTATAAAAAAAAAAAAAAAAAAAAATAGCACGCCTATTGACAATTTTTTTTTAAAAGCAAGTAGAGGGTGAAATTGGTAATGTATCCTTAAAAGTGGAAATTGTGATAGATGTAGTGTATAGCTCCATCAAGTAATCAAAAAGTCTTGGTGGATCTTATATATTAGTGAGATTAGTACTTTTCATGGCACTAATTTAGTATTTTAACGTTGCTTTTAAAGAGATGCATGCTTAATGCTTTAGACTAATTGGGCATAAAGTAGTAATAGTAATATTATGAAGTACACCAGAAATTCATGTTAGCTGGGACTAAGACCCGTTCCAAGGGTTGGGTTGTTCGCCTGTTCGGTAAGTAGTGAATAAAATCGAGTGAAAGTGAAAGAAAGTGGAAGTATGAGTTGGAGTGGAAGTACGAGTTGAAGTGAAAGTAGGAGTTGAAGTGGAAATACGAGTTGGAGTTATAAAATGACTTGTTCGGTAAGTAGTAATTACGAGAGTTGAATTTAGATATTTTTGATGTGTAATAACCAAAAAGGACATTAACAATTTGAGAATTTACTAGTATTGCCGAACATGCATCATCACTATGGAGGGGGGCAAAAATAAGATTGTCTTCCACTTCAACTCCATTAGTAACTTACCGGGGGGGGGGGGGCAACCCAACTGATTGCCGAACATGTCTAGGTGTGCGGTGAGGGAGATGAAGGAGGAGCTTCCACTCCGCTACTGCCCCCCGAACTGATTGCCGAACGGGCCCTAAATTATCGACAGACAAGGATTTGTGATATCTAGAAGTCACACGTCTTATACTTGGAATTTCATGACGTTACTAAGCTGAAATTTAGTACTCCCTCTGTCCCTTTTTTATCTTCCCATTTGTTTTTTTTACACTGTTCATAGTTAAAGAGAATCTTTAAGATTTCTTCCAATATATAAAAAAACATAATCATGTGGGGGTCTTGTTTGATTCATCTCAACGAATACTTTGATAATATCAAAAAATTATAATTTTTATTAATATGTAATTAGAGATATTAACGATACAAAATCCGCACTTCAACCCAACTGATTGCCGAACATGTCTATGTGTGCGGTGAGGGAGATGAAGGAGGAGCTTCCACTCCGCTACTGCCCCCCGAACTGATTGCCGAACGGGCCCTAAATTATCGACAGACAAGGATTTGTGATATCTAGAAGTCACACGTCTTATACTTGGAATTTCATGACGTTACTAAGCTGAAATTTAGTACTCCCTCTGTCCCTTTTTTATCTTCCCATTTGTTTTTTTTACACTGTTCATAGTTAAAAAGAATCTTTAAGATTTCTTCCAATATATAAAAAAACATAATCATGTGGGGGTCTTGTTTGATTCATCTCAACGAGTACTTTGATAATATCAAAAAATTATAATTTTTATTAATATGTAATTAGAGATATTAACGATACAAAATCCGCATCGACAAGTGTGCCAACTTTAAATGGAAAGATCTATCTGGGACGGAGGGAGTAGTTATTAATTCGATTTTTCTAGTGTGTTCATGTGTACATGTTAATAGTTAAAATATAAAATTATTTTTAATATATTTTTTAAAAGAGAATGGATAAACCATTAAAAAAAAACTAATAGCTAAATAAATTATTGCTAAAAATAAAATTTTTAGAGTGTGTTCATGGACACACTAGAAAAAACTTTATTCGTATTCCGTTAAAAAAAACTAATTACTTTCTTGACCCAAAAAAAAAGACTAATTAATTTCGGGGTGTCCTAAAAAACTTTATTCGTATTCCGTTCAAAAAAAACTAATTACTTTCTTGACCCAAAAAAAAAAGACTAATTACTTTTGGGATAGTGCGTTAGTACGCTCAATCTTATCATTTGTATATTATGACGCGTGCACTGATGATATTCTTTACTATTTATGCTAAATTTCCGGAACTTAAATTAACGGTAAATAATAATTTCCATGAATATTCCTCAACGTGTAAGTTTTGTTCTAAGAAATTTCCTAACATAAGAACAATGTTGTGGTTCCATCGACTTTTCGTTAACGTAAACTTACATGTCATGTTATTTTATAGCAATCTCTAATTTTGATTTGAATTTAAGACATGTAACAGCGAGATAATGGATATTTAATGGAAGGATCACTTTTTTTTACCATTCAATAGGCTAGGGAGTTTATACACTATCATGCACAAAATTAATTAACGTTCTGGATGGAACCAACATAAACAGATAACTTTCATACAACTAAGATAATTAACTATTGATTTATTAGTTAGATAAAAGTCACCCTCTTTTAGGATCCGTTCCGTATATCAATTACTAAATACTAAAGCAGTAGTAATTTCTGCCACGTGTCGTCCGTTGAATAGCGCCACATCATCCCATATTAAAATAATTGATTGGTTGAAATTTTATTTGACCCTACTTATTTAAAAATTCAATTAATTAATTACTATTTTGTTTTTAGATAAAGTAAAAAATATCTAGATATTGTCAGTTGATAATCTAGATACGGTAAAATAATATTAGTTTTTTGCTTTTTAAAATTATAGAAGGAGATTTTGTTAACTTAATTTTAAAGATATCCAGATTATACCTTTGGCAAATCCTAACGAGTTAAAATTTAAATTCAAAATTATAGCAGGATCTTTTCACCAAGTTATCTTATATATATATATATATATGGATATTGACCAAAATATTGTCATCAGATTAAAGCTCTTCAGAACTTATCAACTCCACAATTCCACCGTTTTGAATCAAAAGAGAGATTTTTAACAATTTGCTGTGAGACTAAATCAAGAATGATAAAGGTATTGAAGCCTCTAGGGATACGGTGTGCATATTAAAATTCCTTCACTTAATAATGTCAATATGTTTTAAAAGAATTTGAAACCCTGATGAAATTTTTAGAAACTTCATTATCGACAGAAATATATATATTTTGACTAGAAAAATGCAAGTCGTCTTCGAAGTCTCTTTTTTAAATAATTGTTTAATATTTTTAAACTCTTAAGTTAGTCTCATAGTATATGATACGAGTGTCGTAGTTCGAAAGTAATTACTAAATACTAAAGCAGTAGTAATTTTTGCAATGTGTCGTCCGTTGAATAGCGCCACATCACCCCCATATTAAAATAATTGATTGGTTAAAATTTTACTTTACCCCACTTATTTAAAAATTCAATTAATTAATAATTATTTTGTTTTTGGATAAAGTAGAAAATATCTAGATATTATTAGTTGATAATCTAGATACTGTAAAATAATGTTAGTTGTTTGCTTTTAAAAAAATATCGGGTGTATATGTATAAGATGAGAGAATTTTGATTAATATCTAATAAATAACACTCTTTCAATACGTAAAGGTGATCAATTTTATTTTCCTTTTCTTATTATATTTGATAATTGATTGCAACTAATCACATATATATGGCCTATTTATTTAGAGTTTTGCACATGTGTTATACGTATATATGTGTTTAGACTACATGTTTGTTATTAAATTTATTTTTTAAAATAAAATTTTGTCGGATAACTAAAACTTAAAAATAATCTAGCTAGCAAGTTATTGTCAATTAATATTGTTATACGTAAAAATCTGATGATTTAGATATTATTAACTAGTGGTATATGTTTGTTTGTTTTTCAAAAGATTCTCACGTGTGTATCTTAAGGGGAAATTTAATCAATTATATTATAATTAACACTTTATAAAATCTTATAGCAGTTACAAAAATAAATAATTTTGTTTCATCACTCTCTTTTCACCACTCTCTTTTCACCCAATATTATCTTTAGTTTTCTAAAGTAGGCCGAATAAATCTCATAGCAGTTAAACAAATAAGCAATCTCTTTTTACAACTCTCTTTTCACTTTTAGTATTTTTAGAAATTTTTTACTTTGCCCCGTTTAATTAAAAACTTAATTAAGAAAAAATCTAAATATTGTCAATTGATATTATTATATTGTTACAAAATCGATATACAAATAAATACTTTACAAAATATAATTATATTTCAATATATGTGACAATAACGTATTTTGAATAACGGCCCCCGTGTAGGGCACGAGTCTTCAACTAGTATTTTGCTGAAATAGAAGTTGAAAACTAAATGAGCAGAGCGAGCAGAAAATAGACTAATTAATAAGCTTAATTCGTTAAAAAATATAGTTTTTTTTTAAATTTTCGATAAATAAGATAAATGAGCAGGAAAAGCTTACAAAGTTCATAACATGCCAAAGCAGAGAAGGGAGGTAGCAAATAGTGCTAAACACAAAGACAATACGGGGGAAAGCAGAGAAGGGAGGGAGCAAACAATGCTAAACACAAAGACAGAACATCAAAAAGAGGGCGGAGGAACCCACATACGGGATCAGTCCCATATCAGAGAGTGGTTGCCTTAGCAGCAATGGAACCTTTGATATGGTTGATGATCCTGCGTGTGCAAGCAGTGACATTAGGATTCAAGCTTTTGAAAATAGCCTCGTTTCTTGTCATCCAAATGAAGTAGACGAATGCAGTGAACATGGCCATTCTGGTTTTGAACAACGGCATTTTCTTGTTTCTCTGGGAAGCAAACCAAATCATCCAATCTTGAAGTGTAGGCTGGTGTCTTCTAATTTGCAACGAATTGAGCAGGTTTGTGAGGACACATCTGACAAAACTGCAGTCATTCCACAAATCACAAATGATTACCGGTTTCTTGGGGGCTTGTCAGAGGACGCAAGAAGAGTTTCCAATTGGTAGCCAGGTCTGCAAGCGATCCTTTGTTGGCAGTCTATCATGGATGGCGAGCCAACAAATGAATGAGCATTTAGGAGTATGAAAACCATTCCAGATAAGCTTGCCCCAAGGTTTGATATGCGATTTGCTTCTGAGAAGGTTGTAAGCGGCTGAAGTGCTGAATTTCCCTGCATGATTAGAAAGCATAGAGCCAATATGGGATGGCCCATCACATTGAAGTAACAAGTCCCTTGTCTTGAGTAAACATCTCCAGCTCCAACTATCATAATCTTTTTTCTGGATGGTCCAGATAGAGGTATGATGTTGAAGACGTGCAATGTTCCATCTTGTCCAAATGTTGGGTTTCCCATCAAAGATTTCAAAAATAGCTCTAGATAGACATGCTCTATTCCATGAAAAAATCTCTTTAAAACCTAAGCCTCCTTCTTCTAGCGGCTTGCAAATATTATCCCAAGAGATAAGGCATCTCCTAGAAGTAATTTTACCTGACCAAAGGAAGGATCGAATAATTGCTTTCACCTTTTTTATGACACCTTTGGGGAAGAGAATCATGTTGCACCAGTAATTACGTATTCCATACATCACATATTTGATGAGTTCCATTCTACCTGCATAAGATAAGTTTTTGGCTGCCCAACCATGAATTTTAGAGATCATTTTGTGGAGAACTGGGGAGAAGTCATGGGGATGGAGTTTTTTTGCACCTATTGGTACACCAAGGTAAGTGATGGGGAGAGAAGTTTGGGAGAAATCAGTGATTTACATCAGCTGAGCTTGGAGGTAAGAGGGGGTGCCACCAAATATGATTTTTGTTTTGTCCATGTTGATTTTCATGCCAGACATATTCCCAAATTGATCAAGGATATTTTTGATGGCCAGAAGAGAATTTAGGGCTACTTTACTGGAGATCAAAAGATCATCAGCATAGCTCAAATGAGTGAGTTTGGCTCTTTTGCAGTGAGGGTGGAGTTTGAAAGAGTTATAAGTGGTGAGCTTATTAAGCATACGAGAGAGAAATTCCATCACTAGGACAAAGATGTAGGGTGATAGAGAGTCACCTTGCCTAAGTCCCTTTTTCCCTTGGATGTGGCCCTGAAACTCCCCATTGATATGGACAAAATATGAGGCAGTGGTGACACAGGTCATGATCCAAGAAATGAGTGGAGAGGGGATATGAAAGAAGTGAAGGATGTTCTGAAGGAAGGGCCATTCAATGGAGTCAAAGGCTTTCTTAAAATCCACTTTTATGGTGCATCTAGGAGAGATATTGGCCTGCTCATAGTGTTTGATGATATCCTGGCATATGAGGGTATTATGGTTTATAGCTCGATTAGAGACGAAAGAACTTTGGTTATCACTGATAGTGTTGGGAAGTAAGGCTTTCAGTCGGTCAGCAATGATCCTGGAAATGATCTTATAAGAGGTATTGCAGCAAGAAATGGGGCAGAAATCTTTGACTTCAAGAGAGGAATTGAATTTAGGGATAAGGTGCATGATAGAGTGGTTAATTTGTTTAAGCATAAGGGAGTTTTGGAAAAATTCTTGTGAGGCTTTGATGATATCATTTCCCACAATGTGCCAGGCTTTTTGAAAGAAAATGGAGCTATATCCATTTGGTCCAGGGGTTTTGCAAGTGTCAATATCAAACAAGGCTTGCTTAATCTCCCTACCACTGACCAACTTGGTCATCTCTCTGACCAACTGGTCCGGTAAAGGGCTACTTCTCTCAATAAGATTTTGTTCAAAGGGAGAGATTAGAGAGCTTGTTCCCAGGAGGTGTTTAAAGTAGCTCACAATGCATTCATATATCTCTTTTTCATTGTTCAAAAGAGTACCTGTTTGATCATAAATTGAGGAGATGATGTTTCACGATCTCCTAATCTTGAGGGTGGCATAGAAAGTGTGTGAGCAATGATCACCACCTTTGAGCCAGACAAGTTTTGTTTGTTGTCTCAGCAGGGTGTCCAGCTTGTCCGACGTTGCATTAAAATCATTAATGCATTCAGCTTCAGCAGTCGTCAATTCTTGATCAAAAGGGTTGTCCTGCAAATGTGCTTGAATGCTTTCCAGTTGATTTTTATGAGCCTTCATTTGGAGTATAATTTCCTCCACTGTTCCCGACCTGAATTTCCTGAGCATATACTTGAGTTCTTTGAGTCTGCAGGTGATCTTGTACATTGTACAGTCTTGTACAGGTAAGTTCCAGGCAACTCTAACTGTTTGCAGAAATTGTTCATGGTTGGCCCATGAATTACATAATTGGAAGGGTCTTATTTTTGCTCTTGGGCGTCTATCAATCGTGATAATGGCCGGTGAATGATCAGAGAAGTCAGGTTTGCCGAAGAAAGCACTGGAATTCGGGAAGGCAGTAGTCCAAAGTGAGTTGACAAGGACTCGATCAAGTTTGCACCATATTTTATGCCCTTGAGCTTGCTTGTTGTTCTACGTATACAATGCACCATTATGGTTCAAATCTTGCAGACCAGAGTTGCTCATGAAGTTTGAAAGCTCATCAGGGACAAGTGAGCTAGTGTTTGGAATATCGGACAACTTCTCACCCGCATGTAGGAAGGTGTTAAAATCCCCACATATGAGCCAAGGTGTAGAAGTGGTAAGGTTGAGAGTGAGGAGGTCGTTCCACAGGGGAGAACGATAATGGGAGTTGTTGAGGGTGTAGATGAAGGTGATTTGAAAGTGAGTGGAGGTTTGGATGTCTGTAGCGTGGCAGTGAATAAGTTGGGAGGAAGAGAAGAGTGGATGAAGATGAACTTTAGAGTCATCCCAGAGGACAATGATGCGAGTGTAAGTGCCAAATTGAGCATTAGAAATGTGTTTCCACCCATTGGAGATGAAGTTAATGGTTCCCTAAATTTTATTCGGTTGTAACCTGGTTTCAAGGAGATTAGCAATGCAAGAGGAGAAGTTGCGAATAAGATCACGAACAACTTTTTGTTTGGGGGTGCGGTTAATACCCCTCATATTCCAACATGTGATGATTGTATCAATCATCGGAAACCTTATGGGGTGGGGAGTTAGCTCCTTGAGCTTGTCTAGATAATGAGGGATTGGGATTGGCAGAGTTTGTCAGATTTTCATGATTATCTGACAAGAAATGGGAAGGAGGGAGAGATGTCGAACGAGGTCGACGAAGTATAGGTTGGTGGTGGTAGTGTGAGTTGGAAGGAAAAATGAAATTGTTAAGGCGAGCAGAGGGAGGGGTAGAAGTGGGCCAGAGGTCGGGACATTAGGTAGGGGATGTTGTTGTGAGGATTTTGTGGAGCTGGAGGATCAGGATGGATGTCGTGGGGACTTCATCTCATCGCCCACCTCCTCCCATCAGGCACCTTGCTGGGCCAGACATGCCTAAATTTAGAAAATATAATTATTGTTGGATTCAGCTTGTTAATTTTCAGCAATTTTGATGAGTCATATTAAAAAATGGCAAAGCTACATATATATTACAAGCTCCTAAAACTATATTGATATTTATTTGTCGAACACTCAATAAACAGATTTAAAAAAAATATCAAACATTCTAATTTCCATTCAAGCTTTAGTAACTTGTCCTTTTTATTCTATTTATTGTTTTCAGTCTCATTCTCTTCAGACTTCAATTCATTTTCTTCCTTAATATGCCAATAGAAATGGGAAATCAACATTACAGTTATTTTGACGGTTTTTTATTGTATTATATATAAGTAATATAACGCATAGGTTTTGTGAAATCATGGTTAATCATATAAAACTTGAATGGAAGAAGAAAGGGAAAAGCATATATTGTGAACTGATGACTTGTAGTTGTGGATATGAATTTCATCTCTTACGTATTTAGAGTAATTGGGCCAATGAGCCCATTAAAACTTGGCCGAAGGCCTGCAGTTAGTAGGCCCGGCCCATTAATATAGTGTGCCAAGAAATAAGAAGAGGCCTGAGTATACAAACACTCCGAATTCCGATCCGGATACTCTCCTTGGAGATTTCGACCAAATTATGGCGGTGAAATTGCGGGACGGTACATTCACATGGCGGGAGCAGCAACGAAGCGGCGTCGACGGCGAATTCGATGCGGCAATGGCGATATTAGAGACGGATGATCCGTAGCAGAACGCGACCGGAATCGTGAAACTCGACTGAGAAGAATTTGGGGCTTCTTCACCAAATATGATCTAACGTTTCGTCTTCCATTGAGGCCTTTCATCTAAACCCTAGCTGCTGTAGTGCAGTGGTAAGGTAAATTCCTATTCCGATTTTTCTTTGTGTTAAAAGATTGAGTTTCTTTCTATAAATCTCTGGTGCGGAGCATCAAAGTGAGGCGAAATTGTCGTACGATTGAAGGAGTAAAAACATTCAGTTTTTGTTGAGGCTATGTCATATTTCATATTTTCTTTGTTGGTAGCTAGTACGACTGATAGCTATGTTTGATTGAGTTCACAGTATCGGTTTTCCTTTTTCGTCCGCTTTGCATAGTATCATTCAGTCTGATCTGCGAGGCAAGAACCTGGATCAGTTCACTAGAGTATTGTTCTGAATTTCATATGCTGTGTAATTAGTAGTAGAACGATCATGATTGCTTGCCCTATTTCCCGTGAATTTTTTATGTTTATATGTCATTTTTGGGAGTACATGTTTATTTATGTATCAGCATATAGTAGATACTTCAGTATTCGTGACAAGAGTTAGACATTTACTCCGTGTTGTTTTATCCCCTTTTAAATTGCAAATCTTAATATGCTGGGCAAGACTAATACATGTAGTTGTACTCTGGTTGATAATCAAAAGATTGTGAGTATTTTAACTTGATCTTTGACAAGAAAATGATATTTTTTAACTGCTTTCTGGAAATAGATAGCAATCAAAGCATGTTATTAATGACTTCATATGCACTAATTTAGTATTCACCTATCCGGATAGTAACTGATAAACATCTAGTCAATAGCTTCCCACCATCCTGAACAACATTTATCTTCTGCAAGGTAATCTGGCTCGAAAACTGATTCTAAACTATAGCAATTGCCAGAGGATAACGGTGAGCCAGATAAGGCCTCTACCATGCTTATAACCGCAGTTCGTTCATCTCCTCGGAACTCGTCAACATCATGTGGGCGTATGTTGCTTTCTTCTCCCAGAAAAGAGCTTGTAGCTATGCTGAACTTGGTGTCCTCTTGAAATCTATCTTCTGGACCCTTTAGCCTTTGCAGCTGTTAAAACAAGTGTGAATGTTATGTCTTATCTTTTTAGATGAACATGATGCATGCCAGAGTTGATACAAATTCTCTTACCTCAGTGATCAATTGCTGATTCTCATCTTTCAGGGACTCAAACCTGGTTGCAAGGCTATCATAGCTGTCTTTGAGGATTCTGTAGTCATGTTCAATTTGCTTCAATTTGCACCTCGCTCGTCGGTTCTGGAACCATATGGCTACCTGCCTCGGCTTGAGCCCGAGCTGATCAGCAATCTGCTGCTTCGATTGTGACTCAGGCCTTGATTCTGAATTGAACATTGACTCCAGCAGTTTGATTTGCTCGTCGCTGAATCTTTTCTTGTTCTTACTCTTGTTCATCTGTGTACTTCTCACAGGGCGGGGATCCATGTCGAGCTACCGAACGAACCGGGCCGGTGTCTTTACTCTTAAGGGGTTTTCTGGAGAGGTGCAGGGGAAGCTCAGCAGAGGAAACTGGTTGGCAACTTGGCAATGGGTAAATTGGTAGGTTTCCTTTTCTTTTTAAATGAACAAATCTGTGTTATGTTTGTTGTTGGCTGTGTGAACTAATGGAAGATTGTTTTATTAATCATATATCTTTTAAAAATAATATTAGTATGTAAAGGGGAAAAGAAAGTTGGCCAAATTGGTCTTATCTGATGGGGGGCCCTGGATTGTCTGAATTATGATGGTTTCCATGCTTTGTGTGGTTATATTCTTTGGTACATTGTGGTTTTGTGTTAGGCGAATCATTGTTTATTTAGATGTTGTACCCTCAATATTAACCTTCTCTTATCTTGTGGACATTATAGATTTCAATATGGTAAAGTTTTCACCTTCCTGCATCCTGGTATGATGTTAAGTTTCCCTAATTTTAGTAGTTGATTTTTATCAGGTGCTTAGATGTTGAAATAAGCTTATTGAAATTTAATGTCTTCGTTGCTTGAGTCGTAGTCGATCGGACCCGGGTACGAATACATGGTCCAAAACCATCATGTTTGGCACATCCAAAGTTCTATGGAGGAAATCCATCTAACTTGATGCACGGTGACGAGCAAACAAGAAGTCCATTTTTTGTGTCACAACCAAGGGCTTATGTTCTTCGTATCTGTTTTAAATCGGTGAAAGCGCAAACAAGAAGTCCATTTTATTGCCTGGGCTTGTTATGTGTCATTTTTAGTTATCAACCCTAGAATTCGTGTTATATGTTATTTGCAAAATTGGGTGGCCAAGTTGTAATATTATAATGCATGAGTGGCATGAAAGTTGAGTTACCTTTTTTTTTTTTTTAATCTCTGACAGGCTCACTGATTTATTTTCTACTACCTGTTGACGGTCAAGATTTCACCTCTCGCTTTCAGAGGGCCCCACCAAGTCACCCACTGTGTTTCTGTTATCGTGGGCGGTTTTTCGACGTCGATTGATCCGATGGTATGACGTGGCGGAATCTGACTGTTGAAGCCGATAAAAAGCTGTCATCCTTCTGGACACGTAATTGCGCCGCTTGATGGGTTTGGTTTCCCATTGGGCCCTACCGGATCGACTTGACGTTGTTTTCCACATTTACACGTCTGGCGACAGCGTTACTTTCAGTGGCACTAAATTAAATTCATCCTATTTTATTAATAGAATGTGGTAGACATTTTTGGGTAGGGTCATGCATTTGGACCGGACCGGAAAAAAATTGCTAGACCGTGGTACTATGAAGTTACGGTTCAATTAAGATATGATCTGATTTTGGATCAAATTTAGTCTGTTAATTCATGAAGTTTAAGTAGATTAGAAGCTTAAAATAGAGGGTTTAATATAATTTTTAAAAATGTAACTTAATAGGGATGGTTTTCACTTTTCACGGTCCGAAATTTACAGTATTGAACCCGACCAACTAGGCTGTAGCTCGTAAATTCCAAACACACGGGAATGTTTTCACGGTCCAGTCCAGAAAGACCCTAGTTTTGGGCTGTGGTTACATGACAGTATTTTATTACCACCACCTTAATGTATATTTTGGGCTCATCTATATAATGTCGATGGGCCACTTGGGCTTGGCATAATGTAGATCGTTGAGGGTTAAATTTGGGCTGATGTTTTCATTGGACATTTTACTGGGCCTAGTACCCCAAGAGGCTATTCCTTTTTTTTTTTTTGTTACATATGAATATGATGGAAAGAATAGCTAATAGGGTCTGTTTGGATTTCGTCTAGGATGCATTATCTTATATTAAATTAATGATTTAATATAAGATAATGTATTTTAATGCGTTAAATTAAGAGATTCAAACAGACTCTAGATCCAAAAGTTTATGAATATGGTCAGCATTGAGTTGGCAAAGTTTGGTGTTAGTTCTTTATTATATGATTTATCATGTAGTTATTTATTTCTACATGTTAAATGTAAATCTGGCATAAATTTCGACATAAATGGGTGTTAAATTTGAATCCCCAACAAGCATAGTTACTGTAGATTCTTACCGACAAATAAACTGGTATGAGTGTGATGATATTATGTTTTCGCCGATTGATGCAATTATAAATTTGTATATAGTTTTCTATAATACTTCCAAGTACGTTTTCTTGATAGGATATTTCCAAGCATAGTGAGGTTATAAAAAGTATTAAAAACCCTTCTTTTCCCGTTATTGGGAAGGTAATATTTTTGGATCTTACTCTATCCGGCCTTGTTATATTGTACATGTCTAGTTTACATTCACATGTAATGTAACCATTTTAATATTGTACACTCGTAACCAGAAAAGCATGTTTTCTTGGTAAAGAATATGTAAGTTTGGATAGAATTCATCGTATTAGAATGATTATTGTGATAAGAAGTGAAAATGTCTCATAGTCTTTCGATCGAGAAATTCAAGAGTTATGATTAGACTTTTATTAAAAGGTTACGTGTTATGCATATGATTGTATTTAGAAGGTTTGGTCAAAAGTTTTTGGCGGTCAATATTAGTTGGCGTTGATTGGTCTTTTTTTTTCGTACCCATCTAAGATCGAAAGTGCACATGTTTTGACATGTCTGTGTATAGATATTGATCTGTATGTGGCATTTTTTTTCACGCACGCATGTGAGATGAAATGTGCACATGTTTTGATCTGTGTGTGCATAGATATTCACCTATATGTGCACGAGTTTTGACAGACCAATTTTTTTTCCTCGACATTCTTTTTGAATGCGCACTTGAGATGAAATGTGCATAAATATTGACCCTTATTTTGACCAATAAATTTTTATTTTATATTTTTTCGGGGCAATTTTTTCCATGCGCGCACCTGAGATAAAACATGCACATGCTTTGGCTTGTGTGTGCATATGGATATTGACCTGTATGTGGATCTAAATTGTATTGTATGTGCATACATTTTTCAGATAAAAATGTGTGCGAGTTTTATCGTGTGCATGGCTTGTGAAGTGCATACATTTTTGCATGTATGTGCACATAAATTAGGCTACATGTGCATCTATTTTTGTACTAGATGTATACTTCATTTAATTTTTTAACATACATTGATTTTTTAAAATATGTGCATGACTTTTTGCCTGAATGTGCATGCAAATTAGCCTTAATGTGTATAAAAAAATATAGCCTGAGAAAATACGTGCATCACTAAAATGAAAGTCTAATCTCCATTTTTAAACAGAAACTAATTCAAAAATGAAATTTTGTTCAAAGTTTCTATATACTGAACCCTTTTCATATAAACAAATGCTTCGCCATAGAATAGATCGACTCACTTCCCTGGGAGGAGTTTAGGGTAGGCATCTGCCTTGAGAAGGAAAATGAAAGAATTGTGTTCTTTAATCAAATGTGCAATTACCGAACATGGAATAAGACTATTAATGGAGATTTACAATCCGGGTATTTTAGGGATCATAGTGCTTTGCTAGAAGCCAACTACGATTAATGGACTTAAACGGGTTAGGCCCATGGCTATAATAACCAGATCCTATGAGGTCACACACATAGAGTTATCGGGCTGGATCAAACTGAACCGGAAGGCCATGTTGGACATGGATTTCGGCCCTATGGCTTAAGTTGGGAGATTGGCTTTTATTATTAATAGATAATAGTTATTCTTAATAATAACTAGATAAGGAGATATCTTATTAGAAGATATAGATACAATATAAAGATATTATATTTATTACCAAAGATAAGATATAATCTTATAAGTAATCGTTTACCTAAAAGGAAAAGGCACACTTTCCACTCCTCCACAATCTGCACGGCCGAACCACCAAAGAGAAGCCAAGCTCGTTCCTTCGTTCTAGCAGACGAGTCAAAAGGCAATCCAGATTCCAGACTCGTGTGAACTAAGTAGAGAAGCCACACTTAGGGCTTCGATCTCCGTTGAAACTCTGCCGGAGCGTTTCGACTTGCATCAAAAGGTATGTAACTCTACTTCTACTTGATCCCTATTGATTCATGCATGAGATCCTAACTAGATGCTAGAAAATAGTTTTCTGAAATTCTGTTTATACGCATCTAATCTCTACAGTGGTATCATGAGCCTCTTGCATAAATTGATAGGATCAAAATATTAAAAGGGTTAATTTTGATGCATGTCTTGATTCAAATTAAGTGGTAAATTGATCTATAGGTTAATTTGCATGATTAAAATTCTGATTTTAATTGATTGAATTAGTAAAGTTGAAGAACTTTATAAACAAATATGCATGTAAAATTATTCTACCCATACTTGATTCATGTGAATTTAATTATGCAAGAGATATGATTTTGGCATGCTTTAAATCATTAGATGAAAATTTTGATTTTCATAAGATGGATCAATCCCCTAAATTTTGCTTTTCCACAATTCTGATTTTTATGAAATTGTTTCATACAAGGAAAAAAAAAAAGGGGGGGGGGGGGGGGGGGGGGGGGGGGGGGGGGGGGGACCGAACCGGATCGGATCCGGTTCAGCACGAACCATGACTCGCGCGGGACGGGTCTGCACAATGCAGACCATGGATGGAGCCCAGCGGGTCAGTGCGGCTCGGCACGGGTCGGGCAGTCCATGTATGGACGCGGCTCAGGGGATGCTCGGTGGGTCCAGCGGACTGCGGCTGCACGCGGTTCTACACAGTGCAGACCGCGGTCTGCGCGTGGTCCGGGCTGGGCTCGGGGTCGGTCCGCAGAGATGGATGTGCGGTTCGGTGGGCATGTGCTGGGCTCGGGCGCGGCTCGGTCCGGTTGGGTAGATTCTGCGTTTTAGGATATTTTCCTAAAAAGTTTAGGATAAGATATTATTTGCCCAATTGGATAATATTTGATATTATCTACAATATAATTTCCTAAAAGTTGTTAGGAAAAATTCTCACTAGATTAAGATATGGATATTTGATATCT
Organism: Rheum nobile; assembly: GCA_027886185.1. NCBI lineage: Eukaryota > Viridiplantae > Streptophyta > Magnoliopsida > Caryophyllales > Polygonaceae > Rheum > Rheum nobile. The sequence goes on from WOAB01000066.1 coordinate 521,348, forward strand.
TATCTTGTTTATGTATATATTATCCAATAATGCATTTTATTGATTAATTATGATTAATTCTATATATATTGATTTTATTTGAATTAAGATATTGATATTGAATTATTTATCTCATGAGATGATTTATTTAATTTAATAGTATTTTTTAATATTATTTAAATTGATTATTGTTATTATTTAGATTAATATTATTGATAATATTTGATATTATTATTGCATACATGATTTAATATCATGATATTATTGCTTGCATGAGGTGACTAGTATGGCCTATTTTAGGATAGAAAATACGATCTGCATATCGTTATGTTTTCTTGTACACGATCTGCATATCGTTATGTATTTTTGTAATTTAATTTTCAGTAATTAGATTATTTAGAAAATTATGTAATACAAGAAGAGAAGATCCTAAGAAGACCAAGGATGGAGATCCATGAAGGGTACCAAAGATGGAGATCCATGAAGAACAAGACCCTTGAAGATTAGATATTTAATTTCGGTTTTTAGGGGCCATACTAGGATCACATTTAATTATTGCATTTTGAATGCTTTATTATTTTAAGCCTTGCATGATTGTTTGTTTATGCTATTTTGTTCACTAGTAGATAGAGAACCATTGCATGCTTAAGTTCCTAAAAGAATATTGAGGTATTGCCTTTCCATGTCATAACCCATGATGCTCTTGGAATTCGTTGGATAGGTTTTGCCAAAGCGAGGTGTCCTTCTTTGACCTTGGGATAGTGAGGGTGGATCTATATAAGGGATTCATAAACCTTGATATGGTTATACTCAATAAGAGACCAAAAGGCAAAGTTTTATATCTTGAGGCATAGAGATGAGCCTGACATAGGATGTGGGCCATCAACCAAGAGCTATATGGAGTTATAATTAGTAAATGTTACTTACCTTGATCACATAAGACTTGAGGAAGTGTCAAAGTACGCTTGGGTCTTATCTGAGATAGGGTCTTGGAATCATTTTATTCACTAGGGACAAACTTAATATGAATAAAATGTGCATTTGTGTAAATTTTAAAGCATGATTAATTTTGAGCTTTTGCATGTCAAGCATAAACTTATCTGCATGTTACTTCCTTTGTAGATATCATGTCTAGCAACTATAACTTGAAATTCACCATTCGCTTAATTGTTGAGAAGAACAAACTCAATTGAACAAATTTCCTTGATTGGGAACGGAACTTGAAAATTGTTCTCAGGTCCGAAGGATGTGAGGACGTCCTAGATATCCCTATCCTTACCTTGATTGATGCCTCTACTACTGAGGAGAAGGTGAAAGAAAAGGAGATAAGAGCTAACTCGGTGCCTGTCACCTGTCTTATGCTCGCTGCCATGGAACATGGCCTTCAAAAGAGGTTTGAATGTCAGGATGCTCATACAATCATTGAAAACCTGAAAGTACTGTTTCCAAAACATGCAATGATTGAGAGGTATGAGACTCACAAGGCCATATTAGAGTGCAAACTTGAGAGGGGTAAACCAGTAAGTACCCATGTATTTGACATGTTTGATCTCTTTGACCAAATGGCAAGACTGGGTTCCCCATATAGCCAAGAGTTGGCTACTGACATCATACCGCACGCCTTGCATGATGGATTCGCCCAATTCAGGATGAACTACCATATGCATGGAATTGGCAAAACTCTGAATGAACTCCATGGCATGCTCAAAACAGCTGAGCAAAATATCCATGTTGACAATAAAAAAGAAGTTATTTTGGTCAATAGAGGGAAATGGTTCAAGAAGGGGCCTAATGGGAAGCAGAAGCAACAGAACCAAGGGAAAGGCAAGAAAGTTGCCAAACCCAAGGTAGCTGAGAAGCCAAAGGTGGCTGCTGAGCATGACTGCTTCTATTGCAAGGCCAAGGGGCACTGGAAGAGAAACTGCCCCAAATTAAGGATGGGCAAAATTGGACCGGACCGTAAGACCGGACCGGACCGGACCGGACCGTGGACCGGACCGTAAGACCGGACCGGACCGTTACGGTCCGGTCCACGGTCCGGAAAATCTCCAATTACGGTTTACGGTCCGGTCCCGGTCTGGACCGTAATTTTTACGGTCCAGACCGGTCAGACCGTTTTAAATTAAAAAAAAAAAGCAGTTCGGACTTCGGAGTCCGAGTGACTTGGGCCTGTTTGTTACTTTGTTTAGTGTTTACTGTTTAACACTTTAACCCTAATTTACATTCACAGTATCACCTCCCTCCCGGCTCCTGCAGTGCCGCCGTTCTCGTCTCTCGACTTCTCGCCAGTCGCCTCTCCCGCAGTACCACCAGTCGCCGTTCTCAAGTCGTCTCGCCAGTCGGAAGTCGCGTCTCACCAGTCGCCTCTCCATTTCTCAGTCTGCACTTCTCCACGCCGGTCTCTTCGCCTCTTCCCGTTCTCCGGCCGGTCTGGCGTCTCCAGCTTCCGGTCGTCTTCTCCAGTTCTCCGGCGTCCGGTCGTCACTCGTCTCCAGTCCGGTCGTCAGTCGTCTCCGGCATCTCCTCTTCCGCTCGTCTCCTCTTTCGGTCATCTCTCGTCTCCTCTTCCGGTCGTCACTCTCGTCTGAGTCATCTTCTCTTCTGTAACTGTAAGTTTACTAATTTCTCTTCGCCTCTTCGGTAGTTGACTGACTTCAGTTACGTTCAGTACTTCACTCGTGTTCTCAGTTCTCTTCGGTAAAGACGGTAATGTTACAAGTACCATTAGATGCTTAGAAAGTTAGGACAAGTGTATACTGTCAAAGACACTTTTGTATTTCTGCTTACATCGAATTTGATATAGTTAGATCAAATGCTTATATCGAATTTGATATAGTTAGAATTTTGGTTTCTAAGTTTACTTAACAAATTAAATTGAATGATTAATTAAATTGAATGGTTTTTATGTTTGAAGTACTCTGAATTCAATTAATTGATTAATTAAATTGAATGATTTTGCAAACAGAAATACAGAATTATGAGTAAAGAACTATCCATGGGATTGTCTACGAAACTTTCTTGCAACGTAAGTTGGTGGGGGTTTATTTTGTATGTTTTTTATGTGATAAGTGATTATTTGTCTTTGTGATAAAAGTAATGTTTCTTTTGATTGATCATTGACAATATGACGAACAGATTATGAAACGCACTAGATTAACTAGAGGTCCTGCCCCTACGGAAGAGGAAATTGAGCAAAGCCATGATTCTCCAGAAAATTTTGAAGAAGTGAATGTTGATGAGTTTGAAGAGCAGCCTGGTGGAGAATCCTTACAACAATCAAGTGTTCGAGATCCTGTTAAAAAGAGGAGAAAGACGAAAGCTGAATATTGGGTTGCTTATGAAGAATATTTTGATGAAAACAATCTTCGAAGGGCAAAGTGCAAATATTGTAGCGTTACTTACGCTTGTGATTCTAACAAGAATGGCACGAAGAATGTGAAGAATCATTTTGAAAGCTGCAAGAAAAATCCAGCAAATAAGGGAAAAGGTACACAAACTCAACTTATCTTTGAAAACTTGGGTGATAGCATGAAAATGAAAAATTGGAGTTTTGATGCTAATGTGGTGAGACAGGCTGTTGTTGAAATGATTATTAGAGATGAGATGCCATATAGATCTGTAGAGAAGGATGGCTTGAAAAATGCATTTTTTGCTGCTTGTCCTCAGTTTGTTATGCCTTCACGTCGTACAGTTCAACGTGATTGCTTCAATCTTTATACCAGGGAAAGAGAAAAGTTGAAAGAGTTTTTTATAAATTCATGTCAACGGGTATGTGTGACTACGGATGCTTGGACATCCTCACAAAGGGATAGTTATATGTGTGTCACTGCCCATTTCATTGATAATGACTGGAATTTGCAAAAGGTCATTAATTTTTGTCCCATTTCTAGTCATAAAGGACATGATCTTGGTAGGGCTATTGATGATTGCTTAACTTATTGGGGTTTGGATAAGAAGCTCTTTATTGTGACGGTTGATAATGCTTCTTCAAATGATGTTGCTTGTGCTTACTTGACTGAAATGGCAAAAGAAAAGGGCTGCATTAGTGAGGGCAAGTTTTTGCATATGAGATGCATGGCACACATTTTAAATTTGATTGTTCAGGATGGTATTGCAGAGTGTGGCAAATATGTTGATAAGCTTCGAGCTGTGGTTAAGTATGTTAAAGTTTCTCCTGCTAGAAAGCTTGCTTTCAAACAACTAGTTGAGAAATGCAAGGTTGATTGCAACATTGCTTTGAAGCCTGATGTGTGTACTAGGTGGAATTCAACATATGAGATGTTGAATAGTGCCCTACCTTATAAAGGTGTCTTATCTCGAATGGAAATTCCACGTTTGGATGATTCAGATTTGGGTCCTTTGAGCTCTTCTGATTGGAGTAAGATTGAAGTGCTTGTCTCTTACTTGAAGGAGTTTTATGATTTGACAAACCGTATTTCAGGTTCCTTGTATGTCACAAGTAACTACTTGATTTTCCATATAGCTCAAGCTGTGAAGGTGCTAGATAGATTGGCTGCTAGTGAGGACACTACTCTAAAAAAGATGGCGAGTGAGATGAAAAAGAAGTGTGACAAGTATTGGGGTTCTTTTGATAAGTTGAATGTGGTGCTGTTTATTCCTGCCATTCTTGATCCTTTTTATAAGCTTCGTGGGGTGACTGCTGCTCTTAAGATGATGTTTGGTCGAGATAATGTGGAACATTTGGTCTCCTTAGTCAAGGATGTTGCTTATGAGTTGTTTTATCGTTATGCAAACTACTATGCTGCCTCGGAAAGTCAAGATGTTGGGTCGGGATCAAATCTTTTGCTTGAAGATGAAAGTTCAAGTTGGATGCAAGAATTTAATGAAGGAATGACAAGAGATAATTTAGATCGAGATGATGCTTCAAGATCTGAGTTTGATTTGTACTTGACTGAAAGAAATGAACCAAAAGAGGGTGATGTATTAAAATGGTGGAGACTCAATGGGATTAGATATCCTATCCTTTCACGTATGGCTCGTGATGTTCTTGCCATTCCCATAACTACAGTTCCATCTGAATCTACATTTAGCACAGGAGGACGTCACCTCACGAAGTATAGAAGTCGTTTGTCTTCCAAAGTAAGCTCTTTTTTAAGTCATTTTTTTAATACTTAAATGTACTTTACTATTATATACTAAATACTAATATTATGTTATTATTGTCAAAAGAATGTGCAGGCACTTGTATGTACTCAGGATTGGTTACGACTACGCACAAGGACAAAGAAAAGTAAAGATAATGATGAATCAGAAGATGAGAGTGATGAAGGTAAACAAATATTTGATTATCATATTTTATATATATTGAACATTGTTTCTTCATTTGATATTCTTAAAATTGAAATTCATGTCTTTTATTAATTGATAGATGATGAGAATGATGAAGGCACATTTTATGCTTGATGAGGCCACATTGCTTTGCTAGACCTATAGCCATATAGGTATGAGACTTTTGCTATTGTGTATGTTCAAAATGATCCTATTTGATTTATAATTCTTAGTAATTGAATGAGTTTGTTAACTTTGTTTGTACTTTGTCAATTTTAGGCGGGCCTATATGCATGGGATTGAAAGAGTTGCACTAGTTATCAAACAAGTCACCTATCAAGTCATGGAGTTTAATCACATTATAGTTTTATAGACATTACTAAAAATTAAAACACTATTGTCTATTGTTTTTTTGTTTAGTTGGATGTTTAAGGTATTTTTGTTACTTTGCATGAGATTGTCGAATTTTAGAAGTCATCAATTCGTTATTTCGTTCCCTCAACTCAAGTAATGAATCAAATGCGGCCATTGTCTTGTTTTTGTAGGTTTGGTCCGGTCCGGTCCGGACCGGACCGTAAACAAGCAAATAAATGGCAAAATGCCAAAATATGCAAATCCGGTCTTTACGGTCCGGACCGTAAAGGACCGGACCGATACGGTCCGGTCCGGTCCACGGTCCGGACTTTCAAAAACTTTACGGTCCGCCGGTCCGGACCGGACCGTACATGTCTGGTCCGGTCCGGTCCAGACCGGATGCCCATCCTTACCCCAAATACCTGGAAGACAAGAAGAATGGGACTGTGAGCTCCACTTCAGGTATTTTTGTTATTGAAGTCTTAACAACCAAGGCTACTACTTGGGTATTAGATACCGGATGTGGTTCTCACATTATTTCGAATGTGCAGGGACTAAGAAGTAGGCGTCAATTGGAGAAGGGAGAGATAGACCTGCGCGTTGGAAATGAAGCAAGAGTTGTTGCGCTTGCCGTATGAGATTATAGTCTATCTTTACCTTCTCGTTTAGTTTTAGAATTGAATAATTGTTATTTTGTTCCTTCAATTACTAAGAACCTTGTTTCGATTTCAGTTTTGCATCTTGAAGGTTTTGAATTTATCATTAAGAATGGAGGCCTTTCTATTTTTAAGAATGATATTTTCTATGCCAATGCTCCCACGAGTAATGGACTCTTTGTGTTAGACCTCAAGTCTGAACTTTATAACATTAATACTAAGAGGCAAAAGTCGAATGATTTGAGTGAAGCCTATCTATGGCACTGTCGCTTGGGTCACATTAGCTTGAACCGCATGAAGAAACTCCATAAAGATGGAATTCTCAAATCAATTGACTGTGAATCACTTGAGACATGTGAGTCATGCCTAATGGACAAGATGAAAAGGTCACCTTTCACTGGGACAAGTGAAAGGGCTACTGAGCTACTGGCCCTAATACATATTGATGTTTGTGGACCAATGAGCACAGAAGCTAGAGAAGGCTATCGATACTTCATCACATTTAGTAACGACATGAGTAGATATGGGTATATCTACTTAATGGCGCATAAATCTGAATCCTTTGAAAAGTTCAAAGAGTTTCAAAATGAAGTAGAAACTCAAACTGGCAAGAAGATAAAGGCACTTCGATCAGATCGCGGTGGTGAATATCTGAGTCAGGAGTTTGATCATCATCTGAGAAGTTGTGGGATCTTAACACAACTGACTCTATCAGGCGCGCCACAACTGAATGGTGTGTCTGAAAGGAGAAACAAGACCATGTTAGACATGGTCCGATCAATGATGAGTTTTGCTAACCTTCCAGTATCCTTCTAAGGATATGCTCTCACAACCGTTGCGTTCACACGAAACAGGACTCCGTCTAGGACTGTAGACAAGACACCATATGAGATATGGACTGGAAGAGTTCCAAGTCTGTCCTTTCTGAAAATCTGGGGATGTGAAGCTTATGTAAAGCGTTTACTATCAAATAAGCTTGTACCCAAATCAGATAAATGCTTCTTTATAGGGTATCCTAAGGAAACCAAGGGATACTACTTCTACAATTCCACTGAGCACAAAGTGTTTGTTGCAAGAAATAGTGTCTTTTTGAAAACGAATTTATTTCCAAGAAGCCAAGTGGGAGAAATTTTCACCTTGAAGAAGTTCAAGATGAGCAACAAACCCAACAACAAGTCGACATGGATGATGCCGACGAGGAGATGCCAGTATTTGGAGGCATAAATTCCCATAAGGAAGTCGTCCAGGTACAAGAACCAATCCCTCAAGAGCCAGATTTGAATGAGGATCCACAAACAGTTGTGGAAATGCTCCAGTTGTTGAACCCACACGTAGATCAAACAGGCCAAGGGCATAACCAAGACGATATGATGATTTCATCTTGACTGCAAGCCTTGATGTTCTGCTTTTAGACAGTGGAGAGCATGCCTCCTATAAGCAAGCAGTGACGGGTCCAGACTCCGAAAAATGGCTTAAAGCCATGAAATCTGAAATGGATTCTATGTCTGAGAATCAAGTCTGTGACTTGATAGATTTGCCAGATGGGGTAAAACTCATTGGATGCAAATGTGTTTTCAAACTCAAAACAGACAAAGATGGAAATGTATATGTTTACAAGGCAAGGCTAGTTGCCAAGGGTTTTAAACAGATTCATGGTACTGACTATGACGAGACATTTTCATTGGTCGTAATGATCAGGTCCATCAGGATACTTCTAGCTATTGTCGCTCATTATGATTATGAGATTTGGCAAATGGATATCAAGACCGTTTTTCTAAATGGATATTTAGAAGAGGATGTGTACATGACACAACCAGAGGGTTTTGAGGATCCAACTTACCCTAGGAAAATATGCAATCTTAAGAAGTCCATTTATGGACTTAAGCAAGCATCCAGGAGTTGGAACATTCGGTTTGATAAAGCTATCAAAGTGTTTGACTTCATCAGATGCAAAGAAGAACCTTGTGTTTACAAGAAATTTAGTGGGAGCAAAGTGGTCTTCTTGGTCCTGTATGTGGATGACATACTGCTCATTCGGAATGACATTCCGATGCTAGAGTCCGTTAAGGGATGGCTGAAGAAATGTTTTTCAATGAAGAACCTATGAGAAGCAGAGTACATATTGGGTATCAAGATCTATAAAGATAGATCCAAGAGACTGCTTGGATTAAGTCAAGGAACTTATATAGATAAGGTTCTTGACAGGTTCAAAATGCAGGAGTCCAAGAAAGGATTTTTACCCATGCAACATGGCATATACCTTAGCAAGAAGCAGTGTCCTAAGACACCTGCTGAGCTAGAGAAGATGAGCAAGATTCCTTATGTTTTTGCTATAGGATCTATCATGTATGCCATGATATGTACACGCCCTGATGTTGCATTTGCTTTGAGCATGTGTAGCAGATACCAATCGAATCCCAGATATGCACACTGGTGTGCAGCCAAGAACATCCTAAAGTACTTGAGAAGAACCAAGGATGATTTCTTGGTATTTGGGGGTGATGACGAGTTAGTCGTTCAAGGATACACTGATGCAAGCTTCCAAACAGACCGAGATGATTTTGAGTCCAAGTCAGGATATGTCTTCATCCTGAATGGAGGAGCTGTGAGCTGGAAGAGCTCCAAGCATGACACAGTGGCTGATTCTACGACAGAGGCAGAGTACATCGCTGCTAGTGAAGCGACGAAGGAGGTTGTCTGGATTAGGCAGTTCATTGATGAGCTCGGCGTTGTTCCTAGCATATCAGGGGCAATTGACGTCTATTGTGACAACAATGGCGCCATAGCCCAAGCCAAGGAACCGAGTTCAAGCTCCAAATCCAGACACGTATTGAGGAAGTATCACCTTATTCGACACATCGTTGATAGAGGAGACGTCAGGATGTGCAAAGTGTACACAGATGACAATATTGCAGATCCATTGACCAAGCCTATGTCTAGGCCCAAGCATGAGAGTCACACTAGGGCCAAGGGCCTCAAGAACATTGGAGAATGACTTCGAGATTGTATTGTCTTACATTATGAAGTTTGTTTTATGTATGTCAGACACGTTTTATGCTTGATTATATGATATACATCTTTCATTCTTATTTAATCATTGCTTGGAATTAAATAAAATGTCCAGATAATTTGTAATTCGTAAATGGGCTCATCATAAGTGTTTTGGTGAATGAAACCCCATTAAGTGAACTAAAGTTATGAATTATTCAAAGTCCATAGTCTAAGTCATTAACTTTGACATAAATGACTTCATTAAAGAATGTATTGTAAGTTGACTGATAGCGCCAAGTTTCATGGGCTATAGGGACATAGAGATGTCTAGTCAATTACATAGATATGTATGGATGATACATATAGGACAAGACCCACCTTAAGACTCTCCAAAAGGGCTTGAAGAGTCATAAGTTAAACCATGATTGGTATATTCCTCAGACATGAGTATGATATGGTTTCTCTTAATGATTGGTATGTCTTTGACGTTGTTAAACGCTGATTGTAACATGCAGTTATAAAGGCAATGATTGGAATTGTCAAAAGTTGAGTAGGAGCTATAGTCATACAAGACTGGAGAAGTCTTCCTGCTTCATGTATAGTGTATACTGCGATGCATGGACAGGAATGGTGTCTCGACTACTTGAAGAGCGAGAATTGAAAAATGCATGGCCATGCTCGGATGGATTATTTGTAATCATTCGTTATTTGACAGTTCAAACTCGAGAATTCAAGAAACACATTTGATAAGAGATATGGATGTCATCATATCATCAAATAAGACATTAAGAGATAAAGGGATTTAACATTGCACACTTGTTTTAAGGACAAGTGGGAGATTGAAGGAATTGTGTCCTTTAATCAAATGTGCAATTACCGAACATGGAATAAGACTATTAATGGAGATTTACAATACGGGTATTTTAGGGATCGTAGTGCTTTGCTAGAAGCCAACTACGATTAATGGGCTTAAACGGGTTAGGCACATGGCTATAATAACTGGGTCCTATGAGGTCACACACATAAAGTTATCGGGTTGGATCAAACTGAACCAGAAGCCCATGTTGGACATGGATTTCGGCCCTATGGCTTAAGTTGGGAGATTGGCTTTTATTATTAATAGATAATAGTTATTATTAATAATAACTAGATAATGAGATATCTTATTAGAAGATATAGATACAATATAAAGATATTATATCTATTACCAAAGATAAGATATGATCTTATAAGTAATCGTTACCTAAAAGGAAAATGCACACTTTCCACTCCTCCACAATCTGCACGGCCGAACCACCAAAGAGAAGCCAAGCTCATTCGTTCGTTCTAGCAGACGAGTCCAAAGGCGATCCAAATTTCAGACTCGTGTGGGCTAAGTAGAGAAGTCACACTTGGGGCTTTCGATCTCCGCTGAAACTCTGTCGAAGCGTTTCGACTCGCATCAAAATGTATGTAACTCTACTTCTACTTGATCCCTATTGATTCATGTATGAGATCCTAACTAGATGCTAGAAAATAGTTTTCTGAAATTCCGCTTATACGCATCTAATCCTTACAGAAAATACATACCCTAAATTTGAAAACATTGAAAATGGAATTCTTAAGTCTTTCTTCACTTGAATATCTCATTTTCCAACATATTACAAATCAGTTTCTTACCTAGCTGTTTTGTCCATAAAACTCTTTTATTTATGAAAAAAGTTACAAAGTAGTCACTCATTAATCACTTTTACTTCCCGGTAAATTTTATTTTGGGTCGTAAAATTTTATCATTTCCCCTTTCAGTTATAAATACATACAATCATACAATTAAGTTGATTGATAACATAATATATATATATGTAAGTTAGAGGTCCAAAGTGAATGTATGATGCTATCATTTCAATAAACATTGAAAAATTAATACAATAGGAAGGGTATAAAACAAAGGAAAAAGGTTGAATAGAACGAGACAAACAAAAATAACAAAACTCCAACCCACAAAAAAGTTTATAAAACAAAGTTAAATTATTTGCGTAATTTGGTGGGATTTTTGTGTGACGAACATAAGATCTTATTTCATGTAAATAGTAAATTAATAGGTAAATTTATGATCGAATCGAGAACCCCAAGAAAGCTAACTTTGGGTTGCACGAAAAATGTGTTCTCCCCTTTCCCACTTTTCAACTGCTCTTCCACCAGCTATTCGATCCCCTTTTTCAACATTTCTTCTTAAATTAGGGTGTTCGTAATCCTGCATTAAGTTTTAAAAAGTTTGTGAAGTTTGAAGCTTATTCAATTTAACTTAAACATTATAGAGTTTACGAGTTTAAATTCTATCGATCTCTTTTATTATAATCGCCTAGCATTTTATGTGAATCGCGAAAAAAAGTTTCTAAATCTTAAGTTGGTTTTAGATGAATGTTCTTTTATTTTCTATTTTTTATTTATATAAATAGTGAATTAATCAAATACGAACAAAAATTCTCATGTAAAAATACGAACACATTACGGTGTCGCCGTGTTGGGGTGCAATTATGTTGGGGTGCAATTATATGCATTGTGATGCACATTCGGTGTACAATGGGGCACATTGATATTCAATATGTACTATGAGAAGTATTCATTGTGATGTAGAATAAACACATTAACGCATTATATACGGGAGGAAATGACACACTTGTATTTTATCTGAATAATACGCGCATGAACGTGCCTCATTGTGAATAAGGCTAGTGCATCGTGGTTATTTTGAAATGTGCCTCATAGCTATGCTGAAATGTGCTTTGTAAGTGTAATGAAATGTGAGTGACCGACTATGTGTGTCACAAGGTATTATGGAGTGTGCATTGTAGCTGAAATGTACACCGTTCGAATGGAAAAAGGTGTTCGCACCTGAATAATCCTATATATATGTCTATAAATGTATAGTTATATAACTTATCGGCCATAAATATAATATTTTTTAAGGTCTTGACAGTCTAGTTTGATTTGACAAATCCATCCAAATTAAGGTATTTTTGTTCAAGGAGTAAACTTCTCTCAACTTTAGTATCGTTATACACGTCTCAAAAAAATTAAACTCAACAAGGAAGCCTAGTGCCAAACATTGATTTAACAAAGGGTCTGTTTAACCAAAAATTTATAAACTCTTTATAAATAAAATTTATTTATTTTTTCTCTTCACATTTTCCTTAATAGTATAACACCCAATATTCAAATTTAAAATACTACTTTTTTTAAATAAAAAATTCTTTATAAACACCCTTACCAAACGGTACCAAACACAGATTTTTTGTAAGAACACATAGGGCAAACACAGTTTTGTGAAATCTTTAAAGCACTCCAAACAATATTAAATGTGAGTTAAGCAAGAGTTGGGACGTCGATATTAAAAAGGGCCAGCTCACATTATTTTTGTAAGAAAACAATTACTCTATTAAAAAAGGAAAAAGAAAAACAGTTCTACAAATAGAATTCGTGGAGAGCTCACAAATATCAGCATTTGAGTGAGCGACGAAAAAAGACTTGTTCTTTCATTGCCTTTTGCCCCTTTTTTTCTCTGCTTTTTTCTTGCGTTCTTCTTCCTCTATACTCTATCCACAAACACACAGCTGGCTTCAGAGATCTGAAAAACAAACAAACTGAGAAGAAGAGCATCAGTAAACCCATTTGCGGGGAATGTTGTCTGGTTCAACGCCACCGTAAATTGGTGGTTTGAATCAGATCTCGGTGACGTCGGACCAGGCTTCATTCCCCCCAAATTTGATCTGTTGCTTCTCAGTAAAAACCCTCTCTTTCTGATTTACTATGTGATGGAATTATAGTGGTTTTGATTGTTGAAATGTTAATTGCACTATGTTTAATTCATTTTGTGAATTTTTTTTAGGGTTAACAAGATTTGATTGGTTGTTTGTATTGAGTTCAGATCTCTGGGAGATGGACACACAGTTTTTCTTTGTAATTTTGTTGAAAAAGGGTATTATTAGACAGGTGCAGATTGGGGTAATGATGATGAATTTTGACCTATTTTTCCTCTACTCCTCATTCCTTCCAAATCCTTCTTTTTGCAGATCTATCATTAGGTTTCATCATTACCCTTTTTCTTTTTGTAATTGATTGCCTTCTATTCTTTTGAATATAGTTAGATTTTGCCGAAATTATTACTCTGTATTTCATTATTAATTAACTTCTTTCAATTCAAACCCTTCTTGAATCATACTTATGTTCTTCTGCCTCAGCTTCTCCAATTAACCCATCTTTGTAATTCTTCATGATTTAGGGTTTTAATTGTCAATTATTTATTATGTACAACCACTCACTACACCAATATATTTACCATCCTTCTCCTACTAGGTAAAAAAACCCTCTTCTTTTTTGGGCTTGCACATAAATCCAAGCTACCCAGCAAATGTGAGTACACATTTATACATGTATATTAATGGAGCACTAATCAATCTCTGCTTTATTTTCTCTGATGTGTTTGTTAAATTTGGATCTGGGATTTCAAGAGGTCCCCCACATGATCAGCTTAATTACATACATGTACCAACGGATCTGTAATTTGTTTGTATATGTAAAAGACTAAAAAAGGTACAACCTTACATTAATTTTGATTGTGTAGTTTCACACATACCCACATGGGTGTAAATTGATATTGAAATTTATCTTGGTTTTAATATGTGTGCTTCCATGTGACAGCATTTGCCATATACAATATGTTTCCCATCTGACACAATTCTGATCAGTGAATGCCAATACATATGTAATTTATTGTTCACCATGTACACAAGTGTTAGCTAGTACTAGTCCTTATTTGTTTGTTGCATACCCTCAAATGAAAAGTAGGTTATCCTTCATCTTGTTACAAGATATGAAGATGTTTTGAATCTGAATCTGAACCTGAACCAGAACAAGAATTGTTTTCGAATCTGAACCCAAGAGGTTTCGAATCTTATAATGTAGCTACAAATATATGATCCATTGTAGTGAAAATGATGTATTGTTTTCTTTGTCGATGCTTAAAATACACTATAGGGATTATATATACCCTCATCCCGACCAATGACAAACTATTGACTCTATCATCCTTCACTAGGGGTTTGTTTGATAAAAGGTATTTATTGTTTATAATGTGTTTTTTTTGTAAGAAATTAGTTTTTGAAATTTGTGAGATATGAGAGTTTATACAAGGTTGAAAAAAACATTTTTTTGTTTATAAATTGTTTATAAACAACCCGCCAAACAGAGCCTAGACCAATACATTAGCCTCAGAAATGAAGAATTGTTGAACGTCGTGTAAATTGTTACTCTATACCATATTTATATGTGACCAAGACTCTGCATGTGCGGGACTACACTATATTGATTGTTATTGTTGTATATCATATCCATATGTGATAAATTCATATGATATGCTTTGGATTGAAGTATTTTTTTGGGGGGGTTGGGTGTAATCAAGTTTCATGTTTTGGTGTTTTTGGGCTTCTCCAATTGGGTCTTGCATCTTGCCGCGTAATTTGTATGTGTCAAGTACTGGGCCGGCTTTTTCATTGTCCAATTATGCTTTATGGGCTTCTTGGGCTAAAGCCCAAACATCAAGCCCAACCCATTTCCAATGTAATGTCGAGCCCAACCAAATACGCCCGCTTGGATCTAGACGCCTTCTATTCAAATTATACATAATATAAACTCAATTTATACTTGCAAAATATGCAAGCAACTAGAAACGTCGTTGTTTTGGCGTGATCCTTTGTAGCTAGCTTGTTTAGTAAATCATGGAAACGGGAATTGGATGAAGGGCATAGATGGCAGAGCAACGATTGTAGAGCTCACTAGCTAGTATAACTTTTTGCTACTAAGGTGTAGTATGAAACTAAGGATGGGCAAAAGTAGGGAAAATGTTTTACTTACCCACAGGGTTGACTACCCTCTTGTAAATTGGCTGCTTTATAAGAGTATACTCACTACTCCGTATTTATTATGAGCCTGCTATATACATGACATTTTTTACCTATATACACGACAATCTGTACGTCAAGACATGGCGTACGCCATGTCTTGACGTACATGTGAAAATACGTATAATTGTAACATTATACGTATTTTTTTTATTAAAAAAATATAAATTTCTACGCCAGAATCTGACGTACAGATTGGGCCAGCCCATATTAGGGTCGGTCCAACTTCTAAATTTGATTTTTTACAATCTTCTGTACGCCAGAATCTGGCGTAGGATTTAAAAAAAAAAATCTTTTTCTGGGCGCACCCAAGTGAACAATTTTTTTTTTTTTAAATATGTATTTGACTCTAATAATAGACGTTTTCAAGTAATCAGGGTTATATGACAATAAATTCGGTTGTATCATGAAGTTTCAATATACTTTTATTCATGTACGTTTCTCCACCAATTCATTTGATATTAACTGTTTGTTATTATTATTCTCGAAAATCACATATAACTATGGTTATATCTTATAGTTATATCCAATTTGGTTATATCTTATAGTTATATGCTACGATTATATTCTTTAGTTATATACTATGGTTATATCCAATTTGGTTATATCTTATAGTTATATACTATGGTTATATCCAATTTGGTTATATCTTATGGTTATATCCTATGGTTATATCTTATAGTTATATCCAATTTGGTTATATCTTATCGTTATATCCTATAATTATATATTATAGTTATATCCAATTTGGTTATATCTTATCGTTATATCCTATAATTATATATTATAGTTATATCCAATTTGGTTATATCTTATGGTTATATCCAATTTGGTTATATACTATGGTTATATCCAATTTGGTTATATCTTATGGTTATATCCTATAGTTATATCCTATAGTTATATACTATGGTTATATCTTATAGTTATATCCAATTTGGTTATATCTTATCGTTAAATCCTATAATTATATATTATGATTATATCTTATAGTTATATTCAATTTGATTATATCTTATGGTTATATTCTATAGTTATATACTATGGTTATATCATTTAGTTATATCCAATTTGGTTATATCTTATGGTTATATCTTATAGTTATATACTATGGTTATATCCTTTAGTTATATACTATGGTTATATCCTATAGTTATATACTCTTATTATATCCTATAGTTATATAGTATGGTTATATCCTATAGTTATATACTATTGTCCTATAGTTATATACTATGATTATATCCTATAGTTATATAATATGGTTATATCCTATAGTTATATACTATTATCCTATAGTTATATACTATGATTATATCCTATAGTTATATACTATGGTTATATCCTATAGTTATATACTATTGTCCTATAGTTATATATTATGGTTATATCCTATAGTTATATACTATTGTCCTATAGTTATATACTATGATTATATCATATCGTTATATACTATGGTTATATCCTATAGTTATATACTATTATCCTATAGTTATATACTATGATTATATCCTATAGTTATATTCTATAGTTATATTCTATAGTTATATACTATGATTATATCCTATAGTTATATATATGGTTATATCCTTTAGTTATATACTATTGTTATATCCTATAGTTATATACTCTTGTTATATCCTATAGTTATATAGTATGGTTATATCCTATAGTTATATACTATTGTCCTATAGTTATATACTATGATTATATCCTATAGTTATATACTATGATTATATCCTATAGTTATATACTATTGTCCTATAGTTATATACTATGATTATATCCTATAGTTATATACTATGGTTATATCCTATAGTTATATACTATTGTCCTATAGTTATATATGATTGTCCTATAGTTATATCCAATTTGGTTATATCTTATGGTTATATACTATGGTCATATCCTTTAGTTATATACTATGGTTATATCCTATTGTTTTATCTTATAGTTATATCCAATTTGGTTATATCCTATAGTTATATACTATGGTTATATACTATGATTATATCTTATAGTTATATCCAATTTGGTTATATCTTATGGTTATATCTTATAGTTATATACTACGGTTATATTCTTTAGTTATATACTATGGTTATATCCTATAGTTATATACTATCGTTATATACTATGGTTATATCCAATTTGGTTATATCTTATCGTTATATCCTATAGTTATATACTATGGTTATATCTTTTAGTTATATAGTATGATTATATCCTATAGTTATATATACTATTGTCCTATAGTTATATACTATGGTTATATCTTATAGTTATATCCTATAGTTATATACTATGGTTATATCCTATAGTTATATACTATTGTCCTATAGTTATATCTTATGGTTATATCCTATAGTTATATACTATGGTTATATCCTATAGTTATATACTATGGTTATATCCTATAGTTATATACTATTGTCCTATAGTTATATATTATGGTTATATACTATGGTTATATACTATTGTCCTATAGTTATATACTATGATTATATCATATAGTTATATACTATGGTTATATACTATTGTCATATAGTTATATACTATGATTATATCATATAGTTATATACTATGGTTATATCCTATAGTTATATACTATGATTATATCCTATAGTTATATACTATGGTTATATCCTTTAGTTATATACTCTTATTATATCATATAGTTATATAGTATGGTTATATCCTATAGTTATATACTATTGTCCTATAGTTATATACTATGATTATATCCTATAGTTATATACTATGATTATATCCTATAGTTATATACTATGATTATATCCTATAGTTATATAATATGATTATATCCTATAGTTATATACTATGGTTATATCCTATAGTTATATACTATGGTTATATCCTATAATTATATACTATTGTCATATAGTTATATACGATTGTCCTATAGTTATATCCAATTTGGTTATATCTTATGGTTATATACTATGGTCATATCCTTTAGTTATATACTATGGTTATATCATATTGTTTTATCTTATAGTTATATCCAATTTGGTTATATCTTATGGTTATATCTTATAGTTATATACTACGGTTATATTCTTTAGTTATATACTATGGTTATATCCTATAGTTATATACTATGGTTATATCCAATTTGGTTATATCTTATCGTTATATCCTATAGTTATATACTATGGTTATATCCTTTAGTTATATAGTATGGTTATATCCTATAGTTATATATACTATTGTCCTATAGTTATATACTATGGTTATATCTTATAGTTATATCCTATAGTTATATACTATGGTTATATCCTATAGTTATATACTTGTAATATCCCGTATATTTGTACGAATAAATTTCGAATTTTTCTTAAGCCATATTGCTAGTCAGATTAATTTTGAAGAGATACGAACATTTTGTGTAATGTTTGGCTTCTGTAATATTTTTCTGAGCAATATAAAATACAGTTAACGTATTTTTGGGTTAAATGATCGTTCGTGTACAAATATATTTAACCCGGGGTTAAGTAAAATTTACCACTTAAGGTAAATAAGGGCAAAGTGGGAATTCGGCCCATGCCTTAGCAAAAAATCAGCAAACATTTCAGCAACTTGCAAGCCAACTTGAGGCAGCTGGAAACTAGCTTGGATGACTCATCGGGGCTACTTGGCCTAGCTTGGACACCTCTTGGTATACTTGTCTTCAGATTAGTCTTCGTGGTTTGCCAATAAATGAAGAGACGAAGTCCTGGGAGAAGCCAGAAGTCGGCTCCTCACCATCTTCTTCTGTCAAAAGCCCAGAAATTCAGCATCTGGCAAGCATTTTGGCACGGCTGGCAAACTAGCTTAGGTGACTCACCGGGGCTATTGGCCTAGCTGGTACACCTCATGGGGTACTTGTCTTCAGAAGGCTCTTCGTGGTTTGCCTATAAAAGGAGAGGCGAAGTCGTGAGAGAAGCCAGAAGTCGGCTCCTCACCATCTTCTGCTGTCAAAAACCCAGAAATCAGCACTCTGAGCTGAACTTCGAGCTCGGTTTGTGAACGATTATGTCATTCGTTCGAGCAGACAGAAGTTGAATCTTGAAGGTGGTTTGTAGCTTAAAAGGGTGAGAAGATTAGCCAAGCTCGATTCGAAGTATAAGTCGATCGAAAGTTGGTAAGAAAACCCTTGAAGCTCATTGTTTTCAACCTCTGAAATTCATGATTTTTGCTGAACTTTGAACCCGATTTGTGTGGTCATCTCGACCTTGTTTCGATCCGTTTTCAGGAGGTTCTTAGAGCTTGTTGGTAGCTTAAGAGGGTGGTAGACTCGAACCAAGAAGAATCGAAGCCTAAAGGGGTCGATTTGGGTTCTGTTCCCGTTCCAGACTCGGAAACCCTTTAATTCTAAACGTGCGAAGCTTTCGTCGGATCTAAGGCAAGTGGCGGTTCGCTCTTGCTTATCATTCCATATTTCCATTAATTATCAATTGCTTAATTGTTAATTAATTTGGATTGATCATTGTTCATGTCTGGGAATAGTTTTATGAAACTATCTTTGGAAATTAAAATGGATATTATAATAGGTTGTATATCTGCTAGAACAACGCTATTATATATATATATATATACCTAGATTGAAATATATCTATGATGTTAGCCGTGATGGCTTTAATATGATTATTTGACTGTTCTGAACTGTTTAGTTAGAACGAGTATTTGTAGGAACGTCACTGAGGCCCTGGAGTCCAGTCGTTTCTTTATAATCAAGTAGAGAGGTGGCTCGTCCCCACCTAATACCAATTGGATGGTCATGACCTACCTCTTTACTCGGGTGAAGAGGTGGTGCACTTAAACAGTGTCACAAATCTTGGGAGTGTTCCCAAAAGATCTCTCGTCTCGGGACGAGCTGATCCTAAAAATTTATAACGTAATTGTGTGTTTTGGAATTAAATAAGATAAGTGTTGTAGGTTCGCACATGATTAATATACCTCGACGAGTAGCGCAGCTAAGTAATATTGCGGCTAGGAAAACTCGTTTAGACTTGAATGTAGTACGTTCTCTTTCCAATCTGGAGTCGTATCATGCGGTGATTCGCATTATACGGTGAGGTTGGTCGTGAACCGAAGCATCTCAGTCAGTTTTTAACGTTATGTATATACATATGAAACTATAATGTTCCAGACAATTGTCATATTTCCGAAAGACTCAATCTTTTGGAGTCTTCTCTTGGATATTTTCCTATAAGACTCAATTCCGTTGGAGTCTTCTCTTGATCATGTCTTTTGATATATTCCAGTAGAAGTATAGTGGTTGACTATCGTTATCGGTTATTATTCGAGAAACGATGAGTCTAACCTAATACGACTACTCGAACCTTCTGCTTTGTATCCTTGTATAATCTTTCATTAGACTAACCCACAAACATTGTTCTCCGCATGTGGGCTGGTGTTATCCGTTCGATTCGGCACATCAGATAGAACGCAGATATGAGGAGACTAGATTGACTATGAAGATGACGGTTGTTTTGATGTTTTAATGATTTTAATCAGGTTGAGATCCTTGGGCAGGTGATCATAGAGATCACAACCCTTTTTGTAATATTTTAAGAAAGACTTCCGCTGTGTTTGATTTAACTCTGTATATTTGTCCTATTCGGGATTGGGATGTAATCCCGGGATTCATGATTTAATTAAATATTACAATGATTTTATATCATTTGTATTTCATGATTTGTGTATTTCCGGTAAAGCCTTGGGTGACTTCGGTAAGGAACACCGAGGTCACTGGCGGTAATACCTTTCCAAATGGGTTACGATTTGGGGGTGTTACAATACTATTGTCCTATAGTTATATCTTATGGTTATATACTATGGTTATATCCTATAGTTATATACTATTGTCCTATAGTTATATATTATGGTTATATCTTATGGTTATATACTATGGTTATATCCTTTAGTTATATACTATAGGATATAACCATAAGATATAACCAAATTGGATATAACCATAGTATATAACTATAAGATATAACCAAATTGGATATAACCATAAGATATAACCAAATTGGATATAACCATAATATATAATTATAGGATATAACGATAAGATATAACCAAATTGGATATAACTATAAGATATAACCATAGGATATAACCATAGGATATAACCATAAGATATAACCAAATTGGATATAACCATAGTATATAACTATAAGATATAACCAAATTGGATATAACCATAGTATATAACTAAAGAATATAACCGTAGCATATAACTATAAGATATAACCAAATTGGATATAACTATAAGATATAACCATAGTTATATGTGATTTTCAAGAATAATAATAACAAACAGTTAATATCAAATGAATTGGTGTAGAAACGTACATGAATAAAAGTATATTGAAACCTCATGATACAACCGAATTTATTGCCATATAACCCTGATTACTTGAAAACGTCTATTACTAGAGTCAAATACAGATTTAAAAAAAAAATGTTCACTTGGGTGCGCCCAGAAAAAAAAATTTTTAAAAAAATCATACGCCAGAATCTGGCGTACAGAAGATTGTAAAAAATCAAATTTAGAAGTTGGGCCGACCCTAATATGGGTTGGCCCAATCTGTACACCAGATTCTGACGTACAGATTTATACTTTTTTTTATATAAAAAATACGTATAATCTTACAATTATACGTATTTTCAATTGTACGCCAAGACATGACGTACGCCATGTCTTGGCGTACAGATTGTCGTGTATATAGATGAAAAATGTCGTGTATATAGTATCAGTCATTTATTATAATGATAAAGTATGTAATGAGGTGGAACTCATAACTCTTTCTCGGTTAAAGAGCTAAAGAGACTTTTAATGTGTTTGCATTGGAATAGAAGAAGTGACAGCTTTTAATAAAATCAAATATCAAATGTTGTTTTATTATGGATATTGAAAGGATTTTTTGTTTAATAAAATTATTGAGTTTGGGTTGATCGTTGATGATATAAAATGTTTTTTTTTAGAACTAATTATATAAAGGTTTTGGGTTTGAATTGTATCCTATAGTTTACAAAATTAAAAAGTCATACATATCAAATTTGTAGTTTACTTAATTTCTATGAAATCTTTCTTATCAAATTAACAAGTAAAGTGAATCTGTATTATATCTTACTTAAAAAATTGTTTTAGATTTGCTTTCAATGTTATAGTATACAGTATATATAGATGTTGACCCAAAACTTATTTTATTTTTTTTTTCTTGAAGAAAAATCAGTAGTGGATTATGTAGAATTTTGAAAATCTTCGTAGAATTATAAAATTTCACTATGATCCTACGTTAGGATTAGAGCATATGTGTTTGTTTATTATGTTTGAGTTCTAGTTCATATTAGTTGTTTACTAGTATTTTTTTGTTTGAGTTTATAATTTAAAATTATTTTTCAATGCTATGTACGAATGTACAATATATTAAAGGACGACATTGCTTACTCTAAAATTATTTGAGTTCATAATCTGTATAATTTATATATACTTCTTATAAGACTTATAAAGCATACATGATTTATGTGCAATAAGCTTTAGAGAATGATCATATAATATAACTTTGATTAATCAAATACTCATATAAGTGTAGCTATACTTTTAATTTACTAAGTTTGGCTAGTAATTAGTTTGTATGGTCCATACTACTTATTACTAAGTTCTTATGAAAACGTGCATAAAGTTTTTATGAATAATGACGTGTAATAAGTCACATTTTTATAAAATAAAATAAAATAATATATATAGGGTCAGACTCTAGTAAGAAGTATTCTTAAGGTAAATAGTAATGTCATTCTCAATCTTTAATTTTGTGATCTAACAATTATTAAACCAGGGAGTAAATTTTGCTATGGTAAGGCTATTTCACTAAATAAAATAAATCTTAATTAAGAAGGAAATATCATGGTCGGTGACTCGATGAGGTTAATACTCAAACGGACGGATCCACTATACATCTCGCTTTTTTCATTTAGAATTTTTACATTTCAATTAATATTGCTCCCAACTTTTTTTTTATATATATATATCAAACTACCGTCTAGAACTCAAACTACTCATGATTGATTAAAAAACATTTTGAGTTCTTTTTAGTAAGTGTTATTTTAATGTAATATTATATAACTCATGATATCCCATATATTATTAGATTATCACTTTCATATTATAATTGGATATATCTTAGTGATATATTATTAGATTATCACTTTCATATTATAATTATATAAAATGCATATACTAATGAGGTACTTGTTATGATACTCAGTTCATAATTAACTATATATTTACTTGTTTATTTAAGATAATGGTTTTGTTCATACATTCATTTAGATATGTGTTTATATAAATGAACATATGCTAATGTTGTAGGTAGTATATAACTTATATCTCAAAGGACGAGACTTCTTATACGTAGGCTAAGTGTAAATATACTATTATTAAATTCGTCTAACATATATATATATATATAATCCATACTTCTTGTTACTTAGTTCTTATCAAATGCGAATAAGCTTTTATGAATAACTATTAATTTCGTGTATTAAGTCACACTTTTATATTTGATTGATGTAAGCTATATATGCAAACCACATAACTTTTGAAAAACAATAGATTAAGTTAAGGAATGTCTTGAAGATCAATGTAAATTCAATTATTCAACTTTAAATTTAAGTCACTTTAATTTATATGAAAATAATGTAAGATAAGTAAACAACATAAGTCTAAAATTAATACTTAAATAATGCTTGGAACATCAATATAACTAATTTACACATCTTTTAATGTAATATTACATAACCCATATATCATATCTTACTTAGTGATGTATTATTAGATTATCATTTTTATGTTATAATTATATAAAATGTATATACTAATGTGGTACTATATAACTTATATATTACTTAAAAAGTAGAATATGTATATTAAGACTCACTAAATATTTATAATGATGTACATAATGTGAAATGAAATTGTAATTCGTACCAAGGTTATCAAGGAGAACTTGATCTATAATAAAAACTCTAAAAACTTTAACTAATAGTAGTATGTAAAGTTTCCAAAAAAAATAGTAGTATGTAAAATGGGAATCTACCCCTTAAAGTTGTGATATTAATGATTAAAAAATTATGTATATTACCAAACATGATTTGAATATACTTTCTAATACTTAGAATTTTAATATATATATATTTACATATAGAAAAATGTTAAATTTATAATATAAAAATTTTTAAATTATGATTCATATTCATGTATAACTTTTATAATGAAACCTTTATAAAATAAGATAGCTTTGTTTTTCAATCATGGTCAAAGTAGCTATGGTTATGAATGAAGAGAGGATAGTATGTAAGTTTTCCATGTACAAAAATACATTATAAATCGTACAAAGTCCAATTGGGTACCCAAATATTTGAAATGGAAATATTTTAGCCTCTTCAACTGTAAACTAGCAATATGTACATCTATTTATATCTATTTAAAAGTTGACTTTCTTGTCATTCAATACTAGGTTTTAAGTAGATAAGTAGGACAAAACAATGACAAAAGCCACCTTTGTTTAGCAAAAAAAAAATTGTAAGGATTTTAAAAATACTTATCAGATTAAAAACAAAATTTTAAATTTCTTTATCATAAAACATGCCCTCACTCTATAAAATGTTTTAAACTAAGCAATGAGTGCCCTATAGAAAAATACGAAAAATGTGAATAAAATTTTAAATGATTGATTGAATCCTCAATGTTATATTGATGTAAAAATTCAACTATGAAGTTTAAACATTATTGGTCATATTATGGTATTTTTTAAGGAAACTCTTTGGTAGAATTCAAAAACTATATAGCAAAAAAGTTATATGTCGATAAAATTTAAAATTTAAAAATATAAATAGATATATAAAAAAGATAATCATGATTAAAAAATTCTTATTTAACAATCAAGAATTCAAGATTTATTCAACTCTACCTCTCTTATTTTTTTCAATTTTATTCAAACTGAACCCTTTAACGACAAATCAACAAATATTATCAAGTTCTCTACATCATGATAATGACAATCTAATAGGTTAGATTAGAAGGATTTGTTTGATGTGACTATTTGTAAAGACTTTTATAGAAATATGTATTTTCTTATTAAAAGTTGCTTGGATAAAATGTATTTATGAATAGAAAAAAAAATATAGTACAATTAAGAGAAATGTGTAGAAAATTTTACTTTTACAAAACTTTTAAAACGCTGAAAATATTTTTTCTTAAGAAATACCTTTGTGAACTCCTCAATTTTTCAAAATAAAAAGCAACAAAATTTTGAATTCCTTACTTTCTCAAAACAAAGAACAAAAAACTAGAACACAATTTAGATAATGTTATTATTTTTAATTTCATTTTAAAAATGATCCGGTATAGATTTTTTCTCATTTTGGGAGTTCTTCTTTGATATCTATATCCTCTGTCTTTTCCGTCAACTGTTACCTTTTTAGGATTCGTATCATTTCCTCCGTAGATTTTTTGCTCAATGGATCGTAGAAGATCAAAAAGCTCGATGGGGAAACATTCATGGTTGCTCCACCCGCTAGAGCCAGAGCCGATTTAATACTTTCAAAATTGTATGGTATTGAATGAACACACTTAATGCACAAAAATGCAAACTTTATATTAGATATAGAAGATTTCTAAAATATTCACAAAAACTTTCATCAAAATATAAACACATCCCTACAAAAACAAACTTCCACTTTAATTCAAAATTAAAATTATACTTCTAACCAAAATTATAAAAAAATAAAATAATCCGCTTCTTATGTACAATCATAACATTTTATACCTAACATACTTACATTTAAATAAATATCAAATAATATATGTCTAACATAAAAAACAGAACAATGATCCATGTATTACAAACTTATTTTGTATATCGTGACACTACATATACATAAATGGTCCATGTTTCGATTTCTAGTTTAATCTAATTTTTAGAGTTGCAGACAATTAATGCTAAAGAACATTAGTTTTTATCTTTCTATGTACTAGGGAGTAGTAGTCTACATACTAAAAAGTAGTAGTACTAGTGTCATTAACACACAAAATTAAATTAGGTGGTAAATTCATAAAAGTGAATTGGATAATATGAAAAGGGTAGGCTACCCCAAGGGTAGGAGAATCACTCTCTCAAAAGTAGATCGGATCGTAAATTAGAATTTGACATTTACAGTTTACAATTCGGTCCGGTCCGTAAAATTTAAAAAAAATGCATTACAATTTTGGGCCGATTCAATGGGCCGAAAAAACGAGGCCCAACAAATACAATGTTTACATTTACTTAAAAAAAATAGAAATTTTGAGTTATTCATATGTTAAGGTGAGTTTTCATACATTTGTCTCTTAAAGTAAGAAATAAGAAGTATTATGGGCCTTAGAATTAAGGGAATAGAGGGTTGAGATTAAAATGAGGGAAATAGTGAATAGTGATTTAGTGGCATAATCGTAAATACGTTTTTTTTTTTCAACATTTTTTTTTCCGTCTTTGATCGTTCTGAAAAATAGACAATTATTGACGTTCACATATAAGTACTATATGTTCATTTTATGTGTCGTAAAGTTCACATATAACATGTTCATGTTCAAACACATGTCTTTGACTATTTAGTGCTTATTTGTGAACGTAAATGTACAAATAAATGAACATTTAGTGTTTATTTATGAACTTTCTATATAGGCTATTCCAGAATGATCGGGAGATGAAAATAAAAAAATAAAAATAAAAATTGTTGATCGGAAAAAAAAAAATAGCCAAAATCACTTCATATTTCGCACCCTAAGACCACTTCTCACCTGATTTCACTTCTTCCTATGTTTACTTTTATATATGTACGTTTCTCCCCTGACGTATCACTTTCTCAATTTCTAATATTTTCTTACCATAACACCTAAATGTAAGGAGGTAGAACGATTATTTAATACTTGTCCTTTATAATACTCCGTAAAAGAATGGGTAACGAGTAATTCGTCCTTGTAGATGTAGGGACGTTGGATGACTGAATATGTGCCAAAAACCGTACACAAAATATGTGCATTTACTTTGTCAGGACGTTGGATGACTGACAGTAGTTTTTTTTTTTTTTTTTTTTGTATGAATAACACATGTTTAATTAAGTATGAACACAAGTGTTGTATAAATTTGACAGTTTAGATAAATTATTGAAGATAAATAGTAATAGTAAATTACTTACCTTCTTTACATTGATATTAGACAAGAATTGTATACTATCATTGACCTATAAATAGAGGCCTTAACCATGTAAAAAAATACACCAACAAAGAGCAATAATATATTTCTAAAGTTATTGATTTCTCTTCTAATATTTACAGTTGCTTCAAGTATTTTTTTTATAAAGATTTAGATGATATTGTCTTAATCACTTCATAACACCTATTACTTTAAATAATTTAAATTAGTACTTCCTTTTCAAATATAAAATGCACACTTTCTTATATCTATACATTTATATCCATGAGCTCAAAATAATTGGTTGATTTAAACTAAATAACACTAGCTAATTCGATGAACTTCTCCAAATCTCCTCGAGCTCTTTAGCAAAGGCCTTTTCACGTCCAACTACAATGGTAATGTGATCCTTTCTCTCGATAACCTTCACACGTGCACGGGGGATTTTCGATTGAACGCCGTGGCTACATTCGACGGGGATGAGCTCGTCGTCTTGGCCATGAAATAGGGTGACGTGGTGTGTGTACGTGGCACCAAAATCCTTCTAATAGGTATTGTTTCATCCTGCAAAATCAAATCAAATTTAGATATATATATATATATATGGAGTCCGTTTCACGTGCGAAATATGCTTACCGTGTGAAATGCGAAGCGGTCGCGTTCATTCGAGTTCATAAATAGACATCACATGTTCATTTTCTGAGCGGTAATGTTCATTATCTATGGGGTAATATTCAAGGGCACTATACTGTTAAAAAAAGGGGGGATAGTGAATAGTGACGCGGTGACATAACCGTAAATATGACGATTTTTTTTTTCGGTCAATAATTTTTATTTTTTTATTTTTATTTATTGTCTTTGATCGTTCTGGAATAGACAATTATTAACGTTCACATATAAGTACTTTATGTTCATTGTATGTGCCGTATAAGTTCACATATAACATGATCATGTTTCAACACATGTCTTTGAACATTCAGTGCTTATTTGTGAACGTGAATGTACAAATAAATGAACATCTAGTGCTTATTCGTGAACCTTCTATATAGGCTTTTCCAGAATGATCACGGATGAAAATGAAAAAAAAAAAAAAAAATTGACCAAAAAAAAAAAAAAAAAACACGTACGGCCGAGATTGCTTCGCATTTCGCACGGAAAACCTATTTCGCACGGGAACCCAAATCTATATATGAGGAAATTATAAAGGGAAAGAGTGACAAAAAAAGTAATTAAGAAGAAAATGAACCCGTCTTTCTAGCCTATGTTGAACATAGATTAAGATTTTTTTATAGAAATTGTTATTTTCAAAAATATACTTTAAACGAATTATAAAAAATTAAATAAATAATGTTTAACAAAATCTTGTCCAAGCAAAGTTTTTAACCAAGAAAAGCTGAAAAATACAGGTCAACTACAAATGATGTCAATTTCAACCAACTAAGCCACGATCAATTCCACTAAATTTTAGACCACACTCACAAGTCACAACTCCATATATATATATATATATACGGACACGCTCCGGTAAAACGGTTGTTATGGTAGAACGGAAGTACTAATCTGGAGCGTCGGATTGATGTTGATGGATGGTTGGATTAATGGGTTATAGGAGATATATGGTAGAGCTCTAACCATCAAATCTAACCTAATAAGGATATTATTAATAAAAAATAATTAATTTTGGTTGTTACAGGAGAGAGAAATTAAAATAATAAGAATATTTTAAAACGTTCGTGAATATCCTTAATGTGTTCACGAATATCAATCATTTGTTAATGAATATCGTTCATGTTTTTTTGAATATCGATTTCTATTTAATAAGTGAATATTTAATATCTTAAAAAAGGTGAATATCGTAACTTAAATCATGAATTTCACCACTTGATAATATGAATATCACACTAAGTTACATGAATATCTCAATTAATCACGTGAATATCAAATTCACTTATATGAATATCAGCACTCAATTTGTGAATATCACTACCCATTTTGTGAATATCGTCCACCGCCCACCACTCAATTACATTAATATAGTCACCACTCAATTTGTGAATATCACTACCTATTTTGTGAATATCGTCCACCGCCCACCACCCAATTACATTAATATAGTCACCCAAGTACATGAATATCATCACCTAACTACACGAATATCACCACCCAATATCTTCGAAGCTTTGATTCATGGCAGTAAGGTTTAACAATGACATTGTCGCATCGATTTTGGGTCGCACAGTCGCACGATCAACCTGAATATCAACATTATTATAATGAATATCAATAACATTATATTGAATATCACATCATAAATTTTGAATATCGACTATTCAACGCATGAAACCCCATGAATATGAACAACATTATAGTGAATATCACATCATAAAATTTGAATATCAATTGCAAATAGTACAAACAACACCATCAACAAACAATTTGAATACTATAATAGCGATATTCATTCCATATGTGATGATATTCACGTATTTTATACTCAACATCATACAATGAGTTGATGCTGCTTCTCAGGAGGCTAAATCGACAACCAGTATAAGAAGAAAAAACAAAATCAAAATTCAAGGGATTTGGATAAAAAAGAATGGCAGTGAGAGTAATTGGACAAGGAAGACGAGAAAGGGGAAAGAAACCTGAAAATCGTAAAATTTGACCAAGCGAGGCTTCCCTTGGGTGTTGAGGACAATCACCGCCTTTATCATCGTCCTTCTAGAGTGGCGTTGCCCTGATTGTCTTCTGTGAATACCAAAATCTGGACACCAATCACGATCTCATTCCAGTATCTGTTAGATCAGGTTACAACATCCTCATTTCAGAACAACTAAAACGTCGAAATTGAACCAAATTCAACACAAATTCGCAAAATTTATCAATTTCAGAACACTAGACAAAGTTCAAGAACAGAAACCGCGATTCGCTGTCTTCTTCCGTCGTGGGCGGGGACAGAGTTGGTGTGGGACTCGTCGGCGGCTACAAGGACGACGTCGGAGAAGGCGGGGGAAGCGCGGTGTTGGTGGTTAAGCGGCGACCAGGTGAGGTCGAATCCGGCGTCGGATTGTTTATTCTAGAATGATCTTTGAATCCGGCGTCGGATCCGGCCAATTCGGCCCAGACGAGGTCGAATCGGCTAGTGTGGGGCTGGCGGTGATATCTGCGACGCCGGGCTGACGGTGCTCTGTGTGGAGCGGTCGGATATGCATCCAGTGGCGGTGGCGGCAACGATCAGAGTTGTGCTTTGGGTTCAACTCCTCGCTGCTTCCATCAATGGTGCCGGCCTATGGATGAAGAACAGGGAGACGAAAGAGAGAGAAACCGAGGGTTGAAGATGAAGACAGATTAGGGGAGAGGAGAAGCTTCACGGCGGCGGCGACGAGAAGCTTCACGGCGGGTAAGGGTTCGGCTAGGCTCATATTTGGGTTTGATCGGGTAGATCAGGGCGGGTTTGGCCTTCCAGCGGCCACGAGCACCGAGCGCCTCGATATCCTCGACGACGAGCGGTTTTCGGCGTCGGATCCGGCTGATTCGGTCCAGGTGAGGTCGAATCGGAAGCGATGTCGAATCGTGGGAGTTGAAGACGACCTTGGAGGTTGGGTTGAAGACGATCGGAAAGAATGAGAGAGAGGAAGCGATGAAATTGTGGGTTGAAGACGATCGGAAAGAATCGAAAGCGAGGTCGAATCGTGGGAGTTGAAGACGACCTTGGAGGTTGGGTTGAAGACGATCGAAAAGAATGAGAGAGAGGAAGCAATGAAATTGTAAAAGGTAACTGATAGATTTTACCAAAATCGTGGGATAAAATCCCTAAAATCACGTTAATAAAAAAGATTCTGGTATGTGCATCTCCATTTTAGAAACATGCACCCTTTGGGATCCAATCAGGACCATTGATTGTTATTTAATCTAAAGGCTCTAATTTGTACCTTCGTTTTACTCTAAGGGGATGTTTTACTAGAACTAGAATATATATATATATATATATATATATATATATATATAAACTAAGCCACGATTTTATTACATAAACTAATTGTTTTCTGTTTGATTTCATTACATATACTCATTGTTTTCTATATGTCGTATTTTAGATATGTCGAAAACTCAACATCAAATCAAGGACATTACAGGTATCTGAGGTCATGGTCAAGAGATCACATGCAACCAGAAAGTCAAGTTGGGATTTCTTAACTTCAATCCAGATTAAGTATAATGATATCTAAATTTATATGTTACAAGCATTTATCATGCCGTTAGAATAAAAGTCCAGTTTACATTATGGATATCTGTATTCCAGTTAAATAGCATTTTCATTCATTTTTCTTTTCAGGTCATTGTCAAGGGATCACATGCATCCATAAAGTTCAATCATAGGAATCGAAATTAAAAGGTATTGTTTATGTTTATTAGGTTTGATTTGTAATGTTTGATTGTATTTATCTACAATTAAATCATTAGATTTCAGTTATATGTATTAGGTTAACTATCTAATGCTAAAATACTGACTATTCTATACAAACATTAATTAGAGCATTTAGTTCAAGGCATACCTTTATATCTTTCATGATTAACCAATATCAATCCAAAGTTGTAATTTTTTATTCCAATCTGATCTCCCACATGGCATTCCTATATCAACAATAAATCATTTGGATTGATGAATAGATTTAAAAAATAAATTAAAATAGTGATCTTAAGTGTAAAGAGATAGAACCATAACCTTTAGTGTATATCTTTAATCAAAGTAAGAGATGTATGTTGGAGGACAAATGCTCAAACCTGTAATTGTAAATGTTTTAAATTCAAGTCATTAGAATACAAGTTAATGAGCACTAAATTATAGTCTTAATTTCAGTAAGGTATACTTTTAGATCTTTCAGTTTAGGCTAGGGTTTA
The DNA here is from genome assembly GCA_027886185.1 of Rheum nobile. NCBI lineage: Eukaryota > Viridiplantae > Streptophyta > Magnoliopsida > Caryophyllales > Polygonaceae > Rheum > Rheum nobile. The sequence goes on from WOAB01000066.1 coordinate 553,703, forward strand.
GATCTTGGCTGATTTGTCGAAACCAATCTGACATGGAATTCCTATAACAAAAGCAAATAAGTTAAGTACACAATAAATATATAAACTAATTTAACATAGTATGATGTTAATTTTTAATATAAATAACCATGACTGGAAGTGTATGTTAAATTAGACAAAGAGATGTATATTGGATTTCTTATGTTGCAACCTATAATTTGAAATTTATTTAAATCAGTAATCACACTACCAATTAATTATGCTAAAGATAGGCTAAATTTATATGCTACAAGCAATTCCTTGAATTAGATAAGGTTCTCAAAATAACATATTAAAATTAATAATTATGTCAAAGGGTTTAGGGTAAGCCTATAAGGTAAATGTTAGGGCTTAGTGTTTAATATAAAGGGTCATTTTGAAATATTTTGAATTTAAAATAATTAATATAAAATAACATATTCAGTACAGAAAATATGCATATTACCAATTTAGAATAATAAATTCAATATTAGAAATGAACACTTTTTTATAGGTTAGGGCTTAGAGTTTAATACAAGCAGTTACCATGCAATATGAATGAAATTTATTAGCTAACATTCCGTGTATCTAATAAGCATTGTAGTCATTTTTCTTTTTTAGGTCTTGGTGAAGGGCTCATATGCAATCAGACAGTGGAATTTGTTTTCAATTTTAGTCTCCAAAATTCTATTACAACAGAGCTAATCTCTACAAGGAAGGTACCTTTATATTTAATATTGTTATGAATATTTATATTTGAAGATGTAGGTATTATATATATTATATGATTATAGCATTTCGAATTTACTTCAAATATAAACCCTAAATAATAGTATTAAATATATTCAAGTGACCTAAGATTGATTTAAGACATTTCAAATTAAAAATCAATGTTGCATTTGATAAAAAACAGATATCATATCACCTAAAAATGAATCAAACAAATTAACAAATGTACACCAAATATGAAGTATCTTTCTAAAATAACCTAAATATAATTAATGAAACAGAATTAGCAGAATAAAACACAGAGACATAAACTTCTCATATCACTTTTTTCAGTTGATTAAGTTAGGGAGATACCTGCATAACTTCTTCCTTGAAGGTCAACTTTTTGTATCTGTAACTGTTTCGTTATGGAAATTGCATTTGGTTGAACCCTCGAAAATAACCCAAAAATTAAACAATCAGATTTGTAAACTAACAGACATAGAAATATTTTGTTGAAATAGAGATTGAAATATATATATATAAATATATATATATATATATATATATATATAGAGAGAGAGAGAGAGAGAGAGAGAGAGAGAGAGAGAGAGAGAGAGAGAGAGAGAGAGAGAGAGAGAGAGAGACTTCTTATATTTATGTGCTTTGGATGTCATCCTATAATCTGTCATGGATCTTAAACCCTGCTGTGTATTTGCATGTTATTAAAGAAGGACAATATATGATTTAGTTTAGAATTGCATCATGTACTTATAACCCAAAGGATTTAGTTTACAATACTTAAGGATCTAAATAACTTTGACCTTCTGTAATATGCTTTAGAGTCATTATATATGATTTAATTTAGAATTGCATCATGTACTTATATTCCAAAGGATTTAGTTTACAATGCTAAAAGTTAGTATATAAGATATACTTTAAGGTCTTCTTTTGTATATATTTATAATCCAATTTGTCTTTTAGTTCAATCCGAGGTCCCAAATGATTCCTATAGAATAATAAAAATTAGTTAAGTACACCCTAAACAAGTAAATCAGTTAAGTAGAATTATTTGCAGTGATGAAACCATGACCTCATTGTATATGTTGAATGAACATATCCAGATAGGAAAACAATAGTATAGTAGTCATTATATTCATTTACAACTATATCTATATGTGTTCAGTTTTTTGATTTAGGGTTACTCAATGTTTGTGATACAACTTGACAACACTAAATACTACATGCAAAATATCATTACAAACTAATCTATTAAATACTATTATGTATTTTTGAATCCTATTTTAACTCAGTAAACATAATTCCAGATGAAATATAAAGATATCTAAATTTATATATTACAAGCAGTTACCATGCAGTATGAATGAAATTAAAGTTTACAGTCTGTTTATCTAATAAGCATTGTAGTAATTTTTCTTTTCAGGTCTTGGTCAAGGTCTCACATTCAATTAGAGAGTGGAAAACAATTGCAATTTTAGTACAACAGAACTAATCTCTACAAGGTACTTTTATATTTAGTAATATTATTCTGAATATTTATGTTTGAAAATGTATATATTATATATATTATATGATTATAGCATTTCGATTTGACTTCAAATATAAACCCTAAATAGCATTATTAAATCTATTAAAGTGACCTAAGATTGATTTAAGACATTTCAAACAAATATCATATTGACCCAAAAATGAATCAAAAAATGTACAGATGTACACCAAACATGTAGTTTCTTTGTAAAATAATCTATGTATAATTAATGAAACAGAATTAGCATAATATAGAGACAGAAAAATATTATATCACTTTTTTTAGTTGATTAGGTTAGCGAGATACCTGCATAACTTCCTCCTTGAAGGTTTTCTTTTTGTATCCTTGATGGCAAGATTGTATTTGTTATCTGAAGACCTTCGTTGGTGGAAAGTGTATTTGGTTTAAAACCTGACAGAGAAAGAGGTTAACAAAATTAAGATATCTACAAATCTCATACAAATTTAAGAGAGAAACTGAGATAAATATAGAGAGTTTTAGAAAGATAGACATATATTGTGATTTCATAAAGTATTTGAGAGAGAGAGAGAGAGAGAGAGAGAGAGAGAGAGAGAGAGAGAGAGAGAGAGAGAGAGAGAGAGAGAGAGAGAGAGAGAGAGAGAGAGAGAGAGAGAGAGAGAGAGAGAGAGAGTTCTTATGTGTTGCTATAGCTGAAATTGGATTGAGTGGGAAAGAGAGAGTGAGTGACTGAGTGTGAGCTATATAAAAATGATACAAGTTCATAAAAAATGATATGGGATTAAATGCACATTCAAGGTTATCAAGTGTATAAATAACCCAGAAATGATCATAAATAAGTCCATTATAATTATTTTTCAAGTTCATAAATACGTGTTATGATTATTTTGGCCCAATAAGCCCATCAGAGTATTGGTATATATAAGTTGTAATGGGATATCATATAATATCAATATATTATTTACATTTTTACACATTATAATATATATATACCATATAATAGACGAAAAACAATAGATGAAAATAGTCTTCGTCAATAAGAGTCTAGACGAGTAATACTTTTCACACTTAAACCCAAAAAAAAAGAAAAAAAAGATCTGATATTATGTTATGTTCTTATGTGTTGCTATAGCTGAAATTGGATTATTTTCCAAACCAACCAAGCAGTGAACAAAAGAAAACGATTAGTATAAGAGGTTAATAATACGTTTATTCAATGGAAAAAATATAAAGGTTTGAAACTAAAGGTATCTACAGAGAAAGAGAGAAAGACATAAAAATACAGATCCATGGTGAGCCAGATAGAGCGAGAGAGACACACATAATATTTAGCTTAAGGTATATGCAGAGAGAGAGAGAGAGAGAGAGAGAGAGAGAGAGAGAGAGAGAGAGAGAGAGAGAGAGAGAGAGAGAGAGAGAGAGAGAGAGAGAGAGAGAGAGAGAGAGAGAGAGAGAGAGAGAGAGAGAGAGAGAGAGAGAGAGAGAGGAACTTACATATTGTTTGTGGCTTTGCATGTTAATTGAAGATGTAGAGTCACAACTATAGATATTCTTCTGTATGTCGTTGGATCTAGATCCTCTTGCGGTGGACTTAATCGATTTTGGTTTAACCCTAGAAGACAAAGAAGTTGAACAAAAAAATTACATCAGTAAACTCATGTGTTCAAACTAATTTATTTTAGAACGTTGAAGAAGGGAAGATAAATTGTTCACCGGTGTTTAGAGAAAGAAAAAGTCAATCGGTGAAGGCAAAGGTTTAAGAAGAATCTGGAAATGTTGAGTAATTTCAAACGTTGCAGATAAGGATAAAGAGAGATACAAATAGATAGAAGGTGTTGTCGGCAAAAGTACTAAATTAAAATACATAGGCTCATTTGGAAATCTCTAACCTAAATACAGAAAGCGGGCTTGTGGCCCTACTTGGGCCATTTTCATATTCTGCCCATAAGCCAATTAAGGAAATACTTTGTTCAAAAATATTGTATGGGCTTTAGAATTATTTTATGGGCCCATCAGTCCATATAGGATTTTAAAATATTATTCGAATTTATTATCTCAGAAATACAGATTTATTAAATTTTGAATTTGGGCCTTTAATTTAGAATTTCAGACTTAAAGCCCAAAATCAACCCATTAAAGTGTTTAAGTTTTAATAATTTTAATGAAGTCCATTAAGCCCAATAAGCCAATTAAGCCAGATTAAACCAATGAAGCCCATTAAGCCCATTTATAGCTGTCGATACTAATTTACTTGGTATAAAAAAATAAGTTACATTTTTTTGGGCCTAAATGAAGCCCATTAAAAGCCAATATTTACAACTATCGATAATGGGTTCAGTGTATTACATAAAGTAATAAGGACAAAAAAAGCCTATTAAAAAGCCCACTAACTGATGTTGTTTTTATACGAATTTTAGTATTAATGCTATTAAATGATAAAATATTTCAATTACTAAGTAAAAAAAACTATTTCATAATCTTAACTATAAGATTGTATCAATCTTTATCATAAATTCCAACCAGTTTCATGTACAATGAATATATTTATTTACATTTTAACCCATTAAAATATATATAATATAATAAACGAATAACATTTCCAGATTCAACGATTCTTCAGTCAAGAAGCGTCTAGATGTTTAATACTTTTCACACTTAAACACACCAAAAACAAAGAAGCAAACAAATATGGATTATCTTATGTTCTTATGGTTTGTTATAGCTGAAATTGGATTATTTTCCAGACCAATCAAGCAGTGAACAACAAGAAAACGATCAGTATTACAGATTAATAATACGTTTTATTGAATTGAAGGATTTTAGGGTTTGAAAATAAAGATATTTCCAGAGAAAGATAGAAAGAAAAAAAGACATACAAGGTAAGCCAGAGAGATCAAGAGAGACACACACAGAACATATAGTTGAAGGTATATAAAGCGTTGAAACAAATTCTTCAAGATTCATGCTAGAGTTTGACAGACAAGTTTTTTTCAAATCAAGGCAACCTAGCATTTCAATCGAAAGGAAAATCCACAGAAAGAGATAAAGAAAGACAGAGAGAGTCAGAGAGAGAAACATATCTTACATTTCTGAAATATGGAGCTCTCCAGACCTCCGTGTTCCAGATCCTTCGATTTATTTGTGATTATCTTCTCATAAACAGTGTGGTGTCAGATTTGCATGTAAACTTTGGAGAAGAAGGGATTATTGTTGTGGATCTGAAACAGATAGGCTGTGGTGGTATAGATCTAAAGTAGATCTTGAAAGAAAAAAAATCGATCTCATATTTTGGAAAAAAAAATTTACAAAGGTTTGTATGGATTAAGATAGGAAAGGAAACAGAGTGTTGAAGCTTGATTTAGGAAATCAGATACGCCATAGATCTGGAAAAGGAGAGAAATGGAGATGAAGGGTTTCGAGAGAGACAGATGAAGAGAGAGAGAGAGAGAGAGAGAGAGAGAGAGAGAGAGAGAGAGAGAGAGAGAGAGAGAGAGAGAGAGAGAGTGGAAACGGCAAAATGATCCCAAAGTGGAAATGTGGTAGGGTTAGCAAAGTCGGAGATTTGTCTTCGTTCTGGTTGGGCTTGATTTGGGCTTCACAGATACGGCCCATCTCATTTAGTCATTTCTCGGGTTATATCATACTAAAAGCAGCTTAAATTTTAGGCCCATCATTTTATTTGATTATGAAAAATAAAGAATTAATATGTACATTTATTAATTTAATTTGTAAAAACTTTAATAAGTTTTAACATGTGTTATATAGTAGATTATAAAATTAAATTAATTGATTTAAGTTTTAACAGCGAGACCCCCGTGCCGGCTCTGCGAAGTGTGACAATTCAAGCATACTCAATAATATTATTATATTAACAGTTAAATTTGTCTATTTTTTCTTTGCAATATATATCTAAAACTTTCCACTGAAAGTTTTATATACGAATTAAAGCAAAATAATATATTGTTGAGATTTGGTGATATTAGATATAAATGTGAATGGATAATTAACTTTTAATATATCTGAGTTTGTCAGGTGATTTTGTAATGGACGAATTAACTCGATATAAGAGAACGTTGAGATTGAATGCTATTAGAGAGAAACGACAACGGACACATCTTTGTCTTCGAGGGTTAAACCAAAATTGATGAACATTCAAACAAATATATTTTTTGATAATTTGTAGCAATTTGAAACATATTGCCGGATTTTATGTTTAGCGTTTCATTGTCATGTATTAGATGAACATTTTTTTTATGTTTCATTGTTTTGATGTAAGGGGTGTGGCTGTCCCTATTTCAAAGACTACTTAGTCAATCTTTATTATTAATAAAGTTATAGAGAGTTTTATCTCTCTTTATATAATATAATTTATTGTATATCTTGAATATTTTTAGTCAATTAGTATTTTTTTTCCTTTAAGTAACATCAAGTATATATTGAACAATTGACTCATAGATAATTAAACTAATTTTTTTTACAAATGTGAGAAAAACTAAACAAATTCCGTGCAAGGCACGGATACTACACTAGTTCTATGAAAAATGCTAAAGAGTAAGTATGATTGGGAGATAGGTATACGGACACGTATGTCATATATATATGAGTTGGAGTAGTTTTTCCAAAAGTCCGGTCCCGTCCGGTCCTGGACCGGTTTAGATCGGATTTTATTTTTAAAAAAATATTTAAATTTTTATTTAAAATCTATAAAAAAATATCTAAAAAACATATATATTTATAACTTATTAAATTAAGAAAAATCTCTATAAAAAATACATATAAATCTCCAAAAAACATATAAAAACATATAAATTAAAAAAAAATTTTAAAAATAAAATAAAATCCGATCCACCGGTCCCGAACGATTTTTTTCCGGATTTGGACCGGACCGGATTAAGGAAATTATCTGGACCGCAGTGCCGTTCCTAACATTTTCAAGGCCCGGGGCGAAATTTAATTAGGGGCCCTTATATAAGCTCTTATTTTTTTTTAAAAAAAAGACAAAGATGCAAAATTCTAAAAAAAATAAGACAAAGATGTAAAATTCTGGAATCGAACCCATGACCTATTGGAGAAAGGTGTGCTCTAAGAAAGCTAGACTATGCTGGCTTTTTATTACCCATATTTAACACATATATACTTACTTAAAAAAAAAAATTGAGGCCCCAAATATTTGGGAGCCCTGGGCCGGCGCCCATGCTGCCCCCCCTCTGGGCCGGCCCTGCTGGACCGGAGACCGGACCGTATTTTCATCAGTCCGATCCGGTCATTTTCGGTCCGGTCCGGTCCAGTCCAGATTTGTACAACCCTAAGTTGGAGTAATCATGTGCAAAACTAAATGCAAGCTATGCCCACTTGATCGAAATTGATTTGAACTCCTGTGGCGGGGAAAGAACCCAAGCCGAAAGGTTGTTTTCACCGACAAATTGGATTAAACTAGGATGATAAAACAAAATATAAAAAAAAATTGTTGACATGCAATTCCATCGTTTTAGAAAACTACATTGTATACAAATTCTCATATTGCCGAAATAACCCACTAACCCACGTACAAAAATGTCTTAGTGTTAGGATTCAAACGCGATAACGAATAGAAAACGAAGCAAAGAACACAAGAATTGTTAACCCAGTTCGTCAGGAATTGACTACGTCTGGGGACACTACCAAGCCAGGATATTTCTCTCTCAATATTATGATGACGACTCACAACGACTTAAAGATTACAATTGATCAACTAGGGTTTAAATAACAACACGGACAAAACCTAGAAAAGCCCACAAAACGCAACACTGAAATCGGCCCATCTAACTCCCGAAAAAGGTCCCGCACGGTTAACAAACCGTGCCGTTAACCGTGTCATTTATTCGAGAGCAATTCCGAGATCTGGCACGGTTAGCAAACCGTGCCATTAACCGTGCTCGTTCTTAAGCTTCCTTTCGTGGTTCCTGCACGGTCTGTAGACCGTGCCACTAACCGTGCGAGCCTTTACGCGTCCATCCTTCGCTTCAGGCTCCATAACCCCAACAATCTCCCACCTGGAGACTGACTCCAATCATAATCGTCCTCCTCATCAACCCATAGCTGGTAGTAGTGTCAGACCTTCAACTCAGTTACCAAGGCCAGTTGAAGCCATACAAAGCTTCAACTTCTCTAAGATCACAACTTTAGTCAGCATGTCTGCAGGATTCTCAGTTCCACGAATCTTCATCAACTGCAAGACCTTCCTTTCCAAGAGATGTCGTATGTAGTGATACTTCAACTCTATGTGCTTAGTCATCGAATGAAACGCTGGGTTCTTCGCCAAGTGGATGGCACTCTGACTATCACTGTATAGAATGATGTCCCCTTGCTCCTTCCCCAATTCACGCAAGAAATTCTGCAACCATACCATATCCTTGCTAGCCTCAGTCACTGCAACATACTCAGCTTCTGCAATAGACAAAGCTATAACTTTCTGCAGCTTAGAAGCCCAAGAGACCGCAGTACCACCCAATGTAAAGACATACCCGGTTGTACTCCTTCTCTTGTCGAGGTCACTTGATGCCAAGTCTGCATCCACATATCCTGCCAACACGACTTCCTTGCCTTCAAAGCACAAGGCTTGCTCTGCGGTACCTCTCAAGTATCTAAGGATCCATTTCACAACTTCCCAATGCTCCTTCCCTGGGTTCCCCATAAAGCGACTAACCACTCCCACTGCATGTGCAATGTCCGGCCTTGTACACACCATTGCATACATCAAACTGCCAATCGCTGAAGCATAAAGAGTCCTTTGCATCTGCGCACGCTCTTCTTCGCTCTTAGGTGAGTCCCTATTAGATAGCTTGAAATGGCTACCAAGGGACTTTGGCTGGCTTTGCATATATCCTGCATACTGAATCTCTTCAAGACCTTCTTGATATACTCAACCTGCGACAAATACAATTTTCCAGCCTTTCTATCTCGATCAATCCGCATACCCAGAATTTGCTTGGCCTCTCCAAGGTCCTTCATAGCAAACCGTTCAGACAATTGCTCCTTCAACTTGCTCACTTCTCGAGCACTCGAGCCTGCTGTCAGCATGTCATCAACATATAGCAGCAATATGATATAGTCGTTGTAAAACTTCTTGAAGTAGCAACAATGGTCAGCTTCACTCCTCACGAACTCAATTTCGTGCATGAATCCATCAAACTTCTTGTACCACTGCCTCGGTGCTTGTTTCAGACCATACAAGCTCTTGTTCAACTTGCACACAAGCTCAGCGTTACCCTTTGACACATAGCCCTCAGGTTGCTTCATGTAGATGTCTTCATCTAAGTCTCCATGAAGGAAGGCTGTTTTTACATCCATCTGCTGCAACTCTAGGTTCTCTGCAGCCACCATACTCAACACTAGACGTATAGTAGTTAGTTTTACAACAGGAGTAAAAACGTCAGTATAGTCAATACCATATTTCTGTTTAAATCCCTTCACAACCAGCCTTGCTTTGTAACGCTTGCTTCCATTTGCCTCCTCCTTGATCCTGTAGACCCACTTGTTATGCAATGCCTTCTTGCCTGCCGGAAGCTCAACTAGCTCCCAGGTTCCGTTGGTCATCAACGAATCCATCTCATCATCCATGGCGAGCTTCCACTTGCTCACATCTTCTCCACGAGATGCCTCTGCATAACACTCTGGCTCACCACCATCAGTCAACAACAGATAGTAGTTTGATGGCGAATATCTATCAGGTAATCCACGCTCTCTAGTGGACCTTCGCAGCGGAATCACTGGGGTTCTCGGCTCCTCCTCAATCACGGCCTCCTGGTCACTTCGAACTGCCTTGCTCCCACCCGAGTTTGAGATATCCAACTCCACAACCTCAGGTTCAGAACTCGATGTTTCTGATGCACCCAGACTATCCTTGTACATCTCCTGCTCATTGAACACGACGTCTCGACTGCGAATAACCTTCCTGCTCTGCTCATCCCAGAACTGGTATATGAAATCATCCCCACCATATCCAATAAACGTGCACTTGACAGACTTTGCATCCAGCTTGCTTCTCTCAACAGGAGCAATATGAACATATGAAACGCACCCAAATATGCGAAGAAAGGACAAATTTACCTCTTTGTCACTCCAAGCCTCCTCTGGGATCCTATTCTCCAAGGGAGTTGATGGCCCTCGGTTGATCAAGAATGCAGCAGTGTTGACTGCATTCGCCCAGAACATCTTTGGAAGCCCATACTTCAGCCTCATGCGTCTAGCACGTTCATTCAGGGTCCTGTTCATACGTTCAACGACGGCGTTCTCTTGAGGGGTTCCTTTCAAGGTTTTCTCCATGCGAATTCCATTCTCAGCACAGAACTCCTTGAACTTACGAAGCTCATACTCCCCACCATTATCAGATCTCAAACACTTCACTTTAAGACATGTCTCAGTCTTTACTAGAGCCTTCCACTTTCTGAAGGTGTCAAATGCATCGGACTTTTGCTTCAGAAAATAGACCCATACCTTTCTTGTAGCATCGTCAATGAAGGTCATGTAGTATGACGCTCCACCCAGAGATGTCACAGGTGCTGGTCCCCACAAGTCACTGTGGATCAACTCCAACTTCTGCTTCTTCAAGGTTCTACCACCCTTCGCAAAGCTCACCCTTTTCTGCTTCCCGAGCACGCAGTCTTCACACAATCCGATCTCAATGGACTTGAGACCTGACAGCAAACCCTTCGAGCATAGCACCTTCATCCCTTTCTGAATCATGTGGCCCAGACGACAGTGCCACAAGTCTGCATCACAGTTTACTCCTGCAATGGCAATGCTATCACGGACGTTGCTCGTCATGTACAGCGTCCCCTCCTTCTTTCCTCGAGCTACTACCATAGCTCCTTTGGTTATCTTCCAACTGTTACAGCCGAAGGTTACTTCATAACCCTCGTCATCCAACTGTCCAATAGAAAGCAGGTTTCTCTTCAGACCAGGAATATGCCTTACTCCATGCAACTGCAGCACAGATCCGTTCGGCGCCTTGATTCGCACATCACCCTTCCCCACGATTTTCAAAGCCTCATCATCAGCAAGATAGACTTTTCCGAAATCTCCAGAGGTGTAGCGATCCAATATATCAGCACTGCTGCATGAATGAAACGAAGCTCCAGAGTCTAACACCCAAGACTCCAATGGACTTCTCGCGCTCAGAATCATTGCATCTGCAGTGGTTCATGTCGTTGAATCGCTCAGAGTCAACGCATCTGCAATATCTTCACTGGCTGAATTCGCTGATTTATCTTTCAACGGTGCCTTACATTCACTCTTGTAATGATCATTTTCATCACAATTCCAACACTTGATTATGCTCTTGTCTTTGGGCTTATCCTTCCCTCTAGACTTCGATCTGCCACGATTCGACTTCTTAGAGTCTGACCTGCCTCTGCTACCTGTGTTCAAGGCTGATCCCGAAGCAGTACCTGACGCCTTCCTGCGAATTTCTTCGCTAATAATCAGATCCCTGACTTCATCAAACTTGATCTTCGCCTTCCCCGTCGAAGCACTAACAGCAGTAACTGTCCCGCTCCAACTTTCTGGTAAAGAAGATAATAGGATTAGGGCTTGTACCTCATCGTCGAAATCAATCTCAACTGAACTCAGTTGTGCGATCGTCATGTTGAACTCGTTCAAGTGATTGGTCACCGATGTACTCTCCGTCATCCGCAGATTGAACAACCGCCGCATCAGATGAACCTTGTTCACCGCAGAGGGTTTCTCATACATCGCGAAAAGAATTTCCAGCATACTCTTCGTCGTCTCTGCCTTGACTGTATGATGCGCCACGTTCCTGGACAGCGATAGGAGGACCACGCTCATCGCTTTCCTGTCCAGCAACTTCCACTCTTTGTCCTTCATGTCTTCCGGTTTCTCACCCAGTGAAAAATACAGATCTTTACCGTACAGGTAATCCTCGATCTGCATCTTCCAGAAGCCGGAATCCGTTCCATCGAACTTCTCCACCGGTGATTTTCCGCTTCCCATCGTCACCACCAGAACCAGCTCTGATACTAGTTGTTAGGATTCAAACGCGGTAAAGAATAGAAAACGAAGCAAAGAACACAAGAATTGTTAACCCAGTTCGTCAAGAATTGACTACGTCTGGGGGCACTACCAAGCCAGGATATTTCTCTCTCAATATTATGATGACGACTCACAACGACTTAAAGATTACAATTGATCAACTAGGGTTTAAATAACAACACGGACAAAACCTAGAAAAGCCCACAAAACGCAACACTGAAATCGGTCCATCTAACTCCCGAAAAAGGTCCTGCACGGTTAACAAACCGTGCCGTTAACCGTGTCATTTATTCGAGAGCAATTTCGAGATCTGGCACGGTTAGCAAACCGTGCCATTAACCGTGCTCGATGTTAAGCTTTCTTCCGTAGTTCCTGTACGGTCTGTAGACCGTGCCACTAACCGTGCGAGCCTTCACGCGTCCATCCTTCGCTTCAGGCTCCATAACCCCAACACTTAGGGCCTGTTTGGAGTACGTATTATTTGGCATTATAATGCAAAAAATTGGCATTATAATGTCATTTTGACCTTATATTGCGTAATCCAAATAAATTCTTAATTTAAAATTTAAAATTGTGAATTAATGGAACCAACTAAAGGATGGTGCATAGAAGATTTACAGCTTTCAATTTTGTTGGAATGCTTTGAATCTCATATTTTGCTGATTAGCTGGAAGTTTTGCTATAGAGCTTTTACTTTTTGCACTGTGAATCTTTGTTTGGATCTTTTGTATGGACTTAGTCCGTTACGGTTTACAACATTGTTATATATATCCTCTTTTTTATATCCTAAATGTAATATGAATTCTTATCTGAATAAAACAGTTATCCTCTATGCATGTTCGTAGATATAGCTAATACCGCGTTAAATCTATGTATTTTTTTTTTTTGTTTGGTTTATTTTTTCACATCCGTTATAAGAAGTTTAGTGTTTTGTGAGTAAAACGAGTTTAAAATATTTGCTCAACTAATACAATAAAGCATTCTTTTTTGGGCAAGTTTATTCGATCATGTGCATACGTAAAATCTATCTAATAGAAGAACTTAAAAAACAAGCTAGTGCAGACGTGTCGAGTTGGAATATTTTGGTCCTTTTGAAATGGTAAGGTTATAGTTTCCCAAAGTTTAAGGAAAGGTTTAATGTCATTGAATATACTTCAATTGATTTGGAAACCGAAATCGTTTTAAAAGTGATGATGCTACACACTACTTGTTACAAAATACGTACATTCATATTACGAACAATTGGTTTATCAATGTGACAAGTTTGGCTTGATGATTTCATTTAATGGTTTGGATCCCATATTATGAATTAATCTTGTAAATAAAATACTCCATCTATATTTACCCTTTTAGAATTTTATGCACATGCATATAAAGAAATTCATCAAACACGTACATTTTAAAAACCAATTTTTTAACCTTATAAAATCAATAAACGAAAAAGGAGAGTTTAGATAATCAAATTTCGATATATATTTAATGATTTAAATATTATTAATTGCTATAATAATTCATAAGGACGAATGAGTAAACAAAATTTGATGAGTGAAAAATGAAAGTGAATGAAAAATGTTTTATTTTAATAGTTAAGTTTATCAATTGTGACAAGTTTGGTTTGATAATTTCATTAAATGGTTTGGCTACCAAAATTGGACCCCAAATTCAAGATTTTTTTGTAACTCAAAGTTGCTAGTCTACACGTAATTAAACAACCTTCATGTGTATATCATATACTTATCCGCAAAAAAAATGATCCAATCCGCATTTATAGGTTAAGATGGATCTGATCGCGACCGAACTCGAACCGAATGTAAATTCAAACTTGACGGATCCTGTTATTTCACTTAAATTAATTTTTTGAAATATTTTATTAAATAATGATATAATATTAATTATCTTATTAAATTTAAAAATTATTATAATAATCATAAAAATACAATATTTTCTACTTTTGGGTTGACTCGACCCGATCAATACGAATATTAAGACCAACCAATTCGAATTCGACTTGAATCTGACATGTCCGATTCAGTTTACAAGTCTACTTGTCCTATATATAATAAGAGAACAAACCAAAATTTGAAATTCTAATTTTTCAGAATGTTGAATTAAAATATGCATGTGGTTGAAATGTAAATAAATATCAGAACGCATACAAGTTATAGAAATTTTAATTAAATATACTCTTCACCCATTTAGATGTATGAACGTACGTATAATTTTTTTATTCATAGAATTATACATATAAGCGAGTATTTTTTTATCTATAAAAAATACTAAACCGTTATAATGATCGAAATATGGAGAAAAATAGCTCGCTATTGATTACTTAATGTCATAATTATTAATTAAGTTGAAAGTATTTGACATATAAGAGTATACCACCAATCTACATCCTTTCTATGCATCCTTCTGTGTACTCTATAGGCTAAATTTATTTATTTTATATCCTAGCTAAATCCTAAAATATAAATCTTAAATCCTAAAATATAAACCCTACATCCTAAATCTTAAATTCTAGACCATAAATCCTAAATCATATATCTTAAATCCTAAAATCCTATACCATAAACTCTAAATCCTAAACCTTAAACTAGCTAGTAGTAATTTGTGTATGCACAGGAGTTGACCTCAACAAGCTAAAGCTAGAATGATCCATATTTCTACAATACAATTAATACTTTGGATCGAGTTTTTCAAGACCCTCAACAACGGTGATTATCATACAATTAGATATACAGATCTTCCTATTACTAAATAGCTAGCTTAAATGACATTTTTTATTATTATATTTTTCTTTTTTGAATTGGCTAAACATTGCTATATCATTCATGCATGCATGCATATTCCCTCTATTTTGTTCTGCTGAGAAATTAATCTGAAGGTGATACGTGGTTATTGAAGACAACCAATTTCTGATGTATTAGTTGAGAGTTGAAGCTTTAAATGGAGGTGGATGTGGGTACGTTGACTTTTTGTATTACCATTATTGACTGTGGAAGAGGTCTTTCACCACATGCCGATCAGTTGCATGGCGATGCATGCTATGATATTATATATACGGTTTGTCTAATGTGTGTTCATGAACACATGTTAATAGATTAAATTTGGAAGAAAAAAAATCAAAATATTTCTTGAAGGAAAATGGATGGATTCTAAAAAAAATAAAAATTAGTGGTTAAAAGTGATTATTATTAATTTTTTATATATACTAGTTCTAATAAAAATGAGTTTTTTTGTTTGGAAAGTCTATAATTTGTTATCATGTGTCAATTGTCAAATGAGCTCCCATAACAACGATGACTAGATGAGTGATATTGGGCCATGTTAGAATGGGCCAAAGCTAGGGCATGCATTAATTAGGATTTACATACTTATGGTTTCGGCCCATTTTTTCTCTCAAGAATACAAAGCCTATATTAGGATGTCCGTACTATGAAAGATCACACAAATGTCTATTGCCTAAAGACACGAGAAAATTGTAGGCATAGAGTTGAAATTAGTACATATTAACATTCACAAATGATTTTATATAACTCTGCTAATTTTTGTTGTTAAAGTCAGTGGGCCTCTATGTAAATAAGTAGATTAGAGATCATATATGTAAAACCAATTGATAAGTCTAATATAGCTCAATCATAAAACTAATTGATAATATAAGGAATAGATTATCAACCTTATTTAAAAGGCTTAATTATGTTTCAATTTTCAATATGAGATATGCATTTGAAATTTTTATTCGGGTTTTCTAATATGTGTCATAGACACACAAAAGAATATAAATTTGGAAGTTGTCAAAAACTATGACACTAAACAAGAATTAATAAACCCCAAAAAATCAATTGAAAATAACATAAAATCTGATTAGTTAAATGTGTCTGCTAATTAAGGCACGACTTATGACCGATTAGGCGATTATCCATTTTTTAAATTGGATTATTTAGTTACACCTCCACTCATAGGCTTCTTTTCAAGTTTCAACACATAATCAAAGAAAACTGAAGTCACAAATTAAGGCGCATCTTATGACCGTTGGTCGAAAAATTGCAGGCGGAAATATACGTTAACGAGTAAGAATAAAACATACCCAACTAACTTTTTCCCGCAATTAAGCCATCCCATCTGCAACATTTTTCTCAAAAAAGATAACATGAAAATCAAATTCAAGAAATTTCTGCTGATAATAAGCGTTTTGTCACCCTGATTAGCTCGCAAATTAACAGATTATGATGAGGTTAACTTTCATAAGCGTGCTGTCACCCTATTACATTTTTCTCTTCCCCTATATAATCAATTTTCATGTTTTCGGTGATCCTTTTCATATTTGAGAAAGAGTGTGTCCTACTTTACATAATTACGTGGTATACGTATTAAGAGGAACGCTCCGGTAAAACGAGAGTTATGGTAAAACGAAAGTATTAATCTGAAGCGTTAGATTAATGGTGATGAATTGTTGGATGATGTAGCCTTACAATAGATATGGTAGGGTGTAACCACCAAATCTACTCAAATAAGGTAATTATTTAATTTTTAATTAGGAAAAGTTAATAAATGAGGTTATTAGATGAGAGAGAAAACACAATATTTTCTCTTTCCTAAAATCGATAGATTCTTCTGATACATTTTCTTCTTCTTCAACGATTTTCCAGCGTTCATGAATATCGATCATGTCTTTATGAATATCGTTCAATTCACGCGCTTATGAATATCGATGGATGTGAATATCTCCACTTAAAACATGAATATCACCACTTTATTTTTTCAGCGTCCTAATGCTTTGCAAATTCGTAGATTTGTAAATTTGTTCTTGTTGCTTTTGTCATTGTTTATTTAATATCGTTCATGTTTGTATGAATGTCTTTGTTTAATATGTGAATATCAACAATTAAACACATGAATACCACAACTTAAAATATGAATATCACCACTTAATAATATATGAATAACACAATCAATTACACGAATATCATAATCAATTACATAAATATCACACTCAAGTACATGAATAACATAACTCAATTCATGAATATCGATCACTACCAATTACATTAATAGTACCACCCAATTACATGAATATTAACACATATTACACGAACATCACCCCCGATATTGTGAATATTACATGAATATCATCATTCAATTCATGAATATCAATGACCAACAACTCATACAACACCATCATCAAGCAGAATCTGAATCCACATGAATATCAATATTATTATAATGAATAACACCACAGAGAAACCGAATATCAAATACACAATATCCGAAACATAAATATCAAAACACACAAACTGTAACACTATGAATAACAATACTGTTACCATGAATATCATAACGCGAAATATGAACATCAACATTAGAGTAAAAACCCAAAAGGATTTAGGGTTTTTTTGAATTAGGGATCCTCTATAGGCCACCAGAGCCACCATCCTCGCCAATGTCGCCTCGTTCTCCGTCGGAAACCTCCTGCACACACAACCAAACCCACACCCCACCGGCTCCAACCCACATCGAACCACCACACTGAGCCCACACCAGATCCGTTGGAAACCTCCTGCACACACAACCAAACACACACCCCACCGGCTCCAACCCACATTGAACCACCACACCGAGCCCACACCAGATCCACCGAACCAACCAAGCTCGACCACCACCACGCAGCCGCTGCATCCTCACCGCCAGCCCCGCGCCGAACCATGTCCCGTAACCCACTTCACCAACCCCTCCAACGCCCAGTTCTGAGCCCGCCTCTCCTGACCTCTCCCGCCGCGCGACCGCCAGATCTGATGCGGGGTTGGCGACCACTGTCCCCTGCTGATGTGCGACCACCAGATCCGAACCCAGATCCACCGCGGGGCTGGCAACTTCCGTCCCCTGCTGCTCGCGACCACCGTCCCCTGCTGCTGCTCGCGACCACCGGCGAGCCACCACTCGCCGGAACGGGAGGTGAACCGGCGATTGAAGACGATCCCCAATGAACCGATCTGGAGACGTCTTCGAGATTTGGGGCTTGATGAGGAGTCGAACTAGTATTGTTATCGCAGGCTCGCAGATCCACAAGTCGGAGCTCCGATCGACCCCTACGCTGGAAAAAGAGGGGAAAGTGGTGGTCGGATTTGGTGGTGTTGGGTGGTTCCGGCGAGGTGGAGTGGTCGGAGGGTAGTCGTCGGTGGTTTGGTGCGGCAGAAGATATTTGAAAGAGACATTTGCAAGGGCTTTGGAAACTGATTTGAATTGAATGAGGATAGAAGGAGGAGGTTAATTATTATCTAATTTTTTGATTGGAGAGAGAAAGATCCTAAAATATCTCCATTATAAATTATTGTGTGAAATTCACCCTAAAATTTTATTTACATCCATTTTTAAACAAATCTCTATCATCCAAGAAAATCTAATCTAAAGGTCCATAATAGTACTTCTGTTTTACCATAAGAGTCTGTTTTACTTAATCTTAATTCTACATAGTAATTCCAAAATTGAGAAGGAAAAAGAAGCTAAAATCACATATGACACCCATTATATATGAAATTTGGAAATTTTGCATTTTTGATGGACATTCCAATACACATTTGATATGATAATTTACTTCTTTTTTGCATTTAATTTGTATGTTGCCCATAACTCAAATAAAAGTGACACTGAATGCACATCCCCCATTGCTTTTTTCCATTCCGATCATGATTAATCATCTCAACTCTCCCTTAAGGGTGTGATTAGATTGTCACCCATAATATGAAAGTTCGTGGGCTCAATGACTGGGGGTCATGCGGACACGAGCGTATAGGCGCATATTAGGCCCAGTACATAAGTCCAATGAGGTTTCATCATAAAACCAATTGACAATAGGAGGAGTAGTCCATCAAACTTATATACTAGACAAGTTATGTCCCAACTTTAGACGTGAGACGTTTATAATCCAACACGCTCCCGCAAGTACAACGGGCGATCAATTGGTCAGACCCAGTTGACGCTTGGACAAACGGGTGTGGGTGAACATCTCAATATCTGTATAGTCAAACCCAACCAACCCAAGAAAGGGGGTCAAGACCGAACAAGATCTGATACCATGTGAAAGTCCGTGGGCCCAATGACCGGGGTCGTGCAGACACGAGTGCATAGACGCAGATTAGGCCCAATACATAAGTTCAATGAGGTTCCATCCTAAAATCAATTGACAATAGAAAGAGTAGATCATCAAGCTTATATACTAGACAAGTTATGTCCCAACTTTAGATGTGGGACGTTTATATTCCAATACATAATGCATTATTCAATCAAAAATAATGTATTTTTATACATTATAATGTATCACGATCTATGAGTGACGATCCAAACACATCTTAAATTGTATAATAGCAGTAATTTTAGCCGTCTCATGTGACACTCCACTTGCTCCCACACATTCAAAAGAAACAAAAAATCACTCAAACAAACCATTATAAGCTTATTAAGCTCCACTCTCATATATAGTCACATGTGATACTCTAAAACCTAACCCTAATAACTAGTCACATTAAAATTTACATACATATACTCATCTCAAATTAACCAAATCAAAGCCCTCAAAAGTCAAAACCCAACATACAAATACACAGTCTCGCTCAACACTACATACCTAATTTCTGAGTAGTAAATCAGTACTGACAAACCCCAAAAAAGCCTCTATCTTTACTTGAATTTCGGTTAAGGAGTAGGCATGGCTACCCATGTGAATGTCGTTCTCTTTAGCAATCTACGTACAACCCGTGACCACTAAACTCCAAAAAACACCTTCTCCCATATAGTCGTTACTTTTGAAATTTTACTGCCTAATTTCTTTATTTATTTATTTTCTGATTTCTTCACCCTATTTCCCCCTCAATTCACGGTCACACATTCTACCAAGTTCCCCTTTTATGAATGCGACAACCTTAGGATGTGTTTGGTAGAAGTTCGGGTTGGGGTTGGATTGAGGTATCGGGTTGAAAATATATGGATTTCAAACACCATATTTAAAGTTGTGTGTTTGGTTACAATTTTGAATTCAAATTAAGCCTCACAATTTAAGCTCTCTTTTTTCAACCCACCCAATCCCAAAAAAATTGGGAGGTTTCCTAACCCCATTCCAAGGGGGGTTGGGAATCCCAAACTCATTCCAAAAATCCCCAAACAAACAATAATAATCGGGTTGAGATTATCCAACCCCTCCCAACCCCAAACCCCATACCACAACCCCTCTTACCAAACATCCCCTTATTACTTTGAACGTTCTTAATAAAATTTGACACTGTGTTTGAGATATTGAAACTTTAATTTCTGATATTCTTTGTGTTTTACAACTGTTTTCTTCAATGCAGATTTGTTATATTTTTCGAGAAACAAACGTGGTGGCCGACTTCATTGAAAAGCTGGACCAACGGAGTTCCTTGGAAGATATTCGAGCTAATCTAGAACTTATAATTCTCATCCGCAAGGATGCTATAAACTAAAAAAAACGTTTCTTCTGTAATTTTCAGTCTAATTCTTACCTTATTAAAAAAAATAGTTTCCTTTTTTTTTTCCTTGATGTAAAATCATCCACGTCCATTGTTTTCTTTCGTAAAATCACCCGTTAAATACGAAATTATACAAAACTACCGTTAATATTATTCTGTTACCAAATCATCGTCGTATAGAAAAAGGGCTATTTGCATACGGGTTAGCGATAATGGGTGGTTTATGTAACTTTGTTTTCGTGGGTTCATTTATAGCAAGGAGACTTATTTTATGGGCGAGTTTGTGTAATTTACCCATCCCTTTTGTCTGACTGTCTTACTCTCCTTTTAATGCAACTGAAACAGAAGGTTTCGAGCAGACCTATTACAATTTACAAGTATAGATTACATTAAGCACAAATAATAGATGTCATTTTAGTATTTTATTTTTATAAAAAATAATTGTTATTTTAAAATTTTAAGTAACAATTTATTGGTTAGTTATGAGACATGTTATTGAAAATGACATATTTGAGAAAATCTAAGGACGTGAATAAAGCACTATAATTTAAATTATTATGGAAAATTTTAGCAGGTTCGAGTAATTATTGGGTCAGAGTTGTTAATGAAAAATACTTGAAAACAATTCATATATTTCAATACGAGAAAAAAGAAATTGCTCCTGACAATGGTCCAAAATGTTTGAACTCGTGAATGAATTCAAATATAGACTAATTTGGCAAGTTGGTAATGACAGAACAATCAAATTCTGGTGGGATAATTGGGTCTCTAAAACCCATTTATGTGATATCATAAACACACAATTAATCGTGAATAAGGATGTCCTGGTAGCTGATTTTATGTTGCCAAATAAAATCTGGAACAATGACTTAATAGAACAATGTTTATCCCATGATTTAGCAAAAATAATAATCTATATCCCAATACCCTTGAATGATATTTATGACAAAATGTATTGTGAAACTAACAAAAATGGTTGTTTTCTACAAATTATGCTATGGAACTATTTAACAAAAACAAGAGTTATACTGCCTATGATTCCTCATGGATCTGGAAGATGGACACATATCTCAAAGTTAAAAACTTTGTCTGAAAAATAATGAAAAACGGACTCCCAACAAAATCTAGATTAACAGAAAAAAGGTGTAGCAATCCCCTCGAGTTGTATACGTTGCAATGCTCATTTGGATGATTTGAACCATCTCTTATTCCAATGTAACCATACCATAAAAACAATCGAAAGAATGAATTATGATACATATGGCATCATCAGATCCCTAAACATAGGAAACAAAAAAAATCAATGACATAATTGAAGAAATTCGACAAAAAACTGATAGATCACAATTCATAGAATTAATGGTCTCTTGGTGGGGCATCTGGTTTTATAAAAACCAACAAAGCTTTGGAAGAACAAACGATGATGCAGATATCATAAAGGATGTATCAATTTATATTAAAAAATAAATTGAGAATTAGAATAAGACGAAGAGTTGGAACTCTGACTGTTTAGTAGAGGAGAAACATAAAACACATAGAATGAACAATGTTAGACGACCAACAAAGAAATGAAAAAAACCATCGGATATAATTAAAATCAATACAGATGGATCCACCAAAACTAATGGTGAATCTAACTTTGGCTACATTTTTAAGAACAACACGGGTAAACCAATCTTCATCTTTGAGGATAAATGTGGTATCTCAACCCCTTTAAAAACAGAAACGCTTGCAGTAAGAAATGCCCTAGTAAAGGCCTATGAATTAGGCATTACCGACATTCAACTTGAATGCGATAACCTTACCATTGTGAATATTCTTAATCAAATTCGGCACTGTCCATGGGATATTGAAATGTTAATTTATGATGTCTTGTGTGTTTTACAACTGTTTTTTCAGTGCAGATTTTTCATGTTTTCCGAGAAACAAACGTGGTGGCCGACTTCATTGCAAAAATGGTCCAACGGAGTTTCTTGGAAGATATTCGAGCTTGTCCAGAACTTGTAATTCTCATCCGAAAAGATGCTATAGACTGAGAAATTATTTTTTTTGTGATTTTCAGTCTAATTTTTACCTAATAAAAAAATGACATATTTATCACATTTTATGTAAATTTTCTTTACTTATTGATTACTCCCTCCGATTTTTTTTAATTGTCGTGAAGGAAGTAGCACACCGATTAAGGAGAGTTTTAATGTCCCTCTAATCTCACAATTAAATAAAAATTCTGGAGTAATTAATTGTGTACGGTAATTTTAAACTTTGAAAAATGGTCTTGTGCATGTATTGTACCCATTCAGCTTCAATCACTTTAAACAAAGGCTAATAGAAAATATACTATATTTAAGAAGATAATTAATTTGGAATAAAGAGAGTCCTAAAGTTAATACTTCTGTGGGTATTGGAAAAATCAATTACTGTAAAGATGTCTTGAACGTCAATTAAAACAGATAAAAAAAAATGATGCTTAAACGACACATAAAACCGATCGAAGGGAGTATAAATTAGGTGAGCAATTACTTTGTACATTAAACTAAAATACATTCATTAATAATTGTGTTAAATGCTAAATGACAAATATTAAGTATCTTGTTGGGGTCAAAGTTTGTTTTCTTGCTCTTCTCCCAAAGGATGTGATAAGACTTTTGTGGGCCCCTAGAAGTTCAACTGTGCAATCCCATTTCAAGCAGTTGATCTCGTGAGCCCTGCAACAAGCTTAACGGCCAACGAACTTGTGACTTTCCCGCTTCCCATTCTCTGTCTATAAAAGGCACTGCAAAATTCCCCTAAACCCACCACATAAAAAACAAAAAACTCTTCTTCTTCCTGGGTTTTCAAGAAATGGCTCTAAGAGCAAGATTCAGCCCTTCAATTTCCCTAATCTTATGCCTAATCACCCTTCTCTTACCAAATTCCTCCATGGGAGCGTTGAGCTCGACCGATTATTCCGATGCCCTCGAGAAATCAATCCTTTTTTACGAGGGCCAGCGATCTGGGAAGCTTCCGGCAAGCCAGAGGCTTGCCTGGAGAGGCAACTCTGGCTTGAACGACGGCTCGTCTAATCATGTAAATCAAATCATTACTGATGTAACAATATATATATGTACACTTTCTAAGGGTTCGTTTGGATTCACATGATAATGCATTAAAATATATTATCTTGTATTAAATTGATAATTTAATGCAATTTAATACAAGATACTGCATTAATGCATTATCTAATTAAGGGAATTCAAACATACCCTAAACAGGCTCTTGTTCTAACTAAAATGATTACTATTTTTCGGGTTTCAGGTGGATCTTGTAGGAGGTTACTATGATGCTGGAGACAACGTGAAATTCGGTTTGCCTATGGCGTTTACGAGTACTATGTTGGCGTGGAGCATAATCGAGTTTGGCACCTCGATGGGCGACCAAATCAACAATGCTAAAGGCGCGCTGCGCTGGGGAACAGACTATCTACTTAAAGCAGCAACAGCCACACCCAACACATTGTATGTTCAGGTGAGCAAATTAAATACCAACGGTAAAAAACAAGATGAAGGTGAAATATAAATGCTTACCAGAAAAAAAAAGTGTTTCATGAGATTCATGTTTTCAATTTTAGGTGGGAGACCCAAATCAGGATCATAGATGTTGGGAGAGGCCAGAGGACATGGACACGCCGCGCAACGTGTACAAGGTTTCTCCTCAAAATCCGGGATCTGACGTGGCAGCCGAAACAGCAGCTGCACTGGCTGCGGCTTCCATAGTGTTTAAGGAGTCTGATCCTTCTTATTCAACCAAGTTACTTCACACTGCAATGCAAGTAAGAAATCACAAAAAAAAATAAAAAAACTTAATTTGTTAGCTACTCCGTATTATATATACTGAGCAAAATTCTGCACAGGTGTTTGATTTTGCAGACAAGCACAGAGGTGCTTATAGTGATTCTCTTGGTTCAGTGGCTTGTCCATTTTACTGTTCTTACTCTGGCTACCATGTAAGTTTACATTATTATTACAAAGGTAATAATTCGATAAAATGGTAAGGTTAAAGAAATTACCTTAATTATTTGGTGATCAGGACGAGCTCTTGTGGGGGGCGTCGTGGATTCACAGGGCTTCAGGAGACGGTTCGTACCTGAGGTACATCCAGACGAACGGGCAGACGCTAGGTGCTGACGAGGATGACTACTCGTTCAGTTGGGATGATAAGAGAGCTGGCACTAAGATCCTTCTCTCAAAGGTTTGTGTTGCCTATTTAATGCAAAATAATGCATTTTTTTGGGAATCCAAACAAACCCGTAAGAAGTGTGCCAAAAAATGAAGCCACATTGGTGTGTTGACACAACAGGACTTCTTGGAGAGACGAACGCAGGAATTCGAGGTCTACAAGGCGCACTCGGATAACTACGTTTGCTCACTCATCCCAGGAACACACTCATTTCAGGCGCAGTACACACCAGGTGAAACCCCAAATGAGCTCAATTATCATGGCAATGTAGCCATCTAATTTGGTTGTTGTTGTGTGTTCTTTCAGGAGGACTCTTCTACAAACAAAGTGACAGCAACCTCCAATACGTGACCTCAACGACGTTCCTCCTCCTGACGTACGCCAAGTACCTCAGAGCAACCGGGGAATCAGCCACATGTGGCGGGTCACCCGTGACACCCGAAAGCCTGATCTCCATTGCCAAGCGACAGGTGGATTACATACTCGGTGACAACCCGTCAAAGACGTCTTACATGGTAGGGTTTGGGGAGAAGTACCCTTTACATGTTCACCACAGGGGCTCATCCTTGCCATCTATACAAACTCATCCAAGTCACATTGGATGCAACGACGGTTTTCAGTACTTCCACTCGGAATCACCCAATCCGAATATCTTGGTAGGAGCCGTGCTTGGCGGGCCTGATTACAGCGACGGATTCTCGGATGACAGGAACAACTATAGGCAATCCGAGCCAGCTACGTATATCAACGCTCCTTTCGTTGGGGCTCTCGCTTTCTTCAAAGCAGAGAATGGTGGGTACTGATGGTAATGTGGGTGTTGTTATAGAGTTTCAAACTTCAATGTGGCTTCCTGTGTGATTCAGAATCAATGGGCACTAGTGAAGTAGATCCATAAGGGTTAATTTCTCTTATTCAAGTAGAATATGAAGAACATGGAATGTAGTTTGTTAAAAAATGACAATTTGGTTATGCCAAAATGTGAAATTTAGTCTGTTCCAAGCACTAATATAACCACTGAAAACAACAACAACAACAACTAAGCAACAGATCTACTTTTGAAGCATGTCAAAATACTACTAAAAAACTCAATAGACTATAGAGACAAGTAGAAGGTGGAGAATTTAGAATGTAGTTTCTAAATTCTGCAAAATGACAATTTGGGTATGGGTAAGTATGGAATTTAAGATTGTGGTCCTGTTAAAAGCCATCATGTGGAATGCAGTCTTGCAGAAATCTGATCCAAGCTCAAAGATAACAATAACATGCTGAATAAATGACAAAACAATGAAGCAGATCACATGCTTTGAGGTTCAAACTCTGAATGCAACAACAAATTCATGCATAATAGTACATCAAAATTTGATTTTCGAAGCATTACTTACATGGAAACTAGCCAATTTTGTTATTTAGCTGAGTAAACATCCAAATCCAAAACCCCCAATTTCCGAATTTGCTCTCCCAACAAATTTCTCAGATTCGGGAACACTTGAAATCGATTCAACCATGGCGATCATTTGCCGAGCTCCGATCAGATTCTCGCGTGAATCGGCGTGATCAATCCCCTTCGAAGAATTCGGGTTCAAGCCCTAAAACCGACCCGGTGAAGGATGTTCATCCCCAAAACATGGTTAACGGCGTGATACCAGCGGACTGACGTCATTTAACGGAGACCGTTAGCTCAATCCTATCACTAGTACATTCAAGATATTATTTTATTTGACTGAGCTATGCCCGTTACTCACCTATTATATTACCTTGATATGGGCTATATATGTACCCTACTAGACACTAGTACCTCCGGGTATGGATATATATTGTTTTCCAACATTTTTCACATTTTTTAGTTACTATTAAAAATATTATTAGGCGTAATTACAATATCAGATTTCCAATAGCAATGTTAAGGGTTGAATTTATTTATTTTTTAAATAAAAAAGTCAGATAAATCATTAAAATTTATATTAAAAAAATCTTAATCCTATTAATCTAATCCTAATTAATCTCAAATCTCAAAATCTTATTAGTCTTCCTCTTCCTCCTATGCCCTCTGCGACTCTCCTCCGACCTCGCCGACTCCTCAACACCTCAACCACACCGTACACCTCACGCGCCGCCATCCTTGCTCGCCTCCGGCATCCTCCACTGCTATTACAGGCACCGGAACCGTAATCTACCTCTGACCGATCCGATTTCTCGATACCGCAACCAACGCCACCGCATCTTTCCCCTCCCGCTTCTCCATCACCCGATCCTCTCCTATCTGTTCTCCCGGCGACGGCATCGCCTTCATCATCGTTTCAAACCCTAGATCCTTCGCCTTCTCTGACGGATCTCATCTCGGCCTCCCTAGATTCCCCCGATTTTCCAAAGATTCGTTCGTCGTCGTGGAATTGGACACCAATCTCGACAGCTCTCACTGAGATCTCAGCGAGAACCATGTCGGCGTCAATATCAATTCGATGATTTCAATCGCTTCCGCCGATGCTCACTCGAAATGCTTCAATCTTGGCGGTGGAAGGCGAAACACTGCTTGGATTGAGTACATAGATTCAGAGAAGCAAATCAAGGTTTGACTGAGTTACTGCCGCGTAAAATCCTCAATCCCTGTTCTTGACGCTTCGCTTGATCTCTCCAAGCATCTTACGTCGGATTCTCAGCTTCCAACGGCCGATACGGCTCAACCGTCCATGTCATCGAGCAATGGCGATTCAAGACTTTCAGATTCCCTAAATCCTAAACCCCTCCACCACCTCTGCGATAACCCTGACTGAAGTTTTACAAGATCTGCCTTCGAAGATGAACTGAATTTTTTAGAGAAATGAGGGCGCAGGATATGAAAGATGTTGGGTGAAGGGAATTGTTAAAAATATAATTTATTTTGTTAATTGTAATTATCACTTGTAGTAACTTTACCTTAACTACTACTAATCTAATATTTACAAAGTCAAATGTATAAAATAAAGACTTGTATCACACTATTACTAAACAGATAAGCATTTATGGACTCATAAATTGGTTAGTATAAGTAAGATTATAAATCATGACTTAAAGCATGCATGAGACATATGACTTTATTTAGATTTTTTGGGGTTGATTTTGTTTTTAGGTCGGTCGAGCCAGATATATAAAAAAACAGAAAAAAGAGAAACAAAATATCAGAAGGCACAAGGCAACAAAGAATTGAATCCCTTATTTTGCTGTTGAATTTAGGCGGAGCTGCTCCCAATGGCGGCACGCACCCACCACTCCCACCGCTAACCTCTAAAATAGAGGGATAATAAGCGCTGCATTCGAGGTACTCCAAAATACGTTTCTAGCCTCTTCTCATCTCATCTCCTTAACTCCCACACAAAACCCATTTATTTCTTCTTCCCTCTTCTATTTCCAGTCTGTGTTCAACTGATTCTACAAATCAAGCGAATCCGAAGTTATTTAAAAATGGGGAGTGCAAACCGAGGTGGGTTTGATGTTACTGTGCAAAAGGCGGAGTCAACGGAGTACGATTTCGGGCTGGGTTTGAAGATTATGATGATGGGTAAAAATCGAAACCCTAATGACGAAATTGGCGCAAGCCTTGATTTTTCCGGCGACCGGGATACTGGTGCAGCTGGTGGCTGTTCCGGCGGAGCTTCCGGATTCGGCGGCGGCGGAAATTTTGGGGTGGTGGCTACTAACGATTCTGATTCTTCCTCTTTCAAGTCATGGGGTAAAGAAAGTTCTGACCTTTTTTTATTGTGTTTGATGTTTGTTGTGCAATTTGTTTTTCTGGGTTTGGGGGTCCATTTGTTACCATGATTTCTGAAGGGTATAAAAAAAGAAGCTTTATAGTAGGAAAAAAAGTGTTTCCCTTTTGGCAACAAACCAGTGTTTCATTTGCTATCTTTGCAACCTGAAGAAATCAAAAAAAAATTGAGTTTTTTTTTTCCAGGAGGAAAGATGTTTACAGCTTCACAAAGGCAAGAGCTTGAGAGGCAAACGATGATCTTCAAGTATATGGCAGCTTCCATTCCAGTTCCTTCTGAGCTTCTCATTCCCATAAACTCCAGATACCCATCTAATGGTAAAATTACCTTCAAATTACAGCAACTTAATTTAAGCTTATATTTCTTTGTTTTTGGAGGTTTGAACTTTGAACATGTGAAATCAATATTGGTATGACTATTGGTTTTGGACTTCTGTACTGGGTGTTTGTTGAAATTTTGGCTTGAGTATGGTTTGTAGCTGGGTATGAAGATTGTTATCAAGTTGATTGATTTCGTACCGATTACAACCGTTTTTGGGTTTGATTGGTGGCTTTGGTTTTAATGTAGATCATGGAAATGTTGGTGGAAAGGCTGCATTAGATCAA
This sequence comes from Rheum nobile, assembly GCA_027886185.1. NCBI lineage: Eukaryota > Viridiplantae > Streptophyta > Magnoliopsida > Caryophyllales > Polygonaceae > Rheum > Rheum nobile. Next base: position 583,008 of record WOAB01000066.1, read on the forward strand.
GAGCCATGGAGGTGCAGAAGAACAGATGGGAAGAAATGGAGGTGTGCAAGAGATGCAGCTCCTGATCAGAAGTATTGTGAGAGGCACTCCCACAAAAGTAGGCCCTCCCGTTCAAGAAAGCTTGTGGAATCATCAGCTTCATTATCTTCTCCGAACCCGATTCGTCGTAATAACAACAACAACAACAACAAAGTAATTTCATCTTCAACTTCATCAGCTATCAACCCTGCAAATTTCAACATCAAGCCATCTTTCCTTTACCAGACCTCCTCCCCAGCTATGCTAATGCCTCAGCAATACAGCAACTCCAGGTGGGTTTTTCTTATGTGTTTTTTGTTCATCATTTTAAGTGTCTGGATATCCTGCAACTCTTAGGAGTCAAATAGTATTTTATATACTCCAATGTTATGTGAATGCTGTAATTTGTCTTTTTTATGTATACAATGGATTATAAATCCCTAAGTCAAAAAGGGGCAGCATGTGATGCTGGGTTTCTGATCTTCTCTGCTATGTTACAGTTTTTAAGGCATTGTTTGTTGTGACATAAATAAATGTTTGACAAGTACTTGAACACTTTTTTTTTGTGTCCTTTTTTTTTTTCCATGTGTGTTTCTGGCCTTGTTTGACCCATAATAATCAACTCAAAATTGAAGGTACCCATATTGGTTCATGAAAAGGGAAGCTCATCATGCTCAAGAAGACACAGCTACTGCACCAACTCTTTCCCCTTTCTTTGGGATGGATCAAATGACTAGTACTAGTGATTTCATGGGCAATGACCAAAATCACCCCCCACCTTTGCCTAGGCAATTTCTGGATGCTTGGTCTATAGGAGATAAGAGTAATGGAATTGGCGAGCACGACAGCAGCCTACTTACCCTTTCGATGGCCGGTGGTGGGGGCCACCAGGAGACCGAAGAGGCTGATGCCCAACTAGGAATGGGGCTGTATGAATCCGTAGGGGGCGCTGACATCGGTAATGATTGGATGTGCTCCTCGGCGCCAGGTGGGCCCCTCGCTGAGGCCTTGTGGGCAGATGTTGCTGAGAGTGGTGCTGCTGCTGGTTCCCATGGGCTGGGCTACATGAAGTGATTCAACTGTTCATTAGCAGTAAGAAGGATTTTGGTCTTGCCCATTTTGTTGGGGACAAAAAAGGAAGAAAATTGTTGTATTTTCTTTTGAATTGACAGATAAAACTAGGACTAGCAGTAGTAAGCTTATGATATGTTGTTGTTTGTGTAACTAATCTTTTAACATTTGATACTTCTGAATTCTGATAGATCCTGGTTTAAAGAATCTCAATTAAGGATTATTTGTGATGGTTCATGAGAATAATGCTTAACAATTGAGAGCAGAAAATTAGTGGAGTATTTATATGTGAGTGGAGTAGGTAAAGATCCAATCTTTCCCACCATTTGGCACGTCTGCTTACAAACAAAAGTAATCAAGTGAAGTTGTGGTTTAGTTTTTGTTACTTCTTTTTATTATGGTTTACATTTAATTGATGGGTGGTCTAAAGACTATTGAAAAGTACTCCAGCTTAATTTTTTTTCTGGTTTTGTGCACTTTGAGTTCAATCATAGCGGAGATTCGGACGTATTATCAGATTTTTCTCAAAACGATAACGATTGTTAGATATGAGACTGTGGATTGACAGTGCACACTTCTTGTTTGATAAAATGCCTGAATGAGGACAAAGCACTAACGCAGTGTGGTTTCACCCAGAATGTGCGAAGGGGCCATGGTTTATTCTCTCAATTTGGTGCCTTTCTTTATCCCCACTTGACCTTTTCTCCATCTGGTTTCTTACATGCTTGACCCTGTGCTGTTGATTTTGGTTGGCTCTGAATTTCGAGATAGATGCAAAAAGGGCTTTTATTATATGAAAGCTATGGCTGTTCTGTGCAAGCTCGTGGCCCATGTGGTTTCTGCATGTGACTTTTCATTGTTTTTGTGTCCATACCCTGCTTGTACTCTACGACGAATATTCAATTCAATCTTTTTTTTTCACCACAAAACTACAAATCAGTCTTCTGTACATACAATTTTTAAACATGTTCTTGGGTTAAGACTTGTAAATCCTGCAAAATTTGAAGGACAAACACTTGAAATCAACTTATATGTAACAAATCATAGTAATGCCTCACTGAAGAATTGAACTTTAAGCCCTTGTTATCATCAGTGGAAAGAAAACAACACACTCTAACTAGAGCTAATTCTACATGTAAAATCAGGTTAATTCAACCATCTTCTGATCTGAGTGGTTGAAGCAGGGGAGACTTCTCCACAACCACTCTCAGCATAATATGAATGATAAGCACCTCTTTCTATTGCAGGGCAAACACTCCTGAAACTTGGGCTTCTTAAAGAATGGCTGAAGCTACTGTTGTCTGTGCACACACTACCATTACCATACTCATGTATTGGATAAGACAGGCGCTTCCTGGCGGACCCACCTTGCTCTCTGCTCGGTGTTGAAGGCCTTTGTCTAGGTGTGCTAGCTGATCTCACCTTAGCCTTGGCTGACTCTGTGGTAGCCATATAGCGCGGTGTGGTGGCCATGGGCCCACAACTGCTCGAACCGCCTTTGTTGTAACAATACTTGGACTTTAAGGAAGGAGTGTTTGCTGTTGAATGACTCCTGACTTCTCTTACACTTCTTGGACTCGCCGGGCGTGCTTGAAAGGCTGTTGGATGTGACAAGCTATGCCTTGGTTGTGATACTGCTGTTGTTGTTGTTGTTGCAACAACATCCTTATATGGAGATCTTTGATGATGTGGCGTCGCTGATGTGTCCATTTGGACAGTTTTTATAGAGTCTCTTCTATCAATTGAGCCTCTATTTGTGTACTCCTCCCATTGCTTCTTCTCCATCCACTGGTTTAGCCAGTCTGTTCTCTCATCCATGTCTTCTTCATCAGCTCTCAACGTGCGCGCGCTGCCTGATCTCCGTATCTTGACATGAAAACGGGATACTCATAATGAGTTCAGAACAATACAGGATATTGGTATATAAGCTTGGTGAGCTACTCCACCCATTGCTAATTGGTTTTCAGTTGAATGATACACTAAAATTGCTAGTGTAAGATAGGAGTACAAAACAATATAGGATACTGGTATATAAGGTTGATGTGCTACTCCTATTACTAATTGGTTTTGGGTTACACTAAAATTGCTAGAGTAAGATAGGAGTTACTGGTATATAAGGCTGATGAGCTACTCCATTCATTACTAATCGGTTTCGGTTTGACTGATGAAGGTAAAACTAACCTGTTTTGAGAGAGCATAAGCAAGTGATCTTTCAGTTCTGTCAGCAGCATCTTTCTTGAGTTGCAATGTTGATTCGTCGCCTTCGAATATAGAAGGGAAGCCTCCCCAAAGATCTGTGGAGCCTCTTTCTTTAGCAGACTACAAAATAAAAACTCTTGTCATGACAAAATCAATGCCCTGAATTTATTCTTTCATGACTGCAGACTTAAATTAGATCCTTTTACTGTTGATTTTCGCTGTCGAATGTCTTGCATATATCTATCCCACAAGTTGTTGGTTTCAGCAAACATGGATTTCCTGCTTCTTTGTTGCTGCACTCTAATCAGAGCTTCCATACATCTAAGAGTTTCCCTTGCTTGTTTTCTTGTGTTCTGTCCTCTTATGAAGGCTTGTAGCCTCACAATCCCCTTTAGTGCACGCAATGCTCTTCTACCCTGAATTCCAATAACAATACAATCACTAATGTGACATATTATTGTGATTTTTTGTTGTTGCTGTTGTTTTTATATTGTTGCTTACAAGATAGCCTCTGAAAGCAGTTTGGATGACTACAGCAGCAGTGTAACGCTCCCTGACGAAGCTCGAACGTCGAGTGAACCGAGCCATCTGAGCTGCAGCTTGAGCCGTGGCTGCAGCCGCCTCTGCTGCTGCCACGGTGGCAGCTGCAACAGCTGTAATTGGATCTTTGTTCATTTGTTGGTGCTGTTGAGTGTGATCTTGTGTAGCTTTTCTGAAGATCCATCTTGGCTTCTCTCTTTTCTGCATTTCAATTCCAAGAAACACACAAATCCATTTAAGCATGAAATTCAGACCAAAAGTGTAATAAACTGATGTTCAGTTTTAATTTCTTGCCTTATCTTGATCTTCTTGCTCGGTTTCGACTCGTTTCTTGGTAGGAGATCTGAAGGCTTTCTTGACGACGGTGAACCAGGAGTTTGCGCCCTTTTTCGCCATGGTTGGAAGAGATATTTTGAGCTAGCTAGCAACTACCAAGATATGGCTTGTGTGTTGAAGAGTTAGTTTTAAGAGCTTATTTATTTTTCAGGTGTCTGCATCTTCAAGATTAGGCCTTGGAATAGTTTAGTGATATTTGTGGAGTAAGTTGGCATTTTGTTTGGGTATATTGTAGTCCAACCACATGAATATTACTGATGTCAGAGTTGTGTGTCAGGTGACACTCTGGCATTAGAGTTATCAATGTAGTAAAATACTATTACTGATGTATGCACTTATCTTGATATTGGAGAACTTAATCAAAGAAGAGAATCTTGCCATTGGAGCATATCATTAACACATAAAGAAAACTTGCTACCTAAAAATAAAAATGGTCGTGAAAGTATTGTGAGCCGATAGACATATAATGTAGGACTCTTTATCAGTCCAAAACCGAACCGAACCGAAATTGATTTTCGGAATTTTGTGGACCGAAAAACCAAAACGAATGGTCCGGGTTCGGTTATAAACCGAAATAACCGAACATTTTGAAATTAGGTTAATTTAGATTATTGAATCGGGTGTTAGTGTAAAAACCGAACTAGACCGAACCGAATAAGGTTGTATTAGTTTATCTAGAAATCTAGGATTTTATTTTAAAAAATAATCGATTTTGACCGAACTGGACCGAATATTGTTTTCATGCGACAAACCGTATATAATCGATCCGGGTTTGATTAAAAAACCGAAAAATCAAAATCGATGAACAACCCTAAATGTAGCAAGTAGGAGCACATATAAGTCCCTTGCAACTCATTTTAAAAAGACGGACTCCAAGAATGAGAAATAAGCTATGTTACACAAAAGATAAATGAAAACGGACATGAGAAAATGTATAGTTACCATAAGTTTATACTTAAATGGGAAATGTTGAAGTATTGGAGTTTTGGGGTAACATAGCATATGATATGAGAGTACGTACAAGTTAGAGGAGTGATATGAATGAGTTCACGTGTTGTTGGGCGTTACAAGGCAAGTAGGAAAAGGGCAAATAGAGAGACAAGATTAGTTTGTAGTACTCCTACTTGGATAGTGTTGTGTGCATTTGGGTGGAGAGATAGAGAGAGTAATGAAGAATGGGGGGCAAGCAATCAATGTTGTCATGTTTATCGTTGTGGGTGAGCAGAACTCACCTCGTAGACCACCACACGTTACAAATTACATAAAGACACCATATAGAACATATATTATGCAAAACCGCCTATAAAATTAGAAATTACAAAATACGACCCATTATTGGGATTTGCTTACTAAAGACACTCAAGTGCATGTTGGGTTATGGAGCCTGATGGACTCTACACCGAAAGCCCACCTTTTAGCGATCCAACTCGCTGCTGAGTTGGCCGGGGGTACGAGGTGAGTTTTGATGGACTGTACCCCGGCCAACTCAGCAACGGATCCGGGCAGCAGGTCCGAGCAAAATTTTGGACCCGTCCGTATAAGAGTCTTTTGGGCTTAATTAGGGTTTCACTAATTAGGTTAAATACCCCGTTTGATTATTGTAATCGTTATCACAAAATAATGGGAAAAACTCTGACTTGACAACGCTCCCAAACGTAGTCAATTTCTTGACGAACTGAATTAACAATTCTCGTGTTCCTTGTTTTCAATTTCTCTCATTACTGTGTTTGAATTCTAACAGTGTATTTTCGTTATAGAAAATAATCATTCATTACTCATTAACGCGCGGGTTGTTAGAAAAAGTCCCTACTCATTTAGCACCCTTTTGTTATAAAGAGACTGTTTGAATCTCCCAATTTAATGCATTAAAATATGATATCTTGTATTAAATTACATCAAATCATTAGTTTAATATAAGATAATGTATTCTAAACGGAATCCAAACAGACCCAAAATACTCTCTCCACTCGAATTTGTATTTTCTTACATTGAAAAATTGAAATAGTCTAGTTTTAGCTTCTTTTTTCATTTTAATATAATGGCAAAAGTTAAAGACTCTTTCCAAAACATATAAAAAGACAAATATTTATGAACAAGATTTATGATTTAAACGGACAAGTAAATTCGAACTGAGGGAGTAGTATGTTGACGGAGAAGTTCACAAACAATTTTTAAATGCAAAAAAGTTCATGATGTTATGGGTGGTGATTTGGAAACAAACCTAGATAAGCGGTTGTTTTTGTAATTCTATTTTTTGGGTGATTTTGTGAGTAGCTCATTAGTGGGTGACTTTTGGTAATTTACACAAAAGATTGTGTACTTGAGGAGGAAGTGTTTGGAATGGATGGATTTTATTGGGTGTTATTAGGCTTCGTGGTTGACTGGTCAAACTTTTTTTTTAATTTCCCGAATTTATTGGTCTGCTGTTACCAAGAATGTGACCTGAATGCCTTGCACTGAACTCCATTTAAGCATTAATTATGCTAATAATTGTGCAAGTACTTTTGTTAAAGAAACTAAGTAGAATTTCCATATTGTTTTTTTTTTGGTATTGTTCCTCAGTTGTACGTAGCACTTTTGGGACTTAACTAGATCTGTCCATTAGGTACTAGGCACTTGTTAGTGAATTACTGGTGTAGTATAAGCTAACTTAAACAGATTTTAAACCGGATTTTCATTTATTTGTTAGCTTATTAAGGCCCACATTCGTATAAGCTATCTTTTACTTATTGGTGAAACATAAGCTAACTTAGACGAATATGATCTGATTGCAACATATTGTAAGCTAAACTAACAAGTTACGAGTACTTCCTGTTTCTAATTACAGAACTTTCACAAGAGACACTCAAGAGTGCCTCATATTATCCTGAATCGGATCTATTTTTCGGTGTCATGCGAAAAGAGAAAAGTCAAAAGTTGTGACTTTGTTATCTATTTACTTCTAATGTTTAAGTCAGATTTAGGGTCCGTTTGTTTAGCCTTAAATGGGTCACAACAAACGGATTTTGAATCAGTTTACCTTACATTTCATTTGATGGGCTTTTTTTTTAGGTTTTTCATTCAGGCTCAGAGGAATATCCGTTTCCTTTGTAAAATTATGAGTTTTCATTCCCTTTCTCCTCCCTCGCACCTCTCTCCACAGCTCGCGCCTCCTGTGATGTCGTTCACCGTCGAGTTCACCTCACCGCGAGCCCCTCTCCTCTTCCGCCGGTGACGTCGTTCGTTTGCCGCCGAGAAACCCTTGCCTCCTCCGCCGTTGAGTTCCCCTCACCGTCGAATTCCCCTCACCGTAAGCCCTCTCGTCCCTCTTTTTTCTTCTCTAGATCTGCTTTGTTGAGCTTTGATTGTGTGTCTAGTTGCAATTTTCTGGATGCTTGTTTCCATGCTCTGGATTCAACATCGACTAGGCTAATTCGACATCATGTATGTGTTTGCTTTGATGTCTTTTTGTTTAGGTGCACGCCATGTGTTCGTCAAAATGCCTATTTCAGATTGTAGTTTGTTTATTAGAGCAAATAACAGATTGTACTTTGTTCGACTCTAAGCTAAGTTTGTAGTTTGTTTGGCTATTTGGGTTTGTTGGATTTGGTCGTTTGACTGTAGAATTTGGAGCTCTTCTGCTTGCTGTTGTTGTACCAAGCAAGTGGATGACGTGGCTTTGTGGTTGTGTGGGTGAGCTGTGAACTCATGAATGAAAATGGTGGATCCTCTCCATCTCAACTGAAGCTACTTTTCAATCTGTAGAATAAAAATGTTTATTAGAGTAATAGTTGAATGATTTGAATGGCATCACATATTCACAGGCTGCATTTTTTGGGCTTTTGTCCCTTTATTTTCAGTAGATAGTGGTAGATGGTTTAGAGAAGATAAGCTTGGATTGGATCTTCTCTCTCTCCAATGGATTCTATGATCAATGTGTTTGTCTTTGAACCCAAAGAAAGCTTTCTCAAACATAAAAAAATATTGGATTACACAATCTAGTGACGTGTCCACATGTATTGTCAAATGGTGCTTATATATGGACATACAAATAGTACAAAGAACAAAAAAGCTTACAATTCCTGTAAACATAGTTGAAGCCTTTGGGTTCAAAGGCAAATTAAAAGGGTGGTCTGTTGTTAATTGAATTTTGTATATAAAATTCATCAATGTGTTTGTCTTCTTATATTAGCCTTGGTCTGTTGTTAATTGAATTTTGTATATAAAATTAATTGGATCACTGGAGGAAAATTATGCCAATAAATTTCTTTAGTAGAATCAGCATACAAATCACTTTGAATTGCGACGGAAAAAAGGTGATTTGAATTGTAAATAAAGTGATTCAAGCAACTACGGCGTTGAAGAAACAATATGTCAAGGATTTGTTGAAGAAGAAGTGATTAGGATGTGTTAGAGTTACATTTGATACTTGTATTTTGGTTATGCATAGATTTGGTACTTATGTTTGGTATGCATAGATTGGGTACGTGTGATTTGGTACTTTATGTCCGGTTATGCATAGATTTGATACTAACGTTGGGTATGCATAGATTGGGTACTTGTGATTTGGTACTTTATGTCTGATTATGCATAAATTTGATACTTATGTTTGGTATGCATATATTGGGTAATTATGTTTGGTATGCATAGATTGGATACTTATAATTTGGTAATTTATGTCTGGTTATGCATAGATTTGGCAAAATTAAAAAAATAATAACTAAAATTGTAATTCAATAATTAACAAACCAAACACTTAAAAAAGTAACGTAAACGTAATCATTCCATTCATGGGATAAACCAAACAAAATTTGATTTTAACACATTCCCTTTCCATTCCCTTCATTTTTCAATCCCTTTCCGTTTCCCCTTGTCAAACCAAACGCCCCCTTAAGGTTTTCTAGATGCAAATTTCTGAATAATTGGAATTATCTTTCTCTAGGATTAATAAAAGGGTTTAAATAACCTACATAATTCTTGAGAAACAATTAAATATTCCTAATGTGAGCCTTAATATGCTTTTAACTATGATAGTAATTTAAACATCATTAATTAATTAAAAAAGACATTTAGTAAAATAAAGGTATTAATTTTACCTCTAATATACTCTCTCTGATAAAAAAATAAGTGTCATTTTAGCCTTGGATACGATATTTAAGAAAAATATTAAATACACCTAGAATCTTACATGTTTTTTTATCAATCTACTCTCCTAATAAATAATTATTATATTCTTGAGCCAATAAATGGACAAAAAAATCAACAAAAACAAATCCAACAACTATTCTTATAACTCACTCTTAATTAATTGCTTAGAAATCCTAAAACGACATAAAATTAATCAAAATTTAAGTGCTAAAATAATAGTTAATTTAAATCAGATGGAGTAGTTGATAACTTGTGCACAGTACGTACGTACATTGTATGAAATATAACTCAATGGAATGTTTCATGTGACGACAAATTGATTTTTCAAACTACTCCATTTGTTAAATCCGTTAAGTTTTAATTGACCTTCTAGCAAATTTCAGATAAAATAAAAAATTAATTATTTTTCTAGATTACCTTATGATTAGTGACGAATTACTTTTTTATTATTGCTTATGATTTTTTTAAAAGAAATAAAAACTCAAAAGAAAATCTTCTCTTGTTACGTTTCTCCTAGAAAATGGGAATGTAATGAATAAAAAATTGAGAATCCAAAAAATAAAAAATAAAAAATTATTAAGCATGAGAATAAATCTGGAAAAAATAGGTGAAAAAGTCTAAAATGAAAATTAAAACTTAACAAAGACTTAAACCTAGATTATCAATTAAAACTTAACGAAAGGAGTATAACGGACGCTAAACATAGGCGATATTATTTTTCGGCTTTTCTAGTGTGTGTCCATAGACACACTCTAACAAGCTAAAGTAGGAAACTATCTACAAAATATTCCCTAATAGAAAATGGATAAACCCTTAAGGAAAAAAATTAAACTAATGACTAAAAAAATTATTACTAAAAATGGACTTGTTAGAGTGTGCTCATAGACACACACTAAAAAACTATTATTTTTTACCAAAATAAAAGAGGCGATAATAGGCTGGTGGGTCCCTAAACATTGCTAATCAGCTTGAAAAAATGCACGAGTATCACATTTTTATTGAGAGTGTTGGTGCAAAAACAGACTGAGTGCCAAAGAAGACTTATATAGGGGGAGAACATCACATTTGACCTACTTAATTGTTGTAGGCAGCCCCTAAACAGGAAATTCATGATTTGCTATTAAAACATCCTAGCCAATCACAATGAGACACATTGTAAATGTGTCACCTGGCTATCATATCCACGATTGAGAAAGAATGGGTACAACATACATATATAGGGGCATGATGCAAGAGAAGTGTTAATTCTTTATAAATTGAATGTAATTTGTCATTTTGTCAAGTCACTATCTTATCGAGTGCCTTAAATTTCCTTGACATTGCCTTTACAAAGCAATACACTTGCAAATATTTGTCTAGGCTGGATAAAAAGAAGGAAAATTTTCGTGTTTGATATAGCGCATGTGTTTGTCATTCACGGATTCACCAGTTTGCTTTGTAAGTCACAATCACGACATTACCTATACTAACTCATAAGCTATCATATTGAGCCATATTAATAATTAGTTATCATTAATCCCATTTCAAGTGGATGCATGCATGGCCAATATATTATGAGTTCTGTATATGACATAACTTCGATTACAAACATAAATTGTCATCAAATTATTCCGGTAATGCATTCATCAATTACATACAAACGGCTCAAATCTCCATTTTCATTGTTAACGTACAAAGTTTTGTGAAACTTAACATAGAGAAGCTTATATTTAGACCCCCCCTTTAAAACCTTAAGGACTAATCTTCTTCTTTTTTGAGAAAAAAATGATAATCTTCAAAACATAGAAAACTAAATATATTACCAAATTCAAGAATTGATATCTCATCCCAAATTATATTCTACCAAATAAGAGGTATGTGATATAACTCAAATTATATTCTACCAAATAAGCGGTATGCGATATAACTTATATTTTCAACATACAAAACAAGAGTTTATCATACCCAGACCAAGAATTGATATCCTATATCCATATAATATTCATACATGATATATGATATCTTTGATATTTATACTAAACGGATCCTAAAAAAATTGAATTAAGAACTTGTCAACATACTTAGTATCGTATAAGTTTCATAATTTATACGAGCAACAAGTTCTGCTATTTATGCTTTTAGTTTGTGAGGTAAGGTGAATAAACATTGAACAACAATATTGCTGAATATGGGTGGTATTAAACTTTGTATTCCCATCCTTCCTATAAATTTTTTTGTATATATCTAACCACACGAAAGTAAAAATTGGATGTAATTCCTTATATGTAAATCATGTAATTTGCTATTATTTTCTATTTTCATTGTAATCGGGTGTAATATCGTGATATGAAATAAATTAAGTCTTATTTATAATACATCAGCTCTAAGAAAATGAAAAAAAAAATTAATATTTAAGCAAAAATATATTTTTCAATAAACCACACTTAACATGATAGTTTTAAAAAACTACATACAATTACGAAACAAAATAACTAAGTGCTGGGAAAAGAAATTTGTCTATATCGTGATCACCACCACAAAGGGAATGGCAAGAAAAAGTGTACGAAATAGAAACCAAATAAAGAGAGCAAAAAAAAAAAAAAAACTTGCTAAGATGAACTAGTACAACAAAGAAAGCCCAAAAGACCAAAAAATGAAGGCCCAATAAGAAAAAGCATTTTTGGGCTACACACAACTTTGGATATGTTGTTCAACAACAACAAGCTACGGCACAGTAAATTAAAAAAAAAAACAGTGCAGGTCTCTGCACCAGAAAAACAGATATGATGGGCCAAGCACCTTGAAACAACAATCCAAAAACTTCAAGGCCAGCCCTAAATAGCGCATGTTGGAGGCCCAAAAAAAATTGGAGTATATGTCTGAGTGTTTTGGGCCCATTGACGTACAGAAATACTTAGTACAATTGTGCTCAAACGTACAAGGAGAGCGTCAAGGGACTACAGCGCACGGAGTTTGTCCAAGTGCTACATCAGCGGATGAGAGCGCAGCTAGAGCGGAGCACGACGCAAGTAGATTGCGGCCGGTGCCGCATGATCTTCAAGGTCGGAGACATGGTGTGGCTCCACCCTCGTTGTGAGTGCTTCCCATCCAAGAGACACAACAAGCTTGATGCCCGCGGAGACGGCCCCTTCAAGGTCCTAGAGCGCCTCCACGACAATGCATATCGCCTTGAGCTCCCGGATGACTACGACGCGCATCCAAGCTTCAATGTGGCCGACTTGTCTCCCTACACTCCCCCTTTAGCACGACGAGGACGAAGTGGGGACGCTTCGCTGCCAAGAAAGGGAGAATGATGGCTCTCTACCCCTACCTCCACCCCTACCTTGACGGCGAAGGACGAAGAAGACAAGTTGAGCATCCGCACAACTGGACCTGTGACCAAAGTGCGAGTCCGCTCTATCGCCCAAGCAACCCAATCGATGGTCACCAGGTGCATCGAAAGCTTCGGCAACGCACCCGCACCCTTAGGCGTGACCACAATCACGATTTTGGGTTTTGAGGTTACTTAGCCGAGAAGGCCGCGGCGAGTGCTCCATGTCGCGCACTCCGCGCGACGTCGCCTTCGCATGACACTTCCAGTGTTGCGCGCTCCCTGGCGTGTCGCCTGTGACACGTACCCTATGTCGTGCGCTCCCTTGGAGCGCGAGATCGTCCAGTTTCCTTGTTTATGTGTTTTAAGGTTATTTGGATATTTTGAGACTGTTTTTGATAAGTTTCCATTTTGAGGTTTATTTGGCTTGACGAGGCACGCTCCATGTGTTATGGGTCGCACGTCCATAACACATGGAGCGGACTTTCACAACCAATCAACATTGTCGTTACATTCACCCTTATTCGATACATGGCCTTGCTTTTCATGTTCAAATCCGCCTACATACCGCCTTTGACAACTCAGAATAATGCCCTGATACTTGCCATCTCATTCGGGGTGATTCGTACATTGATGAGTTCGGGAGCATGACATCAGTTGTTAAGCTTGATTTGGTTTTGAAGGATGAAGATGAGAAGATTGAAGGGCATGATTATGCGGTTTGTCTAAGTGGCTTGGTGTGCTCAATTCAGATATAAATCTTGTGTATACATGTATTCCACAATGCTTGTCTAGAGAAAAGGCTTGGTTGTTGGAACACCACCATCCCTCTATGTAAGATGCCATTAATGCATGCGATATAAGTACAACAGTGACAATAGTATATGATGGTGGCAATAGTATTCCATTCAATAAAGAGAACAATAGTGACAATATCGGCATTGTGCATGCGATATAAGTACATAGATTAGCAGTGGCGGAGCCCGAAATTATTCTAAGGGGTCACAATCGATAGAGAATTCCTCTGTTAATACAGTAATGACTTTTACTCACGTATTCTCTTCTAATACATAGATTTTCACATGGTATTACCCTAACAAATTGTATTTTAATGAAAGGTATTGAGTAAATTCCTATGGAGAAACCTTATAAAATTAGGTGGGATATTTTATATTAAAAGAAATATTTTAAACTAATTCACAATTTTAAACCAAAATTAGTTTCGATAATAATTTTGGGTGAAATAGAAAAGAGGAGTACAAAGATGGGAATAAACATGTCATTTCTATTATTTATGGTTAATTTAATTGCTTTTGAAATTTTATAACTCATTTCGTAAATATTTTAGGCAAAAAATAAAAACGCTTGGACTAAAATAGTAAGAAAGATTCGAGCAATGTCAGGGGTGGGCACAAAAAACCGAAATCGATTAACCGTGCCAAAAAACCGAATAACCGGCATATTTCTAGGTTAACTGTATCGATATTTTATAAAACTACGGTATGGTTAACCAACTGAAAGAAAATATGGTTATTTGGTACGGTTACGGTTAGTGATAGTTTTTAGTTTGGTTGACCGATTAACCGAACACATAAATAATATTGTTTTATAAAGAGAATAAGTTAATTTAGTGACTATATATGGATACATTTCAATGATTCTCTTAGTTTTTGGTTCATGATTTGAATTTCCTTAGTCTACCCTCTTTCTAATTTGTATTGTTGTATTTAACTATTCTTCTATGCTTTGAATAATCTCTTTGTCTTTAGTTGAATTAAACATGATTTATATTATATAAAGTAACCAATTAGTGAACTTTATAACAATACCAATTTAATATTGTGGTATTGTGTAGTGACTTGTGATATTTAAACGAGTGTATTTTTTTTGGGTAAGATTTAAACGAGTGTACTTGTCATATTTACTACAAGTATAATAGAACAATTTATTATGAGTTTATTAACAAAGAGGGTTTTAGGCTATAATCGTATTACATATGGAAACTAAGAGATTAGACTATTGTCCATACTTTAGAAACCATATTGACTATATAAAGGATATTTTTTATTCTAATCAAGGTTGATTCGTCTGCCAAATTAACATTGTAGTTTAAATATATCACTTGATATTAATAGTTTATGTTGTAATCAATCCAAAAGAGAGAAGAGTAATAAAATTGGAATGAAGAGAAGTATTTTATTATGAATTAGTAGTTAAAAATTAATAAATAATATTATTATTATTTGTTAAAAAACCCAAGTGTTTCGTCAATTGTTAAAATCTTGGTTAACCAATAAATCATACTGAACCGTACCGAAATATTGGTTAATCGATGTCCGATTAACCGGATATTATGGTACGGTTATGGTATTAAAAATTAAGTAAACGAAATATCGGTTAATCGCACTCCGGTTAACTGAAACACGGTTAACCGCTCACCCCACGTTGTCCTCCAGGCAGTGCATGTGCTAAATGGCTAATTGAGCTAGAGAGTTTTAGTGTAATATCCTACGGCCCATTTTACTCTATAATATAATATAGATCCATTTGAGAAAATACTCACTATTGGAGCCAGTGAAGGGGTCACTGGACCCTCATTGGCTCTGCCTTTACAAATTAGTATCAGTGCCAAGAGAAGAGCATTTGATAAAGAAAAATGCAAGGCAAGCACGAAGAGTACAACAAAAAGGACTATGTGCTTGCAAAATGGCCTTTTGTGTGTAGGAGTTGCAATGACATTCAAAAGAAGCGACAAAAAGCCTTCCATAGACAAATGCCAAGACTACAAAGTAAAAAGGATCAAACCATGAGAATTTTAGTATTTTCATGTTATTGTCAAAGTTTGACAATGTTAAGTAAAACTGCCATAACGTTGTCTAGAAAATTAATCTTGAGCTCATTCAAAATGATTTAGAAAGATTACGCAAAAATCTACAACTATGTGATTTACATCAAATCAAAACTCAAATAGAAAAATGCTAAAAGAGCATGTTATATTGAGAGGTGTACATACTCCAATGAAAACTAGCATTATCTTATCTTATCTTAGTTCATTTTATAGAATAAGTAAATGCAGAGAGGTCATGGCGTCGACAAGTGGGTGTACGTACGTGCGCACAAACGCAATAGGCACAACACGTAAGCGAAGTAGGTTTTCATCTGAAAATCAATTAATAATAGAAGGTGTAGTCCATCAAACTTGTATATTAGGTTTAATTATGTTCCAACTTCATACGTGAATATATTCTAACACTTGACCTACATTTTCTTGTATTAGAAAGTCATAAAATAAGCTATAGGGCTAGCAGGCTTCTTGGAGCCTACTCTATCACATAGCTTGTAATCTTATTGTTTCATCTTATGTTGTTCTATTTAAACTCATGATATGATTTAATAAATGAGAAAATTAATGGAAATAACTCAATCTTTGGATGAGTGGTAAAAATATAACCCAATCTTTCGAAAGGTAAAAAAATAACCCAAATTTTAGAAGAGTTGATAAAATAGTAACCCATAGTAATGTTATGGTAATTTTTTTTCAAAAAAATGATGATGTGTAATTATATATTGTGATTTGGCATCTTTTAAAAGATGATTAGGCAACCTATATATACACAGACCCGTTAATTCACATACCCAAACACATAAGATTAGACTTGGCAATTGGGTTCGGGTTTTGATCGATCGGGTTCCGGTTCAATCGGGTTCGGATCAATCGGGTCGTTAACAAGTATGGGTTGGTTGGGTCGGGTCATGTCGGGCTTGGTGTCAGTTTGGGTTGACCCAACAGGTCTAAAGTGTAAGTTTTTTTAATGAATTTTTACAAAAAAAATTATAATAAAATCATAATTTTAATAATAAAATACTAATTTTAATAATAAAATAATAATAACATAATCAATATTATATCACTGATTACTAATCAGTTGTCAAAAAATTACCGAATCCGTTTTACCGACCTGACCTGTAATATCCCTCAATTTTTTTTGTAAGGTATTTGGGTAATTTTCCCCATCGTTGTTAATTAATTATTTCGCTTTTAGTGGGGTTCGGATTTTTCGTAACTTCCATGATATCCGAAATAATTTCCTGAGTGGTATAAAATACATTCAATGTATTTTCGGGATTTAGAATATTTGTTTGGAGACAAACATATAATTTCCGGGATTTAAATCCCATACCAAAACCAATTCTCATAAACTTTGCCACGAATCTTCCCCCTCTTGCCACGATACTGCCTCCGTGTACTTGTTGTCGGGGCATATGTCAAGATTTTGGAAGAGGAAGATGCTGAGTAACCCTCTCCTCCTTCAACTATAAAAGGGGCCCAATCTGCAGGCTTGAAACTCATCCCTCCCGATCTCCCTCTCGCCCTCCGCTCCCCTGTTTCTCTCATCTCCCTCTGTTTCGAGCTTCTCCCGCCGGCAAGCCTGGCGTGGTGCTCCGTTGTGGAGCTGCGTCCAGCTGGTGTCCGAGGTGGTGTCGCTGGGTTCTGGTGGTACTAGTGCGTCGTGGTGGTGCTGGTGCATCGCTGGGTCCAAGTGGTGTTGTTGTGTGTTGATGTGCTGTTGCTTGTTGCTGTGGCAATTCGAATGGAAGAAGGAGATGAACAGTAGCCTCTTACTAATTAAGTTGTTGTTGGGCCGAGAAGCCCAATAACCTTTCCGTCCAGTTTTGACCCAAAAATTATAAGAGCAGTATAATTTCGATTTCCTTTCATCCGTATTTTTTTTTAGAAAAATTTAATAAATATTTTTATGATTTATAATCATAAAAATTTATTAAATTTAATTTCTTAAGTTCGTCCAGGTAAATTAATTAATAATTAATTAATTTATTAGTTAGAACGTGAATTGTTGGATCGCGTGTGGACTCGTATTCTGCTAGGAATATTCTGAAGCTTTAGCCATATCCTTGGGAAGGATATTTTCAGTAGTCGTCTCGTCCAGATTCATTGCCGAATCTATTCCAGGCAAGTGGCGGTTCGCTCTTGCTTATCATTCTATATTTCCATTGATTAACAATTGCTTAATTGTTAATTAATTTGGATTGATTATTGTTCATATATGGGAACAGTTTGGTTAATTAATATGATTAAAATCTGATATTATAATAGGTTGTATATCTGCTAGTATCAACGCTATTATAAATAATTATTCTGAATATTGGCCTTGATAGCTTTGATATGAATTATTGATGTGTTGAACTACTTAGTTAGCACTTTGGCTTTGATGTGATTTGTTGATATGTGGAACTGCTTGTTTAGCACTTGTGTGAATTAATTGAGTATGCTTTCCGCCCTTGCTTAGTCTATTCATTAGAATAACTCCTTGTATTCTATTTATCTGCAACGTCATGGTGGTGTCGTCCGTCCGTTTCGGCACATGCAGGTCAAAAAAGGCTAGATCGACTATGAGGATAAACGGTGTTTTGAAAATGTTTCAATCAGGCTACGATCTTTGGACATTGACTATTGAGGTCAATACTCTTGTAAATTATTTTAAGTCTTCCGCTGTATTGTAATAACTCTGTATTTTGTCGCATTTGGAATTGAGGTTCCGCGACAATGATTTAAATGAAGTTATGATGTTTATATCACACTTGTTGATTATGATTTGTGTTTAAATCGGTAAAGCCTGGGGTGGCTTCGGTGTGGAAATCGAGGTCACTGACGGTAATACCTTTCCAAATGGGTTATAAATTTGGGGGTGTTACATGACCGACCCGCTTTTGGACCCGACCTGACCGAAAGTTTTGATAACCCGAAGTTACCGAACCCGAATTTATCGAGACTGAACCCGACCAACCCGAACCCGACCCGATTAACGAATAAATGTGGAGTATTAATAAAATATAATATAAAATAATATGATAAATGACATATAAATAATGATAATATGTTTAATATCCTAAAAAAAAACATTGTTGTACGTATGAATTTTTTTATAATGTAGAAATTTATAAATTAATAAATAAAAATAAAAATAAAAATATAATATAATTTTGGTCTACTAATATCAATTACATTAAAATAATTAATAATAATATTATTATTTTAATCAATTTTAACTTATTTTGACATATTTAAATTAGTTTTTAACTATTTAATAATATTTAAATAGTGAACAAAATATTTAAAAAATGACGCTCTTGACCCGTTGGTTAACCCGAACCGCCTGCTGACCTGTATTAACCCGACCGGCTTGACCTGATATCCGAAATGACCCGACCCGTTCTCAATCCGAACCGAAAATAACCGAACCGAACCCGAGTTGACCGATCCGATTGACAGCTCTACTGATTAGTAAAAAATAGTATAATATTCATCATAAATGAGGTAATACATATGACTGGATCGGATCGGATCGTATCAAACTCAAAAAAAATCGGGTCATCGGGTTTAGGTCTTTCTTGACCCACTAATTTTCGGATTGGGTCTCGACCCTGAAAAATTAAAAATATCGATTGGGTTGTCGGATCGAGTCATGTTTTACCAGGTCTACATACATACGATGGGAGCCATACTGAGAAATTGAACCCACAGAGCATAATGAAACCCAAACAATGGCGACACAACGCGTACAACTTAATTGATATATTGAGACTTGAACCTAAACAGCTAATTGAACCCATGTAGTCATCATCTACATATTGCCCAAATTTAAATTTCCATAATATGAAATTGAACCCAGTAATCATCACCATCCCCAATTTTAAATTTCTAGAATCTGAAATCGAACCCAAACAGTGGAATTCATCAAAGCTTCACTACAGTTTGTCAATTTATAATTTCACGAATATGAAATTGAAGCCAAACAAGACTCAGAAATTACCAAAGCTTCACTACAACGAATTGCTCGAATCTACTCACTTTCAAACATTTCTAGAATCTTAAACGAAATCATATTACTCACCTTCTCTCGATTTGGATGTCAATAACTTCTTCTCATTGACTGACATTGCTACCGAATTAAATCAAGAACCACAATTGATTTTGTCTTCGTCTGATAAAGGATCTTCAGTCTTCACAAACCTAAACCCCCAATTTCATTCCGAATTTCGTCCCCACATTTTTCCCTCTCAAACCCTAATTCCCAAATTTGTGTCCAGCCTCACAAACTGATGCAAATATCGTATTTTTATTTAGGGTAAATTATCGGAAATCACTCGTCCAATAAGTCATATTGTCAAAATTATCCCTATAATCGATATTACCGGAAATCACCCGAATAACGTATGCCGTTACAAAATCACCACCAATCCCCTGACTCTGTCTAAAATCCGTTAAGCCCAGATCCACGTGTATTTTTTCTGATTTTTTAAGTCATTGTTATACCCGAAATAACAAAAATACTTTCCTTTGCCACTTAAATTTCCAAAAGTTGTCATTGAAACATCCAAAATGTCATGGATTTCTGGTTTCTTCTTCTCGTATCTTTCTTCTCACCTCTTCTATTCTTCCTCCTCACTCTCTGGCAAGTTCGCAACTGCAACCTCCGGTCGTCGCCATCCTTCTCTCTCCCGGCTTGGTGCTTGACAACCTCCACCTCCTTTCCCACCCCGTCCTCTACTCCCTCCACCGCCTCTCCCTTTCCCTCGGTCCAATCTTATCCCGATTCGGCTCCCGCCTTGTCATCGTCATCTCATTCGCTTATGTCGTCGAATACTGCTTCTCTAAGAACGACGACACTCTCGCGAATTGCTCTGCCTCCTCTCCAGTGTCGTCGTCGCCTACAATTTCTCCGGATCCCGATGGCGATCTCTCCGGAAGACTACACGGCTCAAATCTTCTCCCCCACTCCGAAGATTTTGGATTGATTTGATTATAATTGATTTTGGTTGCTCTCAGGAAAAAAAAAATATTTAGGAAATAACTAAATTTAGGTTTTTTAATTTAACTTTTTTTTTATTTCAAATAAAATATTCAAAAAAAGGACGTATGAGACCGGGTTTAACGGATTTTAGACAAGGTCAAGGGATGGGTAGTGATTTTGTAACGGCGTACGTTATTCGGGTGGTTTCTGGTAATATCGATTTATAGGGGTGATTTTGAACAATTTGGCCTATTAGACAGGTGGTTTCCGATAATTGACCATTTTATTTAAGTAGGTGAATAATGGGTATGTGTATATAGGCTGCCTAATCATCTTTTTTTAAATGCCAAATCATCACATATAATTACACATCATCATTTTTTGTGAGAAAAATTACCAGAAAATTACTATGGGTTTCTTCTAAAGTTTGTTATTTTTTACTTTTTAATAGGTTGGGTTATATTTTTACCACTCACCCCAAGCTTGGTTAATTTAATTAGTTTTTCGGTTTATTCGCCTGATACCTCTGAGGTATGGCGAAATTCGCGAGGTACCCTAAAGTTTGACTCATTTCGTGCCCCGAATTTTGATTTTTTTTCCGCCAAATACTCTTCCGTTAAATAGACTAACAGAAATCGTTAATTGAAAAAAATAAAAAGGAAAAAAGGAAACCCCCCCCCTAAAAAAAACAAACAGATCTATCTTCGTCTTCATTTCTCCTCGTGTCCTCTCTCGATCTTGTCTCATCCGGCGGCTCGAGCCCACCCTCCACCGCTCGCCTCCCGTCCGCCTTCGAGCCCGCCCTCCACCGCTCCGCATTGCTCGCCTCTCGTCCGCCTTCGAGACCGCTGCCCTTTGACAACTCCCTCCGCCTTCGAGACCACTGCCCTTCGACGACTCCCTCCGCCATCGAGACCGCCTGGCCAGGTAAGCTTTTGGTTGCAATTTGAATGCCCAGAAATTTGAATGCTAAATGCTACTACGGTCGAAGGCGGAGGGAGTCGTCAAAGGGCAGCGGTCTCGAACGCGGACGGAAGGCGAGCAACGCGGAGCGGTGGAGGGTAGGCTCGAAGGCGGACGGGATGCGAGCGGTGGAGGGCAGGCTCGAGCAACCGGAGGAGACAAGAGAGAAGACACGAGGAGAAACGAAGACGAAGACATTGTTTTTTTTTTTCCTTCTTTTTTTAATTAATGATTTTTGTTAGTCTATTTAACGGGAGAATATTTGACGGAAAAAAAAATTCAAAACTTAAAGGTATCACGCGAAATGAGTCAAAATTTGAATATCTCGCGAATTTCACCGTATCTGATTAATTTTTCCTTAATAAAATACCAGAGATGAAGTTTTGACCACTCGGCTATGTGTTCGAAAGTCGGCTATGGCCAAAGCTCTTTTGTTCGTTGAAGAACTAATTCTGCCCTTGTATTCTTTGTTCTTCGTGTGCTCAAGTTCTTCGAGTGGGAGAAAAGAAAAAAGATTGTGGAATTGAATCAAGTTCTCTTGGTTCGATTTTACGAGGAAAAAAAAGGTAAGCTTTTTAAGAAAATACCTAAACATAAACGAGACAAAGAGTTCGTCACGTATCAAACAAATTAAAGGAGAAGCTACATCTTAGCCTTAAGACAACCTAAACATAAACGACGTATCATGTTGTTGTGTGGTTACTGTATGATGATAATGTGTCCAACAAAAAAGGGGTTAGCTCCGCACTTAAACTGCAATAAAAGATATTTGACATTTTCGAGTAAGAAATTCAAATTCCATACCGCAACAGTGACATTTCTCAATCCTTCATCAATGCATCTTTGAGTTTTGACTAATTTTTTCCCGAAAAACATGGCAGTACAAATCGAGGAACTTGTAGCCAATTCATGGAGTTTGGAATTTAAAGTGCCGGATCCTTTACTGCACACCTGAACCATGCAACAATCTTGGCAGGAAAACATACAAGTCATATCTAACAGTTAAGGCTTCTCAATTTTTCACAAGTAAAAACTACTGCACGCTCAAGTTCTCAACATGAACACAAGTAATGACTAATGAGTTACCCCAGAAGAGACAAATGGAAATCCAGTGATAGTAATACAATAAATTTGAAAGGGTCTAATATAAGATTGAACAAAATTCCTGACAAGATAAAATGCAAGAAAAATAGTACTGCTTATTATACAAATACAATGATGATTTGCTGCTCCATGTGGGAATACCAGTAATAATCAGCTAAACATAGACTATGAAATTTTAAAGCGACCAACCTTAGAATGCAATCAACGAGTACTGCAGGTGTTTACTCCGTCTTTGCAGTCGCTGGTGAGTTCATTGAAAGTCTCAATCTGCTTCTTGCCCCTGAGGAAGACTTCTGTGTCAACAGATATCCTCATGTAACCATCAAACTCAACTGGAGAGCCATTGATCTTGGCTGTCTCTGAGTACCATTCACTATCCGTGTCCCAAAGGTCCTTGTACTCGTCAAGAAAATGAGTAGTGTACTTGTCCTTCAAAGGGTCAAAGAATGATGCATCAGGCTCGTCTGTTGAGATGTAAAGATTCCTTCCCTCATCAATCCTGTCACCCAGTTTGGATAGGAGGGAATCTGGTGAGGTATCCCGATCAAGATTCGGCCACAAATCTTTGTTCGTTGCCTTCTGGCCTCTAACAATATGAACAGAGTCATAGTCCCAATTCAACTTTGCTGCAATTGTAGAAACGATATCCATCAACCGTCTTGATTTCCATAGAAGATGCCACGGTCGTTGGATAACAGACTCGGCCTCCCCTTCGCATACTCTATACCAGTAGTTGTCGGGTTCGACGTGTCCAAACTTCCTCATTATCAATGTATCCTTGACATCCTTCAGCCTCATAGGAGTGATCTTAATATCTTCTACTACATGAAGATCCAAGCGATCTTTCCTGTGCCACTTTTTCCAATCCGCCCAGAACTGAACTTGGTCCAACACAGATGCTGAATCCTTCAAGTGCTCAAAATCAAAGTAATACCTGAAATCCTTCCCTTCCTCATCATGATTGCTGTTGGTGTACATGGAAGAAAGGCAAAGACTCAAATCCATAACTAATGTTCGGTTCAAATACTGAGCCTCTCCTAGAGCACATAAGAAGCTCCAAAGATATTGGTTCATATTCTTGCACCTATCCCCTCCACCAGCGTAAAACAAGTACTTTCCATCCTTAAATGAAGACTCTGATTCAACTATAGGGAGGGTATCATTAACAGTATCCCCAACAACAGGCACAACAACTGCATCTGCGTTTGCTGCTGCCTTCTCAAAAACCTGTTGTTTCTTCTTCCTCTTCCTTGCATTAAGGCCACTATGGTACTCTCCAATACTTGTAACACTAAGGGTGCAATTAACTGACCTTGAAATCACAAACCGCCTATAATCCTTGTAAAACACAGCAGTCTTACCTTCCTTAGGCCTAAACCGCCAGGCCATATCACAAGTGTTATCATCCGAACCACGGACTGGCTTCCCAAACCGGTAGAAATGGATGTCGTGAAACATCTCAATGGCAGCTCTCATCATCATATGAAAGACGTCAGGATCCCTGCAGTCAATGGGCTTACCGATCTCATTCCCACACTCAGAACTCGACGTCTCACTGGCCTCAGCAACATCAGTGATGTTTATGAAAGTGGCAAAGGCCGTCTGATTGGAAGCCATGAAATCCTCCCCGGTCTTCACCACTGTGTTGTCGGATTTGAATGTAGCATTGGATGAAGAAATAAGGAAATCGGTTATCTTATCAGAAGGATGGAACAGTGGATCCTCGGGCTCATAGGTGGCAGCAATAATGGTGAAGATCAAAACACCAACAACAAACATCGTGAAACAGAGATTGCCAATCATTGCCAGAGCATGTTGCCCCAAATTCTCAGGCCTCAGATTCCCGGCTCTCAAAAGGGGCGACCGTCCTAACATCTTTGCAGCTTGCAAAACCACAGGCAGCTAACCCTAAATCTGACCAATAAAAGCAGAAATGCAAACAAGGATTCAATCGAATAAAACCGGAAAGCATAATCAATACACAGATTTACACCAAAAACTAGACAACAATCCCCAAAAATGGCAAAATCTGTAACATGATTAGTAAAAACAATTGAATTAACTACACACACTTGCGGATATGAGGAACGCAACAAGAATTCATCAGATCTAGGAGTAAAGAATGCGTAATAAGCTTACAAGTTCCTTATAGTTCACACAAGGTAGTAAACAGGGAGTGAAGAATAAAGCACTTGTGAACGAAAAGAAATAAACTACATGTTCTCAACATACTTAGCATGTTGTCACTACATTACGTGTCACCTAAAAGAAATACTACAATTAAAAAAAAATCTTGTGCGAACAACGAAAATGTAGAAGCATAACCGATGCATATTCACTAATGTATACTATTGATTTTAGAACTCTCTACCTGCCGCAATTATACTATCTGAAGAGATGTTTCAGAAGACAAGTACATGATGTGCCATAAACCTGCCGCAATTATACTATCTGAAGAGATGTTTCAGAAGACAAGTACATGTTGTGACAGAGTATCTAGCTAAGATGGAAAAGGAGGTTGGGAAAAAGGTCAAATTCTAGATATATTCATGCTTATCATATAAGCAAATGTTAATCTCTTAATTTTTCTAGAAACTTCCTACCTCTTTATATATATATATATATATCAATGCTCTAGTAAAACAACCTCTTATAGTGAAACGAGTGGATAAATATAGGACGTTAGATGAGATTAGGATGGATGGATGGGATTTAATTTAGAGGGGCACAAATATGGGGAGTGGAACCATACACACCCAATTCTTTCCTATTACGATTTAATGGGATTCTTTTTACCCACTTTTCAAATTCACACCAGATCTTGAAATCAGATCTACGTACTCTCTCTCCTCACCAATGCTTTCTTCATCAGCCTTGGAGAGCCTCAAACCCAATTCAGTCCTAGATTCGTTCATCTTATTTTGTCAAATTGTATAGACGGATGCAGTAGAAAATATTTTCCGAGTTCCAAATAAAAAAAACTATATATACAAGTTACATATCGTGTATATTTTCAAAAAGTGTGTGTATCTAAAATCATTTGGATGCAGTAGAAAGCACTGCTATGTAATTGGGGCAAGAGGAGACGGATTACCAATTCCTTACCCAGCTGAATTGGGGTTTTTTGGTAGCTTGATGTCGTGCCGGACAGGGGCGGAGCCAGGATTTCACAAAAGGGGGGCTAAAATTTATATAGTTGAATCTGACGTAGCTTAAATCCGATTTAGCTAAAATTAATTTTAAGTACCCTACTAATTTGGAAGGGGTTTCAAACCTGATGTGCAAAGCCTGAGTTCTGGTAGCCTGTTTTCATAAGTTGTCCCCACACATTGTGAAACTGTGCATGATTGAGAGGAGAATAAGAAACATATCAGTAAAGAAAAAATCATGAGCAGCTCCAAAAGTTAACAGGATTTTGTAATTTACACATTTACATAATGAGGTATGGTATTGTTTACAAATTAGATATTTCAGATTTAAGAGTTCCAGACATTACAATTCGAAGCCTTAACTATATTCCGAACCTTATGGTGCAATTCCCGTTGAGCTATTTGATGGCTGAGACGGACCTTCTCCCTCTGAGTCTAAGTAAAACAAACAAAAGAAGACAGTATACTTCAATTTCAAAAATATGCATCACTCAGTAAAACTGAATGACCAAAGAATAAAAAACTGAGACATGATAATTCTAATGAGGATCTAGACCACATCACTGCCTCATTAACCATGATACAAATACCATACTCATGATTAATGATTCATATATTAGATCAACTCAAAAACAGAAATTAATCCAAATGTTCAACAATCAATACTACCACATCACAGTACCACAAAATAACTTTAAAAAAACATCACAATATCACATATTCACATAGACATTAGACATAGATAATCAATTTCTAAATCCACTGCTAACCAAATTCAAATTATCAAATCCAACCCTTATTAATCTAAAATCAGCAAACAATTATACAAATGAAAAATTGAAGATGCACAGGCGACACAGCACAGCACAGCACAGGGAAGTTAGGATTTAGGAACCGAACCTAACAAGGCTAGCTAGCCCCTTGGACGGTCCAAGGCTCGTGGTCACAGTGGGCCGACTCGGTGGTCTCGTGGAGTACTGTCGTGAGGAGAGTCGCCGCCGGTCTGTCCAAGGCTCGCCGCCTCGCCCGTGGAGACTGGAGTCGCCGCTGCCGCCGCCGTGGAGTCGCAGGTCCCCTCGCCCGGCTCGCCGCCGCCGTGAAGAAAGAGTTGGTCGAGCCGTCGCCCGTCGAGCACTCGGTCGGACTGGATCTGGATCTGGGATTTTGGGAAGATGGACGAGGGATGAAGCGTGGTCGTGGAGGGAGATTTCAGATCTGGAAAGTGAAAAAAAATAGGGCCGGCTGGTAAGTGATCTGGATCTGGGGGATTTTTATTTTATTTTTTTCAGAGGGGACAACGTAGCTCCGCCCCTGGTGCCGGAGCTGCTTTCCCGGAAGATACACCGTTGTGAATTTGTAGTTGGTTCCCACAGCAACCACACAGATCTGTCTTCAAACCGACAGAAAAAATTACAGAGAAATAGCTTTTCTGGGAAAAGGAGTAATAAATTGAACGGGGGCTCTTACCTTTTTTTAAGGGGTTCGGTTTTGCACCGTTTTTTTTGGTTTTCGCACTACAAGTTAAACGCTACGAGGTAGCGTTTAACATTTTTTTTTTAAACGCTATTATATGGCATGAGAGTTTTTTTTTGTTTTTTTTGGATTTATTGAGATTAAAAAAAGAAACGAAATCGGCTCGATTAAACCGGGTCAGAGTTAAACGCTATGTCGTAACGTTTAAAATGGACTCGGTTTAATCGAGCCGATTAAGTTTTAAACGCTACGTCGTTGCGTTAAAAAAAAAAAACATTTTTTTTAAACGCAACGATGTAGCAATTAAAAAAAAACTTTTTTTCCCAAAATTGCATTTTTCCCATAATCATGTAGAGAATTTCAATATGAGTCCGTACATATAAAATTCGTCCAAAACGGACATCGTTTGACCCTCCAAAAGTCCAAAAAACAAAGTCTTCCTACCCATTTTTTTTACAATTTGGTGCCCAGCATATAGCGCATTGAAGTGGAAATTTGTGGTGTTTTCTGCATTTTTCTACTATAATTTTGTATAAAATTTTAATACGAGTCCGTACATATAAAATTCATTCAAAACGGATATCGTTTTTCCCTCCAAAAAACGAGAATAAAAACTTTAGAAACTATAGTATTTAAGTAAAATATTTTGTAATACCTAACTATAATGTGTATTATGAACTTATGTATTATAGTTAAGTATTATGAACTTATTACTTATATACTATAGTTAAGTTTTAAGTAATAAGTACGAACTTATTACTTATGTATTACGAACTTATTACTTATATACTATAGTTAAACATTATGAACTTATTACTTATATACTATAGTTATGTATTATAGTTAAGTATTATAAAATATATTAGTTATAAAGTATAGTTATGCATTATAATTAAGTATTACCTACTTATTACTTATATACTATAGTTAAACATTATGGTTAAGTATTATGAATTTATTACTTATATACTATAGTTATGTATTATAGTTAAGAATTATGAACTTATTACTTACATACTATAGTTACACATTATTGTTATATCGTATAGTTATATACTATGGTTATATCATATAATTATATACTATAATTATATATTATGGTTCTAACGAATAGTTATATACTATGGTTATATCGTATAGTTATATACTATAGCTATATGCTATTGTTATATGGCTCATTTGCAAATCTATACCACTTTGGTGTTAAAATTTGTAAAGTAATACTTCTTTTAAAAGATATTACAATAATATCCTAAAGTAACTTTTTTGGATTTTCTTTAATCTTTTTTTTAATCAAAAAATCTGAAATTAAATTTATTTTCTATAAATAAAAAGATAAAATAAAATTAAAAATATTATAATAATCAATAAAATTTTAAACTAATTTATCATTAATCTACTAATCATTTCATCACTAAAATTTGATAGTTTAAAATTTGATAATTTTAAACTAATTTATCATTAACCTATAAACCCTAACATTTTGCACACCCCCAAATTCCAGATTCATCTTCATGTTCATCTTCTCCGACCTCGCTCTCGGTCGTCTTCTCCGACCTCGATCTCCGGTCATCTTCCCTCTCGACTCCCTCTCGGTCGTCTTCTCCGACCTCGCTTCGTTTACCATCTCCATCATCTTTTCAGATCCAGATCTGTTTCCATCTCCATCTCCATCCTCTTTCCAGTCCCCCGCCTCCCCCACCTCCTCACCCTCCGCCTCGAGTCCAATGCCTTCTCCGGCCAGATCCAGATCCAGATCCAAACTTAAATCGAAACCTCGATCGCTCTCCGGCTCTCCCAGATCCAGATCCTCGATCTCTCCCAGATCTCTCTGTCTCCGCCTCTTCCCGCCTCATCGGCCAAATCTCGACCTCGCTCCCCCCGCCGTCAACCGCCTCCCCCACTGCCTCCCCACCTCCTCACCTTCCACCTTCAAACCCTAAACCTAAATTGAAGGGTTGAACTCCATCTCCCACAACTCGCCGGCAACCTCCCTCTGCCCCCGACGACCTCCATCCTCGAATTACAGTTTCCAGCTGCCCCCGGCGACCTCCCTCTACCCCCGCCTCGAGTTCTCCCCCCCGGCGAACTCCATCTCCCACAAATCGAAATTGCAGTTTCCTCACCCTCCGCCTCGAGTTCTCCTCCCTCTCCCCCCGCCTCGATCTCTCCTCGATCGCCTCGAACCCTAACCCAGCGAACCCTAACCCTAACCCAGATCTCTCCCAGATCTATCCCACATCTCTCCCAAACCTAAGAAAATATAAATTCATAAATTAATTTATATATTTTAAAGTATAAGAGAATCTAAAGAAAAGATAAATTCAGAAACTAATTTACCTTTTCTTTAAAATTTCAAAATTGGGTAATTTTACCAAAACACCCTTATTTGGGTATATTTTTGGATATTGCATTCATATGCAAAAAAAGAATACCTACTTTGCAATTTTGGGCACCAAAATGGGTATTTCTTGACATTGTTTCTTGTTATATACTATTGTTATATTGTATAGTTATATACTATTGCTATATCGTATAGTTATATATATTATAGCTATATACTATTGTTATATCGTATAATTATATACTATAGTTATATCATATAGTTATATACTATTGTTATACCGTATAGTTATATATACTATAGCTATATACTATTATTATATCGTATAATTATATACTATGGTTATATCGTATAATTATATACTATAGTTATATCGTATAATTATATACTATAGTTAAACATTATGAACTTATTACTTATATACTATAGTTATGTATTATAGTTAAGTATTACAAAATATATTAGTTATAAAGTATAGTTATGCATTATAATTAAGTATTACGTACTTATTACTTATATACTATAGTTAAACATTATGGTTAAGTATTAAGAATTTATTACTTATATACTATAGTTATGTATTATAGTTAAATATTATGAACTTATTACTTACATTCTATAGTTACACATTATTGTTATATCATATAGTTATATACTATAATTATATATTATGGTTCTAACGAATAGTTATATACTATGGTTATATCGTATAGTTATATATTATAGCTATATGCTATTGTTATATCGTATTGTTATATACTATTGTTATATTGTATAGTTATATAATATTGCTATATCGTTCATTTATATACTATAGCTATATATTATTGTTATATCGTATCATTATATATTATGGTTATATCGTATAGTTATATAGTATTGTTATATCGTATATTTATATATACTATAGCTATATACTATTGTTATATCGTATAATTATATACTTTGGTTATATTGTATAGTTATATACCATGGTTATATCGTATAGTTATATACTAAAATTATATATTATGGTTCTAACGTACTATGGTTATATACAAATTTTATATCATATAATTATATACTATAATTATATATTATGGTTCTAACGAATAATTATATACTATGGTTATATCGTATAGTTATATATACTATAGTTATATATTATTGTTATATCGTATAATTATATACTATGGTTATATCGTATAGTTATATACTATTGTTATATCGTATAGTTATATATATACCATTGCTATATCGTTCATTTATATACTATAGTTATATACCATGGTTATATCGTATAGTTATATATTATAATTATTAGGGCTGTGCATCCGGTCCAGACCGGACCGCTTTTTCCGGTCCGGTCCGATGGACCGGAATTTTTTCAAACCTTGGACCGGAGACCGGACCGGTATGATTCGGTCCGGTCCGGTTTGGACCGATAAATATATTTTTATATTTTTTAGTTTTATATAAATGAAAATTTTATTTTTATTTTTATAACTATTGTGTATAATATTAGATAAGATATTTTGTTATTTATTTATATTTATAGTAAAAACTAATTTTTAATAATATTATGAGATATTAATATATAAAATTAAATTAAAAACAATAAAAAACCGGTCCATCCGGTCCGGACCGGAAACCGGTCGGGTTTGGATCGGAACCAGAATTTTACAAATATGTGGACCGGGGACCGGACCGTAATTCCCCCGGTCTAGTCCGGTCCGGGCATTTTCGGTCCGATCCGGTCCAATTTTCCGGTTCGGTCCGAATTTGCACACCCCTAATAATTATATATTATGATTCTAACGTACTATGGTTATATACAAATTTTATATCGTATAGTTATATACTATTGTTATATCGTATAGTTATATACTATTGTTATATCGTATAGTTATATACTATGGTTATATACTATAATTATATATTATGGTTCTAACGAATATTTATATACTATGCTTATATCGTATAGTTATATACTATAGCTATATACTATTGTTATATCGTATTGTTATATACTATAGCTATATGCTATTGTTATATCGTATAGTTATATATTATTGTTATATTGTATAGTTATATATTATTGATATATACTATAGTTATATACTATAATTATATATTATGGTTCTAACGTATAGTTATATACTCGTATTAAAATTTTATACAAAATTATAGTAGAAAAATGCCAAAAATACCAAAAAAAATCACTACAATGCGCTATATGCTGGGCACCAAATTGTAAAAAAAAAGGTAGGAAGACTTCGATTTTTGGAGGGGCAAACGATGTCCGTTTTGGACGAATTTTATATGTACGGACTCGTATTGAAATTCTATACATGATTATGGAAAAAAAGTGCACTTTTGGAAGAAAAAATAAATAAACACTACATCGTTGCGTTTAAACTGAACCTTTTTTTTTGAACCGGTTTACTTTTTTTATTTATAAAAGCTTGAACGCTACGTCGTGGCGTTTACACTGAACCAACTCAGAAAGTTAAACCGGTTCAGTTTAAACGCAACGACGTAGCGTTCAATTTTTATTTTTATTTTTTTTAAACGCTACATCGTTGCGTTTAAAAGCGGTGCGAAATCAAAAAAAAAATGGTGCAAACAAGTTCCCCGTTTTTTAATTGTCAAACATATGTATTGAAGAACCACAGGAGGAGTAAGGGTGTGATTGTGGTGCTTTCAACAACAAACACATATGTGTCATGACTTTCTCACTAGGGACTGGATGGTCCGTTTTATCCATGTGTATCGGAAAGCTAACCGTCTCGCTGATGGATTATCTAACTATGTATTCAATTTTTCCGTTGGTTTTCATTTATTAGTTGAGCCTCCCGATTGTGTTAGAGGGATTTTCATTTATTAATTGAGCCTCCGTTGGTTTTCATATGTTTTTTTTGGTGCAGAGACCTCAACTTTTTTTTTGCTACTGTACCGTAAATTGTTGCTATATCCCAACATAGCCATTGTTGTGCGCCAGCCTTAATTACTTTTTCTTACTGGGCCTTCATTTGTTTGTTTTTGGGGATTCTTCGTAGTACTGTTTGATATTAGCAAGTTCTGTTTTCATTTTTTTTTTCGCTTTCTCTTAGCCATTTTTTTGGTGTTGAGCCTTTACTTCATTTTTCCTATTTGGGACTTCCCTTTTTTCATGGGTTTCTATTTCGTAAACTTTTTGTTGTGGTTCCCTTTCTGGTGCTGAGCCGGACATAGACACTTTTTTCCCCCAGCCCTTAGTTATTTTGTATCTTAATTGTAACTTTTTTTCCGTAGGTGTATTTGTTTTTTCAAGCTGCATCTTTCACTTTTTTGGATTTCTTTTTGTGGTGCAGAGTCCAACATAGTTAGGCTTTTGTGCCAACCCCTTAATTGGGCTTTCCTTATTGGGCTGTCAAGTTATACTGAATCCATTTTTTCTTATAGGTTTTAATACTTATTACAACAGAATACATTATAATTTTTTGTAATGATGCTTTACTTTTTCACAGCTATTCTTTTATTGTGTCAAGTCAAAACTCATAACAGATAGATTCTCACCCTAATTAATTAATCCATATTTCACAGTTGTGCTCTAAATCCCTACAAATGGCACCCTAAATACCGATAACAATTCCTAGATAAGCACTACAAAATAGTGCTGATCACGATGCATATCATACCCCGTCGTGGATCCCTGGTGATCTGTGTCATAGACAAACCCCTGAGGGGCTTGACCGACCGTGAAGTCTGGCTGGGGCATGAATTGATGGAAAACCGGCGCGGGAGCCATATTCGGCGCACTGGCCCAAGGTTGGTAACCTGGGATGGTGGCTGAGTAGTGGGGCCACCAAGCTTCAGGATGGGGTTGGGGTTGCCAACCAGGAACCAGGGCATCCGTCTCGTACCCTGTCCAGTTGAAATCTTGACCTGACATGTTTTGTCGCGTTCACAGAGAGGACCAAGGTGCCCTAGTGTGAGGAGATCCCCACGGACGGCGCCAGTGATGATTCCCAAATTCTCTAAGTAAATGAGGTGGAGCTTACAGAATAAACCCGATCCTTAAATGAACGCGATAAATGTGTTTTGATACGGGCGTATGAACTTGAACGGGAAACGCAATATATTAATAATGATGAACACAAAACTCTTCGCTCTCTTTACAATTATCTGAGAATCACCACAGATCTTGAGAAGGCTAAAAAAAGCTTACAGTGTAGTTTTTCTCTTGTTCTCTCGACCCCTTTTTATGAAGGGGTCTTGGGCTATTTATAGGCGAGAGATCTTGCTTGGAGTCGGTCAGCACACAGAGATACGTGTCGTCTCATGATTCGTCTGATGATAGACGTCGGCGAACAGGTCTAGGGCTGAGATTGAATCAACAAGATGGGAGGACATGTGTCAAGCTGGGAAGACGCATGGTTGGCATGCCCAGATTGGCCTGATGGGCTTGTGGCGGTTTGGCAATTGTCGCGTCGGATTGTCGCGTCAACCTCTTTGGACTGCCGCGTCAGATTAACCTGATGGACTTGCGGTGCGGTGGTGAGGTAGTACCGGACAGGCTCCACGCGGTCATGTCAAATGAACGCGTTCTTTGGCGTCTGCTTCTTACAATCAAAAGTCTTTGGATTGACGCGTCAGATTAACAGAACGCGTGAAAGTCATTGCGAAGAAATGACGTACTATCAGGTATAGGCCGGTTGATGTGAGTTGCACTGCGGTGTTGTTGCATACTAATTACTAAGCCTGTTTATTATAAAAAAGTAAGAGACCCGACTGGACTGGGGTGACACCGAGGGTGGGGTGGTGCACATGGAGGAGTCAGAACGCGCCATTACTATGTCTCAAACTCAACACCGTAATGAAACCAACAACATTACATTTTTCCATCATTAAATTAAGGCTCATTAGCAAATATACCATATTTGCTAAAGCAACTAGCAAATATACCATATTTTCAAAAGTATTGCAAAACTATCAGATTTTTGATATTTTTGCTATTGTTAATTGTTGAATTTAGCTTTTCTTTTAAATAAAAAAATCAGATAAATCATTAAAACTTTAAAAAAAAAAGATAAAATCAATCTTAATTTTGTTAATAAATCCTAATTTTTAACCCTAATCAATCCCAAATCCTAAACCCTTCGTCTCCCTCCTCTGCCTTCGTCTTCCCCGATGGCAGCCGGCTGGAGTTCCCTCCTCTGCTTCCGGCTGGAGTTCCTCGGCGACGCCGCTCTCGGCCTCTCCTTCCATCGTATCCGTCTCTCGATGAAGGCTCTCACACTCCTCCGCTCCGTCAATGTCTGCAACGAAAAGCTACGCATCGTCGTCCGCCACCACTTCTACTGATTCATCTGCCACAATCTTATGGGTCTCGGCGACATGGTAACTCCTCCGATCTTCCTTACAAATTTATTGTGATTTAGGGTTTCTCAAAGGATTTAGTTTCTTATATGATTTAGCAACCAAATCCCTAATTCCCCGATCTGATACGGAGTTTGAAACCTACCTAGCTCTATTCTTCCATGCTGGCAGCAAGCCTTGGATAATGTGTTTGCATAAACCGACCTAGCTCTATTCTTCCATCCTCTTGTAGGTACTGGAGGAAAAGGGAGAAACTGGTTGAGAGGACAGCGGTGGCAATTTTAAAGGTTAGGACAATGTCAATGTTCAGAGGCTTTGTTTCATTCTGTATACACTAGAAAAGAAGCTAAGATTACTAATGTCGTTTCAATTACAATTACCCTTAAATAGGGAGACATTGGAGATGGTCAAGATGTGCTTGTGAGAGTTCATTCAGAGTGCCTCACGGGGGATGTGTTTGGATCAGCTCGATGCGATTGTGGAAATCAGTTGGACTTGGCAATGCAGTTGATTGAACAGGCCAGAAGAGGAGTCGTGCTTTATCTAAGAGGCCATGAAGGCCGAGGAATCTACTTAGGCCACAAGCTCCAACCTTGAACTTGGACTAGCTGTTGATGCACGCGAGTATGGAATTGGCGCTCAGGTTAGACATGCAAATGTCAAGAAACTGCTCAATTCATTTCAGTTTTAGTAGCAATTTTTCTCTACAATTCTTCATGTATTGTTGTGTTGTTGTTTTTGACTTTGATGGAGGCTAGATTTTAAGAGACGTAGGAGTTCGAACCATGCGGCTGATGACTAACAATCTAGCAAAGTTCATAGGACTAAAGGGTTACGGATTGGCAATTGTGGGTAGAGTTCATGTTTTGACGCCCATAAGAGATGAAAACAGGAAGTACCTGGAGACGAAGCGATTGAAGATGGGACATGTTTACGGCTCAGATATTCAAGGGCCGTTATCTGGATTTCTTGACGCTGGACTTGTCGTCTGAGAAGCAAGCAAACAAGCATTGCCGGTGGTCAAGGTGGGAGAAGGAAGTGCCATTGGTGTCAGAAAGCTCGTAATGTTAGTTTGAACAAGTGACTCAGTTGCAAAAAGAGATTTTTCTGCTCTGGCTGCATCAAAGAGAGGTAATAGTTTGCTGAATGTCTTGCTAGAGAGAGTTAGTTTGCTGAATGTCTTGCTGGAGAGAGTTAGTTTGGTGTCAGAAAGCTCGTAATGTTGTGGCTGAATATTAGTTTGCTGAATGTCTTGGCTTCAATCGAGGGATTGCTGGAGAGAGTTAGTTGCAAGGAAGTGGTTGCAAGAAAGTTAGTTGCTGACTTTCTTGGTTCTATGCTAGCTGTAGGCAGTGGTGAATGTCTTGGATCAAATATATTTGCAGAATTTCGAGTGTGATGCTGAATTTTTGCCGAGTTTGTGCTGATATTGAGGAACTTTTGCTACAACAACTAGTTTGGAGTCTTCCACATTTGTCATATGGCACTAGGCGGTGCAAGTGGATACAAGCAGTTTAAGAGAGGCTTGGTTTGCTCACAGGCTTTTTCAAATTGAGCTGCATTTGTGTTGTGATGGGTATTTGTGTTGTGATGGGTATTTTTTTTAAGCTTTGAGGGCAAAAATTTTGTAAAAGGGGGAGTAATGTCATGTATTGGATATTTGGGTATTATCCATCACACATGTAATGGAGAGGTATCAAATGAATATCAAATAAACCCCTTTCTCTAATCCTACTCTCTCTCCTCTCTATTCTCTAATATCTCTCTCTACTCGTCTATCTCTATGTGACTTGACTTTGTATAAGTGTGGCATGACAAAGTAAATATTGCTCTGAAATTTAAAATTGACTAACATTTAAAATTATGTAAAATAAAAGAGCATTGACCTGACATAGTATACATGTGACTTGACTTTGTATAAATGTGTCTTGACAAAGTGAATATTGCTCTGAAATTTGAAATTGACTAACATTTAAAATTATGTGAAATAAAAGAGCATTGACCTGACATAGTATACATGTGACTTGACTTTGTATAAGTGTGGCTTGACAAAGTAAATATTGCTCTGAAATTTAAAATTGACTAACATTTAAAATTATGTAAAATAAAAGAGCATTGACCTGACATAGTATACATGTGACTTGACTTTGTATAAATGTGTCCTGACAAAGTGAATATTACTCTAAAATTTGAAATTGACTAACATTTGAAATTATGTGAAATAAAAGACCATTGACCTGACATAGTATATATATGACTTGACTTTGTATAAGTATGGCCTGACAAAGTAAATATTGCTCTGAAATTTAAAATTGACTAACATTTAACTATGTAAGTCTAAACATCCTTCGATGACAAAAAATTACTTCAGGCCACCACAAACTCCTCAAAAGCAAAAACCCGTCAGCATCTATACATATCCCATAACTGCACAGGTTAGGTTTGCCCGTATGTTTTCGTCATCCCTTTTATTTTCTGACTTTTGATGTTTAATTTGAATCCAGGTTAG
This sequence comes from Rheum nobile, assembly GCA_027886185.1. Classification (NCBI taxonomy): domain Eukaryota; kingdom Viridiplantae; phylum Streptophyta; class Magnoliopsida; order Caryophyllales; family Polygonaceae; genus Rheum; species Rheum nobile. Next base: position 620,305 of record WOAB01000066.1, read on the forward strand.
ACATACCCATAAGAAATTGGATTCAGATCGGCCTTCACGTGTATTTAAAGCCTGTGGGTATGCTGAAAAATGAATTATGGTCGCATTGAATTATCACAGTGGCAAGGGCGGGAGGCTGGCTTTGCCTCTGTTTACAAGCAGAAAACAGAGCTTTGCCTCTGTTTGGTGTGAGAGCTGAGGAAGAGTGTCTGAAGAATGTACAAAGTAGGAAGATAAACCTATTTACAAGCAGGAATTATTTGATACCTTGAGATGAAGGTCTTCGTTCACTCGATGATGTGACTTGTTTAAGAGCAAGAAACCTCGATAACAACTCTCTTTAGCCATCTTTTAAGTAGCTCTTTGGTTGGTCGAACGACAACCCCATGTGGCAAGGGCGGTGTTGTTGGGTTTGTGAGGCTACAAGGTTTCTCCGAAGATAGGTCGCGGAGTCTAGGATCTTCCACCGACGTTGAAAAAAGAGCTTCAAAGTGGCATAGTTACCAGTTTTCTATGCACAACGTGGGCCGATACAGAGGTGATTCGATGTCGTTCGGAGATGATTTCAAATGATTCAAAAGTCGGGTTTAAGTAACTAGAGCATGACAAAAACGATGGTGTGGTCATATTTTGAATTTAATGAATCGAAAGGTGTTTTTTTTTGGGTCGAACAAGTCTTGGTGGTGGTGACGTGATTTAGCAAACTATAATACACCAGAAATAATATTAAAAACAATATTAAAACTTCAAGTTAATATAACAGAGTAATGACCTGATTACATACAAATGTGGCCTGATAAAGCCAATATTGTTCTGAAAGTTAAAATCGGCTAATATTTGAAATTTTGTGATATACCAGAGAATTGACATGACTTCGTATAAATGTGACCTGACTTCGTACACATGTGGTCTGATAAAGTACACAATGCTTTGAAGCTTTAAAGTACCTTGTTCATCGCTTATATACATCACCACCAAGCCTTGTTCGACCCAAGAAAAACACCTCTCGATTCATTCAATTCAAAATTGGACCACAACATCGTCTTCGTTAAGCTCAAGTTACTTAAACTCGACTCTTGAATCATTTGAAATCACCTTCGAATGACATCGAATCACCTCCGTATTGGTCCGAGTGGAATGAGGATTTATGCTATAATACTTGTAATTACGTAACTGAAATGTAAAATTATATGATTTTTAATAGAAAATTGTTTCTGTAAATTTATAAACATACATATGACTATGGTAAGTAAGAGATAGGGAAAATTAGTTTAAAATTTAAAGTCAATATAACAGAGTATTGAACTGATTATGTACAAATGTGGCCTAATAAAGTGAATATTGCCCTGGAATTTAAAATCGGCTAACATTTGGAATTTTGTGATATAACAGAGCATTGACCTAACTTCGTATAAATGTGGTTTGACTTCGTACACATATGGTCTGATAAAGTACATAATATGCATATGACCTGACTTCTTATAAATGTGACCTGAAAAATTACATAATGCTCTGTTATGTAACATTTGAAATTTTGTGATATAACAGAGCATTGACCTGACTTTGTATAAATGTGACCTGACTACGTTTAAATGTGGCCTGATAAAGTGAATATTGCTCTGACATTTGAAATCGGCTAACATTTGAAATTTTGTGATATAACAGAGCATTGACCTGACTTCGTATAAATGTAGTCTGACTTCGTACACATGTGGTCTGATAAAGTAAATAATGCTCTGAAGTTTCAAAGTCAACTTGCAAAAAACCCATCTTTTAAAAAGTATTGCAAAAGTACCACTAATCTAACCCTAATTAATTACAAATCTCATTGTACCTCTTCCTTCTCTGCTTGCCACTTCCTCGCCGACGCACGCAGACTATTCCTCGTCGGTGACTCTTCATCGTTGCCGCCTCCTCTTCCTCCACTGACGCTTGCGTCTCTCATCGTTAAGCTACTTCTCACTCTTCTCTCTTTGCTTTCTCTGAAATTCTTGCCGTTCACCCACTTGTATAGAAAATCCGCAACCGCCGCCTGCGAAGCCGAGCATCCCCCGTGGACCCCATGGAGGGCCCTCGAATCCTTGTCGTCTACCAACACGTCCTCTGCCTCGTGGTGACTAAGAAGATCGAGCCCGAGCCCGATGACAGTAAAGCTAGTCGACGAGACTTGAGCTGCAGAGTAGTTGTTCCTCGAGATGTACCCTGCATTCTTCGCTTTGACCTTGAATGAACATGGAGAAGACGATGGTCATATATATAGGCGATGAACAAGACGATGATGTGCTCAGGGTTTAAGTAACTTGAGCATGGGAAGACGATGGTGTGGTCAGATCTTGAATTTAATGAATCGAAATGTTTTTTTTTGTCGAACAAGGCTTGGTGGTAATGTCCACATGGGTTGCTTTGATCTTGAATGAACACTGAAGTTGAACGCGGATCACTATGCCTCATTCGTGTCATACCTTGGTGGTGCAAAGTTGGTACTCTATAATGGTCCATAACTAATAAATGCAAATTTAAGTGTTTCAAATTTAAAGGTACGTAATATAACAGAGTAATGACCTAACTACGTAAAAATGTGGCCTGACAAAGAAAATATTGCTCTGAAATTTAAAATTGGCTAACATTTGAAATTTTGTGATATAACAGAGTATTGACCTGACTTCGTATTAATGTGGTCTGACTTCGTACAAATGTGGCCTGATAAAGTACATAATGCTCTGTTATGTAACACAAATACCTCTTGTTCTTGCTTGTTATCCACCAACTTTTCCATTAGCTCCCTTTTTCATAGTTTTCAATAAGCTGATCAATACTCTTAACTGTTTATGAAGACACAAACTTGAGTTTGAATTCTCTTGAAGGGTCCTTACCAGTTGGACTTGGTCAACTTCCTGTTATATGAATGTGAGTACAATTTCAAATATTTTGAGTGATTATCAATTCAACGAGAATTACAACTAATAAATGCAACTTTAAATGTTAGTCAATTTCAAATTTATAAATATTTAAATTTATATTTATATTGAAGGTTCTCATCGCTCCAAAATGCCTCCCAAAACTTATAAATATTGCTCTGAAATTAAGTCGGGTCAATGGTCTTTTATTTCACATAATTTCAAATGTTAGTCAATTTTAAATTTCAGAGCAATATTCACTTTGTCAGGACACATGTATACAAAGTCAAGTCACATGTATACTATGTCAGGTCAATGGTCTTTTATTTCACATAATTTCAAATGTTAGTCAATTTTAAATTTCAGAGCAATATTTACTTTGTCAGGACACATTTATACAAAGTCAAGTCACATGATTTACACCACCACGGAACTAGCAGCAAATTGCTCAGCCGCAACACCGCAGGCTACCACAAGAGACAACATGTCACGCAAATCATTCTGCAGCTGATGAACTAGCAGCAAATTGCGAGGGATTGAACTCTATGGATTCGACATCGACGGGTTTGATGACATTGGAGCTATCAACGATGGCACGATGCTCGGTGTACTTGCCATTGTAAGTGTACACTTCCAACTCGCCCCACGGAGTAGGAGCGACTTCGCCTGTAAAATCGAACCATCTTGGGGTGAACTTTTCGCCTTTGGCTTCTCGGTCTCTCTTTTCAGCTCTTTGCCTCTCCTCCAGCCTGGGCAAAGCAAACATGATGTGATCTCAGAAAAGATTTTGACCCAGAATCCATAAACAAGTGATGGATCCATCAAGTTACCTGCTCTTCTCAGCACCGACTTTTGAAAGGTCGCCCTTTTCGAGTGCGTATCTATCAGGGTGTAGACAAGAATCTGATGGAAGCAACTTCTTGGGTGCAGTATCAAAGTTGTTTATCTTATGAGCAAAATGTATGTACTGAAACTTGTCATTTTCTAGGACATTGGCAACTCTCCAAACCTACAAAACATCCACCAAGATTTGCAACTAATAAATCTGCATTTATTAGTTGTGATTCTCGTTGAATTGATAATCACTAAAAATATTTACGTGTTTTCAAAAGAAAACTTCATAAAAGAAACACAAACTTTGGGATGAATAGAGTCGACTCCCTTCTTGTAAACACTTTGACTTGAAATTCTCTACACTCTTCAGTGCCGCTCTTAGAGTCGACTCCCTTCTTGTACACATTTGTGATATAACAGAATATTGACTTGACTTCGTATAAATGTGGTCTGATTTCGTACACATGTGGTCCGATAAAGTACATAATACTCTGAAGTTTTAAAGTACCTTGTTCATTGCCTATATACATCACCACCAAGCCATGTTCGACGCCAAGAAAAACACATATCGATTCATTAAATTCAAAATCTGACCACACCATCGTCTTCGTCATGCTCAAGTTACATAAACCCGACTCTTGAATCATTTAAAATCACCTCCGAATGACATCAAATCACCTTCGTATCGGCCCGCGTTGTGCATAGAAAATCGGTAACTATTCCACTTTGAAGCTCTTTTTCAACGTCGTTGTTACATAGTAAAGAATTGTGTACCTTATCAGACCACATTTGTACGAAGTCAGACCATATTTATACGTAGTCAGGTCAATGCTCTGTTATATCAGAAAATTTCAAATGTTAGCCCATTTCAAAGTTCAGAGCAATATTCACTTTGTCAGACCACATTTGTACATAGTCAGGTCATTACTCTGTTATATTAACGAACATTGGTTGATTTCGTAACTATCAATAGAACCTTGTTTGATAGTGGTTAGTCCCATTAAACAAGTACTAGCTCATTCAAATGCCTTGTTAAGGAAATGTGAAAATGACCCATGTTTCACAATCATGTCTCATTTAACAAGTACTAGCTCATTTAAAAACCATTTATGTACCCACATTACACCTATAAAGATGAGAAGCTGTTTACAACAAATATGTTTTTGAAATAAAAATTCCATATGCTTCTCTTACAGACTAAAAAAATGTATATAACTATTATTTTTTGTCATATATAAGTATATAACTATTAGTTTTACTGCATCTGTCTGTGTAGAGCATACCATGTTGTCAAAGCAATGCCCATTAGTCACATTGCATCTACCGCCACTCGAAACTTTCACCTGACATGAAAAAATATAAGAAAGCGAAACACAAGTATTTACAGTGGTAGTGAACTAGTGTACTGAAGCTTCAGTTCCTTTTTGGTAGAAAACACAAGTATTTACAGTGGTAGTGAACTAGTGTACTGAAAGCCAAACACAACTTCATCAGAATTCTCTTCTCCTAGTTCCCCTCAAATTCATCATCTATTCTCAAGTAGCCACATTTGATTGAACTAAAGAAAATACCAATTTGAGGCATGGCAACTGGAAACTGATCAAGTGAAGTGGGAGAGGAGAAGACTTACATGGTGAGTAGCACCAACAGAATGCTTTAAGGCCTGACCAGTGGCTTTGTTGATCAGAGCGAAGGCGGGGAATCCATCCTAGTCCTTCACTTTCGTGCTGAATTTCTCATCTTTCACCCAGTGCTTCAATTGCAACAATCATCAGAGATCAAACACCGATATTAAATTTCAGTTTCTTAATTTTACTTTCCGGACAAAATTAGGGGTTTTTGGAAGTGTTCGATAAAAAATGCACACAGAAAACCCTAAGCATAAACCCCTCCGCTTGCGGCAACGGCGACACCGAGATGGCAACGGCGACACCGAGAATCAATGTGCAGAGGAGAGCGAGAGCGAGACCGAGACGAACGGCGACATCGAGAGCGAGACCGAGACGAACGGCGACATCGAGAAGGAAAGGGAGTTGGTTCCACTCCAACAATTGGTTCTGATCCAACAGTTGCATTGTCTCTACTTCGCGGTCGGATTGAAGCTACAATTTCCTGGCTTTGTCGGATTGAAACAGATTCAATATCTGATTTGTGGAATTTGCCTCAAGATCATCATTTCCGTCATCGCCGGAGTGCTCCAGAGGTTGATGGAGATCGCTCTTGCTCAGATAATCACCCGAGCCGCAAGAATATCCTCTGGTAATGTCGTCTTCTGCCACGACCGCTCCAGGTGCACTGATTTGGGAGGAAGAAGGCGGAGGCGACGCCCATAGAGGGAGGATGAGATCAGAGACAGATTAAGCTTGTGAATTTTGGGCGTTTGGGAGGAAGAAGGTGAAAGGTGGTCTCTGACGACCATGGACAGGAAGGTGAAAGGCGGTCTCCAGCATTTGGGAGGAAGAAGGTGAAAGGTGTCCATGTAAGGAGATCATAGGCAATATTAGCGAGGTCTCTGTAAACCAGCCCAGCAGAGAAGAAGACTTAAGAAGTAATTAGTTATAGTTAAAAGTATAATTTTTACAAAAGAAAAGGTAAATGAAAAAATGATTTTATCTTTTTTGTTTTAAAAAGTTTTACAACTTTTTGATATTCTTGCAATTCTTTTCAAAACATGGCATTTTTGCAAACCGGCTTTGAAAATCTGGTAGTTTTTGCTAATACTTCTTAAATTAAATAGAGTATATACCTGAACTGAAAAGAATCTTGAATTCGAGATAACCCAATTCAAGATGAAATACATCTCTAACGAAGATGACATACATTAATTTAGAATAATTCAAAAGCAATTATAATTTGTGTACATGATTTTTCTTCATTTAAGTTTTAATTTAGGTATTTTTTAAAAAAGAATTATAAATGAGTTCATATAACTATGATTTATCGTCAATAGTCTATATATTAAAATAAAGGAACAAAATTATTACATATTAGAATGCTTAACATGTCTGTATAATAAAATAAATGAAAAATTACTTTAAATAATATCAACTATCACCTATGAACCAAAAACAATATAAACTTTAAAAATTGTAAAAACATACCCGGACTTTGTCAATATTAATCCAAAATGGTATTGTCCATTTTTCCGGTGAAATCTCCGACAAAGATGTTGATGCGACACCGGAAAACATGAGCTGAAAAAAATACTTTCACACATCAACTCATTTAAAAAAAACAAAAATAAAAAAGTATTTGAACTTTTTCAGCAATTTACATCTACTAAAGCATGAACCAAAAAATCAGTCACTCGAAGTGGGCGCTCGAAGAGAAAGGTCCGAAAGTCAATCTCTGTCATCGTTGTAAAGCTGGTTGTTGAAATTTTAGGTTTGTGCTTCAATAGATGCAAATTGCTGAAGAAGTTCATTCTCTTAGTTTTGATTTTGATTTTTTTATTATATAAATGAGCTGATATGTGGAAAAAAATTGGCAACTTTTATTTTCTCGTGCCACATCAGCATTTTCGCAGGAGATTTCACCGGAAAATAGATCATACCATTTTGAGTTAATATTGACATAGTTCGGGTACGTTTTTACAATTTTTAAAGTTCGTATTATTTTTTGTTCAAAGGCGATAGTTGGTATTATTTAGAGTTATTTTTTCTAAAATAAATGAACAAAATAATTACATATTAGACTGCTTTTGTTAAAGTGTAAGGGCCCATTTGTAATTTTCACCAATATTTGACAAAGAATGACTCTAATTATCACTTTTGAATAAAAAATAATACGAATTTTAAAAATTGTTAAAATCTACTCAAATTATGTCAATATTAACAAAAATGATATGAGCATATCTTATGGTGAATTTTTAGATGGGTATGCTGAGGTGGAGCCGGAAAAATAATATATATCAATTTGTTTTTACACATCAAATTACACCTCATTTATATAATAAATAAACAAAAAAGAAGAAGATAAGATTAAGCAAACTAGCTTCACTAATTATCGTCTTACAAAAATACGAACAAAAGAAATCCAAGTCATATATTTTGAAGGGTCACTTTTCAAACAAACCAACCATTATAACAAACATGAGGTGTAATTCGATATGTGAAAAAATTGACACAACACGTACATTTTTGTCTCCAATTCAGCATACTCACCGGAAAATCCACCAGAAAATATGTTCATACCATTTTTTATTAATATTGACATAGTTTGGGTATGTATTTGTAACTTTAAAAGTCCGTATTATTTTTAGTTCAAACAATTATAATTATTATTATTTAGAGTCATTTTTCTAAATTTAATTGAATAGTCTTTGAATGTCTTCTATTATACATATCATTTTTTACTAATCTTTTCATGTACTTTTATTGAAATGATACAATCACTTTAAATTTATACCAACGTTCAGTTGAAAGTGTGTATACTAAAATTATATATTATGGTTCTAACGTACTATGGTTATATACATTACTGTCAGATTGTGATTTTTCTTTTTTCAAGTTTTCCTACATACGTGTGATTTCTTGGGGCTTCCATCCCTGCATCGTATAGTTATATACTAAAATTATATATTATGGTTCTAACGTACTATGGTTATATACAAATTTTATATCGTATAGTTATATACTATAATTATATATTATGGTTCTAACGAATAGTTATATACTATGGTTATATCGTATAGTTATATATATTGTAGCTATATATTATTGTTATATCGTATAATTATATACTATGGTTATATCATATAGTTATATACTATTGTTATATCGTATAGTTATATATATACCATTGCTATATCGTTCATTTATATACTATAGTTATTTACCATGGTTATATCGTATAGTTATATACTATTGTTATATCGTATAGTTATATACTATGGTTATATACTATAATTATATATTTTGGTTCTAACGTACTATGGTTATATACAAATTTTATATTGTATATTTATATACTATAGTTATATACTATTGTTATATCGTATAGTTATATACTATGGTTATATACTATAGTTATATATTATGGTTCTAACGAATAGTTATATACTATGGTTATATCGTATAGTTATATACTATAGCTATATACTATTGTTATATCGTATTGTTATATACTATAGCTATATGCTATTGTTATATCGTATAGTTATATACTATTGTTATATTATATAGTTATATACTATAATTATATACTATAATTATATATTATGGTTCTAACGTATAGTTATATACTCGTATTAAAATTTTATACAAAATTATAGTAGAAAAATGCTGAAAATACCAAAAAATTTCACTACAATGCGCTATATGCTGGGCACCAAATTGTAAAAAAAAAAAGTAGGAAGACTTCATTTTTTGGGCTTTTAGAGGGGTAAACGATGTCCGTTTTGGACGAATTTTATATGTACGGACTCGTATTGAAATTCTCTACATGATTATGGAAAAAAGTGCACTTTTGAAAAAAAAAATGTTTTTTTAAACGCTACGTCGTTGCGTTTAAATTGAACCTTTTTTTTATCCGATTTACTTTTTTATTTATAAAAGCTTGAACGCTACGTCGTGGCGTTTAAACTAAACCGGTTCATAAAGTTGAACCGGTTCAGTTTAAATGCAACGACATAGCGTTCAATTTTTATTTTTATTTTTTTTAAACGCTACATCGTTGCGTTTAAAAGCAGTGCGAAATAAAAAACAATGGTGCAAACAAGTTCCCCGTTTTTTAATTGTCAAAGATATGTATTGAAGAACCAAAGCTCTCTTTGTGCTGCAATATGCTCGTGATTATGTGTCTGCGATGAAGCTGTCTGCTCCCCGTCCTCCCAGTCTTCCTAAACGTGTCACGCTTGTTCAGTGGGAGAAACCGGTCTCTGGCTGGGTGAAGGTGAATTCTGATGGGGCTATGAACCATGATAGCTTGGCTGTCGCGACTGGGGTCATCCGTGATTTGGAGGGCTCTTGGGTTTGCGGTTTTGTGTAACACCCCCAAATTTCACCCCATTTGAAAGTATTACTGCCGATGACTCCGGACGAAAACCCCGAAGTCACCCCAGGCTTTTCCAAACGATATAACTATCAAAACCCAGTTACAATACCAAATATCGTAACTTTTATTAAACCACGGTCGCGGAATGTCAACACAATTCCAAATACGACCAAAAACATCAAAAATACATAATCAGAAATAAATACAGCGAAAGTCTTTAACAAAATACAAAATAACACAGCGGAAGTCTTTTAAATACAACGACAAAACAACTTGTCGAAAACACCGTTCATCCTCATAGTCGCTCTAGCCTCCTCGGATCTGCAACATACCTGATGTGCCGAATCAGACGGATGACACCAGCCAACCATGCAAGGAAATAATTTCGGTTGGTCAGTCTAATGAAAGACTACGCAAGGGTACAAAGCAGAGTGGTTCGAAGCAGTCGTATTAGGTTAGACTTATCGCTTCTCGAATCAAAACCGATGGCGATAGTCAACCACCATACTCCTACTAGAATAACAAAAGGTATGCACAAGAGAAGATTCTGGAGATCGAGTCTCACAGCAATCAATCCCAAAAGAAGACTCCAAAGAAATGAGCCTTAACAGAAATATGACAAATGTTGGGGAACATTAAATAAATCACACAAAGCACTTAACTTAAACACAACGATACTTAACTTAATCACAACTGCACTTAATCACAACGACACTTAACTTAATCACAACTGCACTTAATCACAACGGCACTTAACTTAATCACAACTGCACTTAAACTTAATCACAACTTAACTTAATCATAACTGCACTTAAAACACTTACCTTATCATTAAGACTTATTAAGTTATGAGCTTAATCGTACCCTTATTAATTTACAACACACCAGTTATTACACACGATGATCCTACGCCATCCAGATTGCACTTACAAGGTGCTTTAAACTTATTAATTATGTGCTTAACTGCACTTATCTTATTAAATTACAACACACACAACTGCACACATTTAAGACCTTTAATTATTATTCCGAGTAACAACGGAAGATTATTACACTAGGTGACCTTACGTTCACCCCGATACACTGGCGAGGTGCTTAATTAATTTACCGCCTTTAAATTAATCCGAGTAACAACGGAAGATTATTAATACCCCGGGTGGTATTACGTCCACCCAGTGGCGCTAGCTAGGCGCTTAAACCCCTCCTACCTTAACGGGTGGTAGGAAGTATTGTATTAAAGAAACGACTAATCTCTTAACCTGATTAGTGTTCCTACGAACATTAAGTTTTAAAGAAACCACTAATCTCTTAACCTGATTAGCATTCCTACGATTATTGATTATAAAGACACGACAAATCCTTACTTGGACTTAGCGTTCCTGCAAACTCACGTGCTATACTAGCATTACAGTTAACATTAAATTCACAATAATACCATCACGGTAATTTACACACAATACTCGTGCTAACTAAACAGTTAAACACAATAATAAATCACATAAAGCCATCACGGCTCACACCTATACAATATATCTATAATAGCGTCGATTCTAGCAGAATATACAACCTATTATAATATCAGATTTTAATCACATATAGTTATCAAAATTGTTCCCAACATAATTAAGAATCATCCCAAATTAATTAACAACTAAACAATTGATAATTAATGAAAGTATGGAATGATGAGCAAGAGCGAACCGTCACTTGCCTGGAGTAGATTCGGCGATGAATCTAGACGAGACGACTACCGAAAATATCATTTCCAAGGATATGGCCTAATCTTCAGATAACTCCAACAGATTACGAGTCCACACGCGATCCAGTACATGACATATTAATTAATATCAATTAATTTATCTGGACGAACTCAAGGAATTATATTTAATAAATTTTAATGATATTAAATCATAAAAATATTTATTAAATTTTTCTAAAGAAGAATACGGATAAAAGGAAGTCGAAATTATACCGCTCGAATAAATTCGGGTTAAATCTGGACTGGATGCCTAATTGGGCTTTCGGCCCAACAAGACTAATTAAGTGGAGGGGGCCCCACTTTCAGTATTCCCCCTTCTCCCACCTTCGAATTTCAACAGCAACACAACCAAGCAACAACACGCAGCACCAGCACTACCGCCACCAACACCAGCTCCAGCACGCAGTAAACACCAGCGACCACGAACAGCCCAACAACAGCGAGCAGCGGACGAACTCACCGGAGGAAACGACGGCTCAGCTGGGCTCGCCGGAGGAGACGACTGGCTGGGCAGAGGAGGCGATGCACAGGGAGCTCGCGAGAGAGAAGACGAGAACAGAACAGGGGAGATCGATCTGGTGTCCTTCGACCCTTCTTCCCCACCACTATATATAGCCCAAGATTAGGAGCCCAAAGAGGGGGCAAAGGTCCGACAACTCCCTCTGCAGGGAACCGGCCATGCTCAAGTGGGAAGCAAGTGGTTTACGGGATAAGTTTGCACATGGGTATGGGTTTTAAATCCCGGAAATTATATGTTTGTATCCAAACAAATATTCTAATCTCCGAAAAATACATCGAATGTATTTTATACCACTCAAGAAATTATTACGGAGATCATGGATATTACAGAAAATCCAAACTCCACTGAAAGCGAAAAATTAATCGAACGGAGGATGGGAAAAATTACCCAAATACCCTTACAAAAATGCGGGGTATTACATTACTACCCCCCTTAATTTAAGTTTCGACCCCGAAACTTGCATCATTCAAGGCCGAAAACAATTAGGGAAAGCATCTAAGCATACCCGCCTCAGTCTCCCAAGTAACCTCTTCGGTTTCTAACTTGGAGCACAAACTCGTACCAAAGGTACCACCTTGTTGCGCAACTGCACAAAGCCAAAGAGGAACCTTGCCTCAGCACAAAACTTACCACCTGAACTCAACATCCTTAATCACTTCATCCTCTAGATTACTACTGGAGAGATCAGTCGATTTTCCTCAGTGTCTTCCCTCGGCTCCACCTCAGGAACCTTGGTCTTATCAGACACTTAACATTACTGACTGAGAGAGTACATTCTTCACTTTCCAGGGGGACAACTAGGTCTTACAACCTCAAATCACGACAAGCAAACTGAGAACTCAAGTCTAACTGGAGATGGCGAAACCACCTCGACTTCTTCCGAGTCCTTCTGAAGAGAACAGAATGCACCCCTAACTACGGGTGACAAACAGAGAGTCTTAGTCTTTCTAGACACAGAAGCAAACTTCCGTATCAGACTGTAGAAGGCACGACTATGAACGACTTTTTATTTGAAAAATTCAGAGCTCTTGGAAAACATTTTAGCTCTGATACCAAATCTGTAACACCCCCAAATTTCACCACATTTGAAAGTATTACTGCCGATGACTCCGGACGAAAACCCCGAAGTCACCCAAGCTTTTCCAAACGATATAACTATCAAAACCCAGTTACAATACCAAATATCGTAACTTTTATTAAACCACGATCGCGGAATGTCAACACAATTCCAAATACGACCAAAAACATCAAAAATACATAATCAGAAATAAATACAGCGGAAGTCTTTAACAAAATAACACAACGAAAGTCTTTTAAATACAACGACAAAACAACTTGTCGAAAACACCGTTCATCCTCATAGTCGCTCTAGCCTCCTCGGATCTGCAACATACCTGATGTGCCGAATCGGACGGATGACACCAGCCAACCATGCAAGGAAATAATTTCGGTTGGTCAGTCTAATGAAAGACTACGCAAGGGTACAAAGCAGAGTGGTTCGAAGCAGTCGTATTAGGTTAGACTTATCGCTTCTCGAATCAAAACCGATGGCGATAGTCAACCACCATACTCCTACTAGAATAACAAAAGGTATGCACAAGAGAAGATTCTGGAGAGATCGAGTCTCACAACAATCAATCCCAAAAGAAGACTCCAAAGAAATGAGCCTTAACAGAAATATGACAAATGTTGGGGAACATTAAATAAATCACACAAAACACTTAACTTAAACACAATGATACTTAACTTAATCACAACTGCACTTAATCACAACGGTACTTAACTTAATCACAACTGCACTTAATCACAACGACACTTAATCACAACGGCACTTAACTTAATCACAACTGCACTTAAACTTAATCACAACTTAACTTAATCATAACTGCACTTAAAACACTTACCTTATCATTAAGACTTATTAAGTTATGAGCTTAATCGTACCCTTATTAATTTACAACACACCAGTTATTACACAGGATGATCCTACGCCATCCAGATTGCACTTACAAGGTGCTTTAAACTTATTAATTATGTGCTTAACTGCACTTATCTTATTAAATTACAACACACACAACTACACACATTTAAGACCTTTAATTATTATTCCGAGTAACAACGGAAGATTATTACACTGGGTGACCTTACGTTCACCCCGATACACTGGCGAGGTGCTTAATTAATTTACCGTCTTTAAATTAATCCGAGTAACAACGGAAGATTATTAATACCACGGGTGGTATTACGTCCACCCAGTGGCGCTAGCTAGGCGCTTAAACCCCTCCTACCTTAACGGGTGGTAGGAAGTATTGTATTAAAGAAACGACTAATCTCTTAACCTGATTAGTGTTCCTACGAACATTAAGTTTTAAAGAAACCACTAATCTCTTAACCTGATTACCGTTCCTACGATTATTGATTATAAAGACACGACAAATCCTTACTTGGACTTAGCGTTCCTGCAAACTCACGTGCTATACTAGTATTACAGTTAACATTAAATTCACAATAATACCATCACGGTAATTTACACACAATACTCTTGCTAACTAAACAGTTAAACACAATAATAAATCACATAAAGTCATCACGGCTCACACCTATACAATATATCTATAATAGCGTCGATTCTAGCAGAATATACAACCTATTATAATATCAGATTTTAATCACATATAGTTATCAAAACTGTTCCCAACATAATTAAGAATCATCCCAAATTAATTAACAACTAAACAATTGATAATTAATGAAAGTATGGAATGATGAGCAAGAGCGAACCGCCACTTGCCTGGAGTAGATTCGGCGATGAATCTAGACGAGACGACTACCGAAAATATCATTTCCAAGGATATGGCCTAAGCTTCAGATAACTCCAACAGATTACGAGTCCACACGCGATCCAGTACATGACATATTAATTAATATCAATTAATTTATCTGGACGAACTCAAGGAATTATATTTAATAAATTTTAATGATATTAAATCATAAAAATATTTATTAAATTTTCCTAAAGAAGAATACGGATAAAAGAGAGTCGAAATTATACCGCTCGAATAAATTCGGGTTAAATCTGGAGTGGATGCCTAATTGGGCTTTCGGCCCAACAAGACTAATTAAGTGGAGGGGGTCCCACTTTCACTATTCCCCCTTCTCCCACCTTCGAATTTCAACAGCAACAACAACACAACCAAGCAACAACACGCAGCACCAGCACTACCGCCACCAACACCAGCTCCAGCACGCAGTAAACACCAGTGACCACGAACAGCCCAACAACAGCGAGCAGCGGACGAACTCGCCGGAGGAAACGACGGCTCAGCTGGGCTCGCCGGAGGAGACGACTGGCTGGACAGAGGAGGCGATGCATTGGGAGCTCGCGAGAGAGAAGACGAGAACAGAACAGGGGAGATCGATCTGGTGTCCTTCGACCCTTCTTCCCAACCACTATATATAGCCCAAGATCAGGAGCCCAAAGAGGGGGCAAAGGTCCGACAACTCCCTCTGCAGGGAACCGGCCATGCTCAAGTGGGAAGCAAGTGGTTTACGGGATAAGTTTGCACATGGGTATGGGTTTTTAACCCCGGAAATTATATGTTTGTATCCAAACAAATATTCTAATCTCCGAAAAATACATCGAATGTATTTTATACCACTCAGGAAATTATTACGGAGATCATGGATATTATAGAAAATCCAAACTCCATTGAAAGCGAAAAATTAATCGAACGAAGGATGGGAAAAATTACCCAAATACCCTTACAAAAATGCGGGGTATTACATTTTGTGCATAACCTTGGTTCTTGTTCGGTCCCGACCGCTGAGCTGTGGGGTCTTCTCTAGAGTCTGACCCTTGCCTGGGATCGTGGCTTCCGGGAGGTGATTTTCGAGACTGATTCTCTTCTCGTGGTCAACATCCTCAACCGGCACCTCGATCGTTGTCACCCGTGTAGCCAGGTATCTTAGTGCCAAGGCTTTCTTAGTAGGAACTGGCATGTGCCAAGGCTTTCTTAGTAGGAACTAGCCTGACATCTCAATACCAGTTCATTGAGGAAATCTCCTACCCCAAGGGTAGACTATCTCCTTCCCAGCCTTGCTAAGAACATTCATCCTAATCCACTGCGCAAAGGTTCCATCAAAAAAATCAGCAACACCACCAGGCGGAAGGAGTTGGGACCAAATCCCCCGATTTTTGCAACAGTCCCGAAAGATGTGAATTTCGTTCTCCGAAATTCCCGGGCAATGGGGGCACTCGTCCGAGACACAAAGATGACGACGAAACCTTTCCGCATTAGATAAAATTCCTCCCCGTAAGGTCGACCAGACAAAGAACCGGATGCGCTCCTACACTTGGATCTTCCACACCACCCCATAAATTTCAGCATCAATGGAGATTTCATTATTAAGATTATGAACAAATCCATAGGCAGAGGCGACCGAGAAATTCCCGTCTCTCGTAAGCGGCCATCGAAGAGAATCATGATGACTCTCATCCTCAACCAAAACAACAGAGGCAAATATAAGAAGCACCATCGAAGGCAGCAGCGGTGAGAGCCTCTCCCAGTCCCAACAACCCCCAGGAATCCAGAAACACGCCACCGACTTGTCCAAATCCTGAACCTCGACATTCGTCACCGCCAGATCAATGAGAGGGCGATCCAAAAACCAGCAATCGAGCCAAAAGCGAATCGTATTCCCATTCCCTAGCTGCCATAATGCCCCCTTAGTAACCACTTCAGAGACCCCCTTTTGGATACTCCGCCACACCGGGGACGGAGAGCTATGCTTAACCAAGGACGGGCGAATGTACTTTGTCCTCAAGACCCTACACCAGAGACCCTCATTATCATGCAAGAAACGCCAAGCGAGCTTCCTATTAAGGGCTAAATTCAGCTCTTTCATACGTTTCAAACCAAGACCACCCAACCCCTTTGGTTTACTAATCTCATCCCAATGAATCAAATGCATTTTACACTTGCCATCTGATCCTCCCCAAACAAAATTTCGGGTAATTTTGTCGATCTTCTTGCACGTTGCCTGGGGGAAAACCAAGGAAGCCATAGAGTAAACTGGTAAGGTACTGATAACCGACCTTACAAGGGTCACACGGCCCGCCATGCTAAGGAATTTTCCCCGCCACCCACTCAGCCTTGAATTAATCTTTTCAATCAAGGGGAGGAACGTCTCTTTGTCAATGGCTTTATTAAGCAAAGGAACTCCCAGATAATTCCCAAGATCAGTGGTAACATGAAAGCCACTTGCCTCCTGAATTTGACTTGCCAAATCCACCCCCACATTAGGAGATAGGTAAAGCTTGGTCTTCAGGGGGTTCACTTTCTGCCCCGAGGACCTGCAGAAAATGTCCAAGGCTTTATTGATCACAAGAATCTGGGCAACCGAAGCCTCTCCCATAAGAAGAAGATCATCAGCAAACATGATGTGGGACAGCGGAGGACCACCCCTCGAAATTCTGATAGGCCTCCAATCCCCAACCTCAACAGAATGTAAAATCAGATGGCTCAGACGCTCGATACAAAGAACGAATAAATAGGGAGAAATAGAGTCACTCTGACGAAGACCCCTCGAAGGAGTAATCCGCTCAGTAATTTCACCATTCCACAACACATTCATGGCAGTCGAAGAGATGCACTCCTCAATCCAGCCAACCCACCTGGCCGGAAAACCAGCTTGGTGTGTCATCAATCATCATGCGTCTAACTAAAGAATTAATTCAGATTCTTACATGGAGGAATTTTTTTAAAATGAGTAATGGAGTGTACATCCAATCAACCACCCTTCGTAAAAGGTGACTTCTTACACTGATTTGAAAGATTCAGAAATTAGAATAGTTAGGTTCGTTAAATGATACTTCCTCTGTTTCGAAATGTTTGTCCTAAAGTATAAAAAGCTCTTCAATTAAGAAATTTTATTAAAGTACAAGTTATAATTATTACTGCTATAATGTAATCTGTGGTAAATTACCACAGATAAAAAATCGTCCAATGAAAGGGGAGCATTAGCAAGCACACGGATCCACTTTCAAAATTTTGGGGACTTAGGACATAATTGCCCTAAACAATCTCTGCAAATTTTGGGGGCTTAGGACATAATTTCCCTAGACATAATTACCCCTAAACAGAGTATAAAGGAGATTACAACATTATGCAGGGGATTTACAGAATTTACATTCAAAGCTTCACTGAAATTCAGAGCAAAACAGAGAATAATCTGCATCACAGCCTGGTGGTGTCATGGCCTCAGCTTTTGACTTAAATGAAGCTCCACTTTCAGATGAGTACATTTATGATGGAGAAGAGTTTGAAGAACTCAATGGGTCAGCAGAGGACATGAAACAAGATGAACATAGTTTTGATCTCAACCAAGAACCAGGAGATGAAGAGGGACAGTCATCAGAAGCAGAGCACAACACAGAGGCAACACAACATCATCAACCAACACAAAATACCAGGCTCAGCAGTGAAAAAAAATGCACATATTGCATGCTCTGCTAACGAGATCTAAAGAGGGATAATTACCACATGGTGCAATAAAGGAAGTTGCACAAGAGTTCAACATGTCAACAAGGTGCATATGCAGACTTTGGAATACAGCCAAGAAGCAACATAATGCACACCAAAGGTATAATCTAAGCACAAAGTATCACAAATGTGATAGAAAAGGAATTCAAGTAGAGATGGATTCAATCACAACACTGAGCATGGGAGACAGGTCATGCATTAGAGACTTAGCTAGCAAGCTTAGTATTTCAAAGACCAAAGTGCATAGGATGGTCAAGCAAGGTACAATAAAGCCACATACAAATCCACTTCATCCTGATTTGAGTGAGGGACATACGAAGGCTAGGTTGGATTGGGTACTGAAGTTACTACAAGGGGATACTGTAGAAGCTAAGTCAGTGTATTATCCAATGTTTGATTTTGTACACTTGGATGAGAAGTGGTTTTTTCTATCAAAGAAATCACAGAGAGTATATCTAGGACAGAATGAAAGGGGCAAGTACAGAGCTGCAAATTCATCTAAATTCATTCACAAAGTTATGTTCACTACAGTTGTAGCAAGGCCTAGATTTGATGCAGAGGGACAATGCATTTTTTATGGGAAGATATGAATCTTTCCATTCACATATCAACAAACAGCAAAGAAGTCATCCAAAAACAGAGAGAATGGGACACTAGTTATAAAGCTAGTTGAATCAGTCAATAAGCAAGTGACAAGGAACATGTTGATAAACCAAATCATTCCAGCAATCAAGGCAAATTGGCCACAAGATGGAGCTCAAAGAGTTATATTCATACAACAAGACAATGTAAAGGCCCATATAACTCAAAGAGATCCAGAATGGCAACATGTATACATTCAGGATGGATTCACTTTCATCTTAATACAACAGCCAGCTAATAGTCCAGATGTAAACATCTTAGATCTAGGATTTTTCAGAAGCATTCAGTCACTCGCACAAGAAGATGCCAAAAAGTATTGATCATATGATAGAAGCAGTACATGAAGTATTTTTTGAATTGGTCCCTACAACTCTTAGAGATGTGTGGATGACACTATAATTTGTTATGAATGAAATACTTAAATGCAAGGGAGGCAATGAGTATGATTTGTCACATGTAAACAAGAAGAAATTAATGGCTCAAGGAAATCTATCAAGAGAGATCAATGCACCTATGTGGGCTATCATAGAAGCATGGTACATAGTGCATGTGAGTGCACAACAAGCAGATCAAGCAGGAACATCAATAGCAGGTCAACAGAGTCAACAAGAGACAACAATATATGAAGATCAAGACACTGAAGAAGCACTTGAAGACAGTCAGTTTATTTAGCAATATATGACAAAGATTGAACATTTTGTGTACAGAGCAATCTTAGGAGGTAAAGAACTTGTGTAATTTTGTAAACAAGCACAAGTAATGGCACAACAATGACAATGCATTTCTCAGATGTCCCTAATACCATCATAAACCCATTCACAATACCTTAGCATACACATAAGCATCAATCAATCATTTGACTGTGTTTCTATGGTATACTAAGACAGTGAACATGCAGGGAATGCATCTTAGTTTCAAGACTTCATCATAGATAGACTCAAGGAGAATAACACCACCAATCACAAGAGCTTTTAGACCTTTAGGACAAATATTTCGGGACAAACCAGACAAGGGAAATGCATAAATAATCACAATTGTAGATTTTCTCAGATGTCCCCATAGCTATCATAGACACAAGACCAATCACAAGACCTTAACATACACATAGGCATCAGTCAATCACATGTGAAAGTGTTCCTATGGCATATTAAAGCAGTGATATTAAAGGTCTTGCATCTCAGCAAAAAGACTTCATCATTGAAATGCACAAATAATCTTAGATGTCCCCATAGCCATCATAGACACAAGACCAATCACAAGACTCAACATACACATAAGCAACAATCAACCCCATGTAAAAGTGTTCCTATGGCACATTAAGGCAGTGACATTAAAGGTATTACATCTCAGCAAAAAGACTTCATCATTGAAATGCATAAATAATCTCGGATGTCCCCATAACCTTCATAGATACAATACCAATCACAGTACCTTAACATACACATAAGCATCAATCAATTACATGTGACACAATATTGCCATGACACATCAGAAGTCCAGTGAGCATAAAGGTTTTGCATCTTAGTTATCATACATCATCACTGATTACCTAACAGAGGCAACACAACATAATCCAACATCAAAACAGCAACACCAAAACAGAACACCAACACCAACACACCAAAACAGAGAATCAACTTAAACAGAATACCAATGTCTCAGTCATCAGAACAGCAACAACAAAACAGAATACCAATGTCTCAGTCAACAACACAACAAACTCATTCAACAACATGCATAATTCAGAGCAATAATCTCAGCAAAAATACCCATGCATAAACAACTTAAAAAAGTGAGACATAGCTAAACATCAGAATTAGAGTCAATATCACCATAATCGGGGACGATTCTTCCCGCAGCTTCATCGTCAGAGGAATCAGGGATTACAATAATCTCAGGGGAGTCAGGGAGGACGACGATCTCAGGGGTAGCGGGGAGCACAACGAACTCAGGGGTAGCAGGGAGCACAACGATCTCTGGGGGCTCAAACCGCATCTTCCCCTCCACAGTTTCCTCTGAGCCAACAGGAGTGAAGCTGTGATCCCCAACACAATCGCCACCCCACTCGCACTGTGGAGCTTTAGAGCAAGCAACAAAAAGTGCATCAAAAGTCCAAGACCCATCGGACTTAAATAGGTCCGAATCACCCATGAATGCAAACAGAGAATGGAACCCAGGGGACCGGGGTTTTCAAAGCACTCAAATATGAGATTTAGGGTTTTTTTGGGCGGGTTTTGGGAGATATGGATAGATCTAGAGGAGGAGCAAGCTTTTTCAGTGTTTTGGGGACAGTCGGAGCAGATTAATCGCCGGCGAGCAGATCTGCAACAGATCGAGATCATTTTTGATGAGTTAGGGTTTCAGAGAGAGCTCATACGAGAGAGTAGAGAGCTCAGACGAGACAGTAGAGAGCTCAGACGAGGCACCTTCAAGGAGAGTGAGAGCTCAGATGAGAGCACAAATGAGAGCGGCGAGGTGAAGAGAGCTCAGACGAGAGAGGAGACGAGAGAGCTCAGATCTAGGGTTTCAGAGAAAATGAGAGAGGAGAAGAGAAGAGAGCGGCAAAGTGAGCGGTGAGTGAAGAGTGAGAGGCAGATTAGGGTATTTAGGGTTAGAGTGGGAATATGGGCTGGGTAGATTAAGGTTTAGGTTAATTGGGCTGGGTAGATTAGGCCGGATTAAATGGATAGATTAGGGGGTAGGTTAATATGGGTTAGGGATATTGGGTTAGGTTAAAATATGGATTTGGGTTAGTTTGGTTAAAAATATGGATTTGGGTTAAGTTAATGGATTTATGAGTAGTTTGATTAATTTTGTTAGTTTCATTAGTTAATTAAAATTTTAATTAATTAGGTTAATGGAATATGATTTATTAAGTTTTAAGTTATGGATAAAAATGATGGATATTAATGGAGTTTGAGATGGATGAAGATGATAGGTGAGAATGATTGGATGTGAATGATTGGATGTGTAGTATTTTGGATAAAAAATGGAATAAATAAGGATAATGTTAGAAAAAAAAGATGGATAGAAAAAGAAACAAAGTGAAATAGGACAAACAAAATAGAACGCCCAAAACAGAAACAGAACGAATATTATGGAACGGATGAAATATTATTTAAAAGTCTGACAACAATGACTCACATGAATAATGCTTTTACTATTACACCCTTTCATCTCGTTTAACTCTCTCTTCCAAATATTCATCTTCCCACACACAATTTTCTTCAAATTCAATCACGATATGCAATAGTCCACTGTCATCTTTAACTCTCTCTCTCTTCCAAATATCTCTTCCAAATATTCATCTTCCCCCACACAATTTTCTTCAAATTCCATCACGATCTGCAGTAGTCCACCACCATTGACGCCGGCGTCGCTAGTCCTCAGCCTGGAAATTGAAGCGGACAAGGTAAAAGTTTCAGGCCGGTCGGAACTAGGTTGCGACAGAGAGGTCGCGCTGAATTCACGGCCTTACGATCAGAGACATATTCCCTTCCAAATCTCCCAGATCTCGATTCACCGCCTCCATAATCTCCGAGATTATCTCCCGATGGCGCCACCCGATCCTCGCCGGTGGCTCAATTCCTTCGTCTACGCCCTCCTCTCCGACCGGATTGGGACCAGTTTGGAGGACTCGACCCAGATTCGGACCCCTTCGGAGCAGATTCCATTGATGCTCGGAGATGAAGATTTTGGAGTTGGAATCATAGAAGCATTATAGGAAGAAAAGATGAAATGGGGAGTGGATTTTGGAGTTGGGATCATATAAGCATTCTAGGTTTTAATGTAGTTTTTTAGATAGTTTATTTCATAAAACGTTGAAAATTTGTTTTAGTTACCACGCCATTCCATTTTTTGAAATTGTATAACCGAAAATCAATATTCGAATTTGCATTTCAGGTTCAAACTGTTGAGTCATGTTCTGAAATGATGAAAATGTAGTATAATAATAATAATAATAATACCAAGAATCAAATGCACATCTTTCTAAAGCTTCTCCACTATCCAAACCTGATAAAAATCTGTTTACCCAGAAGTTGTGGAGTACTTTGCAGCAATTTCCTGATTCATGCCATCAAATAATGAAGACACTATAGCGACAGTGGGGGGAAAACAGGATGAAATGAAGTGAAAGGTTTAAAGACAAATGAACACCGCAAAATTAATATCGATCCATTCCATTGCAGAAGCCACGAAGAAGAATAGAAGAGGGAATTTTGAGGCGGTGTGCAGTGACCGATCGGATGCTGGTAGCAAAGTAGGCGACGGAGGCTGGAAGTAGCGACGACAACAAAGCGAAGTGGAGATTGATGTTTGTTCAATGAAGACTATCATCTCAGATCCCTAAATCAACAAAAACAAAATCCCTAAAACTGAACACATAGCCCTAACCTTCTCGTTCTTGAATGTTGTTCGAATGTCGCCGAGCGCGCGGTTGAAGCCAGAGAGGCCTCTGTATGCCCGAGAGTGCCATCATCGCTCAGATCTGGGGAGTGAAGAGGCTAGTGAGAAGAATCCTTCCACCTCCACCTCCACCTCCACCTCCACCTCCACCCAAAAACAAATCCTACTGAAAGGAGAAAGATAGAGGAAGAAAGCTCAGAACGACAATGCCGACTCTATCAATTGCTAGATATATAGGGCCGAATGAGAAGAGGCGTATCAGAGGATGAAAAATTGACTAGTGTTTTATAGAGTATAAGAAAGACGGGACAATATTGTAATAATGAAGCAAAATAAGGGTTAAACAACGTACTGTTCATTTAGCAAACTTTCACTTTTAGTATAGTAAGGATAATGATAAGGATAAGGATAGATATAGATATTTCAACGATTTGGATAATTAATTGCGATTTGAAGTGTTTATCAAGATGCAACTAATCAACACTATTGATGTTTAATGTATTATTTTGGACAAAATAATATATTTTAATGTATTATTTTGAGAGATCTAAATACATCCTTATTTGCCAATTCTAATTTGTTTTTTGATGATATTATATACTTCTATTCATTGAGTCATTGTTGTCATGTTTGTAGAGTAGATCAAATTGAGACGATTCTTGTTAAGATTACGCTATATCTTATCAATTCAAGTTGAGTTTTCGGGTTATTTTAGATTGAAGTATTCTTGTTCATGTCAGATTTGTTTCCATTTAAGACAGGGACAGACGTAAGATTATAGTATAGTGAGAGCGAAAATAAACTATCATTATAATATATTATACATTAAATGTTGGTCTAATTTTTTTTCATTACAGTATCATTTTTCGAGGTGTCACGTTATGAAATCTCTCAATGATATCTTCAACTCAAATTTTCAATAGATGTCACTATGTTTTTTTCAATTTACGTTTTAGTTTTTAAACTAACAACTTGATTAGAGTGTCCCAATAAGCACAAAATATAGACAATTAATGAACACAAACTAAACTATAATGGTATAAAAAATATTAATAAGTTATTTTCAGTGCATTATAAATTTAACATTCTTTGAAACTAGTTAAAAAAATTGTGTTAAATGCATGTTTTGTTTCAAAAAAAATAATATTTCTAATCAATTCAAGTCATAATACATAATTCAAATAATTATTATATGCTTCTTTATTGAGTCTTTTGATTCAAAAGACTCAATAAAGAGCAGGGGCAGGCAGGGGACGGCGGGACGCAGGGCAACAAGCAACAACTGGGAGCCTGATGCAGGCTGAATTGGTCCAATTGGAAGATTCAACACAAGAGAATGGTGGGTCTTTCATTTTTAACTAAACCGGCCCAATAAGCAAGGCATACATGACATTTTTTTTAAAATTCGGTTTAATTGAACCGAATCGAAATTAAACCGAACCGAAAATCAAAATCCAAAAATACCTAAATCGAACCGAACTATTTCGGTTTGGATCGGTTTTTTCGGTCCGATTCTGTTAAAAAAATTGATTTAACCGAACCGTGCTCAGCCCTACTTTTGAATGAAGTAATCAACCTAATAACAAGTCTACTCATAAATTTATTCTTTTAATTGTCATTCTATTAATTTTTTTTTTTTTAAATCAATAGGGCCCAGTGGGGACAACATCCCCTCTGGCCCCCACATATGTTTGTCCCTTATTTTAGACGATGAAATTAATATAAAAAAAAGGGATTGAAATGACTATCTATATATATTTAAAAGTTAGCATTCTAGGTCATTGAATGCTAATTTTTAAAGACAAAATTAAAGGCTTAAATGGTCCCAAAGGTATAGTTTGCATGTAGTTTTGGTTTATTACCCTTAGTATATAATATGTATATAATATATTAGCTTATCCGATCGATTTTTACTATAGAGTTTATAAAACAATATAAAATACATAAGTATAATTATAGGCTACTTTGTAATTTAAGTAATTAATTTTTCTTTGTTTATTTTAATATACCATAGTATAATTATGTGTATATATAAAAATGAGCACTATTTTAAGTAATTATTCCCTCCCCACACACACTTTTTTCAGTTAAATCTTGCATCTGCGTACAGACTACTCTTTATTATGACTCATTTTTTAACCTAAATCTCAATTAGTGATAATTACTACATAGTGTATACGTTATATTTTGCTCTCATTTACTCATATTTTAATATTATCCAATTACTACACGTAACTCCCGTATTTAGTACACAGTGAATGGTTAAACAAACTATAGTCAAGATGTCTAAACGGTTATATGTCAAAATGGTTTCACTTTCCAAGTAACATTTTCATGTATAAAAGGACGAAAACGGTGGTATTCCGTTCATTTGCTCTAGGCATCCATCATCTCATTTTTCTACATGGAAATTAGTTTTAGAAAGCCATATAGTGAAGCTTAAGAGATAGTGGGCAACACCTTAAAAAGACATGATCGCTGAAATAAGCATAATTATGAAGTTAAAGATGTGAATGAGGATTCCCGATTGTCGAGGATGCAAGTATATATCCACCTCACGGTAAACTATCCTTGATTATATGTATTTGGATCTCTTTTGTAGTCTACACCTGCACTAAATATTTACATATACCAGTTTAAATTTATTAATATAATTGTCTTTTGATTGAGATAGGTTAATTTTATGTGAAGATGTCAGAGAATTGGATAATCTAATAGCACTATTGATGCATCGATTATTTACATCATACACGAGTAACTTTCACTAGAAGAAGGACAAAGACAATCAATTTAGGACGACTGATTGTTAGTAACAAATAAAGCAAACTATTTTATGGACGATGTAAACCATTCAACTATTGGTAGCATAAATTCAATTAGGTTTGTATTTTTAGTTCTTTTTTTGTACTAAATCGAATTAGGTAGGTGTGTTGTTATTTTAGTTAAGGATGATTTTTATTGTTCTATTTTATACATATTCATTTTACACTCATCATGTATATATACTAAATTTGGCATCATTTGTCTTGGTTTAGAGGAATTAATCAAGGATGGAAACCGAAATAATAGACACGTATCCACTCTCACATATGAAATGTATAAGGAAGAAGTTAAGAATTATAATTTCGCTAAGAAGAGTAAGCATGTACCGATAAAATAACTAATGTACTTTTATATAAAACGTAACAAGGTTTAAGAATATGTAGAGTCACCAATTATTTATATTACTTCGTATTTAATAAGAATAAGAAGTAATGACTAATATATTTTAATTAAAATGATATTAATGTCTATGATTATGTAAAGTCAATGTGACTAATAAAATGATATATATTCCAGACAAAAAAATAATATATTAATGAATATTAATAACTAAAGCATAACAAAAAAACATTATTAAAAGATAATAAATTTGTAAGATAAAGGCAACAAATTAGAAATGTGAAGGGTAATGGAGCATGTAAGAAATGAGAGCTGTTGTAGCAAGTTAGATATGCATTTCTAAAATATTTCCCAAATACTTTCAAAGATAAAAAACGCATCCCTACAAAAAACAACTACCACCTTAATTCAAAATTTAAATTGAACTTTTGACCAAAATAAATAAATAAAATTGTACTTCATACAATCATAACATTTTATACCTAAAATACTTAGATATTACATTTAAATACATATCAAATAATATATCGTTTAAGATAAAACATACAACAATAATCCATAAATTACAAACTCACATTTAAACCACGCACTACATATACACAAAAAACCCGTGCGAAGCACGACCTTCGATTTCTAGTTTCATTTAAAATTTAGGATGAATCCGATAATTTGTTCAGTTGCTCTTGAGTTAGGTAGGGTTTTGCCGACTGTTTCTACCAGAGCTATTGTAGTAAACTTGTTTACTCCTTGGGCAAGCTATGACCCATTAATGATCGAGAAAGAGTTAGAAAATTAGAATTCGTGTGTTACAATTTCAACTCTTGGGTCACATCAAATTTCATTCAAGAATATTTTGAGAATTACCCATCATTTTCATGTTAATCATAAAAATTGACAAGAAAAAATAAATTTACAAATATAACCAGGAATAAAAATTAAGTGAGTTGTGAAATGTTTTAATTAAACCATGAATAAAATACATAGCCGGCCATTAGCGAGTCTCCTGAAGTTATAAGTGTTCGTTTAGATCTCTAAAAGATAATGTATTAAATTATATTATATATTTTTAAAATGCAAACGCATCCTAAACAAATAATTGTCTCTTTAATTTTTATTAATTACAATGATTAACCAAAAATGTCTATCGATCTGGATCCTGTATTTATTGTGCTACTTTAATTCTCATTCATCATGTAATGATGGTAGAAAAATGAACGTTTTTTTTAATCGGTTTGTCTAATGTGTGTCCATGGGCACATGATACGAGTGTAAATTTGAAAAAAAAAGTCAAAATATTTTCTAAAATAGAAGAAGTGAACCCCTAAAGAAAAAGTTAAACTAATAATTAAAAATAATTATTACTAAATATGGGGTTTTTATTGTGTCCATGGACACACATTATAAAAATTCTTTTTTAATATCTAAAAAACCTCTATATTAGATGATACGGAGTATATATTTAAAATATTTAATAATTCTATCTTTGGCTTAAAAGTGAAAGATGAATTATTTGGAGAGAGAAGTCCTGCCAACATGCTTGAAACCGACAATAATCATTACTTTCATTAATAGATAAGTCATTTCATATATATTAGGAGTATATTAAACATTATGTACTTGCAGTTTTTGTATACTATATATTCCTAGTATTGGTTTCCCTTTTCAGACATATAATCATTAATTGAATATATTAATACACAGTTAAACAAAAAAAAAATTATTTGAAGTACATAAACTATATAATTATATGTTATAGGACTTACCCATATTGTTCAAATCTAGATGAAAAAAATATGAGATGAGAATATGAAAATGTAAGGAAGAGAGACATTAAATTACCAAAAAAAAAATTCTACTATATATCTACTAAACGCAAAGGCCGGCTGCGCAACGTGGCACTCCAAGAATACACCCAACTTTTTTTTGTCACGTGGCATCTTTACATCAATTTGTACATGTGTCAGTATTTCCGGTTTTTGCCATTTATATCAATTTTGAATCCTCCAGAATATGTGTATAATATTATAATTTTCATATTGATAATATATGATCTGCTACTCTATTTTTGTAATTATTTATTTCGAACATCATATTACAGAATCGTACAAATATTTTGAAAATCGTAAATATATGAACAACCACACTATAAATGGCTAAAATTCGACCTAATTTTTTAACCAGTACTCTATATGTATGTCTAAATTTAAACCTTCAGTTTTTCATGCTAATAGACATTTGCAAAGCCTGTAAATGTCTGAATAACCTGTAAAATAATTTGAATAACCCTAATGCTATTAGGGCAGGCATAAAAAAATTCCAACCTGCAAAATAATACACGTATACAAATCTGTAATATGTGCAAAGAACACAAAAAATGACAAAAATTACATCCATGCAAAGAATGCAAAAAACTGGAGCATTTCAAAACAGACAACACACATGCAAAAAATTGCAAACTCTAAACATGCATATATATGCTAACACATTGCAAAATAACTTAACATGCACAATATTAAAGCCTAAAAGACAAAACCTGAACCACAAAAAAATCAACCTAAAACTGAAAAGAATACAAATAAATGAACATGCACAATATTAAAGACTGAAAGAATAGATAATAAACCACAAACAAATCAACCTAAATCTGACAATAATACAAATTAATTATACCACAAAAAAATACACAAATATTTTGTTGCCTCAATACAAATTATCCAAATGTTGCCTCAACTCGCATATTCTGCAAATCAAGCTGGTACGAACCTGTCCATAAACAGCACATGACAATATTACGAACTAAAAAAAATTGCACAATAAATGGCACAATATCACATGATATCATAGAATATATATGTCTGAATATAATGCACCAAGAATCTATATTTCCCAAAAAATTAAAAACGAACTTGGTAATGAAAACATACCCAAAATATTACAGAATTCAAAAAGATGTTCAAAATAAACGGCTGAATATCACATAAAATATATGGCTGAATATATGGCAATGAAAATCTATGTTTTCCAAAAATAAAAATGATATATTAATGAATATATATGGCAAAATAATTCACTCTTCAATGATCCGGTCTGTGTGGCTATATATTTCCAGCCTCTCAGTCAATTTCAATACAAGCAACTAGACAATTCAATACAAACACCGGACCGTGTTGAGCTATTTACAGGGTAATTCTGCAAACTTTATTGTTTCTCTTTCATTGATTTGCAAAAATACACGTCTTTCATTACAATTTAACCAAAAAATTTAGGTCTTTCATCCTTTCAGAACTTGGCAATGCAATATTTATTCTGTAAACGACTTTGATTGTACATGCTCTCATCCTTTCATCCTCTCAGGTAATAATAGTACATACAACAACAGCCTTTCATCCTTTCATCCTCTCAGGTAATATCATCAAGACATTGTTTAAGCTTTTTAAGTAGATTGCAACAGTTTCTTGCTGCACAAAGTTTCATCGTAAAACTAGGAATTATGTCCCAATTTATTTCGTCCTCTAATAAACAATTTCTTGCTGCACAATATACTATTTTTATTTACAACTAATAAATTTTATGTTCTCTTGTATGATTTAGTTTACAACTGAAGCATTTACTTATAACTAAAAAAAATCTGTTTTTATTTATATTAATTAGTTGTAAATCATGTGCACTTCTAAGTTATTTTCTATTATTTAATTCTAAGCTAATGAAAGTAACTATTATAGATCAACTACTTACACTACTATGCAAATATAAATCTTAGTATAGTGAACATACATTTACATCTCTTTCAAGTTTATGTTTATCCTTAAAATTTGTTCAATAAGCCCATTAAGAGGCCCATGATGGATTACTGTGACAAGAATACACAAGTTAGATCCATATTATATATTTAAAGTAATTTAAGATATGTTGATGTAATATTACCAATTTAGAATAATAAATTCAATCATTTAAAATGAACACTTTTTATAGGTTAGGTCTTAGAGTTTAATATAAAGGGTCATTATGTATGTGTTAGGGTTTAGATTATGAACTTGATAATTAGGTTATGAACTTGATAATTAGGTTCTCAAATTGATAATTATGTTATAGGGTTTAGGGTAAACTTCTAAGGTAAAGAGAGAGATCCCGCTTACATTTATTGTGTTTGGAGCTTGTGAGAACATCCTCCCCTTCCATATCTCTTCACCAACCTCCAGATCTGCTCATATGAAATAAAGTATTTCATTAGTTTTTGAATTATATGAACCAGGAGAGAGACAGATATAGACAGACAAAGACAAATATCGTCCTATATATAATTAATTGCTAGGGTAATTTATATTTGTCGCCAAGTCCAATCCAATATGTAAACACCCCTATCTGAGATATGAAATGAGAATATTTTACAAAGTATGAAATTAGTGAACAATAATAAAACGATTATAAAAATATGTTAATATAGATGTTTTATTCAATCGAAATTTTATAACCTTTTACGGTTAAACGAATGTACAGAGAGAGAGAGAGAGAGAGAGAGAGAGAGAGAGAGAGAGAGAGAGAGAGAGAGAGAGAGAGAGAGAGAGAGAGAGAGAGAGAGAGAGAGAGAGAGAGAGAGAGAGAGTAGAATAACCATACATATCAGTTTGCAGGAGAATGTAGGTGGTCGAAGTAAGAAGTCTCGGATATGGATTTGTAAATGTGAAAGATAGATATTCTGACAAAGAAAAAGAGAAAGAGATTTAAGTTGTTGTCGAACTTTCTGCATATGTTAATGAGAGAGAGAGAGAGAGAGAGAGAGAGAGAGAGAGAGAGAGAAGCTTACTTTTCGCTAATCTGGATTTCGCCAGAAAGTTCATCCAAATCTCCTTTGAAACCGCATCGTGGGTTTGCTTTTGTCCCCTCCACTTCCACTTCCGATATCGAAGTCAACTTCGTTTCGTCATTTGCAGGATAAAGAGAAAACTTTGATTAGAACGTATTTGTATGAATCTTAGAACGTATCAAGAAATATATGAAAAAACTCATGAAAAAACCCATACCTGTTGTGTTTTGCTTCAGTGACTTTATAGATCTCCTTTTGGAAGCAAACTTGACCCCCAAAAATGATACCCATTTTTGTAAATGGATCTACATGTTCAAAGCATTATAATTGGATCTGAAACATTTGTAAGTCGAAAGTCAGAGGTTTTTACGGAATCGATAGAAATACAAAGAGGAAGAGCAAGAGAAACACGAAGCTTGAATTAGAAAATAGAAATCTCCATGGATGGCGAGATCTTGAAAAGGAAAGAAACTAAAATCTGTAGGGTGGAGAAACAGAGTTTTCTGGAAAGTGGAAAGGCAAGTGGCGCAGAGAAATGAGGTGAGTTTGAGGGTTAGGTCATTTGATGCTTACGTGTGCCTCTTAGATATATTTGGGCTAATGGGCCAATGTCATCTATCTGTCCGTCGAGGAGGAACTGAAGATAATGGGCTTCGAATTTTGTCATTTGCCTCTTAACGTGTTCATTTGTTTGGGCTTGGGTTTTCTTTGGGCTTCGTTGTTATTTCGTAGTAGCTATTAAACAGAATCGACCCATAAGTAAATTCGGCCCATAAATGAATTCATTATTTTTCATAATAATGAAATAATTAATTAATATGCATATTTAGTGCATGTTTTTAACTATCTTATATTATACATTCTGTTTAAGCCCAATATATGTAACCCGATAATAGAGCTATTCTGTTTAAGCCCATTATATAATATCAAAAAGCC
This sequence comes from Rheum nobile, assembly GCA_027886185.1. NCBI lineage: Eukaryota > Viridiplantae > Streptophyta > Magnoliopsida > Caryophyllales > Polygonaceae > Rheum > Rheum nobile. The sequence continues at coordinate 652,781 of WOAB01000066.1, forward strand.
CATGACCTTACATGCATTTTTTCTGTACTTATATTACAGTAGATTATTTTTTTAAAAGAATGGGTCAAAAAACGTAATGGGCCAAGAAGCCCATTATGTATTTTAGTTCTGGTATGGAAAGAAAATGTAATTACATTATTTGCTATATTAATTTACTATATAATCTACTATATGAAATTAAATATATAGATGCACAAGAATCTGGATGAAGAAAAATCTTGATTAAGATAACATTTCGGACTTAAAACCAAAAACAAAATCAATTACAAAATATATATGATATTATACTATATTATTAATTGTTGATCTATCCGAAATTTGTCAAATTTTGAAACAATGAAATCACAATACCAGTCGAAATCAATGAAATTTGTAAAAAAAAATGTACAATTTGTTAACAGAAGCAAATTTAGGATTTCAAACATCAAACCCTAAATACATAGAAAGAGAAAAGAGAGGGTTACTTTTCTCCAGAAAGTTCACCCAGATTGAAATTTAGGATATTTAGGATTTCAAACAGAAGGCAATTTAGGATATCGACACAGAGGGAAGCTTACTTTTCGCTAATCTGGAATTCGCCAGAAACTTCATCCAGATCTGCTTTGAAACCGCGTCGTGGGTTTCCATGTGTCCCCTCCACTTCCACTTTCGATCTCGACATCAACTCGGTTTCGTCATTTGCAGGATAAACAGAAAACTTTGATTAGAACCTATGTTTTTGAATCTGAGGTGTCTAAGAACGTATCAACAAATATATCAAAAAAAACATGAAAAAAGCATACCTGTTGTGTTTTTCTTCAGTCACTTTATAGATCTCCTTTTGGAAGCAAACGATCCCCAAAAAATGAGACCAGTTTCAAAGGATTAAAACTGGATCTGAAAATTTGCAAGTCGAAAGTCAGAGGCTTTAACGGAATCGATAGAAATACAAAGAGGAAGAGAAACACGAAGCTTGAATTTGGAAATAGAAATCGCCATGGATTGCTAGATCTTGAAAAGGAAAGAACTAAGATCTGTAGGGTGAAGAAACAGAGAGTTCTGGAAGTGGAAAGGCAAGCGGCGCCGACAAATGAGAAAAGTTTGAGGGCTTAGGTATTTTTTTATGCTTACGCTGCCGCTTAGATATATCTGGGCTAACTAATGGACCAATGTAATCTATCTGTCTGGCGAGGACGAAATGAACATAATGGGCTTCGTTGCACAACATTTGGCTCTGAACGTGTTAATTTGTTTGGGCTTCGTGGTTATTTCGTAGTAGGTATTAAACATAATCGGTCCATAAGTAAATTCGGCCCATAACTCAATTCATTATTTTATATAATAATAAAATAATTAATTAATATGTACATTTATTAATGTAATATTGAATAAATAGTTTATATTTTAAGTATTTGCATTTATTTATGTTTTTTTATAATATCCAATATTAATTTAATATGTATATTTATTGATTTTATTTCGAATATATATCAGATTTAGAGATTGTATTCCAAACAAAATAAATTGAGCTTTTGGAATTGGACCTTTATTTCACTTCCTCGTTTTTTATACTTGCCCCTATATTCCCATAAACCTATTAAAAATATTTTTATACTTGCCCCTATATTCCCATAAACCTATTAAAAATATGTTGTAGGAAACTCTGCCAACTATTTTTGTATGTATTAGGCCTGTAATCCGAAAGTTTGCCAACTATTTTTGTTTTGGGCCTATAAGACGATCTATCAAAAAAATATCAATATCTCCTTAAGTATTTACATATATTTTATCAATTTTTTCTTAAATATATTTTATTCAATTTGTGTATTATATTTGATTACACTGAAGAAATATATAATTTTTAATTTGAATATATGTATGATTTTGCAGGTTGATTTTGTTATGGACGAATCAACTTGACATAACAGAGCGTTGAAATTGGCTGTTATTAGAGATAAACGACAACGACCAAATTCAAATCGATCAGGTGAATAAATTGAATTCAATTCGTGCACATTGTTTCCCGATAAATTGAAATATGAATTTGAATATAAATAATCATTATGCAGGATGTATTCCTGGAGTTAGTCCCAATTCTTTCGTTAGTGGTCGTATCCCCATGTCCGACATTTCAAATGGTTAGTAATTGTTATTCGATAAAGTCTTCATTTAATTCAATTCAACCATCTATATTGTAATAAGTGTTTGATGGTCTATAATACAATATATCTTTAATTTAACGATTGTAAATAGAAAAAATCCATCTTTTTAACAATTTTATAACTATAAAAAAATATAATTGTTGTTTTGTATTTTTTGCTTATGCTAAAAATTTGTAACACATATCCATGTATTTATGCAGTACACCATAATATTATTAATAAAGTTATGGAGAGTGTCGTATCTCTTTATATAATTTAGTTTTCGGTATATCTTGAATATTTTTTTGTCACTTAGTCATTTTGAATTTTAATAACTAATCAAATATATATTTAACCAATTACTCATCAATAATTAAAATATACTATTTTTACAAATATAAGAAAAATATCAACAAATCTCATGCAAGGCACGAGTATTACACTAATATCCTATGATGCTATTACATTTGCTATTGTATAGAAAAGGGCTTTTGAAATGCATTGCATGTGATATGAGGGCCATGAGGGGAAGAAAAAAAGTAAGGTGAGAATGTGATTCTACAAAATGAAAGCTACATGCAGCAATTGCATCTACGTAATTAAGTTGGTAAAGAAGATTATTTTGTCTTTGAAAAGATGAGTCTACGTAATTAATGGTAGTAGTGGTTGTTAGTAGTGGGATTTGATCCCCTTCACATGAAATCTCTTCACCATAATCATTCATCACCCTAGCTAATTCATTTTTCACATTTGATCATGTTCTAGTTTAATTGCTACTCCGTATAATTTAATTGTGTTACTCTAATAGGACAACGTACATTCGTGTCAAAAACTTAGGAAATTCATACACATACTTAGAGTTAAGTTATGATTACTGAACGTTTTTACCTGTTTCCGTGTTCGTGTAACATGGAATCGATATAATCACTCATACATTATTAATTCTTACTTAATAGTAACACATCTAAGATATCTCATAACCCGGAAGACACACTCTCCTCTCAGAGTTATGATTACATCAATCTTATTCAAAAGTAGACATACTTTTGGTAAGTGGATACAATATAGAGAACTGCATGTAAACATAACTTGGAAATCACCTAAGTAGCTTTAATTTTGTTGGTGTATGCGCATATGCTTATACGTACTGATGAGTGGTGAATCGGGTCCAGCAATGGCGACGTACGTGCTCCAGTAGCTAGAGTTGATTGGTGCAGCAAGAAGTATTAATTATTGAAGCATATATGATAATTGTGCGGCTGAATCCGAAGATTCACCGTTCAACTGATACGCTACCAACTGATCGAGCTCGGCCCAGCTCAAGGTTGAATCTTGGAGGCCATAGTTGTTCGAGTTACGTTCGTCTTGATCGAATGGAAGCGGGTTCGTGACGTGATCGGTTGGACTATCTAGTTGTGGGAGGTGCAAGAACCGTTCTTGAACTACCATTTGATCCATGTTGAATATTGTGGTGGTGGTGGTGGTGGTGTTTGTGTTGGTATTTTCCATGTAAGAAAGTATTTCATCGAGATCATGAATTTCCAAACATGTCTTCTCATCTGTAGTCTGCACTGAACTCCTGTCTATAGGGCTATCGAACGCCTTGACATAGTTCTTCTTCTTGAAAACACGACAAATTACCCATCCGTCCTCTGTCGCTTCAGATTGATCTCCAGTACTGGATCTAGATACCTGCCATTAAAATCATACGATTCGTTTTTAAATGAATGGGTAATTTCATTCAATAAGGAAGAAAAATCATATCTGATGAATGAACTTATTGTAAAGTATAACAAGTGTCAAGTTTAGAGAGGCCGTGGGCACGTATGTGCATAAATGCACGTATGAGTCTAGTACATAATCTCAGTGGGGTTTCATCCTAAAATAGAATGAGTAATTCACTAAGCTTATATACTAGACGAGTTATATCACAACTTCACGTGTGATATGAGTTATGTATATATATATATTCTAACAAGAAGTTACATAAAACATTAAAAATAGATGGATATGAACAAAGTTTGATTACATTAAGGACATGATGGTTGTTCTTGTTGTCATAGAGGCGATACTCGTGCATAATCCACTCGGATTTCTCGCCATGAGGAGCTCTTCCCTTGTAGAAAACAAGAGTCTTCCTCATCCCAATTGGCGTCGAGCTGCTTCGTATGACCTTATCGCGCCCTGTGGCCTTCCAAAACCCGGCTGTGGTGGCCCGGTTTGTTCTTGACCCGGTAGGGTACTTCTTGTCTTTGTGGCTGAAAATGTACCAATCATTTTGTATTGAAGATCCTATCCTGCATTTCTCTTTTTTTTTAAAAAAAAAACAAAAACAAAAAAACAAATGAAACCCACCATCAATTGACAATAGTTTGGAAATACCCATATCTTAGAATCTGAAAAAAACTTGATCTACCTTGGATATCCCAAGGCTCAAGCTTGTTAAGATCGACGTCTTGGATGACGTCGAGATCGATCTTCTGATTAGCAACCTTCTTCTTCAAGTAGTATTGAAGGAGCTCTTCTTCTGTGGGGTGAAATCTGAAGCCAGGGGGGACTTGAGATTGTCCATTTACTGTCAAATTCATGGCTTCCTAGCAAACTCTCTCTTTATAAACTCTCAAAGATTTTTGGGTACTATTTTGTGTGCTTTTGAGAAAATTTTGTTGTGGTGATTGATAATTGATGGCCCTATATATAAAGCAGTTATATGTACTAGCAGCCTATAGTAGCAGAGAATGGGAAGCTCCAATTCCAGACATTCATTTTGGAAAGTCTAGGTACCGTCGTCTGCCACTAAATCAGACTACGATATTTGATGAAATTCGGAACTTTGATATATATTTTCGATCTAAATTAAGTGACGTTTTATTATTTGAATTTTGATTAATTTTATGTGTTGTTGTATATTTTTTAATTAGGTATTTAATTAAGAATAAGTTATGAGAGTTACTATTGAAACTTGTTTTTTTTCAAACTCTTTATTCATCGGCAAAATGATATGGTGAATATTAAATATGTGAGAATATTGAGGTAAAACATAAGATTCTAGGTATTATTCGTATTTTTTTAAACGTTGTGTCCAAAGTTAAATCCACAATTTTTTTAGATCGAAAGTAGTATATAGATAAATAAATTATTAACTTTATGTGTCCTTTCTCCGATCTAAATTGAGTGACGTTTTTTCATTTGAATTTTGATTAATTTTATGTGTCGTTTTAGATTTTTTAAATATTTAATTAAGATCATGGAGTAAGTTATGAGAGTTGTTATCAAATTTTATTTTTCAAACTCTTCATTCACCGGCTAAAAAATATGATAAATATTAGATATGTGAGAAGATATTCATTAAAAATATAAGATTCTAGATATCATTAGTACTTTTTTAAAATGTTGTGATCAAAGTTAAAACCATAGTTATTTTAGATCCAAAGTAGTATATAGATAAAGAAATTACATGAAATTATAAAGTTTAGTATACGGAGTTATTTAAATTAAACGTGGTATAGTCTGTGGTATATAGTCTGCTTGTAACTGAAAACATGAATTTCAGTGATGAAAAGGGAAGTGGGACCCAAAAAACTGGATGGAGCCAACCTACCTAAAAATGAAATGTGATTCTTGTTGAGCAAAAGAAAAGGGATATATAAAAAGGGCCCAGTAGTAGGAGCCGTGACAGATTACCTTAAAAAATTGTCATTGAATAGCACTTCTCGAAGCTAGCATTGAACTTTCAATATCTAAACAAATGTATATATAAATCATCGATTGTGATTCTTATTGGGTTTTTTTAGGGGTGTTCATTCTGTTCATACCGGATCGGATTTTTTAAAAATGGTGGACCGGAGACCAGACCGATATCGGATTTCTCGAAGATAGCATTGAACTTTCAAAAAAATTAAAATCTTATTTAAAATCTAAAAAAAATATCTATAAAACATATATACTCCTAATTTATTAAATAAATAAAAAATCTATAAAAAAATACATATAAATCTCTAAAAAAAACATATAAAACATATAAATTAAAAAAAAAATTGTAAAAAAAATCCGATCCACCGATCTGGACCAGATTTTTTCCGGGTTTGGACCGGACCGGATTAAGGAAAAACCTTAGACTGGAGACCGGACCGGAATTTCACCGATCCGGTCCGGTCTTTTTCGGTCCGAGTCGATTTTGAACACCCTAGTTTTTTTCATCTTGATATGTAGCCTTGTGTGGACAAAGGTTTGTAGTACCTTTTTCCGAATAGATGGAAATAATAATTGAAATTAAAATGTTTGTTACGATCAGGGACGGACGTAACATTTTAGTTTAGTGAGGGCTAAAATTTCGAAGAATAGAATATGAATGCTCACTAAATATTCTCAAGTGAAATTATTTTGCTTATCTGATATAATTTAGCTAAATGCAAAACCCTACAGCGATAATGGGAAACCTATTACCCCTCCCAACTCGAACGAAAAAATTTGTACCACGCTTAGTTTTGATAATGCAAATAAAAAGTTCTAACAATCTTTTATTTTTCTTATAAATAAGATATTTTAGCCGGTGGATAAAAAAATATTGTTTACACTAAGTCTACTGTTTACCTTACACAACCAACCTCAATTTCAAACAATAAACCCTATATTCGAACCTCAAATGAAATTGTGTTCAAAATTGATCCAAAAGTTATACAATATAAACAAATTTCATCATTATTGACTACTTTCTCTACGTAATTTCAACAAATTTGTATAAAATAGTTAATTTCAATTTTTTTAAATCTATTAACCCTAAGTTTAGAAAATTATGTCACAAATAAGAATATATATAAAAGACGTGGTGTATATTTTATTGAAGGACTTGTGTGTAAATTTTGTATAAACTTGTGTTTTTAGTATCTTTTTGGGTTATATATAACAAATTCCTAATTAAAAAATTATTATTTAAAAACTATAATATATAAGTAATTTTTCAAAAATTTACAAAAATAAAATAAAAAATTATTTTTATTTTTTTAAATTCCAGTGAGGGATGCCTTAACTAGGTCCGTCCATGGTTACGATACATGTTGTTGCAGTCTTAGTCACATACCTAAGAACTGTGTTATGGTGTTTTTGTGCATCGTAGATGAATGTCAAATTATCAAAGTATCAAATAATTTGATCAATTAATTAGATGGAATTGAAAGGTACAATTTCTGTAGATGTGCATGTAATTAAGTGTTATAGTTGGGATATTACAAGGTTGGATTGTTGATGACTTCATATTGGATCGTATATTAAAGAGTAATTAGATGCTACGAAATAAATAATATTATATATAACACTAGTCCAATGGATTGTAAAGTTGTTACATTAACGTGAAAATATTATAAATTACATAAGCAACGTGCAAGGCAATGAAGTTAGTAGAAGCGAGAAACGTAATATTATGATCCCTTAATATTTAAGTAATATATTGGCCACATTTATCATAATAACTTCAATATATAGACATATTATACTAATAAAAATATTAATCGCGTCAAAGTTAGATTGAAAATATCTGAAATCTCAACTATGTATTCATTTCATACTAGAATAATGCTATGAATGAAGTAGTCATTTTCAGGATCGTTGTCTTGCAGACCATGGGTATTATATTTATACTGTGATTTGATCTTATCAATTTTATTTACATGATAATAAGATCATTTTAATAATCTAATATATATCGATCTATTAAATTAGAACCTAATTACGCCACATAACACTCCCTCATTAAAACCATCACATGGCACTCCCTCATTAAAACCGTCACAACACTCCCTCATTAAAACTGTAACATGTCATTTTCTGTTTTTTTAATTTTTTAAAATAAATATAATTATAAATCAAAGATTATTATCCTAAATCTATCACTCATTTTTTTCTAATTTAAATACAAATCAAACACAAAGATTACAAGTTAATCACAAAGATTACAAATTCAAATTTCCTAATTATATACAAATCCAAAATTTATTAATTATATGAATGATTGAGATACAAAATTATAATCCGAAATTGATTTTAATATCAATATTATCTAGATTTATTTTTTACTATATATATTGATTTTAATAATTATTACTCCGTAATATTTTTGGCTCTATGACGTAAAAACTCGGGCTAGAATTACACTAGTATTCACCTAAAGACAAGATTTTTCCACCATTTTGGATATATCAGAGGTTGTTTATGAATTTTGATCCTAATATCCGTTACGGCAGTAATAGTTTTATTTTGGTTAAGCAACCCCAAAGATTACATAATCATATTGCATAAAGCGTAGCTAATTAGAGCATTTTACATAGTTTAAGAAAAGGGTTATTTGAAATATGTTTTTTTGCAGCCCTATCATCAATTATTGATCATGTTTTTTCTTGCGTTTTTCACTACTCCTCTTTGTTTAAAGGGGAAAAAGTGGGAGGCCCAGCAAAATTAAGGCCCTTAACTGCGGAAAAATATATAGTCAGGTTAGGTATCATATACTTCAATTTTATACCAGGCTTAGTTGGTTCAGTGAAAACCGATAAATGATTTTTTATACACTCTAACTGTTATCAATTTATTTCGGATCGGATTAAACTAATTGGTCGAATCTATATATTTAAAAGTTAGCATTCTATGTCATTGAATGCTAACTTTTAAAGATGAATTAATTTTTATTTTTATTTCATGCCTTATTTATTTAACATAAAATTTAAACAATTTCTCAAATCCAAAAAGCACTAAAGTGACAATTTCATATATTAACAATTATATCTAATTTATAACCGTCTATATAATATACATAGTATTTGATTCACAATTATATACAATTACTACATATTAATCAATTAAAGAGTCCTCATTTTCATATTGTTGTATAACTATTATATCTTCACGTTTAATTTTCAACAAAGTTCAATTTATATTTCTATTAAGCATGAAAAACAATCATCTATATATATTTAAAAGTTAGCATTCTAGGTCATTGAATGTTAATCTTTAAAGATGAATTAGTTTTTATTTTCATTTCATTCCTTATTTATTTAGCACAAAATTTAAACAATTTCTCAAATCCAAAAAGTACTAAAGTGACAATTTCATATATTGACAATTATATTTAATCTATAATCGTCTATATAATATACAAAGTTTTTGATTCACAATTATATACAATTACTACATATTAATCAATTAAAAAGTCCTCATTTTCATATCGTTGTATAACTCTTATATCTTCACGTTAAATTTTCAACATAGTTCAATTTATATTTCTATTAAGCATGAAAAACAACCATCTATATATATTTAAAAGTTAGCATTCTAGGTCATTGAATGCTAACTTTTAAAGATGAATTAGTTTTTATTTTCATTTCATGCCTTATTTATTTAGCACAAAATTTGAACAATTTCTCAAATCCAAAAAGTAATAAAGTCACAATTTCATATATTAACAATTATATCTAATCTATAATCGTCTATATAATATACAAAGTTTTTGATTCATAATTATATACAATTACTATATATTAATCAATTAAAAAGTCCACATTTTCATATCGTTGTATAACTCTTATATCTTCACGTTAAATTTTCAACATAGTTCAATTTATATTTCTATTAAACATGAAAAACAACCATCTATATATATTTAAAAGTTAGCATTCTAGGTCATTGAATGCTAACTTTTAAAGACAAAATCAAAGGCTTAAATAGGCCTAAAGGTATAATTTGCATGTAGGGTTTGTTTATCACCCTTATTATATAATATGTATATAATATGTTAGATTTTCCGATCGGTTTTTACTATAGGATTTATAAAATAATATAAAATACATAAGTATAATTATATGCTACTTTGTAATCTAAGTAATTAATTTTTCTTTGTTTATTTTAATATACCATAGCATAATTATGTGTATATATAAAAATGAGCACTATTTGTAAGTAATTATTCCCTTCCCATACACTCTTTTTTCAGTTAAATCTTGCCTCTTTCGTACGGACTACTCTTTAGGTTATGACTCATTTTTTAACCTAAATCTCAATTAGTGATAGTTACTACATACTGTATACGTTATATTTTGCTCTCATTTACTCATATTTTAATATTATCCAATTACTACATGTAACTCCCGTATTTAGTACACAGTGAATGGTTGGAAACAAATTATAGTCAAGATGTCTAAACGGTTATATGTCAAAATGGCTTCACTTTCCAAGTAACACTTTTCATCTATAAAAGGGCAAAAACGGTGGTATTCCGTTCATTTGCTATGGGCATCCATCATATCATTCTTCTACATGGAAATTACCTTTAGAAAGCCATATAGTGAAGCTTGCGAGATAGTGGGCAACACCTTAAAAAGACATGGTCACTGAAGTAAGCATAATTATTAAGTTAAAGATGTGAATGAGGATTCCCGATTGTCGATGATGCAAGTATATATCCACCTCACGATAAACTATCCTTGATTATATGTATTTGGATCTCTTTTGTAGTCTACAATACTTACATATATCGATTTAAATTTATTAATATAATTGTCTTTTGATCGAGATAGGTTAATTTTATGTGAAGATGTCAGAGGATTGGATAATCTAATATCACTATTGAGGCATCGATTGTTTACATCATGCACCGATAGCTTTCACTAGAAGGAGGACAAAGACAATCGATTTATGATGAATGATTGTTAGTAACGAATAAAGCAAACTATTTTATGGACGATGTAAACCCTTCAACTATTCAATTAGGTTTGTATTTTTAGTTCCTTTTTTGTACTAAATCGTTTTAGGTAGGTGTGTTGTTATTTTGGTTAAAGATGATTTTTATTGTTCTATTTTATACATATTCATTTTACACTCATCATGTATATATACTAAAGCTGGCCTCATTTGTGTTGGTCTAGAGGAATTAATCAAGGATGGAAGCCGAAATAATAGACATGTACTCACTCTCACATATGAAATGTACAAGGAAGAAGTTATGAATTATAATTTCGCTAAGAAGAGTAAGCATGTACCGATAAAATAACTAATGTACTTTTATATAAAATGTAATAAGGTTTAAGAATATGCAGAGTCACCAATTATTTATATTACTCTGTATTTAATAAGAATAGGAAATAATGACTAATATTTATTAATTAAAATTATATATATCACAGCATTTTAATCACCAATTATTTAGATTAAACTTCTGACCAAAAAATTAAAATAAAATTGTACTTCGTACAATCATAGCATTTTATACCTAAAATACTTAGATATTACATTTCTTTTGTCAAGACTTAGATATTACATTTAAATTCATATTAAACAATATATCGTCTAAGATAAAACATGAAACAACAATCCATATATTAGAAACTCAAATTTAAACCGTGACACTACGTATACACAAAAGGTTCGCACGGGCTTCGATTTCTAGTGAAGACTAAAAGTGACTTTAATTTTATTTTATTTATTTTATACGAGATATTTAAGTCATTAATTACAACGAAAGAGAAAAACCAAGCTTGTGATTAGTAAATATTATGCTTATCAACTAAATTAAGAAGACTCCACATCAATTTTTTTAGTTTCAACTCATGAAATTAAAATTTTAACTCGTACTGAAGTGAGATGCATTGGTAACTCTACTTTTAATTTAAAAAGTTTCATGTTCAAAATCCAGAATATTGAGTATCTTTAAAAATTATGAGAGGGAATTAGACTATCACCGATTTCAACAGAAAATTACTTCAATTTTCAATTACATTTATAGTGTTTTTATTTTCAAATTTATAATGCTATGAAACATGAAATCCATCACAACATGTGCCATTAGAGTTTTATTTACTTAATTTAATACTACATTCTATCTGCCATCTTAAATTCTTAATTAGGTCAAAGTAGAAGGGCAGCAGAGCAGCAACATAACATCATATCACGGTACCAACTTGTGCTACAAATGAGAGTGATCGTGCTCATTAAAGCTTAAATGATTCATGATGCATCGTTTTGTCAATCCTTTGCTAGCTAGATTATTTGTGTAGAATCGAGTGTGTTAGTATAAGGAACGGTAGAACTGTTTATTGGGCAGCGGAATATAAAGATAGAAAACAGAGTAACAATAGCAACGTTTCTTAGAGAAGAAAACTCAACCAACCAACTAGTTGACTGAGAAAAACATTTACCTCTAGGTTTCCCTAGTAGGATTTCAAATGTTTACTTGTGTTATTAATCATAGAATTACAATTAAGCAAATCTTATCTCAACCTAGTTTACTCCTAGATATATAGACTTCTTATTATAACGTTTCTAACAACACCTAAGACACCCAAAACCCTATCAAGTACTCGACTTACTAAAGCTTTCGTACTTGCAAGTGTTTTTTCTCTTCTATTCTTCTTCACCGAATGCTCAAGCTCTCTGGGAATGTTGTAGTCGTGTGTATCAAATGAAGTTCTCAACTTCCTTTACTTATAATCTAAGATATTCTATTGATTTACCATAATTTCACTTAAGGAAAAACAAATAAAATAATCATAAATAATCTTTTACAATCTTTTCTAACATCAAAATCTCCAACCAACTTCTTCCTTGCGGCCCAAGTTGATTCCAAAAGATTTCTTTCCAAATATAGAGGATTCGGCAAATCGCAAGGCCAACCGCGCGCGCGTCTCATCGTTCCTTAGCGTTGTTTCCTTCGATTTTCTTCTTCACAAACGCGTCTCTTCTCTCTTGTTGACTCAAATACGTTGTTCCATTGTTGACTTCTCTGTTCCTTATAGTCTTTGTTTTGATTCCTTACTTGGTTTTCATCGTTCCTTTTCTGTCACTTCGTTCCTTAAACTCATAGTCACAATAAAACCATCAAGTACATTTGAGTTTATCATCATCAAAACTAGAGGAAACACTTCGTATTCTCACCCGAGAAGGTAGCGTTGTTATGAAAACCCTAATATCAAAGTTTTGTTTGTTAAAAATCATCTCTTTTTGCAGTTCGTTTTTATTCAAAATTTGGGAGTGATTTTGGGTTTAATCTGGAAATTTGTTGACGTCATCTTCTTCCTTTGTTTGTAGGATTACAGTCGTGCTTCCTCTTCGCCGTGAAGCTTCTCGCCGCCAGCGCCCTCTCTTTTGTTAAAACTAATTCTGTTCTTCCCTTATACTCAGAGTTACAAGTATACCCCGTTTAATAGCTCTTCATGGTTGAGCACTAGTGCTCCGTTTTCTTAAATCCTTGATTAATTACATCACTTGAGTATCTTGCCTTTGGATGGCTCTGTTTCAGAATGTTTTGTAGATGTGTATTATAATTTCAGTTAGTATATTGAAGTTTTGATCTGGTTTCAGTATGAAGTTCGCTATGAAGCCGATCCTATTTGACAAGAAACCTTATTTTGTGAATTTTTGTGATTTCCTTATATTTTCATCACATTTTGTCATGAATGGTGCTTATATACCCAAACATTTCATGGACTGTGATTTTCATTCTTCATGTGGCTCTTACTTGGTTTTGGGATTTTGGATCATATGATGGTTTCCCCATTGTAGTAACCTCCAGGAATTGAATATTCGACCGGGGTGATATTCACGGGTAGTGATATTCGTGCAATATGTGTTGATATTCATGTAATTGGGTGATAATATTAATGTAATTGGATAGTGATCGATATTCATGAATTGAGTGATGATATTCATGTAATATTCACGATATCGGGGGTGATATTCGTGTAATATGTGTTGATATTCATGTAATTAGGTGGTAATATTAATCATTGGGTAGTGATCGATATTCATGAATTGAATGGTGATATTCATATAATATTCACGATATCGGGTGTGATATTCGTGTAATATGTGTTGATATTCATGTAATTAGGTGGTAATATTAATCATTGGGTAGTGATCGATATTCATGAATTGAATGGTGATATTCATGTAATATTCACGATATCGGGGGTGATGTTCGTGTAATATGTGTTAATATTCATGTAACTGGGTGATAATATTAATGTAATTGGTAGTGATCGATATTCATGAATTGAGTTATGTTATTCATGTACTTGAGTGTGATATTCATGTAATTGATTATGATATTCATGTAACTGATTATGTTATTCATATATTATTAAGTGGTGATATTCATATTTTAAGTTGTGGTATTCATGTCTTTAATTAGTGATATCCACATATTAAACAAAGATATTCATACAAACATGAAACGGTATTCAAGAAATAATGACAAAAGCAACAAGAACAAATTTACAAATCTACGAATTTGCAAAACATTAAGACGCTGAAAAAATCAAGTGGTGATATTCATGTTTTAAGTGTAGATATTCACGTCCATCGATATTCATAAACGCATGAACAATATTCATAAAGACGTGATCGATATTCATGAACGCTGAAAAATCATTGAACAAGAAGAAAATGTATCAGCGGCATGGAGCGGTTTTGGAAGAAAGATATGATTTTCTCTCTCCTCTAACAATATCCTTAATTATCTTCTTTTAATTAATATATTTATTAACTACCTTATTTGAGAAGATCTAGTAGTTTCACCCATACCATATCCACTATATGACCCATTCATCCATCCGTTCATCACCCTCCATCCAACGTTTCAGATTAATACATTCGTTTTACTACAATTCTCGTTTTATCGGAGCGTTCTTCTATACTTGTATAGGTTTTTATTTCTTTCTTTCTAAAATTATTTGAGTAGTAAATATAAATTTTGCGGGTTCTAGCTAGTAGATAATGGGTTTAAAGACTCAAATTTCATGATTTATTATTCTTACCTAGCATAGCTAGCTTTTAGGTATTTTGTATAGCCTAAACAAATATTAGGGAACGATTTTTAAAATTTTCTAGAAGAGTAGTTATGTTTCATGAGTCTTTAACGAATCAGATCCGGATAATTTGGTTTTTAGTACTCGATCTATTCCTTTATTTTTATTTGCCATTTTAGTATTTTACACACATATTAAAAAAGTCATTGAATGCGTTTTAAAAATCTTTTTTTTTCTTCTAAATTTAATCTCTCACCATCTTTAGAACCCATAGATGAAAAAAAAATCAACATAACCAAATTTCAATACAAATTTTATGATTTTTATGTGATAAATTGTCTTGAAAAATCTATATAAATAAATATTTATAAACAAAATTTAAAGGCTAAAAGGACAACTAAATGTGAACGGGGTATTTGAGTAGCTTTGTCAATTGCCTCTCAACTAAATGCATTTTAAACATCTAATTTTTTTTTCTAAATTTATCACTCATCACCCTTTAGAACCAATAGATGGAGAAAAAATCAACATAACCAAATTCCAGTATAAATTTTGTGATTTATATATGATAAATTGCCTTAAAATCTAATTTTAAACAAATTTTAAAGTCTAAAAAGACAACTAAATGTGCGAGATATTTGAGTAGCCGTGTCAATTATCTCTCATATATATGTCATTTAATTGGTTGTCTTAAGAAAAGTATTTTTTTTCCATTAATTAATAGGCTGGTGTAGAAATATATACTTGAGTATAGTTGTTTTTTTAGAATTTAAGTCTTGTTTATGAATATTTATTTTCTTATATATTTTAAACAAAGTTTTTCAATCATTCTCATTATATGCATTTATAATACATTATTATGGAAGCGGGTTTGTGACATACATATTAAATGAAAAAGAATTTCACAATAGACTATTTTAATTTTCAATGCAAAAATTATACTTATTTGTTCTTCTAGGCTCTTAGTTTTGTTAAAATTTATTTGCCTTTTACCTATTTCGACCAAGTTTACCCTTTAATCATTAACTAGTTCAATCTATGTGATATTACGTGTATTTATGTTAAAATTGTACTATATTATATTCCATAAATACACGAAATTAAAAAAAAATGAGAACATTTTAGAAAAAAATATTCTCATAATTGTAAATTTCAATTATATAATTTGACTCTTAACAACTACTTATAGAGAACTACAATATGTATTTTAAGTTAAATAAGATCATATCTTTTAAAAAAAAAGTTAAACAAGATCATATACTAAAAAGAATAAATTTACAATTATAACTATTGCTATAAAATTTATGAATGATTATTCATGCATGTAAGATTTTATTTTTTACAAGTATTACGATAAAAAGAATTACTAAACCAATTTAATATTTCTCAATACCTAATAATAAAAAGAAAATTAAACAAAAAATGAATGAGAAAGTGGAACATGTGTCTATTGTAGGTTTTTTCAAGTGGCTAAAATTTTTTACAAAGATTTTGACTCTTCTTTATATCGTATTAGGGTAGATGATAAAAGTTGTCTTTTTGTTCTCTAACTCTAATTTTCTATCTATTTTTCTTTACAAGCCTCAAATTCTTTAATTCTAAACATTGATTCTAAAAGTATTAATTTATATGAAAATGTTATAAGAATAAATAAAGATTAATTGAGGGAATAACATTGAATTAATGATATTTTAGTATGGAGTATAATTTTAAAATACCTTTATTATGTGCGTCCAATTTTAAAAGGATAACTGATAATCAAGGGCGGACGCAGGTGGGGCCCAGTGGGGGCTGTAGCCCCCACTGGAATTTTCACACAAAAAATAAAATAAAATAAATTTTATATGAGATTTTTTTTCCCTCACCCAAAGTTTTTGAAAAAAAAATTCCCAAAAAAGTTCAAACTATTTTTTGTATTTTTTTAATTTTAAAAATATTTTTTACATAGGATTTATTATGCATAATTCTCAAAATTACTAAAATTTATCCAAATTTGCACACAATTTTTCAATAAAATATGTAATATTTTCACTATATTTATCTTTATTTGTGTTAAAACTTTTAAAATTTAGGGTTTATGGATTTGTAAATTTTACAAATTAATTTTTATACCAATTTGTTGAGATTACACAGTAAAAGTAGTTTGTAATGATAAAATTTGTGTAATTTTTGGTCAATTTTGAGTAAAATTTCATTTGAAGTTTGATTATAGATTTTATTGTTTGAAATTGAGATTGTTTGTGAAAAACAAATTATAAAATTAAAAATTACGGTTTAGGGTTTTGTGTAAGATAGACGGTAATATTTTACTCTTCAAGATTTTAGCCCCCACTGGATTAGATTCCTGCATCCGCCCCTGATAATGAACAAATGTAGTACGGGTGCTTTAAAAAGAAAAACAAATGTAGTACGGGTGCCAAAAAGGTCACATAATAAAAGCCAATGAATTAATCATAGTGATATTGAAAGTCATGTATATATAGGGAGGGATTAATTAAGTGAAAAACTGCATTATCAAAGTCTAATCATGCATTTGTCTTCGTCATTATGCATTGATATTGCTCCATATATATGTTTCTCTATTCCTATCATAAACGCCTTCATATGGACTAGACTAACTAATAATCCCCTGGTTCTAAAAAAAAAAACTAATAATCCCCTAAAAAAACTGCTTTAATAAAACATTAAAAAAAATAAGTTTGTAACAAGGAATTTTGCACGACTACAACCTCTTTGAAAAATAATCAAGAAAAATACTCGTTTGAATCATAAGAAAAATACGGAGTACTAGACTAGACTAACTGCTCTTGGATCATCATATTTGTCATTCTTCAAAATTTATGTTCATACATTATATATTCACCATTACGGGAAAAGATAAGGTGAGGATGGAGTTTAGGAGAGAAGTGAGGACGCTCCAAGACCGTCGAATCAAGAAAAAGAGCGCCCAGATCAGTCAAGGAAAAAATTTGGATACAATTCGGCCATGCCGATTTTTTCGCGAAAAAAACGCGTGCTGCGTGCACACACATTTTAGTCCGTACGTACACATACGTTGTTTTGTATGCACACACGTTGTTTTCATGTGCATACATGTCATTTCCGTATGCACACATAGGTTATTTTTGTTGGTTTTCATACGTATGCACACATGTTATTTCATATATGCTTTGAGCCATTTTTCCATGCACACGTATGCTATTTTCATGTGCACACATACACACCTACATTGTTTCACATACACACATAGCACGTAGTGCATCTCGTATGAACAAACATGACATTTTCACATGCACACAGTAGTATACTTCGCATGCACACAATCGTGTTTTCATGTGCACAGATTTTGTTCATTCCATATGAATACACGTGTTTTATGCAAGGTTATCAGGATCGTGATTCTAGGATCGGTGAGAGGGTCTTCGGAGTCGGATCGTAAGATCAGATCGTGAATCGTAAGATTATACATTATAACTAAAAGTATGTAGTAACAATGTAATATGTTATATGATGTTTATATATTAAGCTGAAAAACATTATAAATATTTGATATTGGGTAAGTGGTAAGTGGTAATGTTATCAAGATAATTAGAATAATAATTAACTATTTTCATATATAATTCTTAATCGTATATATAATTGATATAATATAGTGTCATTCTTAAGTGTGTATAACTTATATCAATTTGATACTTGAATAGCATAATATTATAGTCATATGTGAAGACTCGATTGTAAGATCGTTAGAATCGTATCTAGGATAATCGTACACAAGATTCTACCCATTTTATTTTGTAAATTAAGATCCTATCCCAACTAGGATCGGGGATCGTTTTGTCTAACATGGATCGTAGGATCTTTAGAATCGTAGATCCAGATTCTGACAATCTAGCTTGGTTTTATGCATGCACACAAAAATGAATTTCCCGTGCACACCGTAGTGTATTTGTCATGCACACAACAGTGTATTTGGCATGCACACAAATATGCACTTCACGCGCACGTGAATCCGTCTTTTTCACAAATAATTCGGATGTGCTGATTTTTTGAAAAGCGATCTGAACACTCTATTTGCTTCCCATCCGACGGCTCTCATGCGTCCTCATTGCTCTCTGTTGGAATATAGCATCTCACATCTAAAGTTGGGTCATAAATTGCCTAATATATAAGCTTGATGGGCTACTCCTCCTATTGCCAATTGGTTTTAGGATGAAACTTCATTGGGCTTATGTATTGAGCCTATCTGTGCCTATGCGTTCGTGTCCGCACGACCCCCAATCTATGGGCCCACGGACTTTCATATGGTATCAGAGTTGGTTCGGTCCTGGGCCCCTTTCTTGGGTTGATTGGGTCTGGCTATAAAGAGAGATGCCCATCCACACCCGTTTGTCCAAGTGTCAACTGGGACAGGCCAATTGCCCGCCCGTTGTACTTGCGGGGGCGTGTTGGAATATAGCATCCCACATCTAAAATTGGGTCATAAATCGCCTAGTATATAAGCTTGATGGGCTACTCCTCTTATTGCCAATTGGTTTTAGGATGGAACCTCATTGGGCTTATGTACTGGGCCTATCTACACCTATGCGCTCGTGTCCGCACGACCCCAATCTATAGGCCCACGGACTTTCACACTCTCATCCCTTCTCATTCTCACCGGATCTCAACCCCACTATTACAATATTTGTTATCGTTCCTAATTGCTACGATTAATTCAAAATTACGTTCAATTAATTTGTCAAGCAAATTAAGTTCTGCGTATGTGTAAGCTTTGTAATTTAGCGGATCTCAACCCCACTATTACAATATTTGTTATCAACCCCACTATTACAATATTTGTTATCGTTCCTAATTGCTACGACTTATAGTTGAGTCACTTAAAGGATGCACTAATGACACTCACTGAGAAACTCCTTCTCGAAATCGTGCGGCTCTTAGCTAGTTCGACCCACTCGAATAGCTAACTCAAGCCTTATCTTTAATGATTTTCGCAAAGGAAATGCCTAAGAATGATGTCTAGAAAATAACACCCAAAGAAAATATATGGAAAAGAACTCATAATATTGCATAGAAAAGAGTTTACATGAATTGCATGAATCCAAGGATAGACGTTTTCTTTGCGAAAATCATTGGGGATAAGGCTTGACTTAGCTACTCGAGTGGATCGAGCTAGCTAAGAGCCGCGCAGTTTCAAGGGGGAGTCTCTCGGTCCATGTCACTAACACCAACAAGCACTAATTTTTGAAATTTTTTGGTGGAATTTTCCGTTATGAATGAAAATTATTATTTTTTTAAAAATTGTTAAGACTAGCCGAGTAGGGGGTGTTTGTTTCTCCTTTCTAATTATGGGTTATCACTCTTATTTTTAATAGTAATCATGATTCATGATTTTACCCCCAAACAATCTCTAAAATGACACATCAACTAACTTCCAATTAAGCATTCTAACTAATTAACCTCCTTGCTAGTTCTCACCAATCTAATTGCCAATTAATCAAACCCCTGGTTTTTAGTGTACAATAATATATACTCACTCGGTATCACAATAGTTATCATTTTAGTCATTTGTATATGTATTAAAATAATTGTCTTTTTAATTTTTTTTATATCTACTTTACACATATATTCTTATAGTTTTTAGCATTTTTTTTAATAAATAAGGGAATAACTGTTAGTACTTAGTAGTGAGATGTCACAACCGTGACCTAAGGATGAGGATAAGCTGCCATTAAAGCTTGATAAAAGCTAAAGGGAGAGAGATAAGAGAGAGGAGAGGAAAGGAAAGGGAAGAAGGAGAGTTGATATGCAATTGGTTGCCCGTTCACGAGTTCATTAGATGCCTTTATAGGCCAATTACAAGCAATACCCGGTAATATCACAAAATTACCACCAAGGGCCTAACGTATAACATTCAGCACCGGTCCAAACATTTGATGGGTCCTAGGGCAAAATAAAAATTAAGGCCCTCGTAAATATAAAAGTAACGTTTGAATAATTTTTTATTTAAAATTCAAGAAAAAAATAAAAAATAATAAGAAAGTATGATGTATGATAATTATATAAAGTAAATAAAGATAGAATCAAATCACTTTTTATGTCCAAATTACAAGTTTGATATTCTTAGAAGAATGGGATTTTATGATAAACAATTAATATAAGAAAAAAATATTAATTAACAACATTCAAATAAAAACTTTATTTATATTCAAAATGAAAAATAAACCTCGCAAAGAATATAAAGAATAAATTAAAATTAAAACCAAATCCAAATTGAAAAGGAATTGACTCACATATCAAATGAAATAAAATTGAGAAATGAGAGAAATTAGCCACATATTAAAGAAAAAATGTTATATACATTATATAAGATGGAAATGAAAAAAATTGAGTTTTTTATTTTGCCAAAAAAGAAATAAAAAGGGCTTAACGAATATAAAAAAAACTAGCATAATAAAGAAAATAAACTAAAAGAGAAATGGGACCTACATATTAAATGTAAAAAGTAGAGTTATTAAGATTTGAACCTAAGACCTTTTGAAAGTTAATTATAGCTTCAACCACTAGACCAACTCTATTTTCTATATTTTTTCTATTAATTAATAATTATATTACTACTACTTGATATTGGATTTGGGCCCCTCCCGACCTTGGGCTCTAGGCGGTCGCCCTACCTAAACTACCCAAAAGGTCGGCCCTGATAACATCCTAACATAATATTGAAAGAATAACAAAACAAAGTAATAAATAATATACTTCTTACAAATTGTATAGTTGTCCAAAAGAATAACTATTGTAATACGAAAGAGGAATTGCGAAAGCTAAGAAAGATGAATTGCAATATTGAGATTAATCATTATGTCATGACCTTGGTTGGGTCTTGACATTTGGGAAAGGATTTGATAGAAATTGAGAAAGGAAAGAGAAGAATTAAGGAAGAAGAAGGTAAGCAGGGAAAGAGAGTAGAGCGTAGGGAGAAAGAGAAGGGTTAGGGAAGAGAGATTAGGGATAGAAAAGGTAATTGTTATCTGGATTAGGGGTAAGCACGGGCCGAGAAAACCGAAGCCTGAACCGAACCCGACCCGAAAAACCCGAACCGACATGCCTTCGGTTCGGGTTTCGGTCCGACAAAATCAGAGTTTCGGATTTCGGTTCGGTTCGGGTTCGGGTTTTTAGTGTAATTTAGCCTGTTTTTTAACGAAAAATGTTGTTTAGCCCGAACCCGACCCGAACCCGAACCGATGTCTTCGGTTCGGTCTTCGGTCCCGGATTTTTGGCCGTTCGGATTTCGGGCTTTTCGGGTTCGGTTCGGGTTCCGGCCCGTGCTCAGCCCTAATCTGGATATCCTTTCCAAATACATTTCTATGGTATTTATACTAAACCCACATATACTAATATCTATCACAATACACATAGATGATAATACTCACTCCTTATAAAAGTTTTGTCCTCAAAGTTTAATGGATGAAAAATAACCATACATCTAAAATATCTACCATACATGACATATATGTGATACCATACATGCTTAGCCTTCATTAATACCATGTACACAATGCTTCAGTTGGCACTTGGCAGAACCAAAGGCTGAATGCAAGTTTGAGCTAATGTATATATAGGAGTTTCTCTCTTCTTCTTTATATACTACGGAGTACGTAGTAAATTTCAGTACGTAATATGAGGATTTTTCTATTAAAGAATCGATCATTAAGGAACTACGTTTAATCACACAACTATTACCTCTTTAAGTAACATTTTTTTTCCACTATTAGCGTTAATTGACACCACATATGTACGAATGGTAACGATCCTTTAGCGTGCATTAGTTTTTATGATGAACAAAGCATTATAAAGTTTTGGAAACGGCGTTTATCCCTGAACATGCATTTCTTAATCATTTCTGTTCATTCTTCTTATTTTATTTTTATGATAGATGCTAAATTTAGCAAGAAACTTCTAACATAAAACTCGGACATGTGAAACTCAAAATAAACTCATTTGAAACAAACCACTTAAAATCATATATACTTGAATCATGAAAACTCTTATCTTAATGGATACAATGTCGGTTCGACCATTAGTATATATATAAGATTGGGATCCGGCCACCTTCTAAAATAAAAATTGAAGTTAATTTATAAGACTATTATTATTCTATTGCATGTATTCTAGCTAAAAATTCAAACCTAATATTCCGTCCTGACTCAATCGACATCTTAATCAATAATAAACCTAATACTTTACTAGAGTGCGGTTCCGGTGCGGAGCACTCTTTCCGTGCGAACGTGCGGACATGCACTATAGGGTCTTATTTGTGCATTTTTGGGCCTTATTTATGCACTTTTGTAAAAAAAATTGAAAAATGCTTGGAAAAATTTTTGAAAAAGAATTTTTTTTTGAAAAAGTGCACAAATAAGACGTTAAAGTGCACAAATAAGACCCAAAAGTGCATGCTCCGCACGTCCGCACGGGAAGAGTGCTCCGCATATGATCCAAACTCTACTTTACTAATATGTATAAAGACTATTATTATTCTATTGCATGTATTCTAGATATATATGCTTCTTAAAAATTCAATATGGTTGTTGTTTAGTACTATATAAGTATATTATTATATTAACGAATTAAGTCAAAGTAGTTGCATTGCATTTTTCTGGTGTGATGCATATTGTATTATTGCATTCAAAAATATGTAATGTGTGTCACATTGAACGTCAGTATTCGTGTGGTTGAGCTCATTAGCACAATTGATTACTGTACAACTATTGAGAAGTGATTTGCATGAGAAGCAACAAATCCAACAATCTTATGCTTTAAGACTAACTATCAATATATATTTAAAAGTTAGCTTCATTGGTGTAATGAATGCTAACTTTTAAATGACAAACACCATTATCTTTCTGCTGAAACGGGCCTGTATACTTTATGTGGTATTTTTACAAGGCCCAGATGTTGAAACGGCCCATTAACCCTTCATCTACAAAGCTCAGGTTCCCCCCCCAGAGAACGCCGTGTTTAGATAAACCCTAGCATCTTCCCTTCAGCTGCTGCGTTGGATTCTTCACTCAATATCTCCATCTTCCGGCTCCTTCGACGGCTATAGCCCCGCTATAGGAGAATTCCTCCCTGCTCGCCAGTTAGTTCTACTTATCAATTCACTCTATTAAAATTTGCTCTCACATTTTAAAGATTGATGATGCGAATTCATCTTTTCATAGATTTCCATTTCTGCCTTGCCTACATGGAAAACTAATTAGGTTAAACTCTTCTCATTGGAGGCGAGTGCTCACGACAATGGCGGGTAAGAAGAGAGAGAGGTTTCAGAATCCAAAGTCGTTCCTTCCCGCCGATGACTCCACCGTGGTCTCGAAAAAACGCTCCAAAGCTCCCAAATGCCACCAGGACCATGAAAAGGCACCCCCTTTTTCTCTTTCTTCTGCTAAATTTGTTCCACGTCTCTTATTAGGTCTTATGATTTGTTCCTTGTTTCATTGTTATTGCGTTGGTTGTGTACTTGTGTGTGATAACTGAGATGCGAAGTGTTTTTGTCTTCGTTGGATTGATATTTGTTTACTTTGATGATTGTATGTTCAGAAAGATTGTGGATTTATTAGGTGACTTGTTTGCTGGAAATTCATGAAATTGGTGCATCTTTTAGATGATTTATAGCTGTTTAAATTTAATGTTTGCAGACGATTTCAGAGAACACGAGCTCGAAAATACTTAAAGAAGCTCTAAATCAGCAAAGGGAAATTCAAGAGGAAGAGAATAAGGCTCAAAACCCTGACAATTTGGGATTTGTTGATGCTATTGATGAGCGGGTTGAAGAAGAGGAGGACATTGATGACTTCACTGGGTACGCCGATACCGGAGGCCATGAAGATTATGAGAGTATTTTGCACTACTTGTAACGACAAAGAGAACTGAGCTATTTCCAGCTTGGAGATTTATAGTTTTGCGATAGGAGTCAATTTCGTATTATTTTAAGTTCTTTGAGAGTATTTTGCACTACTTGATTAATTAATATACTAATTACTTGGAATGATGATAGGACAAAATCAATGAAGAAGATGAGAAACTACTGGAGGCATTTTTGTCCAAGGATAATGGTCAGCAACGCACACTTGCAGACATAATTGCTGCTAGAATTAGAGAACAGGATGCTGCAGTTTCAGCAGGTAAAAGACAATATGCTTTTAAGCGAGTTCTCATTCATGTAACCAAAAGTGATATTATAGGTTAGAATGTTATACCCTTTTATTTTCAGCACTCATCCCTTCTCACATATATTTTTTTTAATATAAAATCCCTTCTCATATTTGTAATACATCCAGTGAAATTTTCGTTTCAATGAATACAGTGAAGACTGAGTCCATTTCTTGATGGTTTGAGAGCTTCATTTTCTTCTCGGTTTCTCTTGCCATTTGGTTTCTCATGAGTGTGTTTATTCTTTTCAGCAACTAGGCCAGAACCCAAGTTGGATAGTAATATTATTGAATTATACAAAGGGTATGCATCCTTCTTTTGTAGTTCACTATTTTCTGTTAATTCCCCCTTCTAACTTTACAGAATTTGTGACTGCTAACATGTAGGGTTGGTATACTACTTGTCACCAGACTCGGCATTATCAGTTCTTGATATTAAGGTGACTGTTTGCCGATGGATATTTTATAAAGTGTTGTGGAATTTGAAGGTTCTAGGATGCTTGATTGGATTATGACGGTTTTGCATAGTGGTTGTTTGCAATTCTTTTGGCTGCTACATGATGTTCTCTTATTATTTGCAATTCGTGATCTTCCATATAAGATTTTGCCAGATGATGTTCATCTCACCCTCGGGTGCAACCAAGCAATAGAAGTTGCACTTTACTAGGTACTGCTAAAACAAAAGCATATGATAAAAATTCACTGATTTTAATTGGATATTATTTGGAGGCTATAATATATATTAAATATTAAACTATATGTTGTAGGTGAGCACTATTCAGTTTGAAAATATGCAACCCATTGGTGTTGGACTGCTATCGACAATCATAGACAAGGTAAAGGGACATAACTGCATCCTTTGGCCCACCAGATTTTCAGTGGCATGTTTGAATCTAACATCATGATTTTCAGTTTGGAAGACTGCCTGACCCTGAGCTGCCTGAACGCCTGCTATTGGAACAATATCAGGTACCTTGTCACTTGCAATAATCTTATTTAAGTTATATAATTATTCACAACAGTGCTTCATTTCTTAGAGCGTGAAATTTAGGCCCAATTATTGTCTGCCCTTCGGTATGCTCTGGACGCATCTGCTGACCCTATCCTTCTTGAGGCAGGCTTACAGTTGGCTACCAAGGTTCACACTTCCACTGCATGCCTTTCTATTTATGCCTTACAGTGAAAAAATAGTACAACATGAATATTAATGCATGATTTGTTTCAGATACTAACCAGCGGAATTATTCACGGGGATCAAGGTGCAGCCGGGTGAATATTTTCTTTGATCTCAAGGCCACTTGATGATTTCAAGGAACTCTATTATCCCTCCTTTGCTGAATGGGTGTCCTGCAAGGTGTGGTTCCAATTTTTAGTTCTCCTATTTCATTCCACTATATGTTTATTTCTTTCTTTCCGTTCTTTATCACCATGTTTCTAGGATAATTTATGAGTCGTCATCTTCCTCTAGATAAAAGTAAGGTTGCTTGCTGCACATGCAACTTTGAAGTGTCATACATATACATTTTTGGGAAGACATCCTTCCGAAATACCTGAGGAGTCTATGGCGCTGCTACCGTTGTTTTCAAAAAGCTCAAGCTTGTTAGGAAAACTCTGGGTGTGGACCTTGAAAGATCATTGTCATATTTGCTTTAAGCTTCATTCCAGGGAAAATGTAAGCGTCTTCTTATAGTTGTTTTTTGAATGATTTTTTTATAATCTTGATGCTTTGAAAATCTAGAATAAGCTTCTGACCATTTTCCATATGTTTCCCTGTCATTACAGTGGAAGACATTCCTTGATGAAATACAGTCACCCATGGTTTATGGAAAGTTGAAAACATGCTTGGAAGAAGCGTGGCCTGTGATTTTACAAGCTCTTGTACTAGATGCATTTTCTGTTAATGTTGTCAGTAAATCTTCTGATAGAACTGAGGAAAAGACATTGGAGAAGGACTTTATTTCTGGATACCGTATGGTTGCGCTGGACCTGGAGTATTTTCATTTCATTTGGGGCCTTGCCTTACTTACAGTCTTTCAGGGGAATCACCCAATATTTGACAAGCAAATAATGCAAGTGGCTCCTGTAGAAGTTAAACATGGAGATTTAATGGTTGAGAATGCTAAATCACTAAACCTGAAAATGCATGAAGCTGTATTACCTGTATTTCAATTTCTTTGCACTCAAAGGTTTTTCATTGGTGGATTTCTTACTGCAGATCTCTACAAAGAACTGTTGCAGGTTAGAATTTCATGTTTCCCCTCTTTTTAGTTTTGTTGTTATAAATATGGCCCTGTCATATAGTGCTTAGAATCTTCTGGGTGAGAATGTGAGCATTCCTAAGGAAAGTAATGTGGCTAAGATTAAAGTTGTGGTAAGTGCTGCAGTTTTTTCACCTTCTATTTGATTCTTTGTGCTTTAGTAAAGTGATGATTGCTGCCTGCATGTGGTAGTATAAGGTCAATTGTGAATTTTCTCATGAAATTTTGAAGTGTGATATGGATTCAAAGGGGAACCTTTTTATCTTACATGTTTTTTTTGGATTTGGGTCCGCATGCATAAATTGTTATTCATATCAGCAAAAGATCTATGTCTCTCTTTTCTTGGTAAGGTGCATTTTATGTATTCCACATTGCAACTACATTATACAGCCTTTTTATGTGTATTTTAGGTGCGTAAAAGACCTTTAAACAAGGAGCATACTTGGAAAGAGGATGACATAGTTACTGTATCTGACAATTCTTTAACTGTGCATGAGGCGCACCGCCATCGTACATAGCAGCGGCAACAACATGGTTTATTTCTGCTTTAGGAGCTTTATTTCTTTTTTATTCATTGCAATTTACCATTTGTGTTTATAGACATGGTTTCATATCTTCCTTTGGATGCATGATTTTAGTGGTATGTTTTTTGTCAGCACATTAAACAAACGATTAAGTTTGTGACTTGCTATTTATGATAATTGAATTTAAGTGTAAAGAAGTGAAGTATTTATCTATGTATCTATTTTGGTTTCTTGTGAAGGGGTATGGAGCACAATCTGCTAAAGAGAAGCAGAGACTCTTCAAGTTAATGAAAAACTTGAATTTTAATGGAGAATCCGGATCCGTTAGGCAGTACAACCACTCCAAGATGTCGAGGCTTCTTTGGACTCCTGATCTCCACCTTTGCTTCATTCACGCCGTCGAAAGACTAGGAGGCCAAGATAGTTGAGTCTTTTGATTTCATCAATATTAATTATTACAAATTTGGCTCTTAATCAATTTTACCCTTTTTCTCTTACATAACTTGACCTACTTCATTAGCTATGCTACACCTAACTAGATGCCAATTGTAAAATATATATATATTCTAGAACAAAGTTTATTTGTCTATAGTTGATTAAGTTACTTAGTTGTTAATTTTTGGGTTTCTTTGTTTGTTATTTGCCAATTTTGCTTATGCAGGAGCAACACCTAAATTGGTTCTTCAGCTAATGAATGTCAAAGGGTTAAGCATAGCTCATGTGAAGAGCCATCTTCAGGTGCACAATATCAACGATCATAAATTATTAATCATTGATCGATTTTAGGCTCCTTAATTTTGATATAATTGGATCATATTTTTGGATTTCTGGATCTGATTTTGGATTGACGTACCCCTCTTCCGCTTTCTTCCTTTTCAGATGTGCAAGAGCAAAAAGATGGATGACTCAAATCAAGGAGATCTTCCTCAACTGAATATAGAAATTTCTCCATAAATATAATTGAAGAGATATTTATAACATATGTTTAGGGTATACTATTAATAGTACTAGAAATCGAAGCCCGTGTTTCGCACGGGCCATTTTGTGTATATGTAGTGTCATAATATACAAAATAAGTTTGTAATACATGACATAATATGCCCAACCTCCTAATGCAGGTAATCACAAGACATAATCTCTGCTTTAGGAGCTTTATTTCTTTTTGCTTAATTGCAATTTACCATTTGGGTTTATAGACATGGTTTCGTATCTTCCTTTGGATGCATGATTTTAGTGGTTTGTGTTTTGTCAGTACATTAAACAAACGATTAATTTTGTGACTTGCTATTTATGGTAACTGAATTTAAGTGTAAAGAATTGAAGTATTTATCTATGTATCTATTTTGGTTTCTTGTGAAGCACATACTCTTCAAGTTAATGAGAAACTTGAATTTTATTGGAGAATCAGGTTCTGAACCCTACACTCCTATTGCCCAGAATACTGTGAGAAATACGCAAAGGCTGAATTCGAGCGACGACAAGAAGCATAGTGATGATCATTATACCTCCAGTGATGATGGAATTGTTGGGAAAGCTAATTTTTGAAAGCCTGGGTTAATAAATTCCTCCCTTCATTACAAGTTTTTTTCTTCTTCATTTGTATAATGTGCCATTATTTACAACTTGTGTTACTATTGTTGCTCTCATTTTATAACGATCCATGTATTATAAACTTATTTTATACATCGTGACACTACATATACACAAATGGCCCGTGTGCAACACGGGCTTCGATTTCTAATTTGATCAATTTCGCTAGCTATGACGTAAAACAATTAAAAGCAACACTGAATTATTTAATTTACTCTTCATAATAATCCTTATATGGCGTGAATTATGACGCATTGATGAGGTTAGTTATTAAGATAATTATAATTACCCAGCTAACTAGTTTCTTTTCAAAATCCAAACCTAATTACTTTTTTCAATCTAAAATAAGTGTCGTTTTAACTTAAGATATGATATTTAAGAAAAATATTAAATACATCTAAAATCTTACATTTTTCCTCAATCTTCTCACACAATACGTACATAATTACTACACTCTTGAGTCAATGAATGAAGAGTTTAAAACAAAAAAAGTTAACAAAAACAAATTCCAACAACAATTTTCATAACTCTCTCTTGATTAATTGCCTACAAATCTTAAAATGACATATAAAGTTGATCAAATTTCAAGTGCTAAAACGACACCTAATTTAGATCGGAGGGAGTAGTTACTAGGCAAGTCTAGTGGTGTTTTCGGTTCCGAAACCGGCCTTGGTTGGTTTTCCCGATTTTGGCTTTGTTCGATTTTGGTATCGGAAATTTTGGGAAAAAAAATGTTAAAGATACAGAAAGAAAAAGGGGGACCGGCGGTTCGGTCGGTTTTCCTTTGTTCGATTTCGGTTTTATAAATTTCGAGAAACAATGTAAATTATATAAATAGAAAAAGGGGACTAATGGTTTGGAACCGCCAGTTCTACGGCTCCATGGAAGGGCAAGCTGAAACCGGCCTCGATTTCGGTTCCGCCGGTTACCCGGTTCGGCATCTCTACGCAAGTTTCGTGCGCTGCGGTAAGTTCTTGATATGTTCCAATTGGAAAGTTGGCTTAAAGGTAGGCATGTTTGAATTTCATATTAGAATACATTAGCTTGTATTAAATTATCAATTTAATATAAAATAATATATTTTATTATATTAGAATTTCATATTATAATGCATTATCTTGTATTAAATTATTAATTTAATATAAAATAATATATTTTAATATTATTAAAGAAAATCTAAACAGACCCTAAATAAACCACGAATTCAACACTTGTTAATTGACCATCACTCTTTTAAACCAACAAATAAATCGTTTGTAACAAAATTATTAACAACAACAAATTACAGTAACATTTTCCATTACACAAATTTAATTAATTGCCTAGAAAACTTAAAACAACTTACATTTAGATTGAAATTTACACCTAAAACGACTTATATTTGTGATAGGAGAAGGCTATCAAATCTGAATTATGACCGGCATCATAGTTCATTCTTTGTATACTACAAATGACAACATATGAAACTAAAGAGAAAGAGATACAAAAGCTCTAGTTTAATTTTGCTCCTATGAAACTGAAAATACAACCTAAAGATTGTCATATGTAACATGATTAAGTACTCCTGCTAGACACACTCCATTGATCAGACAAGTCCATGGAGGAAGCCCTACTGACACCACACTTGGCGACCGTCCTGACGTTTTCCATCAACTCCTCGGTCCGACCCTCCTGAGCCAAGATCTCCACCAGTTGCTCCGGGCTGATCACCAGCTTCACCTTCCAAACCCCAGCTGCACCCGCGCTCGAGCCCTTGCTCGAACTCGACCTCTTGAGCACCCCTCGGCTCTCGAACGACATCTTATAGGGTTTGCAAGACGCTTCCCCGGGTATGCTCCTTGACCTAACGTGGCCCGCCTGGTGCTGGGCCCACTTCAGGAGGCAGTAGGACTCGCCCGGCTGGAGCTCCTCTTGGTGGGGGAGCGGCTTCCAGAAGACGTCGTGGCTCTTGAATATGAAGTGGCCCGGGAACTCCTTTGCAATGCAGCCCGCGGTTATGGGAGGGCGGAACTCCATGATGGCGCCCGTGGAGGTGGAGACGTGGACCTTCGGTTCTTCGGGTTCTTGGCCGCCTCCGAACAAGCAATTCCCCATTGTTGTTGAGATGGGTTTTTCTATTCTTCTTCTATCCAGAGAAGAAGAAGAATGTGTGGTTAATTTGTTTTTTTAGAAGGGACTGAAATTGGTCCCCTTGAAGATTGATTGTGAAGGGTGGTTTTGTTTTTGCCCTTTTGCTTGCTTTTGACTGCAAAATAGATGTTAAAGAGAAGTGGTATCCGGCAAAGAAGAGAACAATAAGAGCTTTTGTTTTCTGACAACTTAGACGGCAAGTAAAATGCATGTGTTAGTGATGAGTAGTTATACACATGTTTATGAGGGTTCACTAATTATTACAGTCAATTTGTAGAGACTGTGCCCTAAATGAAGAGAACAATAAGACTTTTTATTTGTTACTCAACAAATCATGAAAAACAAAAATTAAACACTAATGATCATATGGGCAAAAAAGTGATTAGCTAAAGACTAAACACTATTGTGGTCCATTGAAGGAAGATAAAGACTGTAACAAGATGAGGGTTTGAAGCGAAAATATGAGTACTCATCCTATTTAAAAGGTATCTTGATCTGTACACATCAACTCAGGCTGAAATGCTACCAATAACTCAATAAGAGAAAAAGAGACTCATGCATGTGTATGTGTATGTGTATGTGTATGTGTATGTGTATGTGTATGTGTATGTGTATGTGTATGTGTATGTGTATGTGTATGTGTATGGTCCAGTAGTTTCCATAGGTATCTTGATCTGTACACATCTTATCCTATTTCACTTTTTTTGCTCTTTAGAAACCTCTTTGACAGCAAGGTTGTTCCACCATTAATGAATGTGCAGGTGCTAGGGGTCCACAGAAAACCCTCTTTGTACATATTTATGGTGTTCCTTGTACTATTAACTCATCAACATAGAAGCTAATTTAGCATAATGCAGTTTCCATAGGTAAATTATGCAGTACAAGCCTAAGAAAGTACACATCTAAAATATGTCCATATAACTGCTGCTCTGTAAGTGTGTGATCAAAGGTCCTTTAAGGTTGCCATAAAAACCAGGATGAACTCAACAACATTGAAAACTCAATGCTATGTAATGATAAGCTTCAATAAAAATGTTGCAAGGATAACTCATGCTGTTCCTAGTTAAAAGCAGCATGAAATGTAGCCTCAAGGTTGTATGAAGCCAACCATGTATAATAAGCCTTCCAAATCCTCAGAATTTCAGTTAACTTAGATAAAAGAACCAGCAGAGTCAAGAGACCATCTTTACACTGGTCTGTATAATGGATATACACCCTTCAGCACTCAACTTCAAGCCCTTGGAATAGCGAATGCATGATTCACTGCATGGGACCTCTAGGAACACGAGGACGAACGGGTGTCTTCGATGGGCTCACCCTGAATATGCACAAATTAGTTTTTTAAATTTTGGAACCAAAGTAGTATATAGCAATATAAAATATTATTGAAGAAAGGAACTCAGTTCAATGTGGTATCCAGGAAAGCAATCTAACCTGATAGGCAACGATCCCAGAACGACACCGCTGCAGTTCAAAGCAGCAATGGCACTTTCAGCCTGCAAATAAAAAAAAAAATGAAACTCTGCATATTTAATAACAGCAGCAATATGCCAACAAAGGTGAACCGACAGAGCAATTTCATGCAAAAATTCAAACTTCTGCTTCCGACTACTGATACTTGAACACTAAACCGAAGAAGGACTTCATATAGATTAACAGAAATACTCATCTACATCTCTATACCTACTTTTCGACCTCGAATAATTTTTTAAATTCACGTATGGCTGAGTTTGTGAGTGACAAGAAATTAAGCATTACAATTAAGAAGAAAAACATAGACAAGAAGAACAATCAGCAATGACAACGGAAGACGTTAAGAATAGATTCACTGTCAATACTCTTTCACTTAACAGGCAACATCTTCAAAATTCCGACCAATACAAATAGATAACGATTAGGAGCAGTGATTCTAGAAGGAACTGACTAGGTAAGGAATCCCCAGCATAATGCATGTGGCTATGCGAGCTACAACATTTGGAGAAGGTGAATATATCACTCACTTCTTTCAGATAACATGCAAGGACAAGGACAGCAAAACTAGAACTGAAAAGAAACATGCTTTAGTTGATTTTTTATGGCAGGATCAGTTTCTACTTTCTACAGGAGGCCATGTTAATCATATGTACACTTCCTATACTACTTGCAATGAGTACATGTTAAAAATCACTTGCTTTGACCAATGTTGTACAGTTAAAAATGGATTTGGACAAGAGAACAAATCTAATATGGAAAAATAACCACTTTTAGAAACAGCTGTTTGTTTAGAAGCATAAAATAGAAGAAACGGAAAGGAAAAAGACATACACAAGAAAATGAAATGCCAAGCTTGAGAAGATTTTGAGCAGCAAACAAATGGTTATGCATGAACTTCAAGGTAATAGCTAATTTATTAGTAACAAGCTATCCTCATTGGTCATTCAATCTGATGCCACTTATATGTTTGCTTATGTAAAGATAGAAATAGGAAATATTTAAAATATCATGAGCTGCACGAATATGAAAGATGGAAGAGAATTTACCATCACAAATTCGACAAAGGCAATTCGAGTAGAGTGATTGTAGTCTCCAAGTAGCCTCAAACGGTGAACCTGAATGAAAAAGCATTAACATGTCATGTGGGATACCGGATAATTCCATCAGATAAGTGTTCATACTTGGGATGATTTATTAACAAACCTGTCCACATACAGACTCAAAGAAGAGCCTCACTTCAGTTTGAGAAACCTAGACAAGTCAGCCATACAAGTCAGATATCAGGGTTAACATCCTAACAAATTTGGAATAGAGCACAATAGAAGGAACCAACCTTCTTATCAATGTTTGTACAATAGATAGTTCTAGCACACATGTCTCGTTCATCTTCAGTCTGAGGTTCAAAAACGTCCAGCAAACAGAAATGTTAACAGGTGCCTCAGCAAATAGAATAAACTTCAACAGGTGTGTCATGTGTGTATATTGACACTCACCTGAGGAAGGAGGTGTGGATTGACAGGTACAATTGCAGTCTTTGATGGAAGAACTTTAACGGCATAAAAGCCAAGCATGGTTCCAGATAGAGTCAAAGCAGCATGTGCACCCTCTACACAACAAGAATAACAAAAAATTACTACAGCATGATGATCCAAATTCCAAATGAAGCCTCAAAAATACAATATATGCAACCACATACCCTCATCAGTGAACTCAACGAAAGCAAACCGGAGTACAGAATTTGGATCGCCACAAATTCGGCAGTCAACAACCTTCACATACATACAGGAAGAAAGAATTGTTAAAAATAGATAACCAGTAGTAGCATGAATCATCAAGACACTAACCCACTAAAAAGCACAAAAGAAGAATGAATTTTACCTGTCCACAGTTGATAAACAGAGCTGCTAGCTGCTCTTCAGTCACCTTTAACCACAAAATAATTAGAAAAAAACACCATTAGTCTTCAATAAACTAGTCAAAAACGACAAACAAAATCACATAAAAAGTGAAAATCTAATGGATAAATCAATTTAGGGTGTTTTACCTGCTGATCAATATCAGAAACAAACACAGTCCTACGAATCACCTCCTCCCTTTGGACCATGGTAGACCTATTGTTGTTCCTCCTCTTAACCTGATTATAACCCCCTTTCTACAAATTCCGATAGGAGCAAGCAAGACGCAAAATCAAAATTATTCTCAAATTGAAGCAATTGGGGGAAAAAAAATTAAAAAAAGGTTAGGTATTTCAGTACCCGTCTACCGCCACTCAAATTAACACCATCATTTCCCAATCCCATCATCTGATTCAATCCAAACCCGTTGATGAATAACCCGTTCTCGAAGCCATAGCTAGGGTTTGTCAAATAAGGAGGGACGAACTCCTCAGCCATGGGATTGAGCTTAGAGAACATCTCCTCCAACTCCTTTACCCCATTGGCTCTCGGGTCGAACCCGCCGGTGAGCTGATGGTGCTGAAGCCGGAGATGGCGACGAGAGTTTTGATCGGAGGAATCTTGACCATCGGATGTAGCGCGATCGGAGTCTCCGGCGCCGGCGATGTCGGAAGGGGGAGGTGAGAAAGAACGAACGCCGATCCCTGAATCAATCGGAGCATTTTCAACCACCGCCATGGTTGCGTTGTGATCAAAGTTTGTCAAAACCCCTTTTTTCTTCTTCTTCTCCGAAGATTCTCCAACAACTCCTTAAGCGAAATGCTTTAAATACCTGAATAACAAAAAATCTTCTCTGTAATAAATGTACATGGAAAAACAGAAAAATAGAAGCAGAAGTATAAAGTAAAAAATCATGAATACATAAATAAATAATTGAACACGATATTATGAGCTAAAATATTTTTTATCATTTTGGATGAATTAAAGGAAATTACAAAAATCTTACCTCTGCTGAATTGAACTTTATTTTTTTTCAAATTTTATTATCTTTTCAACCAAAAATAAATACTTTGATTTTGTAATTTTATGATAATGTTCACCATTTCAGTCCATTGATAATATTTAGATATATAACGTACGTGTAGAAACATACTAAAATAAATAAATTTATAACGGACATTGTTTACCGTTCTAACTAGCTTAGTTTTAATGCCTTGTACAGATTTTGTTTACCGTTTTAATATATGGACAACTATTTTATAGAAAATTAGTATAATTAAATAATATTGAATTATATGTATAATATGTGATAATGTAAATAAAGTTATAACATAAGTATGATAAAAAAAAATACATATGGTAATAAACAACCTATCAAAAATTAAATTCGTACGAAGATAAATACATTGAAATCAATTATCTTCACCTAGAAAGGAATAAATAAATGAAAGCCAAATTAAAAAAAAAACTATCTAAAAAAAAAGAAAGTAGAATACAAAAGTGTCAAAAGAGGTGACATTTTCCCTAGTTTTACTAAATGTGAAAATTGGCTAAGGAGTCATCAAACAGGGTGGTCATATCCCTAACATTATTATTAGTGATAGTCTTTTTGAAATAATATTGTTGAAAATTCCAGATTATGTGAAAAACTTGATAGCTCTAAGGAAAAATAGAGGCGCAATCATGAAGAAAAAAGATTGAACGTAAAACAATGAAACTAATTTATAAAACTGAAAATAAATTAGCTTGTTGAATCGTAGTGTGTTAGACAGGGAACAGTTTCACTGTTCCCTGGGCAGCGGAAATAATAGAGATTCAGTAGTAACAACAATACAGTTCTTTATAGAGGAAACTCTATCAACCAACTAGTTGAAAAGAGAAAACTTCTACCTCTAGGTGTTATCCTAGGAGGATTTCAAACACGTGTACTTGTATTATTAATCAAGTTGTACAATCTCACAAGTCTTATCTCCATCTAATCACACACAGTTCCTAGGTTTCTAGACTTTGAGTACAATCAACTAGTAACAATACAAGAACACAACAAAAGACTCTAAGCAAGTACTCACAACACTAGTTTGTACCTTGCCTTGAACCTTTGATCTCAATCGCAATAGCTCTTCAGTATGCTTCTTTAGTGATGACCGAGATACCTTATCCTAAGATATCTTCAACTATATATAGTGGCAGCCAAACCCTTGTTACCAAACACCTCAGATATCTATCGAATCCTATACATGGTTACAGTCTGAGATTTCTTTTCTTTCTAAACAATTTGGCTTACAAACACATGGTTTCCATAAGTAAACTGTCCTAAGACACGCTATCTAGCTCTTCTCTCTCCGAGTAGATCTTCAAAACATGGTTTCCATAAGTAGCGGTCTCCAGTGGTAACTGTAGGATCTGTGCGTTAGTTTCAAGGGAACTGAGACACAAATGTGTTCAGTTCCTATGGGCAGCGGAATAACGAGTAAACAAGTTATCAAGAACAATTACTTAAGGTGGAAACCTTTGATAACCAACTAGTTATCTAGGATAAAAACCACTCCTCTTTCGAGGATTTCAAACGGTCTACTTGTATATTAATATGCGATTACAACTTCCGAACTATCTCGTTTCAGTCTATCTCACTAAGACTAAACCTAATTCCCTAGAAATCACAGATTAACACACAATAGGCTTACTTCGACACTTTCAACTCGAACACTTTGTCTTCTTCTTTGTCTCACAGATGCACTCTCAAGCTCGTCAAAAATGCATGACATTCACCTACTAACAACGTCATGTATTTATACAATATGTTTGTCAAGGAAAGATCTCAGAGGAGATATTCTTTGAACAAGCATATTCCATAAATCCATGATTCGGTATTTCATCTTTTACCTAAGATAAGATAAGAAATATTTTCTTAACCGAATTACAATATACACAATCATATAAAGATAATCTATGTGTATCTTGACGCCTAAGGTCTTCTGCTGGGCGCGTTAAATCCGGAAACAAATCTTCACAAAGATTATGTAGATAACGTTGGTAGTTACACAGATGCGGTTCCCATCCAGTTCCCTTGATCTTGATCTTAGCTCACTTTGGACTTGGTTCCCTTATCTTTTCAGCTGTAGATTAAACACTAGAATAGCCAGTTAAGTTCAAGTGTTTGTCATCGTCAAAACAAGAGAAACAGAGGAAGGGAACTCCATGGGAACTGACGTACCAAAGAGTTCCATTCCAACAATTTCCCCATTTTTGATGATGCCAAACTAATACCAATCTTAAGCATATAACCAATAGGCAAAGATAAGTGACATATTATGGAAACAAAGATACTAAGATAAACGCTTTATAGTTCCCCCTTAATTTTTTAACGCAGTACTTAGTTCCCCCTTAGAAAGACACCAGTCTTATTGGTTCCAAGATTCCAGAGTCTATTCCCCCTTTTGACATCATCGAAAAGATAGATTAGTTTCAATTGATAACTCAGAGAGGAACAAGTTCAAAGCAAATTGCAAGTCACAACTAAGCAAACAGATAATCATTAATTATAACAAAAGATGCACAAAGCAGCTAGCAAACACACGAAGAGCAAACAAACAAGATCACGAAGAGATAAAAAAACCAACAAAGCAGGACAACTAGTGAGCAGGGGAGTTCCTAGGGAGACTAAGCCAGAGACAACATAGGGAATTCAGGAGGAATTGGGAGGCAGCTTGGCAATCAATGCAGCCGCAAGAGAGTTGAAGGCAGCAGTCAGTTCCTTCACAGCAGCAGTGAGTTCCTTGAGCTCAGCAGAGATGGCAGCAGTGACAATCTGGAGGTCGGAGGTCTCATGCGCAGATGGGTCAGTGGCAGCACGAGTCCTCTTAGGCTTAACCTCATTTTCCTCATTAACCCTGAGACGGTTGATGTAAGCCATATCCATTTAGTGCTGATACATCGTCTTTTGAGGGGGACTTCGGGGACACACCATGGTTTGTCAGCAGGGCTTTGATGATTGAGGGGTAAGGCAGAGAGTGCGAGGGATGAGAGTGGCAAGCTTGCATATGAAGGATAATGATCCAGCAGCTCAGTTCCCTTTTTTTCATTTTTTTTTCAAAGGCAACGGATCAGAATCACATCACATCCTAAACGTTCACAATCGGACAGAATTTACAGGGTTTCACCATGATTATCTCTGAACACAGTAAAGGAAGGAGACACAATATTTGAGACGGCGACAGAGAAAGCACACAAGCAGCGACCTTTTCAGTTCCCCTTAGTTCCTTAGAAGTACCTGGTTAGGGAAGGCTTTGGATGCATATATGTAGTGGGTATTTAAATCATGAAAAGTACACATCCAAAAGCATATAAATAGCAGGAAGGCAATTTTGACGCTAAACTAGTAAGTTCCCAGTTGTGGACTAATCAAAAGAAGGTTCATAGGGAACTACTAGGAAAGCCAGGTTAGGGACAACTTATAATCAATCATCCTTTCGGCTTATAATGTGGGTTCAGAGATCAGATTGATTATATATTGTTGAAAGAAATGCAATCAAGATATTCACACAACGCATGAAGGCGAGAAGAATGTCCAACTAATATCATAACAATAAACACATGAAGGCAGAGATGGACAAGAAAAGCAGTAAACACAGTTCCCAACTAGTTACCAAAGAAAATAATAAGTCACATAACTAGTCAATACCAGGGAAATAGGCAAGGGAACTCAGAACCGCTAAGCTATGGAAATCATTCCAAGAAGGAGTCTAAAGTACTCATAAGATTCTCGATTAAGGGCTTTTGTGAATATATCAGCAATTTGTTCCTCAGTACGACAATGTTCCATAATAATGATCCCTTTTTCCACGTTATC
The DNA here is from genome assembly GCA_027886185.1 of Rheum nobile. Lineage (NCBI taxonomy): Eukaryota > Viridiplantae > Streptophyta > Magnoliopsida > Caryophyllales > Polygonaceae > Rheum > Rheum nobile. The sequence goes on from WOAB01000066.1 coordinate 692,604, forward strand.
TCTCAAAAAGTGGTGCCTTATGTCAATATGCTTAGACTTGGAATGAAATACATGATTCTTAGAGATGCTAATGGCACTAGTGTAGGATCGTGATTGTTAGATAATAACTTAAGGAACTCAGAATATGGATTCTAAGTTCCCTTCGCAGCGGAAATAAACAATCAAACAAATGACAAGTTCCTTATAGTGGAAACCTTTGATTGCCAACTAGCAATCCAGGATAAAAACCACTACATTTCTTTCGAAAGGATTTCAAGGTCTACTTCTTGATTTCTTATCTCTTTTGGTTACAACTTATCCTAGGAACAAACACACAGTTTCTTTGCCTTACACACAGTTAGGCAATCCTAGATAACTTAACACAATCAATAATCAATCCAAGAAACAGACCTTCGCATCTAGGAACTATCACTTACAGTCACAGAAACTTAGCACTCAGCTCTTCTATTCCTTGACTGGTTCCTCTTGATCTCGGTTTGCTTTGATGATCTTGTTTGAAGCTTCACACTTTGATGTTTGCTATGTAGTGTGATTCTATTGTGAATGCTTGAAGATAACCCTTGAGTTAGTCTTCCTTTTATAGAGGATTCTTCGCAGCTTAATCTTCTCTAGGTTCTCACAGATTGAGCTTGCCCTAGGATAAGTGGTTCTCCTTGGTCCACGTTGTTCTTGGCATATGCAAACAACCTAGGCAGCTCAGAATCCTTCTAGGTTAGTCAACCTCTTCAGCCAAGTCATTCTCCAGCTTCCTTTGTCCGAGGTTCGACACTCTGGGCGCTTGGGAACTGACTTCTGGACAGCGACAGGTTCCATGTCCTGTCGCTTTCACCTTTCTCTGTCCGAGGTTCATTGTTCTAGGCATCTTGGAGTCTTGCTCTTGGATGGTGGCATGCTTTTGGAAGTTTCTCTCAAGTCGCTTTCACCTCCTTTTGTCCGAGGTTGGTGTTCCCAGATTTCTCGGGAATCGCAATCTCGCATGTTGCGTTTCTGGGCACATCTGGGTTCCTCTGGGTTCCTTCCTTTGTCTTGTTCCTTGGTTCTCTTGTCCTATTTGGCATTCATACCTTCGGTATTTGTCTTGTGGTTCCCTAAAGCACATCTTTGAGATAAAACATTAGTATCATAATATTTGTCATCTTCAAAAGTAAAGAAACTGAGGAAAGGAACTCTCAGGGGAACCGAAGTTCCAGAGTTCCGTTTCCTAACAATTTCCCCCTTTTTGATGATGACAAATACAAGGAACCTGGCAACATAACATGACTTGAATTTCATGAGACCATATTGAGATTAAGGGATTTACAACATTACGAATTAATGAGAGAACATTTAATGGTTGCAAATTCCCCCTAAGCAAGTGAACGAGTTTATTTCAAATTACCCCTTAGAAGTAGAACGAGTTCATGGTTCCTAATAGTCCAGTAGTTTCCAAAGTTCAAGGTTCCTATCCTTCTTCCCCCTTTTGACATCATCGAAAAGATCAGTTAACATGTTAAGAACAGGATATCCAAGGAAATAAACAATTGCGTCAAACCCATAACAGAAACCATAATAGAAACTTAAAGCAGAGACAAATAATGCATTAGAAACGTAGCCAAAGGAGTTCATTAGTCATTAAATCTTAATACATTGTCCAGACATGCATAGTGGAAAAAGAAACAAAAGATCACAAACAGCTTGACATAGACAAAAAAAAAAGGATAGAAGAGGGGAGTAGGATCCTAGGGAACTACAAGCACACTGTGATGTTATAGCATTGGGAACTAGGAGAGACGTTCCTATGGCAGCGTAGTGGCCTCCTCTTCGTTTCCATCTTTTATGCAGTTCTTTCATCTTGGCCTGTTGTCATCTTATCGGCTTGATTACCTCCAATTGAGCAAGGTCAAGATTGAGGTTTTTCTTGGCCATTTGAGGAGCTTTGTGTTTTGAGAGAGACAGGTGAACATGAGATTGAGAGAAGGCATGAAAGAACATAGTGCTCGGCTCAATCAAATAGGAAACCTTAAATAACCCTTGAGCAATTTTAGAGCCGTTGAGAATCAAGCCATTGGAGAAATTTCTGGGAACTCTGAAGAGTTGAAACGACTAATTTTCTTGAAGCTTTTGTGCCTTTGCAACGGTCACAAATTCAAAGATTAGATGCTCAAAAATGGCAATTGATCAAGGCTGAGAAGATGTCTCTGACGCTGTGAGATTTGCCATAAATACTGTCTTGGGAGGAGCAATTCTCTTACTAGCCGTTTAAGGGGCAGCCCATCCTAATTTCTTTCTGGCGATATTTTCAGTGTGCTAGAGAGATATATGAGAACCTTTGATGTGGGTTTTAAAACATAGGACCTGAAAGTACGTTCCCATAAAAGAAATCGGGAAGGCCATTTATCGCATTACACACTAGTTCCCAGAGAGGGTTAAGAAGAGGATCATAGGGAAATAGATTGTGTAATGAGGCAAGGGAGGGTCATAGTACACAATCATCATTTCGGCTTGAATTGTTGGGTTATAAAGATGATCAGATTGTGATTTTTGGGCCAACAAATAAACTTGGACAATGATTGAATTTTAATAAGAGATGAACAACCAAGGAGAAAAACTAGAAAATTTTGTCAAAGCCTTTTGAGAAACCATTATGAATATGAGGGTCTAACGCAAGAGAAATGACACAAAGATTCCAACACAAAGACAAGTAAAGAGTTCTGAACTAGTCAATCAAGGGAACTGGAGAGAAACTTTAAACTAAAGGAACTGCTAGTTTATAGGAATCATTCTCAGTTCTAATCTAAGGTTCTCGAAGGGAACTCTATTCAAGGCTTTGGTGAATATATCTGCAATTTGATCTTCAGTTCTACAAAATTCCATAATGATGTTTCCCTTCTCAACATGATCTCTAAGAAAATGATGTCTTATGTCTATATGCTTGGTCCTAGTATGATGCACATGATTCTTTGAAATATTTATAGCACTTGTGTTATCACAAAGAATAGTGAGGGGACCATAAGACATACCAAAGTCCGCGAGTTGTTGCTTTAGCCAGAGAAGTTGGGAACAGCAGGAGGCAGCAACGATGTACTCAGATTCTGTGGTGGAGAGAGAGACTGAGACTTGTTTCTTTGATCCCCATGACACAAGGCAAGGGCCTAGGAACTGTGTCATTCCAGAGGTGCTCTTCCTATCCACCAAGTATCCAACATAGTCAGCATCAGTGAAGCCCATCAGCTCAAAGGAACATTCTTTGGGGTACCAAATGCAGAGAGAGTCAGTTCCCTTGAGATATCGAAGTATTCTTTTCACAGCAGCCAAGTGGGTTTCTCTTGGACAAGATTGGAACCTAGTACACAAGCCAACAGCAAAAACAATGTCTGGACGACTAGCGGTTAGGTACATGAGTGAGTCTATCATACCTCTATAGAGCTTCTCCTCCACTAGAGGACTCGTATGGTCCTTATCCAAATGGGCAATGGTGGAAATGAGAGTGGAGAAAGACTTACATGAATCCATTTTGAACTTCTTCAGCAGTTCCCTAACATACTTATGTTGGTGGATTTGGATACCATCTTCTTTTGAGTGATTTGTAATCCGAGGAAGAAGGTGAGTTCCCCAATTAGGCTCATTTCAAATTCACTGCTCATCAAGTCTTTGAACTTGTCTACAAGGGACAGGTTAGTGGAACCAAAAATAATATCATCGACATAGATTTGAACCACCAAGATGTTACCTTCTTCTTCTAGGATGAAGAGAGTCTTATCAATAACTCCACGCCTGTAGCCATTTGAGAGTAGGAACTGAGCAAGACGATCATACCAAGCTCTGAGAGCTTGCTTGAGGCCATAGAGTGCCTTGTCTAGGAAGTAGACATGATCTGGATGATCGTCGTCTTCAAAACCAGGTGGTTGCTTGACATAGACTTCTTCTTGAAGAATTCCATTGAGGAAGGCCGTCTTTACATCCATTTGGAATAACTTGAACCCTTTGTATGATGCGAAGACAATCAATAATCTTATTGCCTCAATCCTTGCTACTAGAGCATAGGTTTCATCATAGTCGATGCCTTCTTGTTGATTGTATCCTTGAGCAACAAGTCTTGCTTTGTTCCTTATTACAGCTCTTGTATCATCTATCTTGTTTCTGAAAACCCATCTAGTTCCTATGATGTGTTTGTCCTTGGGGCGGGGAACTAGATGCCATACTTTGTTCCTTTCAAACTGATGAAGCTCTTCTTGCATAGCTTGGATCCAGTCTGCATCCTTCAGTGCCTCACCTATGTTCTTTGGTTCCAAAATAGATAGAAAGGCATTGAAGGCAAAGAAGGTGAGATGTTCAAACCTGACTGGAGGCTTGATGATTCTTCTTCCTTTGTTAGGAGCTAGAGCATTTGATGTGGAGATATTCTGAGTTGAATATTCAGCTTCCTGGTTGGAATCACCTTCTCCATTGAAGATCATGTGAGAAGATGAGTCATTGAAGTCTCCACAGATGTTGTCGTCATGCTCATGGTTCCCAGAAATGGATTGTTGTTCCTTATCCATGGGAACTGGTGGAAGAGCTAGTGGGGGATTCTGTGCAGCAGGAAAGGAATTGGGTGGAGTGACATCTTCATCTGGATCTTCTTGAGATGACTTGGGAAACGGGTCTTCAAAGGGAGTGGTAGTGTTCTGCACAATTCTACCAAATGATTTTTCATTAAAGATAACATGAACACTTGCTTCTACCTTTTTGGTCCTTTTGTTGAAGACTTTGTATGCCTTGCTCCCGGAGGCATATCCAATGAAGATCCCTTCATCACTCCTTGGATCGAACTTGTCAAGATTGTCCTTCCCATTGTTGTGCACAAAGCATTTGCATCCGAACACTCTCAAATGTGAAATGTTGGGAACTCTTCCTCTTAGGAGTTCATAGGGAGTCTTCTCTGTGATTGGCCGAAGCATGGCTCGATTGATGATGTAGCAAACTGTGTTGATTGCCTCAGCCCGGAATGATTGAGAGAGTCCACTTGAGATGAGCATAGTTCGAGCCATGTCCTCTAAGGTTCTATTCTTCCTTTCCATGAACCTGAGTTCCCTGCTCAACTATACATGTGGAATTATTAGTAGCAAAGTGTTTGTCATCGTCAAAACTAGGAAAACTGAGGAAGGGAACCAGGTAGGGAACTAGAGTTCTCAAAAGTCCACTTCCTAACAATTTCTCCATTTTTGATGATGACAAACATGTAGAACCTGGCATATCTAAAATAGGCATGAATGATATATGAGGAAAAACAGAATATAACTAGATGTAGAATAATCATTAGTGAATTGCATATTCCCCCTTAACATCAAACCGGGTTCCTTAATTCCCCCTTTGCCACCGAGATGATTCCAACAATAGGACTTGGGAACTATAAGCAGTTGAGATGACAAATTTCCTTATTTACCTCAGTTTCCCTTGAATCATTGACTTCTGATACTTGTAGTTCCATTGATATTATCATTGGGAACTAACGTCAACACCATGTGATCCTCCATAATTTTCATTAGCGTTTGGAGTTCCCTTCATTGTTTTCTGCTTCTTCATACAAATCTTTCTTTAACAAATGACATATTTCCCTTGTTATTCCTTTGAAGTGAGATGAGCTAGATCAAAACTTCAATTCTGCGTCCCAATCATCAATTTGCATCTTGTAGGGAACTAGGCATCTCACTTCAACCTGCAATACAATTAAGACTTATGCACCCAGACACGCTTGGCTTTTCTGGGTTTATGGTAATGAGAGTTCCTTTGCACCTGCAAGTTAGTTGAGTAATACACATGACCACTAATCTCAATATCCAAGTTCCTTTTCCTATGACTTTCTTCAATTTGCCTTTTCTTATGAATACAATCATGAATATAATGATCATTTTTACCACAATGCCAGCAAACACGATTATACTTAACATGACCATATTTTCCTTTACCGGGACAAAAAGGTTTGTCATATTTCCTCTGCTGGAAGTCAATTCCCTTACCTCTAGTTCCCTGAGCTTGATTGACGTACATTTTATGAGCATTGTGTCCATCAAACCAGGTTTATTTACCTTTAGGCTTCTTCTCAAGAACCTTTACCTTCTCTTTCAGGAACTGATTTTTATCACTAGAAGTTTGAAGAGCGAAATTGAGAGTTTTATTTTTCTCAACCAGTTCCCTTCTTAGCTTCTCATTTTCAGCAGAGCATGAATCCTCAGAATCTTCCTTTCCCGGATAACCAATACCATATCTTTGCTTAACAAACACAGTTTGATTGACAGTTTTTTCATTGATAGAAGTAGTCAACACATCAAGCTTATCTATGATCTCAACAAGCAAATCATTTTCTGGAGTAAGGGAACTCTGACAATTCTTAGCATGCTTAAGTTCCTTTTCAAGAGCAGTACAATTATCACATGAAGCATGGGAAGCGTTAGACATGCTTGTAGAATCTTTAAGTTGTGATAGTTCATTTTCAAGAGCAGTACAATTATCACATGAAATATGGGAAACGCTAGACATGCTTGCAAAATCTTTAAGATGTGCTAGTTCATTTTCAAGAGAAGTACATGAATCACACTTTCTAGAGGAACTAGCAAATAGTTTTTCAGTTTCATCAAGTTTCTTGCTCCAAACAGAATTTTCAGTAGATAAGCATGAAATGTCTTCTTCACATTCATCTAGTCTTTCCTGAAGGGAACTGTTCTCTTTTCCAAGTTTCCTAATAATTTTAATCAATTGCTTCTTATCACATTCAAGAAGAGATTTAGTAAAGTCAGAAGAGAATACCTCGGAGTCATCTGATTTCGTTGAGTCCTCCTTAACCATTAAACACATTTCTCCTTTCTTCCGAATGTGAGGTTTGTTGATGGAAATTCCCAGCTCAAACTTGCTTGGTTGAGACATGATCTGCAAACTTTAAACAAAGATCTAGAGCTTTTCCTGCTCTGATACCAATTGTAGGATCGTGATTGTTAGATAATAACTTAAGGAACTCAGAATATGGATTCTAAGTTCCCTTCGCAGCGGAAATAAACAATAAAACAAATGACAAGTTCCTTATAGTGAAAACTTTTGATTGCCAACTAGCAATCCAGAATAAAAACCACTACCTTTCTTTCGAAAGGATTTCAAGGTCTACTTCTTGATTTCTTATCTCTTTTGGTTACAGCTTATCCTAGGAACAAACACACAGTTTCTTTGCCTTACACACAGTTAGGCAATCCTAGATAACTTAACACAATCAATAATCAATCCAAGAAACAGACCTTCACATCTAGGAACTATCACTTACAGTCACAGGAGCACTCAGCTCTTCTATTCCTTGACTGGTTCCTCTTGATCTCGATTTGCTTTGATGATCTTGTTTGAAGCTTCACACTTTGATGTTTGCTATGGAGTGTGATTCTATTGTGAATGCTTGAAGATAACCCTTGAGTTAGTCTTCCTTTTATAGAGGATTCTTCGCAGCTTAATCTTCTCTAGGTTCCCACAGATTGAGCTTGCCCTAGGATAAGTGGTTCTCCTTGGTCCACGTTGTTCTTGGCATGTGCAAACAACCTAGGCAGCTTAGAATCCTTATAGGTTAGTCAACCTCTTCATCCAAGTCATTCTCCAGCTTCCTTTGTCCGAGGTTCGACACTCTGGGCGCTTGGGAACTGACTTCTGGACAGCGACAGGTTCCATGTCATGTCGCTTTCACCTTTCTCTGTCCGAGGTTCATTGTTCTAGGCATCTTGGAGTCTTGCTCTTGGATGGTGGCAGGCTTTTGGAAGCTTCTCTCAAGTCGCTTTCACCTCCTTTTGTCCGAGGTTGGTGTTCCCAGATTTCTCGGGAATCGCAATCTCGCATGCTGCGTTTCTGGGCACATATGGGTTCCTCTGGGTTCCTTCCTTTGTCTTGTTCCTTGGTTCTCTTGTCATGTTTGGCATTCATACCTTCGGTATTTGTCCTGTGGTTCCCTAAAGCACATCTTTGAGATAAAACATTAGTATCATAATATTTGTCATCTTCAAAAGTAAAGAAACTGAGGAAATGAACTCTCAGGGAAACCGAAGTTCCAGAGTTCCGTTTCCTAACAACTAGTATTATCACAAAGAATTTTGAGAGGGCCATAAGATTTACCAAAGTCCGCGAGTTGTTGTTTGAGCCAGAGGAGTTGAGCACAGCAAGCAGCAACAGCAATGTATTCGGACTCAGTGGTGGAGAGAGATATAGAGGTTTGCTTCTTGGAGCCCCATGAGACCAGGCAGGGACCAAGGAACTGGGCCATACCAGATGTGCTTTTTCTGTTCTAGAGGAATCCAGCATAGTCAGCATTCGTGTAGGAGAGGAGCTCGAAGTCACAATGTTTGGGGTACCAAAGATAGAGATTGTCAGTTCCCTTTAGATAACGGAGAATTCTTTTCACAGCGGTCATGTGCTTGGAGCGAGGGTCAGCCTGAAAGCGAGCACAAAGACACACAGAATACATAATATCTTGTCTACTAGCGGTTAGGTAGAGAAGGGAACCAATCATTTACCTGTATAATGATTGATCAGCCTTGGGATCAGACTCTTCCAGCGTCAGCTTGGTTGTTGGGAAAATGGGAGTGGCAAAGTGTTTACAAGTGTCCATCTTGAATTTTCGAAGTAGTTCATTCACATACTTCTGTTGATGGATCTGAGTTCCTTCAGAGAGCTGGTTCACTTGAAGACCTAGGAAGAAGGTCAGTTCCCCAATCATGCTCATCTCGAATTCACTGCTCATTAGGTTCTTGAACTTTTCTACAAGAGAGAGGTTAGTGGAACCAAAGATAATATCATCGACATAGACTTGAACAACCAGGATATCATCTTTAACTTCCAATAAAAAGAGAGTTTTATCAATCAAACTTCTTCTGTATCCATTGGATAACAAGAATTGAGCAAGACGATCATACCATGCATGGGGAGCCTGCTTTAGCCCATAGAGAGCTTTGTCTAGAAAGTAGACGTAGTCAGGATGATCTCTGTCCTCAAATCCAGGGGGTTGCTTGACATACACTTCCTCTTGAAGAATTCCATTTAGGAAGGCATTTTTGACATCCATTTGGAAGAGCTGGAATCCTTTGTGAGCAGCAAAGGCAATCATTAGGCGAATAGCCTCCATTCTTGCAACAGGAGCAAACGTCTCATCGTAGTCAATTCCCTCTTGTTGATTATACCCTTGAGCTACCAGACGAGCTTTGTTCCTTGTGACGACACCTGAGTCATCAAGCTTGTTGCGAAAGATCCACTTAGTTCCTATGATGGTTCTATTGGGAGGACAGGGAACTAAGCGCCAGACTTTGTTACGATCAAATTGATTTAATTCATCTTGCATTGCATGAATCCAGTCTGGGTCAGTGAGTGCTTCTTTGTAGTTCTTGGGTTCTACAAGAGATAAGAAGGCATTGAAAGCACAAAAGTTATTCAGAGAGGATCTAGTGGACGGACCTGGTTTGTGATATGGAGTAATGATTAGATCCACGGGATGAGATCATTTGTACTTGTAGTTGGGAACTAGTATTGAGTCATTGGTCACAACAGGATGTCTGACATCAGAGTTCCTTACAGCATGATCATCAGAGTTCCCTTCAGCATGGGAACTGGGAGCATGAGCATCGGAGGAGATGAGTTCCCTAGAGTTGTGTTGGATCGTTAGAGTTACGTCTGAGGGAACAAAAGCTTTGTTCCCACAGAAGGCACAACGGATTAAAATAACAAGAAAGATAACAGAACGAACTCACGATATATAGTGAAAACCCTGATTAGCAAAACTACCTTCTCAAGGAAAAACCACTACCTTCAAGCTTTCGCTTGAGAGGATTTTGAACTGCGTACTTGTCTTATTAGTTTCTTGTTTGATTACACTTGTATCCTGGACTTCGACCTCTAAACAACCAGCTAGACTCGAAACCTCTTCTACAACGATGAATCAAACTCAACTCTCAAAGACTCACACGCACCTCACTCTCTTTCTCTTCTTTTCTTTTTCTCGTTCAAAGTCGTTCTCAGCCGTGAAGTCGTCTCTAAGAAATGAATCCTCACTTTACTTAAATACAACTCGGCAGAAACCCTAATTGACACAAATTAGGAAAAACTAAAATCGGATTACAAAGATATGATTTTGTTTGGAAGATAAGATATCACAACCGATTATATTAATTAAGGAAGGAGTTCCCTAATTAATCCAACCGATTGGATATTATTCTTCTCTCTCCAATTGTCTTATCTTAGGAAAGATTCCTAGGATAACACGATCGGGTATTTTCTCTCTTTCCATATCTTTGCATAATCCGGCTTGATCCTTGGAGCCGAAGTCTTCATCCTCTACCGCATGGCTTCTTGATTTGTTTCCTTAATTCTGCACGCTGAATGACTTCTTTCCTTTTGCAGCCTTGATCTGGTCCGTCACTACAGTTCCTTGAGAGGTAACAAAGCGCTAAGCAAGCCTTTGTTCCCTCTGAGATCCTGTGCTGCAAAGCTCCCTGGGATAACTCTTCTTGTTCCTGAAACACTTGGTACACGTATTAGTTGAGTGTTTGTAACCATCAAAACCTAAGGAATTCAACAAATTCCCCCTTTTTGATGGTGACAAACACCCATAACAATAAAGCATATACCAGCTAGAGAAAGACAACATATGACAAGAAAGTTTCCCACTAATACACTGTTAGTTCCCCCTAAGTCCAGCAATACGTTTTACCTGTTATGTTCTCCCTCAACCAATGCTACCTGTCACATTCCCCATTTTGGCATCATCAAAAACACAGTAAAGAGTTAGAGAGAAAATTCACAGCCAGATAAACATTATTCTCAATCGCATTAGATTGAAACGCACGAACACGGACATCATGTTAAGACAACAACAAGATATGCAAGGATACCATTTATGATCAACATGCCAGTAAATGTTCACACACGAATCAGAGACAAGGAAGTTCGAAAAGGAGAGGGATATATGTGTTAGGGAACAAAAGAGGTATTGGTTAGCCAGAGAAATACAAATTAAGTATCACTGGGGCCAACAGTAGATCTGAAGTATGACTAGCAATGGAGTTCATCTTTTGTTCCCACTCAAAGCTTGTGCTTTCTTATTGTCGTCAGCATCCATTATAGGCTCAGCTAATGGAGGAGAGAATCTTTGGTTCCTTCTTTTCCCTTCTCTGTGTATCTTGTGATGTTCCGTTTTTTTTTTTTTTTTTTTTTTGAACATCACACCCTTCAGTTTGCCTTCTTTCACCAGGGATTCATTCGGAGCCCACTACTTCTCACGTGCAACATCAGCTTTTAAGCACGAACTCTCCTTAGGCAGTTGTAAGCCAGCATCACATATCATACCTGTCGAATCCTATCCACAGACCATAGTGGCAACAATTCGTATTCTCGACTTTCCGAAAAAGTAGAAGAGTGTGATGCGGGGGTAATGTTACCAGAGAGGGTACAAAGAACATCACACAAAACATATATGAGAATTTTTCAATAATGTGTAATCATGAATGAGAGACTCCCAGATGTGAATGATTAGAGGGGCTCATAGGGAGCATCAAACATGATGGCTAAGGTAAGTTGTAGAGTCAATAATCATTTGGGCTTATAATGAGGGATCAATGCATCAAGTTGACTCTTTTGGGCCGAAGAAAATCTGACTCATGTATTAGCAAGATAGCATAGAGAGCATGCATGAAATGTGCACATAAGTGAAGTATTAACATGAGTCTAAGCAAGTCAATCAACTAATGATCAAGAGAAGCAATGCAGACCATGACATGATGATTCACCTTTCACACTTTACCATGTAATTTAGCCAATCACCGAGGGAACATAACATATAGACATGTAGTTAGGGGAACAAACCAGACTTCGTATGGAACTGAATGTAGAGTTCCCCAACAGGTGTTCCAATGAGAAAATTGGTGTTTGATCCCCCGTTTGCCAATCTTTCTCGACACAATGATGTCTTTTCTAGATGTACATGGTACCTGGAATTTGCACACAAGGAACATATTAGTCAATGAGTCCTTATCCCCATTTTCTTTACCTTTGACACCAGGTCTTTGAGTCTCAAGTATTCCATGCAGAAGTGAGGTGAGACTCACTTTGTTCCCTGTCAAGTAACTGACCCTTGAATGAATGAAACACTAGGAACATTCCTCACTTTATCCTGCACAGAAAGAGTTAGTTCTTGCGAACCCAGACAAGCTTATACTTTCTGGGTTTGGGAGAAACATATCTAATCTTAGGAGGTTCAACTTCTATATGCTCCCTAGTAGTGCGAGCAATCTCCTCATTATGTTGCTTCAGCAGGCACTCTTGCTTGTAATGACCAGAGTGCCCGCAATACCAACAGACCCTTTGACACTTCAGATCTACATACTTGCTCTGTCCTGGCCAAATTGTTTTGTTAGCAATCATTGACTGAAAATCAATATTATTGGACTTACTGCTTTGGGATTGCTTCAGCCAAATTGCATGAGCCTTCTGTCCATGATACCAAGCCTTGCCTTCCTCAGTCGAATTAGAACAGTCTTTGTCTTTGTTCCCTCCGGAGAAACATTCCCCCTTTTCTTTTACAGACTATTTTCCTTCGACTTTGGAGCCTTTTTTCTTAGTGTCATCAACAAGAAGCTTAGGTTGATAGCTAATTCCAAAGCGAGGTACTTCCTTCTTTTCAGGTTTCTTTTCATTCTTGACTGCAACAAAGACAATACCTTTTGGCTCGTCCTTCTGTTCCTCACTGAGTTTGGTTAGATCACTAGAAAGTTTTGCATTTCCTAGTTTTAACATTAAAGACTCAGCCTCGAGTGAGGAAACAGTGGACTCTAGAGACTTAATCTTTTCAGTGAGTTCTGGACACTCAAAGCATGTGTTTGAAGAGGAAGATGAACCTTTCTCAAGCGTGAGCACTTTTTCAGCCCAAACCTGATTTTCTTCGATCAGACCTGAGATCGATTCATCTTTCTCTTCGAGTTGCTCACTGAAAAGATTACTCTCGCGAACGAGATTCTTAATGAGAGAGATCAAGCTTTCTTTAGATTTGCATCTTAAGCTTGATATAAGATCAGATTCAGTTACCTCATCGTTGATTATCTCTCCCTTTGTCTCGTTTGGAACTTCAACGGCCATTAAGCATACATCCCTGGAATGTGACGAATCTTCGTCATCTGAGTCTGATTCTCCCCAGGTGGCAACCATTGCTTGCTTCCCTTCATTTGCTGGAGGCATTCCTGCCTTCTTCTTGAAGCAGTTTCTGGCCATGTGTCCCTTGTTCTGACAGTGGTAACAAACCACATCTTTCATGTCTATGTTCCCTTCAGAGGAACTGGGCGAGTCCTTATTCCGAGACCATATCTTCCTCATTGCCCTTGTGATAAGAGCAACATCTTCATCGCCATCCTCATCTTCATTGCCCGTTTGAGACAGATCAAATGCCCTTTCCACCTTCAGGGCAATGCTCTTCGCCTTCTCCTCTCCTTTCTTGTTTATCTTATGATTATAGACAGAGGCGTTGCTTTTCAGCTTAGCAACCACCTCTTCCATAGTAAGAGTCTTGACGTTTGTTTGAGAGTAGAGGGCAAGAGCAATAGCATCCCACTGAGTGTTGAGACCTTGCATGAAGTGATGAGTCAACTTCCAGTCTGGCATTGTTTCACCAAGGTACTGAAGCTGACCAACTAGCCCATGGAACCTGGAGTAGTACTCTTGAATGTGTTCATCTTTCCCTTGAGAAATTTGATCGTACTCCTTGAACAGGGAAAGGATCTTGTTCTTCTTCGAGTCTTCATTTCCTTGATGAAGACGTTTCAGGGCATCCCAGATCTCCTTGGCAGTCTTATAGCTCATGACTTTCTTGAGATCGGAGGGAAGAAGGGCCATGTGAAGGATCTTCTTAGCCCTGCTGTTTTTCTCCAGTTTCTTCCAATCCTCATCGGTGTAGTCGACCTTTGGTTTTGGCTTTGTCTCATCTGTCTCGTTCTTGATCACAAAAGGTCCGACTTTTATAACTTTCCAGAGCTGTCCATCAAGGGAACAGATATGGGACTCAATTTGCTCCACCCACCAGCTATACTCACCAGACTTCAGAGTTGGTGGTTTCTAGAACGAATCACCGATTGCATTGCTTGACGACGATATCTTTCCTGCAAATTCTGTAACGAAAACAATCTAGAGCACTAGGCTCTGATACCAATTGTTGGATCGTTAGAGTTACGTCTGAGGGAACAAAAGCTTTGTTCCCACAGAAGGCACATCGGATTAAAATAGCAAGAAAGATAACATAACGAACTCACGATATATAGTGGAAACCCTGATTAGCAAAACTACCTTCTCAAGGAAAAACCACTACCTTCAAGCTTTCGCTTGAGAGGATTTTGAACTGCGTACTTGTCTTATTAGTTTCTTTTTTTATTACACTTGTATCATGGACTTCGACCTCTAAACAACCAGCTAGACTCGAAACCTCTTCTACAACGATGAATTTCTACAACGATGAATCAAACTCAACTCTCAAAGACTCACACGCACCTCACTCTCTTTCTCTTCTTTTCTTTTTCTCATTCAAAGTCGTTCTCAGCCGTAAAGTCGTCTCTAAGAAATGAATCCTCACTTTACTTAAATACAACTCGGCAGAAACCCTAATTGACACAAATTAGGAAAAACTAGAATCGGATTACAAAGATATGATTTTGTTTGGAAGATAAGATATCACAACCGATTATATTAATTAAGGAAGGAGTTCCCTAATTAATCCAACCGATTGGATATTATTCTTCTCTCTCCAATCGCCTTATCTTAGGAAAGATTCCTAGGATAACACGATCGGGTCTTTTCTCTCTTTCCATATCTTTGCACAATCCGGCTTGATCCTTGGAGCTGAAGTCTTCATCCTCTACCGCGTGGCTTCTTGATTTGTTTCCTTAATTCTGCACGTTGAATGACTTCTTTCCTTTTGCAGCCTTGATCTGGTCCGTCACTACAGTTCCTTGAGAGGTAACAAAGCGCTAAGCAAGCCTTTGTTCCTTCTGAGATCCTGTGCTGCAAAGCTCCCTGGGATAACTCTTCTTGTCCCTGAAACACTTGGTACACGTATTAGTTGAGTGTTTGTAACCATCAAAACCTAAGGAATTCAACAAGTTGGGAGCTTGAACAGGCGTTCTGATGACTTGGGGACTCTCAGTCGATGGAGTATCACTTTGTTAATCATGATGCTGAGAGGCAGGAGAGAATTGCACTGCAGAGTTAGACGAGTTCCCAACATAGTCTCTAGACAGGTTTAGAGAGAACTCAGGAGTAGATGAGTGGATGGCTTCATCGGAGTCATCATTAGCAGTTGGATTGCTAGAGGGTTCATGTTGCATGTTAGAAAAGGCATATTCATTGAACACAACATGAACACTTTCCTCAATCTTTTGAGTTCGAAGGTTGAACACTTTGTAGGCCTTGTTGTTGCTGGTGTAGCCAAGGAATATCCCTTTATCACTTCTGGGATCAAATTTTCCAATGGAATCTTTACTGTTGTTGTGCACAAAGCATTTGCACCCAAAGACCCGAAGATGGGAAATGTTAGGAACTCTGCCTTTCAGGAGCTCATAGGAAGTCTTTTCAGTCATCGGGCGAAGCATGGCACAATTCAGAATGTAGCAAGCGGTGTTGACTGCCTCTGCCCAAAACCTGTGAGGAAGACCAGCAGATAGGAGCATAGTACGAGACATGTCCTCCAAGGTCCTATTCTTCCTTTCAACAACTCCATTCTGTTGAGGAGTGCGAGGAGCTGAGAAATTATGAGAGATTCCCTTATCCCTGCAAAAGGTTAGAAACTTGGCATTTTTGAACTTAGTTCCATGATCGGAACGTATGGCACGAAGATTGTGCCCAAGGGAGTTCTCAAGAGTAGGAACTATAGCTGAGAACCTGTCAAATACTTCATCTTTTGATTTTATGAAAATGGTCCAGGTGAAGCGAGAGAAATCATCAACAAGTACAAGAATATACTTGTTCCCTCCAAAGCTTTGAGTACGCATGGGACCACATAAATCCATATGAACAAGTTCAAGAGGATGAGAGGAACTGATCTCAGATTTTGACTTAAAGGAACTACGTACTTGTTTTCCCCTTACACAGTCTGAGCAAATGTTGTCTTTTTCAATTTGAACAGAGGGAAGTCCTCTCACCAGTTCCTTCTTGTGTAGCTTATGAATAAGCTGAGGGCTAGCATGGCCAAGTCTTTGATGCCATATTGTCATTCTATCAGCTATAGAAGACAAGCAAAGATTTTCCTCAGGAATGAAGCTTGTGTCTACGATATAGACATTGTTGTAGCGTTTCCCTTTCAAAAGAGTTTTGTGTGTCTCTGGATTCAGCACGAAGCATTCTTTGGGAGTGAATAAGACATGGTTCTTCCCTTGATCGCAAAGCTGTGACACACTCATTAGATTAAAACCCAAATTGTCAACAAGATGAACATCACTTACATGTACTTTGTCAGTTAGGTCCACACATCCAACGCCACAAATGGCTCCTTTTCTCTTGTCATCGAAGGAAATCTTTCCTCCGTTGTATTTCTGAAGTGAGTGCAGTTTCTTCCTGTTTCCAGTCATATGGCATGAAGCTCCACTGTCTATGTACCATTTCTCTTCTTTACTCACTTCAGCCTGCACAATTAAACATCATTTCTTACGAACCCAGGTCGGCTGACCGTTCCCGGGTTTGTTAGGAGGAGAGTTCCTAGGTGGATTAACATGATCAGTTCCCTGAGAAGGAGAAGAATAATAATAGGGATCATTCAAGTCAGAAATTTCAGTTTTTTTCCTATTATTTTTCCTCATATAGTTCCTCTTCTTAGAGGCTTTTCCTCGTCCTTTTCCTTCTTGTTGCATTCGTCAATGTTGTGACCTTGGTTCCCACAGTACCAGCAAACCCGATTGTTGGGAATCCAGAGGTACTTACCCTTTTGAAGAAAGGGAACTGAGTTGGCTTTCTTTCTTTCCCTTAGATCAACCTTCTTCCTGGGAGCATTACGCCCAATACCCTTATACATCTCATGTATTTTGGAATCATTAGGAGCACAAGGAAGGTTATTCTTAGAGTCACTTTTAAGAACCTTGATTCTTTCTTGCAGATATTCATTTTTGCAGTTAGAGGTTTGAAGAGCTAAATCAAGTCTTTCATTTCTAGCATGGAGATCACTAGACACTTTATCAAGGTCACTATGAGCATGACAAGGGGATCTGAAGAGTCATTAGGATGGTAGCCTAATCCAGCCCTAGGTCTCACAAACACAGTTTGATTAATAGTCTTTTCATGAATGCAAGCAGAGAGAGAGAGTCAAGTTTATCAACGATAGACAACAACAATTCATGATTAGGAGAGGAACTATCAAGGGAACTGTCACCAAGATTCAGTTTATCATGCAAATCACAAGTAGGACAGATAACATGCGAAGTGTTACTAGACTTAGAAGCATCATCAAATTTCTTACACCAAACAACATTCTCATCAGTTAAGCAAGAAATTTCTTCTTCATTTTCAGTTATCTTTTCTTACAAAGAGTTGTTTTCATCGCTAAGTTTGATAATCAGTTTAATCAAGTGCTTTTTATCATACTTAGAGAGAGTTTCAGTGAGTTCAGTAGAAGATACCTCAGGTTTAGTAAGGTATGAGTCAACACTTGGGTCTGCATTTTCCATGAGACAGACGTCAAGGGAACTGGTATCGAGTTCCCTTATAGATGACGTTTTAGCAATCAAACACTGTCCAGCGGATAAGTCATCTGGTTCCCCTTCAGATTCTTCATCATTGTCACCCCATGTGGATGTAGCAACCAACACCTTTTTCTGTTGTGGTTCAGCATCCACTTTCTTGTTTGGGCAATTCTTAGCAAGATGCCCAACCTGGTTGCATTGGTAGCATCTGAATTCCTTGTGTTCCCTCTTGAAGTCTTTCCTAGGGAACTTGCCTTTCTGAAAGTTCCTTACAGTGCGAGTCAGAAGAGCAGTGATCTCATCATCATTTTCTTCATCAGAGTTTTCATCAGTTTTCAGCCTTTCCATGACTTTGGTCAGCATCAGGGCAATGATCTGATCAGTTTTCACTTGCTCATTTCCCTTAGCCTTGTCTTCTTGTCGCTGGAGTTGACCAATGAGTTCCTGAACATGGAGAACTCTGATGGAAGGAGTTTGTAGCATAATGCTCTGTGTCATTTCGAACTTGGAGTTAAGTCCGTTGATAATCACCATGGATTTGGACCACTCTTCAGGTTCTACACCACAAGCTGTAAGTTCATTGCATAGGATTTTAAAATGAGAGTAATAAGATGAGACATTTTCAGTTTCAAGCATTTTGAATCTGTGGTATTCTCCTTGTAGATCAAATTTCCTGCTATTCTGAAGGTCTTCACTTCCCAGGTTGAATTCCCTCAGAGCTTTCAACATCTCCTTAGCATTGTTGATGCCAATGACTTTGTCTTGATCAGTTTTTGTCAATGCATTCAGGATGTATTGACGAGCCTTGGCATTCTTTTCTTGTTGATTGAAGTGCTCTTGAGTCCATTCAGAGATAGGTAGAAGCTTGGTGGGATCCTTTGAATCAGTTGGCTTAGGATAGTTCTCATTCTCCAAGACATACCAGCATTGCATGTCGTTGGTTTACATGAAGCCAATAAGTTGTTGCGTCCACCAGTTGATTTGTCCATTCTTAAGGATGTAAGGCTTGTTGATGGAGACACCGAGTTCAGGTTCGTTGTTGTGAGACATCTTGACAACCTGCTTAGTAAACACACAATCTAGAGCGTTAGCTCTGATACCAATTGTAGGATCTGTGCGTTAGTTTCAAGGGAACCGAGACACAAATGTATTCAGTTCCTATGGGAAGCGGAATAACGAGTAAACAAGTTATCAAGAACAATTACTTAAGATGGAAACCTTTGATAACCAACTAGTTATCTAGGATAAAAATCACCCCTCTTTCGAGGATTTCAAACAGTCTACTTGTATATTAATATGCGATTACAACTTCCGAACTATATCGTTTCAGTCTATCTCACTAAGACTAAACCTAGTTCCCTAGAAATCACAGATTAACACACAATAGACTTACTTCGACACTTTCAACTCGAACACTTTGTCTTCTTCTTTGTCTCACAGATGCACTCTCAAGCTCGTCAAAAATGCATGACATTCACCTACTAACAGCGTCATGTATTTATACAATATGTCTGTCAAGGAAAGATCTCAGAGGAGATATTCTTTGAACAAGCATATTCCATAAATCCATGATTCGGTATTTCATCTCTTACCTAAGATAAGATAAGAAATATTTCCTTAACCGAATTACAATATACACAATCATATAAAGATAATCTATGTGTATCTTGACGCCTAAGGTCTTATGTTGGGCGCGTTAAATCCGAAAACAAATCTTCACAAAGATTCTGTAGATAACGTTGGTAGTTACACAGATGCGGTTCCCATATGCAGATAACGTTGGTAGTTACAAGTTTATCTGGTGCGCTTATTGTAAGCGCACCATACTAAAAAAAAAAACTTGCACTTTTTTCCCATAATCATGTAGAGAATTTCAATATGATTCCGTATATATAAAATTCGTCCAAAACGGACATCGTTTGCCCCTCCAAAAAACGAAGCCTTCCTACCCATTTTTTTACAATTTGGTGCCCGGCATATAGCGCATTGTAGTGAATTTTTTTGGTGTTTTATGCATTTTTCTACTATAATTTTGTATAAATTTTAATACGAGTCAGTATATATAAAATTCATCCAAAAGGGATATCGTTTTTCCCTCCAAAAAGCCAAAAAACGGGAATAAAACGTTAGAAAATATAGTATTTAAGTAATATATTTTGTAATACTTAACTATAATACATAAAGTATAATTATGTTTCCATAATCATGTATAGAATTTCAATACGAGTCCGTACATATAAAATTCGTCCAAAACGGACATCGTTTGCCCCTCCAAAAATCCAAAAAACGAAGCCCTCCTACTAGACCTAACAACTGGGTCGGGCGGGTCGGGTTCGAGTTCGGGTCATGTCGGGTTCGGGTCAAATCGGGTTCGGGTCGATCAGGTTGATAAAATTTTTGGGTCGATCGGGTTCGGGTTGACCCGGCGAGTCGAACATGCCCTTTTTTTATGATTATTATTATGATTTTTAACTTTAATAAAATAATTATAATAATATAATTAATATTATATTATTATTTAATAAAGTATATTTAAATATTTAATATAAATGAAATAAAATATACAAAACAAAGGGGACCCGCGAGCTCGGATTTGCGTTCGGGTCGAGTTTAGGGTTTGCGGGTTCGGGTCCGTCTTGACCCAGTGACGTTCGGGTCGAGTTTGGGTCCTTTCGGGTCGGGTCGGTTGGGTTTTCGGGTTGGGTCGGTTTTTTACAAGTCTACTTCCTACCCATTTTTTTACAATTAGGTGCATGACATATAGCGCATTGTAGTGAAAAAAATTGATATTTTTATAATTTTCTACTATAATTTTGTAAAAAAAATTAATACGAATTCATACATATAAAATTCATCCAAAACGGATATCGTTTTCCCCTCCAAAAAGCCAAAAAACGAGAATAAAAAACTTTAGAAACTATAGTATATAAGTAAATTAAGTAATACATTTTGTAATACTTAACTATAATACATATAGTATAGTTATGCATTATAGTTAAGTGTTACGAACTTAATACTTATATAATATAGTTACACATTATGGTTAAGTATTATGAACTTATTACTTATATACTATAGTTATGTATTATAGTTAAGTATTATGAACTTATTACTTATATACTATAGTTAACTTATTACTTAATATATAACCAAATTTGATATAACTATAGATATAATCATAGTATATAACTATAGATATAATCATAGTATATAACTATATGATATAACCATAGTATATAACTATATGATAACATAGTATATAACTATAGGATATAACCATAGTGTATAACCATAAGATATAGTCAAATTGGATATAACTATAAGATATAATCATAGTATATAACTAAATGATATAACCATAGTATATAACTATAGGATGTAATATATGATATAAGTCATATAACCATAGTATACAACTACAGTATATAACGATGATATAACCAAATTGGATATAACTATATGATACAACCATAGTATATAACTATAGAATATAATATATGATATAATCATAGTATATAACTGTAGAATATAACCAAATTGGATATAACTATAAGATATAGTATATAACTATATGATATAACCATAATATATAACTATAGAATATAATATATGATATAACCATGATTATATCTTATAGTTATATTCTATAATTTTATACTATGATTATATCTTACACTTATATCCAATCTGATTATATTTAATAGTTATATAATATGGTTATATCATATATCTTATAGTTATATAACTATGTGATATAATCAAATTAGATATAACTATAAGAATATATATAATCAAATTGGATATAACTATAATATATAATCATAATATATAACTATATGATATAACCATAGTATAATTTTATAGTCATATACTATGGTTATAATTTTATAGTTATAATCGTTATATCCTATATTATATTCTATAGTTATATACTATGGTTATATCCTATATTATATTCTATAGTTATATACTATGGTTATATCAGATAGTTATATACTATGATTATATCTCATAGTTATACCCAATTTGGTTATATCATATCGTTATATCCTATAATTATATACTATGATTATATCTTATGGTTATATTCTATTTAGTTATATATTATGGTTATATTCTATTTTTATATACTATGGTTATATCATACCGTTATATCCAATAGTTATATACTATGTTTATATCATATATTATATTCTATAGTTATATACTATGGTTGTATCATATAGTTATATTCTATAGTTATATACTATGGTTATATCCTATAGTTATATACTATGTGTATATCATATAGTTATATACTATGATTATATCCTATAATTATATACTATGGTTATATCATATAGTTATATACTATGATTATATCTATAGTTATATACTAAGTAATAAGTTAACTATAGTATATAAGTAATAAGTTCATAATACTTAACTATAATACATAACTATAGTATATAAGTAATAAGTTCATAATACTTAACCATAATGTGTAACTATAGTATATAAGTATTAAGTTCGTAACTATACTATATGTATTATAGTTATAAGTTCATAATACTTAACTATAATGCATAACTATACTATATGCATTATAGTTATGTATTATAAAATATATTACTTAATTTACTTATATACTATAGTTTCTAAAGTTTTTATTCTCGTTTTTTGGCTTTTTGGAGGGGAAAACGATATCCGTTTTGGATGAATTTTATATGTATGGATTCGTATTAAAATTTTCTACAAAATTATAATAGAAAATTGTAAAAAATATCAATTTTTTCACTACAATGCGTTATATGCCACGCACCAAATTGTAAAAAAATGGGTAGGAAGTAGACTTGTAAAAAAACGACCCGACTCGAAAGGACTCAAACCCGACCCGAACGTCACTAGGTCAAGAAGGATCTGAACCCGAAAAACCCTAAATCCGACCCGAACGCAAATCCGAGCTCGCGGGTCTCCTTTATTTTGTATATTTTATTTCATTTATATTAAATATTTTAATATAATTTATTAAATAATAATATAATATTAATTATATTATTATAATTATTTTATTAAAGTTAAAAATCATAATAATAATCATAAAAAAAGGCATGTTCGACCCGCCAGGTCAACCCGAACCCGACCGACCCAAAAATTTTATCAACCCGACATGATCCGAACTCGAATCCGACCCGCCCGACCCAGTTGACAAGTCTAGTAGGAAGGCTTCGTTTTTTGGATTTTTGGAGGGGCAAACGATGTCCGTTTTGGATGAATTTTATATGTACGGACGCATATTAAAATTCTATACATGATTATGGAAAAATAACTATACTTTATGTATTATAGTTAAGTATTACAAAACATATTACTTAAATACTATAGTTTCTAACGTTTTATTCCCTTTTTTGGCTTTTTGGAGGGGAAAACGATATTCGTTTTGGATGAATTTTATATGTACTGACTCATATTAAAATTTTATACAAAATTATAGTAGAAAAATGCATAAAACACCAAAAAATATCACTGCAATGCGTTATATGTCGGACACCAAATTGTAAAAAAAGGGTAAGAAGACTTCGTTTTTTTGGGTTTTTGGAGGGACAAACGATGTCCGTTTTGGACTAATTTTATATGTACGGACTCGTATTGAAATTTTCTACATGATTATGGAAAAAAAAGTGCAAGTTTTTTTTTTAGTATGGTGCGCTTACAATAAGCGCACCAGATAAACCTGTAAAAAAATATTTTAAATCTATGCGCTTAAAGTAAGCGCATATATACAGTAGCTATTGCATGTCGATATTTTTTTAATCCCCCTTTTGCCTCTATGCGCTTAATATAAGCGCATAGGACATGTACGCTTATATTAAGCGCCCGATTTCGTGTGCATTTAGCGTACAAAACGTGTGCATATAGATGGACCCTATTTAAAACGATCGAATAACATTCGATCAATCGATATATCCGATGACAACGTGATATTTAATAAGAAACTTTGTACAAAGAATAAACATTTATCACGTCCAATTACGAAAAACATCGAATACAAGTTATCAAATTAGTCGAAATCTCAATCGGAAAAAAAAATCACTGGAATTATTTTTGATTCATGGATTGAAAGTTGAGATTATTTTTAGTTGAATTGAAAATTGAGTTTATTTTTGGTCTAGTAGTGAAAGTTGAGATTATTTTGGTGATTTTTCCTTTTTAATTAGACCAGAAGTAAACTGATCCACCAAATCCATAAATATGCGGGTAGGGTTGTGTTGATCCGTTGAATTGAGTAATTTTTTTATCATATTATCTATATTCAATATTGTAATATATTTTATTATTAAAAAAATTATACAATAATAATATTTTTAATTTAATTAAAATATTATGTTAAGAAACATTTTAACAAACTTTGATATGACGCTCCCGACCCGTTGGATCGACTCGAATCCATATTCAACTTGCAAATACCCGAGCCATGAATGATCTGATTCAATGTACTTAAATCTGAACCTTATCCGTTTGGCAGGTCTAATTCAAAGTAGATACATAGACGAGATATGTTTGGCATGTAGGTTTATAAATATATTTTTATTTATAAAGATGTTTTATTTAGAAAAAGTATATATTTTTGAAAATGTGTAGGAAAAGGAATTATTGATAATACCCATAAAATATAAATAATATATTAATAATTAAATTGGCCAACAAACTTAGCATACATAAGTATTTATATTTAAAAACATCTTTATAATTAATCTAGCTTAATTCTCGTGCCTTCCACAGGTGATTTAATTTTGTGTCATACATAGATTCAATATATAACTTGCATAATTAATTATCATACCCAAACTAAAATCAAATATTATAGAGAGTAAGAAAGATATTCAAAGTGTATTTATAAGTGAATATGATAATAAAAAGTTATCTGGAAAGTTAATAAATGTGTGTTTCAAAAAATTATAAATCTCTTATATATGTTCCTCTTAAAATTGAATTGAATGAGAAGTGGTGGAGCCAGAAAAACTTGAAAGTGGGGTCACACTAGACGGAATAGGGGGCACAAAACCCTAATAGACCCCTTAGCTTCGTCTCTGTATGAGTAATTGTTGTATAAATTGAGAGAAATTTGTGAATTTAAATTATTATGACTTTTGAGTTTTGAATGATTAATTTTTATACTCATAAAAATTGTCCAAATTTGTACCACATTCAAACTTCAACTCTAATGAATTGTGATCTTATTTGTAACCACATTAAAAATGTTATAAATAAAATGATTGCTTTGCCTTTGGAAATTTTGTGTTTCGATATTTAATATTTATCTTAATTTTTAAATTTTATTTAGAGATATTTTAGATATTTAAATCAAAGTATAAAAAAAATATCTTAGACAAAATTTAGGAATATTCTGAAAATATTGTCATAATATTTTTATTGTTAAAAAAGGAAAAGAAAGGAAATGTAATTTAATTTAAATAATATAAAATTATGTGAAAATTTTAGGCAGTGACGTGTAAAAAAACGTGGCTTAATCTTTTATATGAGTTAATCTTGAGATGACAAGTAGCGTGAGATGTTCTAGTGTAGGATTATATATAGAGGAAAAGTCAAACAAATTAGAATTTTCTATCCGCACATTTGTTTTAGGAAAGAGTCAGCATTGTAGATCTATGACATCATACAACTATCCAAGATTATGAGGAATTGAGGAGGAGGTGATGTCGTGCACTCATCTTAGATAATTTATCCAACTGCTCTAGCTAATTACAAGTTTTTCTCCCTATATTTCAAAGTCCGATTATAATGCACAATCCAAAGAACTCTTAATTGATGTATATAGGTTTTGGAGGTGGTTCAGATGTAGATGTAGACTTTCTTATGGTGCAGACGGAGAAGATGTGCAAATATAAATATACATATACATAGATCGTTTAGTTTGATGTGGATATTTTATGTGTGGATTTGTTTAGTTTGATTCTAGGTGTTGTTTTATTTTGGTTATGCTATTGTTTTGTCTTCATTGTGTGTTCGGTGTCTGTTTTTATTATAGTCTTTTTTGGGTTTTGAAGAAACATCATCTTAACTTGCTTATGGTATGAATGTGTACAGTAACGGATCTAGAACTTAATTAAATGGAGGGACGGATTTCTTATATTTCTCACTTCATAAATCGATATTTATATTAATATTTTAAAATTATAAAAAATATTAGATTCACCTTTTGAAATTTGATTAATTCATGCAGTATATACTCTATTTTTTAGTGTTTTGAAAAATTAAAAATGGATTGGAAAAATGATTGAAGAATTGAACCCATGACCTTTAGCTTTGTCCACACAAGTTTCAAGACAAATGTCACTAGGTCAATGCATTTGTATTGTCATTTACTTATCATTTTATGTATACATAATTAAAATTCAAAAGAGAGCTTAACCAAAAATTCGACATACTATAAGAGATTTACCGGGGGGAAGCGGGGGCTGTCATCCCCTAGCCCCCCTGTAGATCCTCCCCTGAATGTGTATATGAAACTATATTGGATTGATTATTATTGTTGTTGTATAGATAACGAAGTGCACATATAGTATAATAAATGCATCTCATAATTTGACCGAAAATTAAAATAAAAAATACAACTCGTAAATTCATATGCACCTTGTGTTGATATATATATATATATAATATTCGTTTTTTCTATGCACTTGGTGCACATGTTAATACTCTTATTTTATAAACATTTGGATAGATCTTGTTTATATATATTTGTAATTTTTGTTAAGGATTTAATCATTCCGGCCTTCTACCTTTTAGGTATTAGTTTCCTTAAAAAGAACTTATATCCAAAAGACATAGGTTAGAAAAACATATATAACATAGGTCTAAGTATTCAAACTCGTGATCACGAAATATCATGCTTATGTCATGTTTACAAGCTAAGTTGGAGAGACTTGACACATTATCTATGTACTAGCGTAATATATGTGCCTCACACGAGATTTGTGTAAAACCTAAGTTGAATATTTTCTACATTTAATATAAAAATAAATTGATTTAAAATTAACAACAAGAAAAAATTATTGGCTAGTAGATTATAATATTTACTATAATACAATATTAGTAACGTTGAATAAAATAATTGAATTTTAAAATTACAACTTTAATATTTATACAGTGAAAATGACTTCATTCAAAACTAACATTATTTTGGAATCGACACGTGATAAACATTGATATGGGTCGTTCCGGAGATGTCAAGTGTTCTTAATTACTCATGTCTAAAATTATAATAAATAATAAATGATTTTTTTATGAAAGCATTATTAGTGGTTTATTTTATTCTCCATACATAAATTATAAAGTGATAATATGGATTAGGTTTTAATACATTTGAAAAGTATATTTACGAAGTTGTTTAATTTAATTAGATTAATTTGATTAGAAATCAAGTCATTTATTAAAATATGGTGACGAACAATATAACCAGACACACACATACAAATTAATTTATAAAAATCTAATTTCAAGGTGGGTTTAAAATAAATATGATATTTTAAAAAGTGTTTTTAGTGTATTCGGACAACTTTAGTAATCATATAATTTATTTAGTTAGTGTAATTTTAAGATATGTATGAGTTTATTGTTTTAGATAACAAAATCAGATTTACAATATTTAATGATATTATATCTTCAAAATTATTTAAGTATTCAAGTTGCTTTTTTTTTATTTATAAAAAACATATTCATCGTCTATCTTCCAATATGTGCACTGGATTAACATCAATAGAAATTAAAAGAATTGTGGTTCAGTAGTTGCATTCATAGGTCTATAAGTATCATAAATCATAATCTCATATTTATAATCGTTTTTTTATTTTAGATTTATTTTAATCAAAACTCCACACGTCGTTAAAAAACATTTTATCAAAATTTACAATGGAGTTAAACAATTAAATGATAATATGTTTTCTCTTCTTATAGCTATATATGTGTGCAATGTTTCTTTTTAAAATGCTCTTGACATAATTATTTGTTTTTACATTTTCTAAATTGGAGAAAAAAAATCGAGTTAAGATTAAAAGGATCAAGTTCTCTTAAACTTTCATAATATGTTTTAACGTATAATATTTTTGAAGATAAAAAAATACGTTTAAAGAAAACAACCCGACTAATCTTAGCAATGTATATCAATATAAATATATAAGTAACATTTTTTTTAAAATTCAAACTTGGTAATAATACATAGAAGATCTCTAAAAAATACATTAAGAAATCAAAACATATTTGTTTCAAGATTTAGGGTAATTTTACCTTAAAATTGAAAATAAATCTATTAAAAAAAAGAAAAAAAATATATATAATTTTTATTTATTAAAATAAAAATAAACAACGTGTCAAAAGAAGGTGATAACCGTACATATAGTGACATGACACAACATCAAAGGAACACACGACCTTAGATAATTCTCATTTAGAAATTATAAAATAGATTTGTGACCTTTTTTTATTCGCACGTCTGCACCGTAAGACTTTTCAATGTGATCGTTTCTCTAGATTTAGGAATTATATGAGAATTAAATTTTATTTGAAATAATTTTGTTTATTTACCATAATCATTTATATATAAATAAAGAATAATTTGTTATTAATATCAAGATATTAAGTATGAGTACGAATATCAATCATATCATGTTTATGTTTAGTATATGTTATATTAATGCCAAAATGATATGAGAAAAACTGGTATAAAAGGATATACCCATATATAAAGTTTTCATATAACTTATATCCATATTACGATATACATATCAAAACCTAATATCAAATGAATCCTAACTAATATAAATAACAAAAGTAATACAATTAATGTCCTGTTTGATTTGATTTCAAGGGAATGAGAAATTGGAATTAGAATAACTCATTCTAGTATTTGTGTTTGATTAGGAAAAAAATAGAATCAGTTTAATTCTTTGAAATAGTTCATTCTAACCCACAAAAATAAATTGATTCCAATGAAAAAGACAAGGTATGTGTCATTCCAAAATAAACTACACTTAAATATATCAAACAATAAACTACGAAAATAAGAATAAGATATTTCTGATTACGATATTCCCATTCTGATTTCAATCCGATTCTTAAGTCATATCAAACGAGCCCTAACTACAAGAACAAGCTTAGAAATGATGAATATCCTCTCCATCGGCCCGAAAGAGTATTCAAATTGATTACGATTTTGTTTGGTTGCAAAATACTTTTAAGAGGTATAAAAAATGAAGATTCGTGTTATAGATCTAATGCTAAACTCCACTAAAAAAAGGAAAAAGAAAAGAAAAGAGGAGATCGTTGAAAAGGACGGTAGATTTCTCTCATTCGTCTCTGGGATTAGGAAAACCCAAGTACACAACACAGCGGAAAAAGAAAACACAAAAACCGAAAAGCTGTTCTTGTTTCTTCCCTGCAATATAGGGCTTCTGCATATTCCATTTCAATTGATCCGAATTTCTACTCAGCTGTTTCTCAATCACAATTTCCTGTTTGTCGCCCCAATTTCTCTCTTTTGATCTCTCCGCGGCACAGGTTAGTCTGAATCTCTTCCCGTGTTTGTAGAATGCAATGATGAATCCGGAATCCATCAACGAGAAACGTTGGTTCTGATTGAATCTGATTTCTGAATGTGGTCTTCGATCTGGATATCTACTTTTATTTTAGGGGAGTAATTATTGCTTATGTTTATTGTTTTCGTTGAATTGATAACTTCGTCGTCGATTTTAGGGTTGGGATCGAGCATGACGATACCAGATTCTGGGCGTATGATGGAGAATGGTGACAGTTGCTTGCCATGCACACCTGAAGAAGAAAAGCGGATAATCTCGGAGTTGACATCCAAGGCGGAGTCCAATTTGAAGGAAGGGGATTTGTATTATATCGTCTCCAACAGGTGAGTTACTGCGGCTGTAGATTTGCTTTTCACTTGTAATTGTGTGATGCCCTATGAATATTATGAGAGCAAGAAAGGAATCTTTCATCCTTGTTGCAATTGCCTGGATAAAGCAGAAAAAGGGAAAAGTAGGGAGAAATTCTTGCGCCTGTACATTGAATAAAATGAATAAACACAGTACATTGGCGCACTGATTATATTGGTTGGTGAAGTTCTTTATGTTTGTTTTCAAATGTGAGGCAGGAGAATCTTTTGTTGACATTCGTGCAGGTGGTTTGCAGGTTGGCATAGATACGTTGGAGAAGATGTTGATCCATGTTTAGCTGATTGTTCAACTGATAATGGGGGACCAGATATGCCCAAAATTCTGCAGAGGCCTGGTCCAATTGACAACACAGAGATATTGTCGAGTGTGAATGAAGTTCAAAATAATGAATTGGAGCTCCGTAGACCGTTGGAGGAAGGACGTGATTATGTTTTAGTTCCCGAAGAAGCTTGGAAGAAGCTCTTTGAGTGGTGAGGCTTTCCTGCTCTATTTCCCACTAAAGGATGCTATTGCTAGGGACAATAATTAGCTTTTTTAACAAATATACAATTTGTTCAGGTATAAAGGAGGACCTCCACTTCCGAGGAAGTTGATTTCTCAGGGTGTAATCTCTAAATCATATTATGTAGAGGTGTATCCTCTACGTCTCAAACTAACAGATGCTAGGGACACTAGTGAATTGGTTATTACAATTAGTAAAAAGGTATTTGCTTACATTTCATCTTTTCCATAAATTTGCCTCTGAACATTTGAATGTCCTCCATATCTTGTGCAGAATGGCTTATTGCTGACAAATGATACCACATTAAGCTTTTGAAGAAAAAAGGACTGTTTCCCCAAAATATGTAGTATATGCAGCGAAATTAATTGGAAATGCCTTATAACTATATAACTTCGACAATCATGTTGCAAATGCCTTCTTTAGGGACATATCAAGTAATCAATACATTTAGTTTTTAAATTCTCTTATTTTCATGGTGATGTAATTGGTAGTGGGCCTCCTGTAATCTGAATTGTTTTGATCTCTGATTGTAAATTTTAATCAGCTGATTTTTTGCAGGCATGTTTGCATGATCTTTATGAGAAAGTATGCACGCTAAAAGGATTAGACAAAGACAAAGTGAGTATGATGCTTCCGAATTTAACTTCTATATTATATTGCTGACTAGCACATTTAAAGCAGTTTCTTTCTGTTGCTACATTTTCAGGTCTGCATTTGGGACTTCTTCAACAAGACCAGCTTTAATAAATTACCTCCTTCTGATCAGACACTAGAAGATTCTCACCTGCAAATGGATCAAGATGTTAGTTATCTTCTTTTGCCTTAGGTTGTCCATTATAGATATGTTAAGGCCAACTTTCATGTTTATTCCTGTTACTGCATACTCTCTTTCAATGTAAGAGTTATGTGACCTTAGTCAATGTTATCATTCTCTGTGTGTCCTGGCTAGCCCATGGTTGATCTATGGATTGATGCTGACTTTCTTGTTCTTTTCCTGCTATTGCAGATTTATTTTGATGTAAAAGATAAGGGATCTGCAAATGCTTCTGAGGTTGGCTCTACTGGAAAGGAGCTGGCTTTGGTGCCAATAGAACCTTCAAGATCGTCTGTAACAATTGCTGGAGGCCCATCCTTGTCTAATGGCCATTCAACAAGTTACAATTCAAATCTTTATCCTGGGAACAAATTGAATTTGAGCTCTAGTAGCATAGATGATGGATATGACAGACTTGGCAGTAAAATGAAGGGAGAAAGAGGTGGATTGGCAGGACTACAGAATCTAGGGAATACTTGTTTCATGAATAGTTCTCTCCAGTGTTTAGTTCACACTCCCTTACTTGTCGACTACTTTTTAGGAGACTACTTTCATGAGATAAACAAGAAAAATCCTTTAGGGATGCAGGTATGTCCATTTTTTTTGTTTCCTAAAACAAGTCTTCCTCTTTTGATTAGATTAACCTTTATATGGCTTTAAGGAATGTAAGATACTAATGTGCAAATTTGAAATCGTGTTTTTCCTGCTTAGGGTGAACTTGCCATTGCTTTTGGTGACTTGCTAAGGTCAATGTGGTCTTCCGGGAGGACATCAATTGCACCACGTATTTTTAAGGGAAAAGTTGCTCGATTTGCTCCCCAGTTTAGTGGATACAATCAGCATGATTCTCAAGTCAGTTCTCATAATATCTCAAGGCTTTTTTTTCTACCTTATATACTAATGGTTCATTGCTTGATGCCTATTGCATGGAGTTATATTTTTAATTGTAACAAAAATAATCGTTTTTATGGACTGAGTGGCCTTGCCTTACTTTTCCCCTTGTGTGTAAAAATTGCAAGAAGCCCTTAGAAATATGTGATTGTATACAAGTTAATTTGTGCAAATGGTGGATAGATTCATAGTATTAGTAATTTAGTATACACTAAATAATGCACTTTTTTGAGAGTGACTGGTGGGTGGAGGTGTTTACTGGGCCAAGTTGACTGCTGTTGAAGTTCTCTTGACAAATTATAAGATGAGAGGAGCTGTAGATTGCTTCCTGTTTCAACTGTAATATTACAGGTTCTTTAGAAATTTGTCCAAAAAGGTGAATGTGAATCCAAACTTGATGTACATAAAATACGGTTTACATTCTGCAGTCTTTCAGAAAATCTCCGGCCTTGAACAATTGGTATATTTATATATGCAGGAACTTCTTGCATTCTTATTGGATGGGCTGCATGAAGACTTAAACCGTGTTAAGCAAAAGCCTTATATTGATATCAAGGATTCTGATGGCCGTCCAGATGAGGAATATGCTGATGAATGTTGGAGGATCCACAAGGCGAGGAATGATTCCATTATTGTTGATATTTGCCAGGTCAGTGGAACCTTTATTTTCAGCTGAAGTAATTCTAATCTTTTCCCTTGGATTTCCCCCCTGTTGTCATGCTTACTTGTGAGAATTGTGATCATCAGCATTTGCAACTGTTGGGAGCAGCAGTAGTGCATATCCTTGTGTTATTTCACAACTTTAACTCCTCTGATCATGCTCTGCATCCTTCAGGTATAGATGAAGGAAGCAAATGATTAGGTTAAGAAAGTTTTAATTGTTTACTGATAAAAAGGGAAAAAATCACTGAATTTAGTCTGGTTTCATTCGTTTACTTATCTTCGGAGGTAGAATAGGAGGAATGGTGTTAGAACCCTAAAATGAAAATAAAAGGATAGAATTCTGATCGCAAGCATCTCGCTATTCAGCCAAGTTTTTGAGGAATCCTCAAAGTTGTATTCTTATTCAATTTCACGTCTGAATACAATTGAGAGCTAACCCTCTTTTTATAATGGAAAAGGAATAACTAATTCTTTAGAATAATAAAAGAAATATGTTAAAGATCAACAACTAACCAGACAATGGAAGTATGGAGAGGACGGGGTAACTAAAATTTATAAAGTAGCTAGCGGGAATCTAAAAAATATCAGAAATGAAATTAAATACAAAGAAATATTAAAAACAACTAAACTGGAAATTGAACTAAGCAGGAACGAATCAAATGGCTCTTGGATTTTTACTTGGATATGTTTGGCAGAACTTTTTCCTCTTCCACACTCTTTTAAGCACAGTTGCATTGCTGTGCTAATGGTGTTCTAGTTAGCCAAGAACTATGACTGATTGCTTTTCCTTTTTGACAAAGACTAATGCTGTATTAGTTGCTTAAGGTACTGTTATAGAAGTTTGACAGATTGAAATGCTTAGTGTATTGCCAGGGTGGTTATTAGAAATTCATTGTTATTTACTCTAATGATTATCTCTACGTACCTGTTGAAAATCCTTTTCTTTTTCTTAATTGCACAGTGGAGTTGACTTCTGTTGCTTTTCCCTACATTAGTTGTCATATGTTCTACATTTTTGGTAGCATGTGCATGACGGGTTGAGATTTTAGGTCAATAATTTGTATCTGGAAACTGTTGCATTGCATTGCTAACAAATTGCAGTAATGGTAAACTGTGCAGGGCCAATACAAGTCTACATTAGTTTGCCCTACTTGCAACAAGGTTTCAATAACTTTTGATCCTTTTATGTACTTGTCTTTGCCTCTGCCTTCAATGGTCACTCGGACAATGACAGTCACTGTACTTTATGGTGATGGGAGTCGCCTTCCAATGCCATATACTGTGATGGTACCAAAGGTCGGTATCTGCAGAGATCTTATCCAGGCATTGAGCACTGCATGCTGCCTTGGAAATGATGAAGATCTTCTCCTCGCCGAGGTAAATTCATATTTTATTGAATTAAGCTCATTTTACTCTTTATTCTTTCTTCAGTTTATGTAAACATATAATTAGAGCCTTCTATTCATTTTGGGCGCTGAACGATTTATTTGTACTACTTCCAGGTGTATGAGCATAAAATATTTCGGTATTTGGACATTCCTACAGAACCATTGTCCTCCATTAAGGATGATGAACATATTGTAGCATATCGGGTTCCAAAGAAACGCATGGGGTTGCACAGAATAGAGATAGTTCATCATTGCCCTGAGTAAGTTTGTATCTTGCAAAAATGACAATTAAGTAAATTCATTTTGCTGCGAGGTACTAATAAAATGCCTGTGTTTCAGTTCTGACAATCCTAAGTTTTATGACGGGAAGCTTATTGGAACTCCACTTGTCATGTACTTAGAAGTCGAGGCTCTGACTGCTGCAACCATTGATATTACCTTGGATAAGATACTTTCACCTCTAAGGAAGAGCACCTATCATTCTTTGAGTAAAACTCACAGCGACCAAGAGAATGATTCTGGTTCAAACGACACCCATGAGATTATGGATGGAGAAACAGAGAGCAGTCCCATGGATACTTCCAGCTTCAAGGAAGAATCATCTGAGTGGAAGCTGTCGTTTCAGCTGTCATTAATTGATACAAGGGGTGCGAGTAGCAAGACTATTGAGGAAGGTCACGTTCTGAGGCCTGGTCAATGCGTAAGGGTTTTGCTCGATTGGACAGACAATGAAAATGAGTTCTATGATATCAGCTTTTTGGAGGATCTCCCTGTGGTCTGCAAGCACGGGTTCAACGCTAAAAAGACCCGCCAAGAGACTATCTCGTTGTTTTCATGCTTGGACGCGTTCCTCAAGGAGGAGCCTCTTGGCCCTGATGACATGTGGTAAGACATTCGAAAATCCGCACCTTGAAACTTATTCAATAATTTTAAGGGAATATGAACACTTACAAAACTATAAACCGGTGAAATTGTTTCCTATGTGAAATGAATGGCAGGTATTGTCCGGGATGTAAAGAACATAGGCAGGCGACCAAGAAGCTCGACTTGTGGAGACTTCCAGAGATTCTCGTCATTCACCTGAAACGATTCTCGTATAGCAGATACCTAAAGAACAAGCTCGACACGTATGTGAACTTCCCAGTGCATAACCTGGACTTGAGCAAGTACGTCAGCATGAAAGATGAGTCCTCGTCCATGTCCCACATGTACGAGCTCTACGCCATCAGCAACCACTACGGTGGCCTTGGTGGAGGGCACTACACTGCATACGCAAAGGTACGAAAGCCTCGAATCTCTCTCGTATCACATTTTTTCGTAATTTAAACGAGCACGTCTGGAAAACCGTGCAGTTGATCGACGACAGCAGATGGTATCACTTCGACGACAGCCACGTCTCCCCTGTCAACGAAGACGACATCAAGACGTCAGCAGCGTACGTCTTGTTTTACCGCAGAGTGAAAGGCGAAGCAATGCATACGTCGTCCTCAGAACCAAATTAGCTGCATTTTAGTGTAACATTACCATCACATTGCTTAAAATAGACCTTTATTTATTTATCTAGATCACGGTAAACGAACTCGATTCTAAGCGAGCTGTCAACGAGTGAAGTTCAAAATAGAGGTTTTTGTCAGCAACATTCTTTCGCTCAATCTTGAAAAATTCAGTGTTTCGTGGAGATGAAATGCAAAAAATGTGTGTTTTCTAATTGTAATCTTGGAGCTGATTTTACATAGAAAAAGCATACACGAACTACTGATCTCTGCCAAACAATGAATTGAATACACATGAATGAAGTTGTCAACCACAACGTCTAATCTAAAAAACAAAAAAGTAGCCCTGCAGAGATGATGAATATAATGCTGCTGCACCATGGATTGGCTACCTGCAATTCAATCGTACCAATCAAATAAGATTCAGTTTATGAGCATGCTAGAATGCGCACAATCAAAGGTGCATGTTAGTGTGTTACCAAATGGAGCACTTACAGTGGCAAAAGATACCGATAAATATCCCGTCGACGACGATCTCTCAGGCGCCGGCAGTGGTTGCCGACCTTCTCCGTAACTCAAAACTCCGGAGCCGGTGGAATTTCCGAGTCCCTGAACTCGCGCGATCCCCAGCTGATACGCCGGCGTTCCATCCGGCTTGAACAGGCCGTAGTTCCTCTCCGACGCCGGCCCCGGCTTCATATTCTCGTTGAACAGCGCAAACACGAAGATTTTCAGATCCGAATCCGGCCTCATCGGTGTAGCTTTATTCTGCGCCATCAATTTGATCAGATTCCCGTTGTACTTCCTCGCGTTCTCTGGAGTGGCTCCGAATTCGTCTGCGTCCCCCTTCGACGGCCAACCGGTCTCCGATACGTGAACCGAGACCTTCTTAAACCCTAGCGAAGTCAGAGCGTTGTACACCGCATCGATCTGCGCAAACAGCATGTTATCGTACCGGAGTCCGGAGATCGGATCTACAGTTCCTTGATTCGGCTGAAATAGGACGAAATCTAGCGGGATCTGCTTCGGATTCGCCTTGTATGCGAAGAACGGGTAGGCGTTGAGCAGGAACGGAGATCCGGTTTTGGCGTGGAAGTTCAAGATCTGAGAGACGAATCCGGCGAGGTCCCGGCGAATCGCGCCGGCGGAGGGAGGATAGGAAGTTTCTAGAACCGAGAGGGAGTGCGTGGTGGTGACGGCGACCTGCTTGTCGAGCCCTAGCGATGCGAGAGCGCTGTGGACGCTCTGCATAGCAGGGAGGAGATTCTGGCTCTGGACGGTGTCGTTGAAGGTCAAGACCTCGTTTCCGACGACGATGGTGGTGATGTTGGTAGCCGGGAGATGCGGTTGGACGTTACGCTGCACCCAGTCCTGCGCTTGCTTCGGATCTCTCATTTTTCCGAGGAGCTCGTTTCCGATGCAGACCATCAGTTCCACGCCGGTGTTCGTAAATGCTTTGAGGATGGCGGGGTTGGCGTCGTAGAGCTTGACTCTGGTGGCTCCGACGGACCTGACTAGTGGCACCACATTCTCCGGCGACGGGAGGTTGTCGGCGATTTGGCCATAGTTTATTCCCACTGAGCAGAAAACTGTTGGAAGCAGAGCAACTAGTCCCAATACACAATATCAGCAACCTATACAGCATAATCAAAGTGGTGAAGTGTGAAGAATACTTAAGAGAATGAATAGTACCTGATAATAGAAAGAGGAGAAGTGTTGAAGAGCAAGAAACTGGAGAGCTGAAATCCATAGCCATGAAAGTGAGCAAGTTGAGAACTTCCAAAAGGGTTAATGGTGGTATTATTATATGAGTTGTGGCCTTGTGGTGCAAAAAAAAGAGCATGAATATTTTGAATTTAGTATAAGAGGAACTTCCCGTTAGAGTTGGAAAAGTGGAAGGGAATCTCGACAAGATACAATTTAACTCTGTTGTCTTCTTCCTGGGGATGGGAAAATGGAGAGAAAGAGCTCTGTTTTCTGCTGTACTCTGTTGGGGAATAGGGACTGTACAAAGTATAAGATAGTAATTTTATTTTTACTTTTTTAATAACCCGCGACCTCCTAACATCCCCATGTTGGATTTATTAAGGTAATATAGTAGTGTGAATTTGTAGTTGCAGAGCTTTATTTAATGTGTAGTCTAGATTTCTTGCCAGTGATTTAGTGGAGTGGTCTAGTTTTGATGGATTATTGTCATTTGCTATTATATGTGTGTAAAAACACTTCATCCCAACTTTTACTTTTGGGGTTGATCACTTTTCTTTTTTGTTCTGCAGCTTTCTTTATTGAATGTATTTACATATTTGACTGTGCTTCTACTGTTGTTTTTTATTATTACAGTTAGTTTGGTTTGGAAATAAATTCTCATTATTTTAAATTATTTGAAAAGTGATATTAAATTCATATATTTGGCTATCTTTTTGTTTTTAAAAAATACAGATATTTAGTTTCAGGTATTTTTAATTCCTACAAAACATAGGGAGTGCAATCATCAGGAAGGGTGGATAAGATTTTATTTTCTTATATTTCTCATGATTTAGATTTTAATCAAATATAATTTATCAATTCCCATAAATTAAAATTCTCATGTTTTGATTTCACATAAAATAACTTTCTAAGAATTACACTTTCCATATTCAACCAAACGAGCACTTACTCAGTATCTTCTGTATACTTGCAAGTTGTAAATCAAGTATATGTTCTCGCATGCAAGTATATGGATAAAGCATCTTTAAAGGTGATATCTATTTAAGTATTATATTTTACTTTTTTTTTTATCTCATTTTATAATACTCTATTTCATATTATATTTGTTAGAATATCTTATTTTACTTTTTTTAATCTATTTTTTTTTATGAATTCATAATTCTTTTTATCTTTTTCATTTGTTTTTAATATAAATTTTTTATAAAAAAAAAAGAAGAAGAGACTTGTAATTATTTGTGTCATATGTGTAAGAAATTGTGTAAGAGTGGATATCATTTTCATGATACTTTTCTCCCCTTATTACTTTGATTCTATAACCTATTCTTACATTCTTTTTTATTTTATCTTTATAAAATTATCTATGATATCAAAAGTATCACCATTAAAGATAATCTTAGTGGTTAAACACCGTACTTGATGCTTTTCCAGCATCATGTCATAAAGCAAAATCATCATCATTCTCAGATTGATGACTACAGAGTAGATCATGCTCAAATAAGTCAATCAACACATGGGTAACTTTGGATAAAAGTTAAGAGCTCAGCACATCCTATAATGGAGGAATGACTGTTCCATGACTCGAACTAACTTCATATGTTCTGGATTTCATAGTTTGTGGTTCAAACTGTCTGATCAATCTTTTCATCAACCTTCTATTGAAACAAAGAAGCAGCATATATAGAAAGAGAAGACACCATACATAGAAAACTTAATGATGCTATTATCTGAACATGTCTACAATCACCAAAATATAGAGTCTTCCTAGCAAAACTAACATCACCAAACTAGCTAGCTATCACTCAAAATGACATTGCCCCCTCTTATTACAGTCCAAGAGGCTCTTAGGTAGCCAATTCAACAGTTAGAAGCAATCTGATAGAACATGAAAATACAAATATGAAACACATCATGGAGTCGCGACGTTTTCCTTTGCCATTGGAGCCATCTCTTCCCCTTCAATCCCGGCCTCTCCAGTCACCCCCATACTCAAAAGCATCTTTTCCCAGAGTTTTGATGGTCCCTACAAGCAACACAAGCCATAAACTATGTAAAGAAGATGACTTCTAATGCTATAGTAAGAGTTTTTTTACCACATAATTCATACACAAACCTTCCAAGAGAGATCTAGAGCCATGCAATTCTGAATCATCTCCTTGAAAGCAGGAGTGTCGTATGCTTCAAGCGCTCTCTTGACCGTTGTAGCTAGAGCACTCACATCAGCTGGATCAACCATCTCGCACTTACACCAAAATGACACTCATGTCAGTTTTACAATACAACAACAACAATTAACAATCAACCCAGTGTAGGGGGGGGGGGGGGGGGGTCAAGACCCTGCTTGTGGGGGTCACTTTTACAATACTTGTTACTAATGTATGTTTTGCAAAGTGGGTCAATCAAGAAAGAGGACTTACATCAACATTAAAGTTTCCAATGTGGAATCCTGTATGACCTTCCTTGACAGTATCTACTAGTCCTCCTGTTGAGGAAACAATTGGTATCTGCCAAATGCAACCAAACATGTCAGCAAGAACAAAGGCATCATCAACAAGAGTTAGTTAAGCATATGTAAATGAGATTATTACGGTTCCATATCGTTGTGCGTGCAACTGAATGAGACCACACGGCTCGAATCTACTTGGGATCAACATGAAATCAGCACCAGCATTGATCATGTGAGCTAAGGGAATGTTGAATTTGGCAACTCCTCTCGCCTTTTCGGGATACTCTATTTCAAGCTCTTGTAGCTGATTCTCCATAGGCTTCTTCCCTGTTCCCTGCATGTAATGTAATAAAAAACATGAATCATGCTTTCTTGAATGTAGTAGTCAGGAGAGAATTACAGTTGTTACACTTACTAGTACAACTATCTGAACATTTTCTTTGATGAATTCTGGAATTGCTTCCACTAGAATATCTGATCCCTTCTGCTCTTCTAGCCTACCAATAAACCCTATCAATGGAATGGAGCTATCAACCGGTAAACCGAGCTCTGCCTGAAGGGCTTCCTTCAAGACTGCCTTAGCTTCATTCACCTGAAAATCAAAAGCCAATACTATACTCCAACTGAAATTTCAACCAAGTGTTGAGATTGTTTCAAAGACCACCTACCGTTGTTGCATTGTACTTGACGTCTATATACTTGTCGGTTGCTGGGTTCCATTCCTGGACATCCATACCGTTTATTATACCTGTAATACCCGTCTTTCGAATGATGTTGTCCAATTCAACCCCTGTTTCCTCACCAGAGACAACTTCCTCTGCATAGTGTGGGCTAACTGTCACAACCCTGTCTGATTCCAAGATACCGGCTTTCATCCAGTTGATTTTCCTTCCTTTGACAGGCTTGTTATGTCTTCAGTGGTAGCAAGTTAGAAAAAAAGTTTTAAAAATGTGATCATTTTTCCTAGACAAAATATATTCATACCCATCAAAGAAATCGAATGAGCTCTTGAACTCGGTAGGCAGATTGAGGAGCGAGAAGTCTGAGAAGG
The DNA here is from genome assembly GCA_027886185.1 of Rheum nobile. Lineage (NCBI taxonomy): Eukaryota > Viridiplantae > Streptophyta > Magnoliopsida > Caryophyllales > Polygonaceae > Rheum > Rheum nobile. The sequence continues at coordinate 733,197 of WOAB01000066.1, forward strand.
CGTGTCTTCCCTGGTATGCAATGTTGTGGATACAGAAAGCAACCTGTTGAAAAACACAATCATCTGCATTTCAACATCTTTTAATGTTTTTCCATAACAAAGATTTTTTGTTAGAGTTGAAAGAAAAAAACTATCCTTAGCGTTTTTGTATGCGCCCTGAGATTGGTACATAGTCTTTAGATAGCAAGGCAGAAGAGCAGTGTGCCAGTCATTGGCAATGAAAACAACATCCTCTCCTATATAAAGCACATAGTAGTTAATTTTGTCAAACTCCAACTGATGTTATATTCATTACAGTGTACACTTAAGGGCCCGCTTGGTTTAAATTTTGAAAACGGTGACGGAAAGGAAACAAATCTAGTCCATTTTAATGTCATTATTCATTTCTCTCTTCTCTTGGCACACAAGTTTTAGAGCCCCAAGCCAATATCATGATGTTAAAGTGGACTAGATTCGTTTCCTTTCTGTTACCGTTTCCATAAGATCAAACCAAACATGCCCTAAATGTATGCAAGTTCATTACCATACGGGCCAGATTGCTGTTTGCTGCTGCTCAGATTTAGAACCAAGGGCGCCTTGAGCGCAGCCTGAAGACAATGAAAAGGAAATTCAGCTCTAAAAGGAAAGCAATATTCTGTCTATGCAACCAGATTATGAAACAGAAGACAACATTTTTATTTTTCAAAGTGTTTTAAGTATTTTGAGAGAAAGAGGATTGAACAACAATGCAAATGAGCATATTGTATCTAGCAATTAGAAAAAAGAAATCTCACCTGACACAACATGCTAAAGCGAAGTTGGTTATCACTATAATCAGTCCCTGCATTAGGTCCATAAACCTTTGACCCAGTTTTACCCCACACCTGAAAAATTTGTAAAACAAGCAAAATTTCATTTTAACTGCTTTTCAATTTTCATCACCAAATGCATAAGAAAATTACCTTCTCAAGGAAGCAGGGATGATCCACGAAAACCCGATCAACGCCTCTTTTGTAGCAATGGAAGAGGCGAACCGTCTCAATTTTGTCCCCATATTTCACCTTACAAGAACAATTTTTACACTAGATCAAACTCCATACCCAAATTTCTAGCTTGGTGTAATATTACATTACATCTTAGAAAGATGGTAATTAATTACCTCTATTTGTACATTGGTGTCCCATGCATCAGTGTACTGATCATAGCGTGGCGTAACAGTCATTACCCTGTGTCCATTTGCCTGCACTTAAAGAAGAGGATCAAAATCTGAACTCATCAAATTTCATGTATAACCCACATCACTTCCCATTAGACCTGTCAACTGGGTCGGATTCGGTTCGGGTAAAAAATATTTGGGTTCGGGTTGTCCGGCGGCGGGTCGAACATGCCTTTTTATGATTATTATTATGATTTTTTAACTTTAAATAAAGTATATTAAAATATTTAATATAAATAAAATAAAATATATAAAATAACACAGTGAAGTTCGGGTCAAGAAGGATCCGAACATGATTTCACCAATGCTGATCAAGTAGTGTAAAAATACCAAGTAAACTTACAGCCAAAGCAGGAGGAAGGCCACCAAGAACATCACCAAGGCCACCAGTTTTACTCCATGGAGCCACCTCAGCTCCCACAAACACCATGTTCATCCCCTTCCCACACACAATTGGGAGCCCTAGCCTGCATTTATCAGCATTGCTTCGAACCCGCTTTGAATTGGATTTCAGCTGGAACTTGTCAACTGAGTTAACTCGCCTTAGCCCCCCAAATTGACCCCTTTTCAGATCAAATTGAAAGACCCTCGCTTTTCCCTCAGGAACTGATCCACCATTTAGGGCTCCTCTTCTTGATACAAACTGGGTTGCACTCATGCACGCCATTGGTATCAGACAACTTTAACCCTGAAAAGAAAAATGAAATCACTGATTCTACCTATAGATAAATGTAAAATATTGATCACAATCAGTAAACAAAGCCTTCACTGAGCAAAGGCTCATTCTTTAGAGCGAATCATACAATGGCAATTTGATATCAAGATCGGAGCCCAGGAAGAAGAATCTCTGAACTTGGTAGAGAATCAAGAGCTCAGAGATTTAAAACTGCAGTGTGTGTCCGACAAATCGGCTAAAAATTATAGAGGTAATCAAACAAACGGATTTTTTTTTTTTAATAAAAAATATATAGGGAAGAATTGGTCATCAACGCCGAATTTGGCTACCGGCATCAATTTGTTCTTCTTCTTCTCCTGACATTACGCAGAAGAAGCAGAGATTTGCTTCTGAGTAGTTAGGGAGAACCAGCTATTTGCCTTACATGTAGGAGCTGAATTATTTATTTCAGTTTTTCTTCCCATCATTTTTTGCATGTGAAGATAAGATTAAAATTAGTGCTCGTGGATAATTCTGACTTAGTGGAAAATCTATATATAGTCATATAGATATATCGAAGTTCATATATTTTAAGCTTCAAGAACATTCTAACCTCACTGTAGGATCTATGCGTTAGTTTCAAGGAAACTGAGATATAAATGTGTTCAGTTTCTATGGGCAGCAGAATAACTAGTAAACAAGTTATCAAGAATAATTACTTAAGATGGAAACATTTGATAACCAACTAGTTATCTAGGATAAAAATCATCCCTCTTTTGAGGATTTCAAATAGTCTACTTATATATTAATATGTGATTATAACTTTCGAACTATCTCGTTTCAGTCTAACTCACTAAGACTAAACCTAATTCCCTAGAAATCACAGATTAACACACAATTGACTTACTTCGACACTATCAACTCGAACACTTCTTCTTTCTGATGCACTCTATAGCTCGTGAAAATGCATAACTTTCACCTATTAAGAGCGTCATGTATTTATACAATATGTTTGTCAAGGAAAGATTTCAGAGGAGATATTCTTTGAACAAGCATATTTCATAAATCCATGATTCGGTATTACATCTCTTACCTAAGATAAGATAAGAAATATTTCTTTAACCGAATTACAATATACACAATCATATAAAGATAATCTATGTGAATCTTGACGCCTAAGGTTTTCTGCTGGGCGCGTTAAATCCGGAAACAAATCTTCACAAAGATTCTGTAGATAACGTTGGTAGTTACATAGATACGGTTCTCATCCAGTTTCCTTGATCTTGATCTTAGCTCACTTTGGACTTGGTTCCTTTATCTTTTCAGTTATAGATTAAACACTAGAATAGCCAGTTAAATTCAAATATTTGTCATCGTCAAAACAAGAGAAACAGAGGAAGGGAACTCCATGGGAACTGACGTTCCAAAGAGTTCCATTCCAACACTCACCATATTTATGTGTTAGATAGTTACTCTATATGGTAAGTTTATCTTTCTGTTATGATAAAAGAGTTTTAAATTTTATTATTTTAGGCTATAAAAACTATTTAATTATTTATCATATTAATTTTAATAATTAGAAATAGTGGTATTATTATTATTTTTTTAATTTAATTTCGTGCTTGGTACGGTTAATGTACTAATAATTAGTGAAATTGTTTGGCGGATGCATTTGCAAAATTGATTTTTGCACAAATTAGTATGCTGTAAAATAAAATGTGGTGTTACATTTTACCATTATTACAACATAATGTTGGTGGGGCAATTGCCTTAGCATGAGGTCTTCATCAATTGATATATTTTCCTTACCAAACAACGTATAGTTCTTTTTTTTCTTTTTTTTTGATAAGGGTAATAATTCGAGTAACCGACAAAAATGTCGGACTACTCGAGAGGCCGATAAATCGGCAACTGGAAAAACCAGTTAGTACAACACACAAGCAAATGAAAATACAACAAAGCAAAAGCGAGCTACAAGGTTGAGATGTTGAGGTCTTGCATAATTGTTCTCGGGAAACAGCGAAATTCGGTTCCCTTGAATTCTAACCATTGAGAGCGGTTCCCAATTCCTTTCCTCAATTTTTGACACGAAGTAGGAAATATATGGTACATTTATGTAGGGAAACCAAACAACACTCAAGAACAGTACATACCCATATCAAGAAAATAAGGTTGGCATTTTGACACCACAAAGATAATTCCCAGTTGTGAACTAAAGATGAATCATAGGAAATTATGCAATGCAGTCAGGCTTAGGACGGTTTTGTAGTCAATTATCATTTCGGCTTATGATGAAGGATAGATAAGATCAAATCGACTACTTTGAGGCCAACAAAAAGATGTAATCAAGGTTCAATTATACCATAAAATCATGTGAGCATGCAAGAGTGTTAAGAACATACTTTAGAACAGATGTTACAGGACATGCGAGGGCAGCACAAGATCAAATATCATCAATATTGTCAATGAAATCATAGAAAAGATCAAATCTAGTCAAAGCAAGGGAACTAGTAAATGCAGATGGAACTACTAGTTTAAGGAAATCATTCCTAAGAGGTAACCTTAAGGACTCAAAAGGTTCATGATTTAATGCTTTGGTGAATATATCGACAATTTGATCTTCAGTCCTACAAAGTTCTAGCAGAATGTTCCCTTTTTCGACATGATCACACAAGAAATGATGCCTTATATCTATATGCTTAGTCCTAACATGAGAAACTGAATACTACACAAAGCTAAAGGCATAGTAACATAAAACATTATAAGAATAGTGTCAAATGAACATACCTTGACCACCCAGTTGTTGCTCCAACCATAGGACTTGGGAACAATAAGCAGTGATGACGAATTTCCTCAATTACATCAGTTCCCCCTGAATCATTGACTTCTGATACTTGTAGTTTCGTTGATATTATCATTGGGAACTCACGACACCAACTTGTGACTCTCGACAAGTTCTCTTAGCATTGGAGTTTCCTTCATTGTTTTCAGCTTCTTCATACAAATCTTTCTTTAACAAAGGACATATTTTCCTTGTTATTCATTTGAAGTGAGATGAGCTAGATCAAATCTTCAATTCTGCGTCCCAATCATCAATTCGCATTCTGTAGGGAACTAGGCATCTCACTTCAACCTGCAATACAACTAAGACTTACGCACCCAGACACGCTTGGCTTTTCTGGGTTTGTGGTAATGAGAGTTCCTTTGCACCTGCAAGTTAGTTGGGTAATACACATGACCACTAATCTCAACATTCAAGTTCCTTTTCCTATGATTTTCTTCAATTTGCCTTTTTCTTATGAATGCAATCATGAATATAATGACCATTTTTATCACAATGTCAGCAAACACGATTATACTTAACATGACCATATTTTCCTTTACCGGGAAAAAAAGGTTTTTCATATTTCCTCTGCTGGAAGTCAATTCCCTTACCTCTAGTTCCCTGAGCTTGATTGACGTACATTTTATGAGCGTTCTGTCCATCAAACCAGGTTTGCTTACCTTTAGGCTTCTTCTCAAGAACCTTTACCTTCTCTTCCAGGAACTGATTTTTATCACGAGAAGTTTGAAGAGCGAAATTGAGAGTTTCATTTTTCTCAACTAGTTCCCTTCTTAGCTTCTCATTTTCAGCAGAGCATGAATCCTCAGAATCTTCCTTTTTCGGATAACCAATACCATACCTTTGCTTAACAAACACAGTTTGATTGACAGTTTTTTCATTAATAGAAGTAGTCAACACATCAAGCTTATCTATTATCTCAACAAGCAAATCATTTTCTGGAGTAAGGGAACTTTGACAATTCTTAGCATGCTTAAGTTCCTTTTCAAGCACAACACAATTATCACATGAAACATGGGAAACACTAGACATGCTTGCAAAATCTTTAAGATGTGCTAGTTCCTTTTCAAGAGCAGTACATGAATCACACTTTTTAGAGGAACTAAAGAGCAATTTTTCAGTTTCCTCAAGTTTCCTACTCCCAACAGAGTTTTCAGTGGTTAAGCAAGAGATCTCGTCTTCATATTCTTCTAGTTTCTCTTGGAGGGAACTAGTTTCCTTTCCAAGTTTCTTAATGATCTTTATCAATTGTTTCTTATCACATTCAAGAAGAGATTTAGTAAAGTCATAAGAAAATACCTCAGAGTCATCTGATTTCGTTGAGTCCTCCTTAACCATTAAACACATTTCTCCTTTCTTCCGAATGTGAGGCTTGTTGATCGAAATTCCCAGAGTGAATTCACTTGAGTTAGTCATCTTGAAATATGTAAACTAACACAAATTTAGAGCGCATGCTCTGATACCAATTGCAGGATCGTACGTGTTAGCAATCAAAGGGAACTGAGAGTCCAGTTCCTTAGCAGCGGAATAAGTAAACAATAACAGAATCAAGACAAGTTCCTTAGAGTGTAAACCTTTGATAACCAACTAGTTATCCAGGATAAAACCCACTACCTCTCTTTCAAGAGGATTTCAAAGTCTACTTCTTGTATTAATACTTCGATTATAATCAACTAGAATAGAACACACAGATTAAAGACTTAAGACATACTTAAGACTCTCTACCTAATTCGACCTAATCAAGCACACAACAAGCAAGTGACTTACACAGTTCTTCTCACAAGAACAAGGATGATTTCTCTTCACGTTCAACTCTAGATGAATTCTTGAATTCGTTAAATCGTTAAAGATGAGAGAGTTTCAATTACTTTACTTATACATTTCGTCCATGTAGAATAATATCTACAGCTGGATGATTTGCACAAGTAAAATAATCAAAAGAAATAAAAAAAGATAATATTTGTTACCAAATAATATCTTTCCCGATTTTACATATTTTTGCTTCCATAAAAGATATTCAAATAATCTCCTAAATATATGAAAACAATGATATCTTTTATATTCTCTCTCTAAGATAAAAGATCTACCCTAATAAGTCAGCCGCCGCTCTTGATATATCTTTATAGCTAACGCGGCTTCGTTGCTCATGCCAGTTCCCATGCCAGTTCCCAAAACTGACTTCTTGGTCTCTGTTCTTCTTTTCTCGAACCCGAGTTCCCTACTCAACTACACATGTGAAACTATTAGTAGCAAAGTGTTTGTCATCGTCAAAACTAGAAAAACTGAGGAAGAGAACTAGGTAGGGAACTGGAGTTCCCAGTTCCAAAAAATTCACTTCCTAACAACATGAATTAAAATATCCCAGAAAATATGATAGAAAACCTGTGTTTGATTGAAAAAAATCTTAAAAAAAATCACACTTCCTGAAAATTTAAATTCCTACAAAATATAGGAAGTAGACTTACCTTCTACCTTAGGTAAGTCTACTTCTACCATTTTACATATAAAATCTCAATTTTCTCCATTTTTTTAGACATGATAAAATTCAACTAAATATTTTCTTCAAATTCCTAGAAATGCAATTTACTAGATTTTAATTCATGAGAAGTTTTTAGGAATTACAATTCATACGTTTCAACCAAACAAACACTTAAACTATGCAATAGCAGCACCATTGTCCTTGTGGATGTGGTTTTCAAAAAAATTATATCCTTCAAAATAAATTAAGGTGGAAAACAACACAAACCAATGTGTCCAAGAGAATCATAAAACTCTTATTATCCATTGCAGAGTCTCTTAAAAACTTATTATCTCAACATACCTATGAGCAACTTGAGTATACTCTTCTCATCTGTTTCTCCCATGGATCCCTCTATACAAGTATCAATCAGCAAACCCTTTAGCCTGTTCTCATGGAGTTCTACAAGTGTGTTCTAGCCATTAAAAACGAGCAAATGGGATCTTGATCTTCCTTCCAAACTCCTCAATTGCTCATCAGTGGAACTCAAATTAACTTACCAAAATCACAATTCCAATATCAGAGTTTCCTTCCAATCCGAGCAAATCTCCGAGCCACCCCGAAAATCACTGCCTTTGTCAGCAGCCCTTGATCAAGACTACATGCTAAGGCAATTGCCCCACCAACAACAAGAATCTTGGGCACCACTTGTAACCCAGGTTGCTTCCTAGAAGAGGTTGAAGAAGAATCTCCATTGTCAGATTCTGCTGCTGAATTGTTACCGTTGCTATCTTCCAAGGATTTGAGGTAGCTTGAACCGACGTTGGTGTTTAACTGAGCGAGTGTCGCACAATGAGAGAGAGGGGCTCCGGATAGTCGTTCTTTGTGGTAAGCACGCAAACCCGGGTCTATCTTTTTGACGGCTCCCCACATGCCTTGGCGCACTCCTAATTTGGCGATCTCCCAAGGAATTCCCATGTCTTCGTGGTGGAAGAGTACAACCTCGGTTGCTGTCATCTGCCCATCTCTTAGGGATTCAGCTGGTTCATATCAGAAGAGGAAATGGTGTTTTAGTAATAAGGTTTTTGTAATTCTATACAACAACAATATTTACCCAGTGTATCCAGAACAAAGACTACACAAAATGCACAAAAACGAGCAGACAACGTAAGACCCTAGACTATACCACCAACACCTCTAGACCCTAAACCTAAAACCGCCCCCTAAAAGTATACAGCCTAAATCTAGACATCGGGAGTGATTTCATGAAAGAGTCTACAGTATTTCAATAGCATAAATCACTTCAAATCCGTGCAATTATGATCCAAAGAGGAAAAGATATCAAATTCTTTTTGAGATTTTCTTCTATAATGGACGAATGTTGATGTACCTGGACGAATGCACCAACTTGAATAATAGACATCAACACGTCTTGGTTTGCTGCGCCTAGGAACAGAAGAGTAGGGTACACCCTGTAGCATATACCAAAGACAAATTTTAACCCAAATACAACATGTATACCCGGAGAAACAACTGATATAATAGAATTTTCTAGGTTAATTGTTCAAGAAAATGTTCCATGAGAATTCGGGTGTCGATTTCTATTCAGAAAACAAAGTTCTTAAAGATGGGAGTAAGCTACCTTTGTGACACAATAATAGGACCGATTTGATTCCCAAATCCGCCTTCCAATCACATACTCCCTGTCGCTGCAGAAGAACGGAAACTGGAGCACACAAAAACCAATCAGCACAAGAGTAAGCAAACTGAAAATAAGTATACATGCACATCCACATATAGTCCTAAAGCGCCTACCTTGCGAACCCAGTGAACAATCATGGTTCCAGTTATGGAACACCCTTCTAATGTCTTATGTTGTATGAGCATTTCATCCCACTTGAACCGAAACTCGTCATCCCAGAAGAAGTCCCTCACCATTTCGGGTGTTGCCTCCTCAAACACGGTTCGACTGCGGTACTGAGGAGGCCCATTCTACAAACAAACACCATATACCATTACTCCATAGGCAACACCACAACACAACTTCATTTCAAAGGGAAATTCAAAATGCTAACCTGGAGATCCCTGCGCCAAGCTTGATAAGACATGGTGGGAGTAGAGCGATCCATCATGGGTATCCAAGCAGGCCCACCATCTTTCACCTCAACTAGCTGTTTCAAATGCCTCAAATCAGCTTCCTCCACACATGAAAGCTTGTTTGAGCTGAAACCCAGTTTTAATTTTGTAAGGAATAGCACATAACCAAACTACTTATGCTGAGGAAGTGAATAACAATTAGAAAAAAAGACTAAACAGTAAATATAGTGAAACAGTCAACTTAAGTTACTTAACTAAAAAATCTGCAAACATAGGGCATTAAGTTGCAACATGTCATGTTGTTAAGGGTGAAACATGCAGTAGGCTATTTGTTACAAATGGCTTTTAATTTGGTCTATCTTTAGACATGATGACATGACCAACGAGTAGAAGATAATACATAGGATAAAAATGCAAGAAATCCAAGGATTTGAGAAGTACCTGGAATTGGGTTTCTCCAATGAAGTCTGTTCTTCCAATCCATTAAATGAATTAAAAGGTACAAAACCAGGAAATTGCGGCTTCAAAGAACCGAATCCCGGAATCGAAACGAATGAAGGAATGCACAAATTGCGGGTGAAATTAGCCCATCTGGGTCTCCATGACCATCCCACAACAACACCCACAACCACAGCAATCCATAAAGGAACTGCAACTATCAGAAGATCAATCAAAACCTCCCAAAGAGTTGGCCTTTCAAAAATCCCCAATAGCATTGAAGCCAAAGCCATGTTGTTTTAATCCCAGAAGGCGCAAACTCCAAAATTAACCTCGAATTAAGCCAGAAAAACCCTCGAAATCAATCGGATTATAGAATGGGCGTGCAACGCGTCGATGAATCGAGGGTTATCCGGTGGAGGAGAAACCCTAGAAACCCAAATGCGAAATTGAATAGACTTGTACAGCGAATACAGTGAGAAATTACACCAGTTCCCAAGAGAAATGGGGTTGACAGGATAAAGAGAAGAAGATAAGGATGCAGAGATAAGCTGGCGCTAGATTTTCGTTCGACCAATTTCCTCTCTTTTTTTCTATAAAATATACATTCTATAGATGAAGAAGCACCCAAAAAAAAAAAAAAACTAAGACCAATAATGAAATTCCATGGTGGTCTGAATCAGTAGACAAACTTGTTGATTAGTGGTTCAGATAAATTAAAGAAGTATTATGAGAAATCGCTCTCACCAACCAGAATCAGATAGCTGGAGATTGATTGGGATACCTTGACGGAAGAAGAGAAAATGGAGCGAGAATAAGAAAGTGGGGCTTTCGAATTTTGTATGGTTTCCATTGATTGGGCTTGCAAGATAAAGATAAAGCTATTGGAGCAGAATTGGGTTCCCAGATTGATATTTCTGTCTGTGTGCTCGTAGCGAAACGACGCGTTTCTATTCAAGCCTCGAGTTTTTATTCTCCACTGTGTTTTGTTTATAAAATACGGAGTATTGTTTTTTGGTCCTTGTAAATATTTGTTTCTTAAGTTTACAATATATAAATCACAAAAAAACAATTTTGTTTCAATATAAACATTAAATATATTTTAATAAAAAGTAAATTAGAAATCTCATATTTCTAAATTGATAGTGAAAATGGGTGACGGATTATATCAGTATTTATTAGTTCAGATAAACATTTATGAGTTTTTTCTTTGTCATAGTCCCATACTCGATTTTGGTTTTCAACACTTCTTAAACAAGACTTCCATTTATTTGAATAAACCTAAGTGAAATAAAACTTTTAGAAGGTCCAAACTTTTGATTTTGAAGAATTTTTTTCTCATTATTTTAAATTAAATTTTGATGAATTCAAGAGAAACAATCCCACATTTTATATTGATTTTATCATTCAGGATAGTCAATTACAAATTATACATATTGATAAAAAACAAATTCCAAACACATCTATACTTCAAAATGAGGCTTACGCCTTCCTCGATGACACGTCAGGCTTTACGCCTAAATATTAAAAATATCATTGTTGAATGCAATAATTTAACTGAGTTAATAAAATTTAGAAAATTCCTTGGAAATACGAACAATTATTATTGACATACTTTTCCTTTAGATTACTTTGTTTCGTTTCGGGTCTTTCATTGCTACAGGAAAACTATAAAGTTGTAGACTTTTTGACATCAAATGACATTAACATTGTTCATATTTGAGATTGGATCGTCAAGAACATACCTTCGACTGACTTACCCATTGCATTTAAGCTTGTCTTGTACCTAACAAAGAGTCTAGTATTTATTTGTATAAAAAAAACACTTTTTAAACAATATTTGTCACTGACTTATCCATTGCATTTAGTTTTTTTAATTTGTTTTCGACTAACCGGCTTAATCCAGTTTGGAATAGTTGACGGCGAAAGTACGGTAGGCCCTTTTCATTTATGCCGTTGAAAGACTTGAAATCGAAACCTTTAATTAGACCACTTAATAAGCTCAATATCGATATTGAATGTGGTGCCGGTAAATTAAGTTATGTATTGAAATTTTGTTACATGCATATCAATATTAATATTTTAAATTGGTTTATAGGGGATATTGACGTATGTAGTAAATTAAAGTGGTTCCTATTTTTTCCCTTAAAGAAAAATAATCAATGTGGTTCTATTTTGAATTGTGTTTGTTAAGGTGCCTCGTTTGATAGGAATATCATTAAAGACATGTCCATCTATATTCAAAATCTTATATGTGCATAGAACAAAACATAGAAATGGAACCCTGATTGTGCGTATGAGCAAATTCCCACATCACGAAAAAAGACAAATACGAGGAAACATCGGAAACTAAAGTGGAAAAAACCCCCAGATAAAATAACTAAAATTAATGTTGATGGTTCTACCAAGGAGAATGGTGAATCCACTATTGACATTATCTGCAGAAATAACCAAAGATATCTCACTTTAATCCATGCAGAGAAGTGTGGAATTTCGACTCCCCTCAAAACTAAAGCTCTAGCCCTCCGAAATGTCCTCCTTAAGGCAAAAGAAATGAAATATGACCAAATTCTAATAGAAACTCACAACCTCACCATTGTGAACGTTATCAAAAAAATCTGGCACTGTCCATGGAAAATTGAGATTCTTATTTCTGATATCATATGTTTATTACAATGCTTTCAGGCAGTGCAGATTTCTCAAATTTTTCGTGAAATGAATGCGATGGCTGACCTTATCGCCAAACTTGACCACAATTTATCTCCGAACGATATCTTGAATAACTCCGAGCTTAAGGCTCTCATCCGCAAGGATGCTATAGGTTAAGTGTTAAATTTTCTTGACAACTAGTATAATTCTTACTTTATATATTAAAAAAAAAAGTGCCTCGTTTGAAATTACTTAATTCATTTCGGTCCCATGAAGAAATTTTCCGTAGTCAAATTCTTGGGTCTTGCCCCTTGGGCCATGGCCAGGGCTGTGGTTGGTGGGTTTCATTTTCTAACTCTAAAGTGCGCATTTTTAATTTTTTTAAAATGAAATAAGAACACCTTTCAGGCCTCGTTTGGTACGATTCCAGTGGAATGAGAAATGAATGATTCTGAAATCATGTTTTGTTAGGTGAAAAATTAAAAAAAATTCATACCTTGGAATGGGCCAATCCAAGCTCAAGGAACAATTTCATTTCATTGCAAAACCCAAGGTTTCATCCATTCCAGCAAAATTAGGGATTTTTTTTTTCATAACCGCTCATCTTAATCGAATATTGTTTTCATTGAATAATATTAATTATTTTTATTAAACAATTAAATAATATTAACTATTTTTATTAAACAATATTAATTATTTTTATTAAACAATTAAATAATATTAATTATTTTTATTAAACAATTAAATAATATTAATTTTTTTAATATATAATTAAATAATATTCATTATTTGAATAAATAATTAAATAAAATTAATTATTTTATTAAACAATTAAATACTATTAATTATTTTTATTAAACAATTAAATACTATTAATTATTTTTATTAAACAATTAAATAATATTAATTATTTTTATTAAACAATTAAATAATATTAATTTTTTTAATATATAATTAAATAATATTCATTACTTGAATAAATAATTAAATAACATTAATTATTTTATTAAATAATTAAATAATATTAATTATTTTATTAAACAATATTAATTTTTTATTAAATATTATTAATTGATTTATTAAATAATTGAATAGTATTAATTATTTTCATTGAATAATATTAATTATTTTCATTGAATAATATTAGTTATTTTATAAAATGATTAAATAAAAAATATGTCCAAGAATGACTCATTCCGACAACATACAAAACGACAAGTTACAGGAATGAGAATAAGTAATTCCTGATTTCGATTCCGATTCCGAGTCCAACCCGATTCTTGAATCATATCAAACGAGTCCTAAATGAAGAGTTTAGGTGTTGACATGTTATAACGATCGTGATTTTCTTTACTCACCTCAAATTTGAATTTAGTAATGGTTCTTACTTATTGTTTTTTCCCCTTCTAATACGACTTTCTTGTTTGTATTTCTACATGTAAGCTTATTCGGCTATCGTATGATGTTGGGGATCGATCACTATTCGGTCCTGTTAACAAATCAGCGGAAGTTCAAAAATAATAAATCTGCAGAACCTAAGTCTCTTTCCGGTAATCAAACTAAAACCAACCAGATTGCAGAAATCAAAGCACAATCAAGCAACACAATCACAACATAAATAATGCACAAAATCAATACAAGATTTAAGTGGGAAAAACCATTCTAAGGAGAGGTAAAAAATCCACTATCGCCCGCCAAAGCACGAAATCCACTAATCATCAAAATAGAGTACAAATGTTCATACAATACCAATCTCACATAGGAGATAACAAGATATGGAGAATAAACACAAGTAAATCTCCAATCTAACAACAAACACTTGTAACTAGGGATTAGATCCAACCAAAGAGGAGTACCTTCCAACAAACACTCGTTGTCGGCTTTCCGGGACAAGAGATGAGCGACCCAAGGTGTAGACAAGGAAAAACCTTCAATTTCTCTACCAATTTCTCTTCTCTAATCTCATTCCTCACTTTTGTGCTCCTTTGAATCCCTCAAATGGGGGCTATAAAATAGGGCAAATGATAGGGCGTTGTCGTGACACCTAAACAAAATAATCATAACAAACCTAAACAAGTAGTAGAGGCAAGCAAGAGTCGAATCCACAGGGAGGAAGTGATCTTCTATGTGTGTATAAGCATGCAAAGTAACAAATGAGGATTTTGGTTGTCAAGCAAAGTAACAAGGATACAAGCTTTAGAGGGAGAATAAATATGATAGGTGAAAATATTCCACTAGACAAATATCCACACTGCAAAGGAAACAGGTTGATCACTGATAACTATTGTTTCAAGTTCTTTTCACAATCTTATAGTTGTTTCCATCCTGATCTTAAGTACTACCAATTCTCACAGTTGTTGATAGACTTATCACAATATCAATGGAAAAGTACTACCAATTCTCACAGTTGTTGATAGACTTTACCACTAACAGAGCAATAGCAATGCACACAAGGATATAGGATACATGCAAATAGAAGAAAACATTACTACTTAACATGCAAATAATTCTCTCTCACAATTGGACACTCGTATTCCACTATATGTAACAATTGTGTTTGCCACTAGGTATGCACTCGTATTCCACTATATGCAAATCCTAGCACTATGATAGATATCGATAAACCTAGTTAGAAACTCTAGATAAATCAACATAAACCAATAAACAATATACTCAAGAGAATTAAACCAGCTTAATAAGATATAGAACAAGAAATAGAAATCTCACAACCAATCAATTGCAATGCTTCAATTGTCTAGCGAAATAAAGGTGTTTAGCTCTCCATGGGTTAAAACCCTAGAGGTGGAATGAAAAACGAACTCTAGATCTCGATCCTGAATGGCAACTAGGTTAACTAAAGTTGTTTTTAACCTAATTCTAAAAGTGATAAAAATAATAAAAGAAAATAATAATAAAATAATAACAAAAATAAATAATCGAAATTTGGGGAAATAATTCCCGCATTCTCGCTCGGCAAGCTTCTCGTCCCAGCATCAGCTCGGCCCAACAAAGCATCAGCGGCCCAACTTCACAAATGCAGCACATGCGTGGCCCACTCAGCAGCAGCTTCGCTGACGTCATCCTCCGTATCCGTCCGCTTCAATTTCACGCTTTCAACTCTCCGCTTTCCTTCACGCGTGAAGAATTCTTCATGGGCCTTTCTTCCTGGGCCTAATTCATGGGCCGAACTTCTTTTAATTCCAGCATCACGGCTTCTTCAATTTCGCTGCTTCGCCCAGATGGCCGCGGGGCGGCTTCCTCTTTGTGGTTTCTTCATGTATTTTATCTCCTCAGGTGGTCAACTCCTCTTCCTCTGGATATTTCTAATTAGCTCATTCAGACCACCAAAATCACACTTCTCCACTCTAACTCCATAATCTCCAATTGTGCATAAAATTCAACCAAATGACGCCTCAAACCTGGTAATAATCCCTAGAAGCAAACACTTTGCTCCCAAAAATCTACACTCTCACGTGTTGATGCTCTCTTCAACTTTGCTTATATATGACAAGCAAAGGAGACTTGGGCTAGACTAATGGGCTTTAGGCCCAACATATGATATATTATATTTTATGATTTTAGTATTTTCATTGAAAGAATGCTATATATAAATAAGTGGGTTTGGTGTCGGGTGGACTAGTGTGGTGGGTAGGGCTGAACATGGGTCAGAAACCGACTCGAATCCAAAAAGCCCGAAACCTGAAACCCAAAAAAACGGGACTGAAGACCGAACCGAAGTCATGCGGTTCGGTTCAGATTCAGTTTGGGTTAAAACAACACTTGTAAATAAAAATCAGATTGAATTGGCTAAAAAAATCAGTCCGAACCGAACCGAAATCCTGATAAAATCAGACCGAAACCCGAATCGAATAATTTGGGTTCGGTTCGGGTTTTCGAGTCGGGTCGGTTCGGGTTTTCTGGCCCGTACTCAGCCCTAGTGGTGGGTATAATTTACAAAATACCTAATGATCGTGGGATTTGGACGAATATAAGTGTAGTAGGCCCCTAAAGGTAAGAACTTTATTAAGGGTTTCAATTTTAAGATGAAAAGTTGTATAATTGCAGCCTCCAATATCTTTATTTAATTTGTAGACATCATGCACTTGTTTGGTACGGATTTGGACCAAACTTTGTACTCAATTTCAGATTTTAGACACACGGTCATGGAAGAATAATGAGTTCAGGTTATATTAAGGGATCGGCCCATTATATATATATATATTTTTATAAAAGATACTTAGGCCGTTATAACGGAGGTCGAACTTGTGACTCCATGGTTACGGAATATCATACTTATCAAGTAAACTTAGAAGATTTTATGTTTATCAGTAGACCTGGGCAAACGCGGGCTGGTCCGTCCATCCCAGCCCGTTCGATCGTGTAAACGGAAAGGTATGGACAATCTCGTAAGTTTAAAGGGACTAAAATACCCGGTCCAAGTATCGGGAGGGTCGGGTATGGACAAGGGGTCAAGCCCTGGAGGGCCGGTAAGCCCGGCCCGTATATAATATATAAATATTATTTATATATATAACATTACATTATTACTACTCCTAAAAAAATAAAAACACTTAAACTATAAGTAATATAAAAGCTACATTTTTAAGGGTTACAAACTCCACTGCACATCTCGTTCTCACATGTGTGTAGACTTTGATATTGAATATTTATTATTTTTTATTGTAAGGTGAAAATACTATTTGGACTTATAAAATTTTTGATATTTTTTTAATTATGGACATAAATTATAAGATGTGAATTATATAAAAAATCGAATACGGGTCCCAACGGGCTACCCGAGCCCGGGAATGCGGACAGACTTGGACTGTCCAAGCCTTATTCTCGAACTCAGCCCGGCCCAAGACCGGATAAACGGACAAAATTTCTAGGTCAACTCCGGACCATATCCGGCCCGAGCCCGGATATGCCCAGATCTATGTTTATGATATTCTTGTGCATATTTGTATATGCTTGCTTTTCTTTTGTCCCATTTCCTTATTTTCTCATTTTGTACTCTCCATTCGGTTTTGGTTGTTCTTCTAGACTCATCGTTCTATTCATATATATATTTGCTTTTTGACTTTTTTGGATAATATATATCAAATTTACTCGTATTAATCTAGACTTTTTTCCTATATAGACTGACAAAGTCTGAAAAAACAAGTAAATATGAACAAATGGAATATCTATTAACTGACTTATATATTTGAATGGTACATTTCACTTATTTTATCTAAAAGTTTGGCAGAATGTACGTTTTAGGAGCAGTAACGACCTTATATATTGGAGTACTCAATGCTTAAACTTGTGCTTACAGTTTAAAAGAGTATGCAAAAATGTCTCAAAGGTTTTGAATATTGTTCAAAATTTGTAGAATGGAGTTTTTCATGATGATCATAATGTTTTTTTTTTTACCGATAAATTATTGAAGTTTGAAAAAAACACTATTTTAAACATGAAAATGCATTTTCCACTTTTCTACATAGTACCATTTGATATTTTGAAGGTATGTTATACGTGTAGAATAACGTGGGCAAAGATTGGTAGTCAAAGAAAGATGTGGTTGACTGGTTGTGTTCCTTCCCAATCTCTCTCTCTATATATATTAAAATAAAAGAATTTAAAGCCATCATATTGATTATGGGCTCACAAATCCTATGTGTCAATTTGTGGTTAATTCAATTTATTTTTATATTAATAATTTTATTTAATTTAAATCACAATATCTAATCACAACTAACTTCAAATATTTAAAATTTTAAATCACAATATCTAATCACAACTAACTTCAAATATATAAAAACTATATATAACTTTTTTATAAAATTTAATTTCTACAAATTACACATACAATAAGCTTATAATATATGATAGATTTCTTACTAAACTTATATATAAAATACATCTTATATTCATTTATATAATTAGTAATATTATTTTCATGCATTTGCATATATAATTTGACCTATATAAATTTATGGGCCAAAATCATACAATATATACAATTTCCAACTCATAGTACATGTGCTTTTATAATCAAGCTCACTATATTATATTATTACACATACAAATTTATGTTTAGAGTAAAATGACTCGAATAAATTTTATGGTTCATCTATATATATTAAAGCTATTGAATTTTGAGCCACCAAAATGCTTTTGGTCCCACAAATCCTACATGTCATTTTGTTATTAATGCATTTTTTTTCTTAACATTATATTTCAATTTAAACCACAATATATAATCACACCTAGCTTCAAATATATAAAAACTATACAACTTTGTTGAATGCTTATACATTTTTATAAATTTTGATTTTTACAAATTGCAAAAAATAAGCTTATATATGTCAAACTAATATATTATAGAATTTCTACTAAACTTATATATAAAATATATCTTATATTCATTTATGTAATTAGTAATATTATTTTTATGACTTTACATATATAATATGATATATATAAATTTATGGGCCAAAATCATACAATATATATAATTTTCAACTCACAGTACATGTGCTTTTATAATTCAACACACTATATTATATTATTATACATACATATTTTATTAACAATTTAGTGAAATTTCAGACTAATGTATCTTAACAAACTTAATTTATATAATCTTGAGATTTTCTTCTAAACCTTTCAATTTTAATAACTCATCTTAACAACAATTATATCATATCAGATTTTTAACAAATGTATATTATACGATCCCATTTAACAATTTATATTTGATTATAATTTTATATAAAATATACATGGTCTCCATTTTCCGATTTTACAATATTTCTATGGGCTTATTACTTATCATTTTGCTAAATATAGTTTTCAGTTTTAAAAAATTAAATTGAATTTGTTAATCACCAAGAAAATATTCACTAACAAACCGCGAAATATCAATTATAAATTAACAAGAAAATTTTGTTAAATCAAACAAAAAGTTTTAACTAAAAAATCTAGCTAAATCTTTTTTGTAACAAACTTTCAATTTTATATCATTATACACATTTTCAAAAGTAAATTAACGTATACAAATTTTAAAAGTATTTGAATTTGAGATAACTTTACACCTATATAAATCAGTCACTACTCACTACTGATTAATTAAATATTCAAATAACTTTTCAGTTATTGTTTTCTATAAGTAAGGATATAAATTAAAATCAAAATCTTAAAACTTTAGACGGGTCCATTACGTAATTACAAAAAACTAAAAAAATGTGATTTATCTGGCTGATTTGTAATGATTTTTTTATATATATTTTTCTGAATTATTTCATATATTTATTTTAACAAAAAGTTAAAATATCAAAATTATTTTTTTTCCTTCGTTTGATCTCATATCCCCCTTCGAGACACCAAAACAATCATGGACCAACTTTGCTTACATGTTATTTTGCGATTAATCCTATTTTTAGTTTACTTTTTTCCTTAAACTAACTAAATTTATACCATAAAAATCTTCAAAATTTCATCAAATAACTCAATTTTTTTTGTATGAACAATACCTTTGATCTAATATAAACATTTCCTTTTATTTGGATATTAATTTTCACATTTATATTCTACGATAAATTGTTATATAAATATTTTAACTTAATATAAGGGTCAGATATATTATCCATTGTGAATATATGCATGTAATTTTAAATTGAGCTTACCTTTTTTTTTAGTAATTAAATTGAAAAATAATTTTTTAATAATCATTGAAATAAATATATTCAAATATTGAGTTCCACCTTATTTTTCAATAATTATTTTTAATATTCATTATAATAAATACATACGAGATAATATCATGTTTATTAGGTTGATGTCACTTCTTTAGTTCTTTTCCATATGCAAATGAAATATCTAAAACATAATATTTTATATCATAAAGTAGCTTGCTATGATATATATTGGTTTCGTAACCTTACGTATATTATTATTTTCATAAATATTAAGAAATCATTGTTTTTTATTGTGATTTTTACAAGTATTGTTGATGGTGTAACAATAATTTCGGATCCCCATTGTTTAGCTACATAAATTTTCCTGAAAAACATAAATTTTATTTTAATATAATTTTTTTATTTTTAAATTTACATTGGCCTTATTCATTAAATATACATATATAATTTTATTTTTTATAATTTTAAAATCTTCACCTCACTTTATTTTATCCATGTTTAACCAAAACTTGGTTTGAAGGTATAATATAGTAGCTAATATTTGAAAATTTGATTATGAATTGTTCAAATATCAAACTAATAAAAAACATAAAAAAATAAAGATTTTGTTATAATAGTTAATATTGATCATGTTCACGATTTTGTCAATATTATTTTTTCTTAAATTTTTTTTCTATTATAATCCAAACATGAGTTATACATATTATGAATATTTTTGGCTTTCTTATTCAAAAGATATAATTACTAATATAATAGTTTTTGTCAATGAACCACACATTAATTATTTGTTTGAAATATGTTTAAAAGACCATCTATTATATATGCCACGTATAAATAATTTTGTAAATCGGGAATAATTTTATCGAGATTTTTAAATTAATAATCATTATAATATATCTATATTAACTATTCTCTAAATGATTCTACATAAATTCTTACATATCATAGCATATCATTTTCAATGATCCAGCGAGAACTATATTTTTCTAAAAAATACTTCGATATAACATCTATTTAATTCAATTTTTTTTCTTTCTCAAATTACATTTACCCGTACGAGATACGGGTTCTACACTAGCGGCGAAATAAAAGGAAGAGTACGTAACGTAATAGAAACCCCACGTACGCCCAATGTCTTGTTCGCTCATTTCGGCCTTACAAAATTGAAATTATAGGTCTACAATTCATATCACAATGATGGACTGTGTGTCATTCATTAGATAGACATATTGGTTGGAGCAATATAATAATCCATATGTTAAGAATTAAGTGTTTTTTATTTTTGAATAAGAAATATTTATCAATTTAAATTTTAAATAATGATTTATTGATGAGTTATCATATATATTATTGGAAGTTGCATATATTGATATAACTTATGCACATTCTCTTTATTCATTGATTAAAATTGAGGTGAATAGTTATTATATTATAAATTTTAGAAGAAGTTTGTAATAGTGTTTAAGCTTAGTGATTGTATTTTTTAATAGTATGTTATGTCAAATGCTAAAATGACATTTATTTCTTAAAGGAGAAAATATTGTGTTAAACATAAAAAATGATATATATATATGGAAATTGGCTCTGGTGAAACAGCCTCTTAGAGTAAAACGGTAGTACTAATCTAGCATTGGATGAAAATAGAATTAATGGTCATGATTTAATCTAGAGGGTTGTAAAATAGGCTGGTGGATTCACCCACACACAATTCCTCCAAATCCCATGATATTAGGGATTTATTTTACCCATATTATTCACTTTCCAAATTTCTCTTCTCCTTGTACATTACCTCTCCAGAATTCAGATTGGTCGTTCTTCAACCGCCATTGTCGTCCTCACGGAGCATCTCGTCTCCGCCTCATCTTCGCCGTGTCATCACCCCGTCATCGTGTTATCGACGTCCCCTCTCTCTCTTCTATTCCTCTCTGCCGCAGGAAACCTCCATTGATGAATTCGTCGGAGCTTCGGTTCTCCTCGCTGCTCGCTTCTCATCGTCGCCTCCTCGCTTTATCATCGTCGCCTCCTCGCTTTATCATCGTCGGTGGCGTCTTTGAATTCGATTATCCTCGTCCCTCCACGATTTCAACACCGATTTGGCTATCCACAAGGGTGTTAGGTGCATATCCTTCTATCAATCCACCCCCATCTTCACGTCCTTCATTCATAAACTCATCTCGCTGAATTCCTTCCCGAAAATCTTAGCGACCTCTAAGTTAAAACGTCATATCTTTTGATTCACAACTCAGAAAATTCTCAAATTTTGAGGGACGAAATTAGACTTCCAGATCTAACTCTGAGAGTTGGAATCATCCAATTCCGATTCCAGACGAAAGAGAACTAGCCAGTTGAAGTCACGCTGGATTTCTGGAAAGTTGTTATCAATTCTTGCAGAAGTTGAAGAGCAATTCCTTGCACCAACGTCATGATCATCCACGCCAGGTACTTGAACCTCTTCAGAACTTTTTCATTCTAAGTCAACAAATCACAGTTTCCTTTTAACGTACAAAATTAGAGTTTTGATGAGAATTTGACATATTTGGCATCGATTTTAGGGCTGGATTTTTTTCTAGATTTGAACCTTGAATTTGTCCAAATTTTCATTGTTGATTTTGGTTACAGTTCAATATTGCTGAAACTGGATTTAGTGCAATTGATTTTCTTGGATTTTGTAATGACGATTTTTAAAATTTCAATTTTGGTCTTTTGTTGGTGTTGTTTTAAATGTTTGCAATTGATATTGAAATTGTTTAATGCGATATTCATACAATTGCTTTTGATATTCATGTTGGATGCACATTTCATGCTCTGAGTAATTCATATTCAAATTTTATGATGTGATATTCGCTATAATGTTGTTGATATTCATGTTGTTCGTTTTTTGTATTTTACTGGTATTGTTTGTACTGTTTGCAATTGATATTCAAATTATTTGATGTGATATTCATACAAATTCATTTGATATTCGTGTGGGATGTACATTTCATGCTTTGAGTTGTTCATATTCAAATTTTATGATGTGATATTCATTATAATGTTGTCGATATTCATGTTGGATCAGTTTTATAATGTGATATTCATACAAATGCTTATGATTTTTTGTTCATACGATTACTCTTTCCTAAACAATGACTGCTCTCGCACTATTCGTTCCCCCGCAATCGCTTCCCCTCTATTCGTCATTGAATTTTTGATGATATATTGTTTTGAATTTTTTATGTACTAATTATATTTTGTTGATTATTAATGGTCTTTTCACATAGAAGATCGATTGACAGTTGAGATCTACAACCCTAAATTGGATGTGTCGGAGCTTTGCCCTTCGGCGCGACAACTCCCTTGTTAATCGTCATAAATCAAAGGACCGAAAAAAGTAGAGTAGAAGAGGATATTCAGGATATCAGATGCGATATTCATGATATTGGATGGTGATATTCGTGTAATTAGGTGATGCTATAAATGTGATCGGGTGGTGAGCGCTATTCATGAATTCAGTGATCGATATTCATGTATTGGGTGGTGATATTCATGTAATTGAGTGTGATATTCATGTAACCAAGCGTGATATTCATATACATATTCAGGAGTGTGGTTTTCATTTAAATGATATTCGTTGTTCACTATTGAGATATTCAAAACTACATAAACAATATTCATGAATAATACAAGTGTATTCATGAATATCAATACTGAAGACATGAATATCAAACACAAAAGCATGAATACTATTACACAAGATAATATATACCACTACAAAATATTATGAATATGTCCACAGAATACTTGAATATCAATACATAAGAGCATGAATATCCGTGTACAACGGAGGAACATGATTATGAAGAACACTATTGAGATATTCAAAATTACATAAACGATATTCATGACTAATGCACTGAACGTAGATTAGAGCGATTTTGGAAGAAAGATATGATTTTCTCTCTCCTTTAACAATATTCTTAATTATCTTTTTTTAATTAAAATATATATTAACTACCTTATTTGAGAAGATCTTGTAGTTTCACCCATACCATATCCATTATATGACTCATTCATCCATCCGTCCATCACCAACGTTCCAGATTAATACCTCCGTTTTACCACAATTTCCGTTTTACCGGAGCGTTCCTCTATATATATGTGGGTTCGATGAGAAAGGGAGCTTAGGTGAGAAATAAGAATGAATATGGGTCATGTGATCCAAGAAAATTAAAGGCTCAGATTAAAAAAGCAAAAAAAACATAATAATTCGGCACGACCGAATTTTATTTGAAAAAAACGCGTATTTTTTGGGGGAAATACGGACGGGTGCATGCACATGCGTTTTTTTATTCACTAGCACATACAACACAAAAATCATGCACATAAAGACTTATTTTCATGCACATACAGACAAAATCTGTGCATTTTTTAACTCGTCCACTTAAAGTCAAATGAAATACAAACTTGTACAAATTTTAAGGGTAAGTTTTTTGCATGTATGTGCATGAGTTTCCACTAAACAAAGACAAACAAATATTCATGCACATATAAGTACATACTCGTGCACATTCTAAAAAAGTGTATCAATTTTTGCATATATGTGCGTATGTTTCCTCTTATACAAAGCCACACATACAGTCATAATATGTGCATATTCCAGGTGCATAAGTTTTTACATATATGTGCATGAGTTTCCACTTAAATAAAGTCACACATATAATCAAAACCTATGCACATATAAGCACAAACTTGTGCACATTTTGAATTTTTACTTACACAAAGTCACATACAATTTATTTCTAGAAAATATGTAACTGGAAAGTCATGCACTGCTAGTACAAATTACATGCACATACAAGTATAAAGACATGTATTTTAAAATGAATGCACATACAGTTCAAAACTCATGTATATTTTAACCTAGAAAAACAATGTACACAAGTAGAATTTAGATGTACATACAAGTCCAAATCTAAGCACGCACAACCCAAAATTTATGCACATCCCATATCCTGTGCGCGCGCGTGTTCTTTTGAAGTTATTTTAGATATACGCATTTAAAAAAAAAAATGGCACGACCATTTTATTATTATTATTCTCACTCTAATAACCTTTACCTCTCTCACTTGAACCTTTCCTATCTATTAATATATATTAAAGCAAAGAAATTTAGAGCCACCATATTGATTCCAGACCCACAAATCTTATGTGTCAATTTGTAATTAATCCACTTTTTATAACAATAATTATATTTAATTTAAATCACAATATCTAATCACAACTAACTTCAAATATTTAAAAATTTAAATCAAATATCTAATCACAACTAACTTCAAGTATTTAAAAATTTAAATCACAATTTCTAATCACAACTAACTTCAAATATATAAAAACTATATACAACTTTTTTTATAAAATTTATTTCTAGAAACTACACATACAATAAGCTTATAATATATGTCAAAATAATATATGTTAGATTTCCCACTAAACTTATATATAAAATACATATTATATTCATTTATGTAATTAGTAATATTATTTTCACGAGTTTGCATATATAATTTGACCTATATAAATTTATGGGCCAAAATCATACGATATATACAATTTTCAATTCATAGTACATGTTCTTTTATAATCAAGCCCACTATATATATATATATATATATATATATATATATATATTAAAGTTGCCACATTTCGAGCCACCAGAATGATTCTGGCCCCACCATGCTGACGTGTCAAATTATGGTTAATTCTCAATTTTAATTTTAGTCATTTTTTCATGTATACTTCATTTTTAAATTTGTCACTAACAACTTTTCAACTAGATATGATTTTCAAAAGTTAGTTAAATTATAAAATTATAATTATACAATATCTATAAAATTTTGTTAAACCTAACGGATTTTCAACCCATAAATTTCACATTTTGAAAATTGTCTTGATAAACATGGTTATTATGTACAATTGGTTTTCATTTTGAAATTCGAATTATATATATCTCTATATATATTAAACCTAACGGATATTATGTACAATTGGTTTTCATTTTGTCATTAATTCTATATAATAATTTTTTTTATTTTTTATTTCTACAAATCCTAAAAAAATATAATTTTTACTATTTGGTTTGTTACCTAATTTTTAGTATCTCAATTCAAATCTATTATTATCAATTTTGTTGTTGTTGTTTGTTATGTGATTTACGTAACAATATCAAAAGGGAGATTTGATGTGCTACGCACTTGAAAGGACCGTCTTTAACAAGGTGAAGGGCAACCAAGATACTTCTTCAATGGTGATCTCGGCCAAGCACTCAAAAGGATTGTGTTTAGTGTGTTTTAAGGAAAGGAAAATATATAACTCACCTTGATGAATCAAGGAGAGTTTGAGATAAACAACTCAATTCTCTAGGATATGACGCACCTTGAAGAATCAAGAAGAGTGATAAGCAACTTGAACTTCTTAGGATATAACCCACCCAAGGAATTCAAGAAGAGGCTAATCAATTGTAGATATGACTAACTACTCTCAATCAACCGTGCCAATGATATGACTCACCAAAGCCATGAAATAATCATTTAGATATGACTCACTAAATGCATCAAATCATTCAAGAACTCTCAAAAGGCTAGAGAGAAGAGACAAGAATTTGCTCTCAAGCATTTATTTTTCATTCAAGTCTAAAAAACACAAATGAGGCCACCAAGGCCTTAAATAGTCTCCAAATATCCATCCAAAATAACCAACTTTAAATAAAATAAAACACACAAAACACTTTCCAAAAACAGCCTTCATACATGGATGTGGGCTGCAAGCATGGCCGTGAGCGTCTTGGTGCCGACACTAGCCTTGGTTGTGGCCAGCCTTAGCCCTTCCTTGCGCCTTCACGAGCGGCCTTCTTCCGTCAAATGGCTCGACCTCCTCAGCTGAACATGACTTCCAAATGGGGCCCAAGAGAGCTTGCTCATGGTGAAGGTGGCTAGGTCTGTGCATGCCAAGCTTTGCTTGCTCTCGGATAGCTTCGATCTTTGTAAGACTCTTGATGGGATCCATGATCACATCAAGATCTTAACAATATATACATATGAGTTTGTGGTTTTCTTATACCTACTTAATATTTTAGACTATCACTTTAAATCCTAGAAAAATATTATTTAATATTGTATTCTTTATTTTTAATTTTGTATCGTTAAGGTCGCATCCAGATTTCGTTTAACTATATAATTTTCTTAAAGCATATTGACCCCATTTAAATAATAACTCTCAAATGTATAAATTTTATTTGTGCTCATACCATAAAAATTGTAAGCTTTCTACATAGTTTCAAGTATTTAAATGTTTTTTTTGTACACGATTTTCATCTATTTTGCCTAATACATTTTGATGTTTGAATTTTGATTAATATTTTAGTCAATTCATATGACCAAAAGAACATTAGCCAATTGAAAAACAAATCATTAAATTATCTTTCAATTTTTTATTTGATAAATCTTTTTTTTTTAATTTATAAAACAATTCTTAGATCATATCTAATATTGAAATTTCTTCAATATTTTAATTTTCATATCTACGTATAACTTCACAACTTTTCAAATCTAATATCTATCATTTTTTGTTTCTCCAATTGTTGTGTGGTTTACGTATCTATTAATTATTTTGTAAAGTTGTAGAAGATATTTTAAGTTGTTCAAATATTGATTGTCTATATATATATATATATATATATATATATATATATTAAAACTATTAAATTTCGAGCAACAAGAATGTTTCTAGCCCCACAAATTCTATGTGTTATTTTATAAACTTGAACTATTCTTTATAAGATAATTTAAACTTAATACAACTAAAAATGTTCATAACATAACATAACTCAAATTGTATCATAAATGAAAATTGTTCAAATTTTAGAAAATATAAAGTTGAACTATAATTCCTTAAAATTTGAACAATGTCCAGTAAACTTGAACTATTGTTTATAAGATAATATAAACTTAATACAATTAAAAATGTTCAAAACATAACATAACTCAAATTGTTTAAATTTTAGAAAATATAAAAATGAACTGTAATTCATTAAAATTTGAACAATGTCCAATAAACTTGAACTATTGTTTAAGATAATTTAAATTTAATACAATTTAGAATGTTCAAAACATAACATAACATAACTCAACTTGAAATATTGTGTAATCAGTCACTTACAACTAATTAGCCTAATTTTATATGTGATCATACTTTAATGTAAATAAGTTTTATGTAAAAAAAAACATGAAAAACTATTGTGCAAATATTTTTAAAAAACACTAAAAATTTGTTTTCGTATATGTTATTTTATCTATATTTTTAATTATTAAATATTTTATTTGACCAATCTTTATCATGTATTTATCCTATTGATCACATATAATAATGTTATCAATTTTATAAATAATTATTATAAACATTTTTAAGTTTAATACATTTTCAGTAAGCACTTGACTTACAAACTTATAATATAGACTTTCAAATTTAATGGATTACGATATTATTCAGGATAAGTGCTTTTTATTTAACATACAAATATACAATATTTTTTTTGACAAAATAAATGTAATATTTTTACAATGTAAAATTAAATTAATTAAATATAAACTACACGTCTTGTGATATCTTATTCTCAGTATACCCGTGCACGGTACGGGTAATACACTAGTATATAGTTAAGTGGTTAATTAGTAGCCTCTTGAATGAATTAATGGTCTCTTGACCTTATGTGACAGAAAAATAAAGATAATAATCTACTATATATCTACTAAACGCAAAGTCTCGGCTAAGCCACGTGGCACCCCTACAATGCACCGATTTTTTCCATGCCACGTGTCATATTTCCATCAAATTGGCAACGTGTCATTAAATCCATTTATTCCGGTTACTTCCATTTTTCTTTCAATATAAATCTTCCAGAATATGTGTAGAATGATATATTTTTCCATATTCATAACTTAAGATCTGCTACTGTATTTATGTGATTTTGTTTCCGGAAATCATATTACAGAATCAGATTTTTTTTTAATATCTTACTAAATAAATCCGATTACCTAATTTTTTTTGTATACAATACAATTGAATAACTATGCCACAAATGAAGCATAAACATATTACATAAGCATTACAAGAAATTTTGCACAGAAATTGTTACAAAATTGCATAAAAACTGAAACGAAAATGTGTGCCATATATTTTCCCCATGACAGAAATTCTGCAAATCATAACACATTGCTAAAAGATCTGGTATAACACATTTAACTTAAGAACAAAACCTGGACATATATCAGTGCTAAAAAAAACTGAATTCAAAGCATATTAAAAACTGAAATACTAAACCCTAACCAGAAAGAAATCACCCAAAAACAATTCACAAAAACTGCACACATATTACAAGACCTGGACATATATCAATGCTAAAAAAAACTGAATTCGAAGCATATTAAAAACTGGAATACTAAACCCCAACCAGAAACCCTAAACCCAAAAACAATTCACAAAACCTGCACACATATTACATGATCTGAACATATCCATAAAAAGTGGAACGAAAACGTGTGCCATATCTTTCCCCTATGGCAGAAATTCTGCAAATCATAACATATCCATAAAAAGCAAAATTGATTACAAGATCTGAACAAGAAAGTCATATAATATACTATAGAATAATTATCAGTCGTGCACAATAGTTTATGTACAAAATTAAAAAGATTACTATGAAGATTTGATATTGGAAAATCTGTGCATTCCAAAAATACAAAAATAAACATGAGTTATTCTACCGAAAGTTGTAATATAATACTCTATATCTCTTTCACATATTGGCCTATAAATTCGGCTATAAATATACATGTAGAGCTTCTCAGTTATTTGAAGAAGATTAGCTACAACAGAATACAGAGATTTAAGAGGTAATGCTTATATCATTTATAATTTGTAATGCTTATTTCATTTCAAACAGTGACCCAGTTTCTGCACAGATGCAACATCGAATAACTACTTTTCAGGCTTTCATTCAGTCTACTCTATGCAACATTGAATATATATTGCAAACATAACTGATATTGCTTTATTTTCTTTGGTTCAGTGTTACTCAGGAAATTCAAAACAAAGTTACAAGGTAATAATTCAGGACCTATATGCAACATCGAATAACTACTTTTCAGGCTTTCATTCAGTCTACTCTATGCAACATTGAATATATATTTGTCATGTTCATTTAAATGTTAGTATAGTATCCGTACCTTTAGGTTTTCAGTTGTAGATCTTGGAACTGCATGAGTTGTTTGAAACCCCAGTTTGATTTCCCATACATATTCCTACGACAACAATAAACAAAGACAGAATTCAGAAATTAAGTTCAATACATATTCTCAACAATAAACCCCAGTTTGATAGAATCATGAACTGAACATATGCTTCAATACATAAAGGTATGGATATTCGTTGAACAACAGATTTCAGAAATTAAGTTCAATAAAAAACATATTCTCAAACCAGGAAATACTGAACAGATTTCAGAAATTGTTATTTTAAAAACATATTCTCACACTTTGTGA
Source organism: Rheum nobile (assembly GCA_027886185.1). Lineage (NCBI taxonomy): Eukaryota > Viridiplantae > Streptophyta > Magnoliopsida > Caryophyllales > Polygonaceae > Rheum > Rheum nobile. Next base: position 763,787 of record WOAB01000066.1, read on the forward strand.
CTGATTTTTTGCATTTACATAATAATGAGCTAAAGGTTCAGACATTTTCCCCATCTGCACTGATTTTTTGCATTTACATATGAGCCAACATTGATCTCATTTTCCATTACTGATTTTCGTACTAAAGGATCCATTAATCATGAAATACTGAACATAAATATTGTGCAATTACAGATATTCCATTAATCAATTGTTCTTTGTATTGTTTTTTTGTGTAGGACATTTGTAGCAATGTCAAAACAGCAACAAGAGATAAAGGATATTACGGGTACCCGAGGGAATTATGAGCTAAAGGTTCGAGTAATTCGATTGTTTAAGGTTCCAAAGAAAGAAGATCGTACGCAATACAGTACAACTGAAATCATTTTAATGGATGAAAAGGTATTAATTTTCAGATCTTTAATAATTTGTGTTTAATATAATATTTGTTTGTCTAATATTTGTATAGGACTAACACAAATTTCTCATTGTCTCAAGGGTGAGAAAATTCATGGAGTAATTAAAGAAGCTTTTATGGTGAATCTTGGAATATTTGGAGAGAGAGAGAGAGAGAGAGAGAGAGAGAGAGAGAGAGAGAGATTTTGTTTGTTTTTCTTAATGGTCTACATCACACCATTTTTTCAAATAATTCAGTAGAAATAAAGCTAGAGCATGTCATCTACTGATATTGAATGTCTATGTTGATATATATACTGATATAGAGGTATTTTGTTTGTTTCAATATGTTCCAGCCATTAATCTAATCTGTCTATTAACCCAATGAATAAATGTTTATAAAATGTCATAACTGGGCCTTAAAGCCCATTGATCGATTAAATGTAAGCATGAATAAATGTAAGCATATATGGGCCTTATAGAAATCTTTATCCAGTGTAGTATAATTTAAAGTCCATATATGATTACCAAATCAGTATATATATTATTTAAGTCCATATATGATTACCAAATCAGCTTATATAGTGGATTATAAGTATAATAAAGTTAATTTCTATAATTTCCTATATTGATCGAATTTTCACGGAGTTGTATATAAGGTTAGCTTATTGTAGAGCAAGACACAAGGACAAAACAAAGAAAACTGCTGAATCCTAGAGACTTTGAGCAGAGATTCGTTTGTGAAGGTATTTTAGTGTGTTTAAGTATTTCTATTTGAAAATTGTATTTGGCGTCTAGGGTTCATGTATAATATCTAGGTTGCTTTCTACTTTGTAAGATTTCTGAAACATGCAATGATTCTAAACTATTTTCTTTGATAAACACTACTACTAATAATGTTAAACTACACTAAGATTAAATAATCTTTATTAGTTCAAAGATTTAGAAAAGTTGTAGCAATTTGAACAAGTATAAGGATAAAGACATGACCTTAATGTTTATCTTCAAACCCAATAATATATGTAGATTGGAGACTGATGCTAAAACCTGTATTTTCAAGGAATAGGATCATACAGTTAATATTTTGTATGCACATAAACAATATAAAGTTGAAAGAAATGTATAACTTCCAATGTAAATTACTACAATTACCTTGAAATATTATAACAACAAGAAAGCCATTCCACTTCAAGTGCATATCAATTTCTGGTTTAAGTTGTTTAAACTGAAATAAGTAGAACAACCACTAATTACTATATGAATTATATTTTGTATTGTAATGATCAAAATAAAGCTGAAAGAAATATATAACTTGCAGTGTAAATAATCATACCTTGCAATATTATATCACCCAGAAAGCTATCTTACTTCCAGTGCAGTTCAAATTATGGTTTTTAGTATTTGCACTTGCACAATATGCAATCATTAATTAGTATATGAATTAAAAGTAATAAACAAATTGTATATATTGTAAGTTGTATAAGAAAAATACCTGTGTATATATTATTGATCCACATTTGTAGAAGCAGATATCATTGATATTGATTCCTTCAAACCTATAAAGGAAAATAATAAGGTTAATACAGTAAATGTACATGATTTATATATACTAGAATAGTAATAATACATTTCATATTATTAACAAATTAAATGGTCCCAATTTCGAATGTTCTACCTTGCAGATTTGAAGCTTCAGTGAACTTTATTAATTCATTAATATTTTTGACTACTGTTATCAGAACCACGTGGAGTGATTACCTGCATTCAGATAGAGTAGAGTAATTGCAAAGGTTAGTTGTGTACTAGATGAAATAATGATTCAGTATATATTTAAGTTGCAACTACATGTAACATTAATCGTTTAATTTTTTTCTGTTTATCTTGAATCCCATTAATATATGTAGGATCAACTGTAAGAGAAGACTCACCTAGAAAAGGAAGGTTGTTCAAATGACTGATTTAAATTTTGAGGGTCTTTTTTGAAGTGTTTTTTTTGTATCTAAAATCTTAGAAGAATGAAAGAGTAGGCTACAAACAATTGTAGAGAGGAACAATATAGATAGTTTTCCATTGTTTTAAAACAATGTATCTGGAAGATTTGAATAAGAAACATACACCTTTGAAGAAGGACAGCCACAAAGACACACACACACACACACACACACACATAGAGAGAGAGAGAGAGAGATAGAGAGAGAGAGAGAGAGAGAGAGAGAGAGAGAGAGAGAGAGAGAGAGAGAGAGAGAGAGAGATTTTACCTTTATCGACTGTGGATCTCAGAAGAACTATGTTCTTCCATGTCTCCTCTTGAACATTGAGACTCTCTCATCAATATTTTTCCTATCGATCTCCTTTTCGTTTTGCTTTGTGTTATACAGATCTCAGTTGTGGAGGTGGAAAAGAAAATAGTTAGTTTCTATCAGTGTGATTTCTAAATTGAAAGATGAAAGAGTAAAGGTGGCAAGTATAAAAATGGAAACGGCGAAAGAAGGAAAGTTAGAAATGATTTAGGGTTTTTGTTGCTTCTGTTTTATTTTTATAAAGTGAATGGTCCGTATTTACCAACGGTCATGGACCGATATAATAACCAATAGCCCAATATATAAAGGCCGTTTTAGCCCATTAGAACCAAATCTGTGTAAGCCCAGTATATAAAGGCCTTTATTAGAAACAAATCTGTATAAGCTATCACCATGCCCATTAATTACATATTGAAGTAGCAGTATTGGGCCAATAAGCCCATTTTCGCTAATTAAAATACGTAGGCCGGTAAAAATACATAATATATTCAGACCCATTAATAGATATAGTAGATTTTATTGAACCCGATTATATGAATAACTAAGCCAATTATATGAAATAATTGAACCCAGTTTTATTATATTGTACTAACTCGGTTGTAATAATAATGGAAGAAAAATATACATGAACATGAACTTCATGAAGAACAATCTAGATGAATCAAACATTTCAAACTTAAAAAACTAATTAATTGCGAGCCTCATATTATACTATATCTCAATCCGAAGTTTGTAAAATTTGAAAACAATGAAATCAAATAAGCAGTCGAAATCACTGAAATTTGTCAAAATATGTACAAATTTTTAAAAGAAGGAAATTTATGATATCAAGCAACAAATTATATCCAGAGAAATAGAAAAATACAGATTTATCGATAGAGAAGGAAATCTTACTTTTGTGTAATCTGGATATAATTTTTGTGTTCATCCAGATCTTCTTTTCAAGCTTGTCGTGGGTTTGCATGCGACCCCTCCATTTTCACTTCCGATGTCCTCATCAAGTCGGTTTCAAATCATGAACATGATAAACAGAAAACTGGAATTATAACCTATATTTTTCATTTTCTGATGTGTCAAAAAACGTACAAAGAAATACATCTAAAGACTCATGAAAAAATACCATACCTGTTGTTTCGCTTCAGTGATTTCATAGATCTCCATTTGTAGCAAACTTACTCCCCCAAAATGAGCCCCGATTTTGTAAATGGATCTGAATCTTCAAAAATTAGAACTGGATCTGAAATATTTGCAAGTCGAAAGTCAAAGGATTTGACGTTTCGAGAGAAATAGAAAGAGGAAGAGAGTTTCTGGAAAAGGAAAAAAAAGGAGATTTTCAGATTGAAATCGCCATGGATGGCGAGATCTGGAAATGGTACGATCGAGGATGACGAGATCTGGAAATAGAACGAACGAGGATGACGAGATCTGGAAATGGAACGACGAGGATGCCGAGATCTGGAAATGGCGACATCTGGAGGTGGATCAAAAGGAGATCTGGCCTAGAGTTTTCTAGAAATGGAGCGAAAAAGAGGTTGACGAGAGGTCTGGAAATGGCGAAAACACGGATTGAAATCGCCATGGATGGCGAGATCTGGAAATGGAAGGAGAGACGGGGTGACGAGATGTGGAAAAGGAAAGAGATGTTTCTGGAAAGGTAGGGTTTGAGGCCGAGACAAATGAGGCAATTTTTGATGGTTAGGGTTCGGGTGAAGGATTTGGACTAATGGACTTCGTTGAGAAATGTGGCCCAGAGTGAGGGAGTGAGTTTATGGGCCATATTACATGTTAATTTTGTGGGCTTCTGGTTTAATGGAAAAAATGATGTATTAATAACTCATCTACCCATAAGTAAATTCGGCCCATAAGTCAATAATTTATTTTACACTTTTTTTTCCAATTATATAGGAATAAAATAATAAATAAATATTGATATTTATTAATGCAATGTTGAATAATTTTTTTAAAGTACTTTCATGTATTAATTTGTTATTTTTAATATCCAATATTAGATTTGTAAAATACTATGTCTTATTTAATTAATATTATAAATTATGTAGGTAAACATGTAGATATATTTAAATGATTCTTATGTAGATATATTTATTTTAATATTTATATCTTAGTTTGTCAGGGTGATTTTGTTATGGGTGAATTAACCCGACATAATAGAACGTTGAGATTGTCTGTTGTTAGAGAGAAACGACAACGGACAGTTTCTAATGGATCAGGTTAATATTTTGCATTTTTTGTTGAAATTTTGTCTACTAAATAGTAATATGAACTTTAATATAAATACTAATTATGCAGGATCTACACTTGGAGGTACTGCCAATTATTATGTTAATGATCGTATCCCAATGTCCGATATTTCAAATGGTTAGTAATGTTTGTTACAGTAGATTATGTATTTACTTTAATTTTTTCGTTTATATGGTAGTTAGTGTCAAATATTCCTCTAAGAATGAGCAATTCTTGCTCCAACACACGAAGAGGTAGATAAAGTTAATGAATATATATTGTATTCGTTGCTTGGTGATGAAAAGGTCTATCTCAGTTCCGATAGTTTGTGCAAGACAGGTTCTGTTAAAGATAGTCATGCTGATTTTTATTCGTCTAACTTCTTGAATAGTATTAGATGTTCTGGTCTGCCGAATCATGTACTGAAACTTAAGGTTGGGGTCCCTATTATGCTGCTTCGCAATATTGATCAGACTTCGGGTTTATGCAACGAGACGAGATTGATAACCACGCAGCTTGGCAGTCATGTCATACAAGGTAGAATTATATCAGGCAACAATATTGGACATACGGTTTTGATTCCTCGCATGATAATGTCACCGTCAGACACTGCATTTCCTTTTAAGTTTCAACGAAGACAATTTCCCTTGAGTGTGTGTTTTGCTATGACCATAAACAAGAGCCAAGGCCAATCTCTTGCCAATGTTGGTTTGTATCTTCCACGCCCTGTTTTCAGTCATGGTCAGTTTTATGTTGCTTTTTCAAGGGTGACTAACAAGAAAGGTTTGAAGATCTTGATTTGTGACAAAGACAATAAGAGATATAATACTACATCTAATGTAGTATACAAGGAAGTTTTTGATAATTTGTAGCAATTTTGAACATCGCGCCATTTATTATGTTTAACATGTCATTTTCATGTATTAGAGTTAAATGACTTTTTTATTATGTTTTATCGTTTTAGAAGTATTGATGTAAAAGACTATATCTATTCCTGTTTGTAAGACTACTTAACCAATTTTTACGATTAATAAAGTTATGGAGAGTATCGTCTCTCTTTATATAATGTAATTTTTTATATCTTTAATTTGTTTAGTCAATTTGTCATTTTTAATTTAAATAACTAATCAAATATATATTAAAACAATCATTATTTGATAATAAAAATATATAATTTTTACAACTGTAAAATAAAATAAAAAAATCCCGTGCAAGGCACGGGTATTACACTAGTAATAATAATAATTGAGGTTTGACTTCCGGTTACATATATAGGAGACACATAAGCCTAGCTATATATGTAAGGGCATGTTTAATGGGGGGCTTTTAGGTGGGGTTTTTAGGAGGATTTGAATGTATTTATTTGCTAAAAATCCCATGATATATTGGTGGCTTTTAGTGGGGGACTTTTAGATGGGGATTTTAGATAAGTTTTATGTACAATTATATCCTTGGTTTGGATTGAAATTACAAAAATGCCATTTACTAAATTATGGATAAAATCATACATTAAACTTAATATTTATATTTTATTTTAATTATATAATTATAATATTTATTTAAAATTAAGGGAAAAAACATACATTGATGGAAAATCAACAAAAGGGGGATGCATACATTCAAGAAAACAAAACAACATTCGAAAATAACATGAACTAAACCAAATGACAATATTAAACGACAAACATGACATGATAATTAAAAACAACACATAAACAACAGTACATTCAATTGTTGTCATAACGGTCCCAAATGTGCTTCTTCAAATCTTCCTTCAGCCTGTGATGCATTGTTCTATCCCGAAGTTGAGCCGTCCTTATATAATTATACCCCTTATTATATATTAAATTAAAAAAATATTTTATAAAAAAGCATGCATAAAATATATTAAAACTATCCTAAATAATAATAACATGGTTTATTTGGACTTAATTATATTAAAATTCGTAAAAAAAAACATTAAATTTCTAAAATTTATTTACAATGTAATTTTCATATAAAGAAATTAAATTGGTATTTATTTTAATTTAAACCATCAATAATAATAATAAAATGATTTATTTTCACTTAATGATACCTATAATACAAAAAAAATATTAAAATCTACCAAATATATCCAAAATGAATGTCTATGGATAGAGAAAAATGTAATTAGAATTATAGTATTTTTTTTATACCATCCAATTTTTAAATAAAACAATTTAAAAAAAAACGGACGGTCAAGAATAAATCTTGGCCGTCCGTGCTTGTGCCACGCGGCGTCCATCAGACGCGCTAGCGCGCGCCAATGAAACAGCGCCGCGTGGCACTGCCATTCTAGCAGAAGTTTAGGCCGCGTTTGGGGGAGCCACTGAAACGGCGTCGTTTTGGTCCAGCGAAGGCAAAAAAAAATTGAGCAGCCAAACAACCCCTACTTTCTCCAACATGGGACGGTCCCAAAATTTGTCCATATTTCGAGACTGGGCTTGGGTCTTTTAGCCTACTAGCAATATTATAACCATTTTCCCCCTAAAAGCCCTAGTTAAAGTTGGCCTAATGAAGATTTTAACCTGGGTTTTTTAAAGCTAAGCTACAGCGAACAAGGTTTGGCAGTTAGAATACATCTTCTTATGTTATGAATATTCCATCTCGATCAAGCCCATTCAGAAGGCGTGAATAATGTATGGGAAGTGCATGAGGCTCTTATATAGGTTTGGATAGACAAAAATCAGGAACGTACTTGGATTTGAGATATAAGTACTAGAAATTTGATCACTCTCCTAGATCAAAACATTGTTAATTAGTTAGACTCCATTGAAGGCAAAATACAACGACATTAATTTAGTTGTTGGCAAAACAAGCAATCTTAAGGCGTTTGAAGTGGGGGTCGTACGTTCTATATAAACACAAAACTCATTACATTCTACAAAAGAGAATGTTTTATTTCGTATTCGATTCCCTCTTATGTCAATTTTTTGTTGGACCAACAATCATACACGTGGGGTTACAAAAGATGTTTGGTGGACACATGACAAATGAACCTCGTAAGCACACTCTTCACAAGAGTAAAACCACAGCCCCGGATCCCTCAACTCCTGACACTCATCACATATGTAGTCATCCGCCTCCTCGCCGAGAACCTCATCGACAAATGATGATGATGCCCGCCGTGCTCATGCTTCACTCGGCGAGCCAAAGTAACACACTTATAATGATATGCAACACCACAAATCTTACACAAGTAGATGTTATATTTATCAATCCAAAGCCGGTAACAACACTATAGTAAGCAAATGCTCCTCTAGAAGATAAAACAAATGAAATTGAATAGGGTAATTCCCAGCTTGTATTTCAGAAGAGAAGCATTTACAATATATAGAGGAAACTAGGTGAGGAGGTGTTGACACGTATTGAATTCTAGAATGTCCTCAATGTACCCTATTACATTTTGTGCTAATCCAATCATATATATATATATATATATATAAATATCTACTGTCTAGTATGCCCCATTTTGTGCTTGGATCAGATGTGATGGAATCTGGATGCCGGTAATGGTTTGGTAAGCAAGTCAGCAACTTGATCATTGGAACTAAGGAAGGCAACTTGAAGTAAGCCTGCTTGAACACGTTCGCGCACAAAATGATAATCAAGGGAGATGTGCTTGATGCGATGGTGAAGAACCGGGTTGCTAGCTATATAGGTGGCGCCAAGATTGTCGCACCAAAGAATGGGAGGATGATGGAGGCGCACACCAAGTTCAGCAAGCAAAGACTGGATCCATAAAGTCTCACAAGTGGCATGTGCAACAGCCCTATATTCTTCTTCCGTGGAAGAGCGGGCAACTGTGTTCTGTTTTCTTGAGGACCAAGAAATAAGAGCGGGTCTTCGCTTCCGGTGTACTCTCTGAGAATGGGAAGCTGGAAGTCGTACGGCGGTTCGGCCAACAGGATATGCTCCGCGAAAGCGGTAGCCCCATATAGTGTTAGAGGCGAATTCAAGGTCATGGGCGGCCTCCGATGCACGATGGTGAATCCACGGAGTTCGTCTCTCCTGGAGGGGTGATACTGGTAGTCGGGCGCCATGGACACTCTATCCGCATACGCATTCCCTCCATACTCTTCTGGGTATGGATCCTGGTGTTGTGGGCCTTCTAGAGGCACACGGGGTGGTGGCTCCTAATGCTGTTGTTGTTAGGCGTAGCGCTGTCACTCTTGGAACTGCCTGAACTGCTCCAACTCTTCCCTCTCCAAGACGTACTTATGGCCCTGCGGCGGCACTGAACTTCTGGCTGACGGAGTTAGGTTGACTGCTGGAGCGGGTTCTTCCCTCTGAACGGGATTGGCTCTTGGGGCCTTTGACTGGATCTCATCTGAACTTTCCTGCTGTATCTGTGCGTTGTCCATCTTCCAGGGTCCGACTCTAGCTGCGTGAGATTGTCCCCACGGTCGGCGCCAATGTAGAAAGCCGGATTTTGATAGGAGCCTGGCTAGCACTCCAGACGACCTCAGGCTGAACCCTTCTGTACTCCCTTCACCAGAGGACTTCTTCTTCACGACACGGACCCTGGACGTGATGGATGGCGGTGGATCGGATCTTCTCCTTGACGTCGGTGACCTGAAACAATCCCGGAGGGTGGGGTTCCAGGAGAAGACTCTCTGACGCCCAAGTCAGAGAAACAGTCGAGACTAAGAGAAGACAAAGAGAAGACAAAAAGAAGGAAGGGAATTGGTTGACAGAGAAAGGTGGAGCTTCCAATCGGACAAAAATGTGAGCAATGATTTCAACAGATTCTCGGTGACGTATTAATGGCAGCCGCCATCTCTGTTTTAGGGTTCTTGGGATTGGTGAAGGAAGCCAAAATCAGAAAAGGATCCCTTTCACTTTCCCCTTTCGTCTACTTTTATACTCGCCGAAGGCCCAGATAACAGGCGGGCTTTTTCGTGGGCCAGCCCAACTTTATCGGAAACTCGGGCCCACGTCTCCGCAGATATCCATCGCGGAAGAATCGAGGGTGTTGATCCGCGGACGAAATCGTGGTCCCACAATTACAATACAAGATTTCAGTAGTATCAGTTTTTGTCCGTCTTTAATTACCATGAAATTATCACATATATATAGAGATATGTAATCCAAGTTCATGAGCATTTTTTTATACCAAAACAGCAAAACTTCTGTTTCACTTAGCATATTTCTTCTCAAAATTAAGAACATATCAATTTACAAGGATAACGTACTGAAAGCAAAACAAACAATCAAACTCGTGGGGTTACAAAAGAAGAACAAACAAACCCATAATCTATTTGGACTTGATTGAAGGGGTAGATTACAAGAATTTGTAATTAGTGTGGGTGCTAGATTTGATTGGGCTCAAGGCCCATAGAAAAGAAGAGGCCCAAAGCCTTATTTTAGGGTGAAAGAAGAAAGTGAGTAAAGAAAGGGCTCGAGGGCCGCAACAAAAAAGAACAGAACAAAACTTCAGTAAAGAGAGGGGGGGTGGGGGCAGCTTCAGGAAGAGAGAAAACCTTCTCTGAATTTCTATGGAAAAGGCACGGGGCCGTCAATTTGAAGAGCAGCCATAGGAGAGTATGATGAGCTCTCGATAGCTCCTCTTGGCGGCTCTAATGGAGAAACACCGGAGAGCACTCTCAGGGAGGAGCCGCTCAGACCAATCAAGGCCCGCTTCCACTGCCGCACCACCGATCTGGAGAACCCTCTAACGGCTCCGCCAGCTCTACCTTGGCAGATCGGAGTAAGAAGAACGCTCAAAGGCTATCTCTGGGTTGCTCCGGCGTCGGAAGGAGCAGTTATGCTGTCTGACCCTCTCCTCTCCTCGGCGCTCAGTTGGTGATGCTCGTCGGTGCCTACCCGAAGCGGTCGACTGCCCTAGAAGCCCGTTTCTCCTTCCCCGGTTCCTTTCTACAGCCGATCTCGTTGGTTGAGCTTCCAAGGTGTGTATCGATCTCGATCTCCCACTCTCACTCGATCCGATAATAGTACTTCCCTGTGTGAAATGTGCAATGCTATTTCCTGCTCCTAATTGCTTCTCTGTGCGATATGTGATATGCAACCTGAACAAGTAGATAGGCAATACTAAGGTTTTTAGATGACCTTTGGCCAAGCCCTAACCATGTGGCTCTCTATTGATGCATCTGCGTTCCATTATGATGCAAATCTACTCTTAATTACTTAATGACATGATGCTCTATGCTATGCTTGCTTCACTTCTTCAAGATATTTGACTGATGCCTCATGTATTATGTTATTCGGACCTCTCATAGATGAGTCTTAGATGAAAGATTTAATGTTAGAATACTCGACTAATGAGCTGAAGGGTGAGTAATTCGGGTGTACTCAGTCGAGGTAATTCAACGGGTTAATGAACCTCTCGACCTTAATCTCTCTCTCTCTATCTCTCTCTGTATATAAATATATATATATATGCATGCCCTTCGTATAGAAAACTGACTTGAGCGTCGGAGAGCCCGCCCCGGGGAAATCCATCTCTGGGGTGTTTTCAGGTGAACCTCGCGTATGAGAAGGTCGCTGGAGCTCGGGAACAACTACAAGCAATTTGGAGAGGAGTGAAGGAATAATATCAACATCAGAACTGAATCGTGGAATCGGAGGTCCCACCCTACGCGAAGCAAGTGACCAGGAAGTTGTTGAGGACGTCCCCTAAATAAACAAATCCTCAACAAAACCGGGTCGAGGGTGTGTTGACCCTCGACATCTTCACGAAGGGTTGAACCGGGTTTCAACACTGGCGCCGACCGTGGGGATGTCCTTACGCACTAGAGACGCTCTTGCCATGACGAAATGCCCGCTCTACGAAGAACCGCTGGCAACCGAGCTCCACTATACTCCACTTCGGCCTCGGTTAGCCTTCACTCCTCTCTACTTATACTTCGCATAGCTCTCACTACTTTATCCTTGTTTTCGCGTAGGCTTTACGACCTCTTACAACGGCTGGGGCTCGTACGTCCCTCAAGCCGACGCAATCTACATCATCACTCCGCTCGTCACCACTCATGCCTTTTACAAATATGTAAGAAGAAAAGCAATATGAGGTCGAAAAGGAAGAGACACTGCACTTTAGAGCGAATGGAACAACATCGTAAGAAAAGCTAGCGAGACCTCCTCCGCAAAGGCCTCCCCGGCCTTTGCCCTTGGCTTTCCCATTCTTCGCTTGGCCTTTCCCGACCTTCGCAAAAAACTCTTGGCATATGCTCTTCGCTCCCCAGCTTGAGCCTATTGCCTTCACGAAGACACCCCCTCGAGAAGGTCCCCTTTCGCGAAGGTCTCCCTTTCACGAAGGCCTCTGCCTCTCCGCCTTCACGAAGGCCTCCCTTCACGTATGGCTTCCCAGCCGCCCGCCCTCCACGGGCTTAAAGAAAGAAAATAACAATTGCGATACGATAAGAGCAATACGTAACAACAAGGTACACAACACAAAGTACCCCCATAAATACGCGCGCGAATCATTAAAAATTGCAATCCGCAATACGAAAGACAAACAAAAATCCTAAACTATTTTCTTATGTGCAAGTAAAAAACAAGTATGCACAAGAAAAATCAAATATGTGCAAGTAAAAACAAGTATGCACAAGAAAAAACAAATATGTGCAAGTAAAAGCAAGTATGCACAAGTAAAAGCAATGTATCTGCAAGAACAAGCGAGCTTGAGCAAGTGAAAGCAACACCAGACGGTATTGGGCTTAGCCACATCGAGCCAATACGCGTAGCAATACCAGACAGCACTGGCTTGGCAATGATTAGCCAGTGCTCGTAGCAACACCCAAACGGTATCGGCCGAGAGTCGGCGATGCGCGTAGCAATACCAGACGGTACTGGCTTGGCGAGTATTAGCCAGTACGCATAGCAACACCAGACGACACTGGGCATGGCAAGCATTGGCCAGTGTGCGTAGCAATACCAGCAAGTATGCGTGAGTTAAAGCAATTGTTAAGAGCAAGCGTCAAAAGCAATACCCAAAGGCAATACACGTGTAAAACAAATAACCATTGAACACTATTACATAAGCAAAGCATGAAAGCAACACCCTTGAGAAGCAATATGCGCGAGAAAAAGCAACGCGGATGTTAAAGCAATTCGTACTCTAGAAAAACTCAACAAGTTAAAGGGGCAACTACCGCGTGCAAGAACCTAAGTGGCGATGAGGTACGCCTTCACGAGAATACAACGTGAGTTGTAGACACATTGTTTTGCCCAATGCAAAACTTCATTGCATTTACCATGATTGCAGTATTTACACATGTCTGAAACATACGAGATGGCCCCAAGGGCGAGCACCATGACGCATACTAGAAGCAACGAGCTAACCCCCCTCACAACCCCTTCTTTAATCCCTCCTCCAGTTCGCAAACTGGTAGGAGGGATGGGGGGAGAGAAGGGGATTGTGTGCAAACAAAGTGAAAATGCGCAGTCTATTCGAGTAAGTTGTCATGACTACTAAGCCAAGATCAATTAAGCGCACACGACATAGTCAGCCTCGTGAATGAGCTACGCGAAGAGTTACATGCACACATAATTCATATGCTAAATACAGCTAGCAGCACATACGAAACAAGTAAGGGAAACTCAAAACAGAATATTGAACCCGTTGGGCCAAACGTCGTTATCCATAAAAGAACCTTGCTCAATAGCAACCACATTATGAGAGCATGAAAAGGGTAACACAAGGGGGCGAGTCCTCCGCAGAAAGACTTTCCCCACTATAGCGAGAGGCACGATCGTGCCTGGCCTTGTAACGATTCTCCGGGAGAACGAGACGTCTTCTAGGGCATCTCTCTAGCGAAGGTGACTGACCTCATCCCAAGCAAGTTCCAGTAAAGACGTCTTCTAGGGGCACGACTGTGCTCACTAGAAGACGATACTTTGGTCTTGTAGTTCGTGATCTAGTCGTAACAAGCTTTCATAACTCTAGACCCGAATAACGAACAAGATTTAAATTAAAACCAAGACGATGTATGAAACAAGCAAAAACAAAGCAATCAGTGAACACGGCATGAGAAATACGAGTCTTACGAAAAGTGCGCGGGTATGAAAAGCATTACGCAAAAGCAATACAAGAAAAACAATATGAGAAAGCAAGTTGAGCAGCAACGCGAGAAATCTAGTGAAGTCGCCTTCACAAAGGCCTTACTAACCCTTGTGTGGTACTTGTAGCCCATACTTGTGGCTTCCCGGCTCGTGCCTATGTCTCTTCACGAAGGCAATGCTTCACGTAATCCATTCTTCATGAAGGCCCATAATCCGCGAAAGCCCGTCCTTCACGAGAGCTCTCCTTCACAAAGATCTTCACTTCAAGGCCTTCACAAAGGTTTCCCTTCACTAATAACCACCCAACCATGCACCCTCCATGGACTTAGAGAAAGCGAGTAAAAAGGAAATACAAGAAGACAAATATATAAGCAACGTGAAAGAGCAAGTAACAGAAGTAACACGAGAAAGCAAGCAAACAGAGAGTGAAAAAGCAAGCTGAGCAACACGAGCAAGCTAGTAAAATCGCTCCCTCCCTTGTATCCTCTACGGGATCACTCTCCGACGTTTGGTGGGTCCTCGGTGCACAAACGCATCCTCCCTTTTTTTCACGAGTCTCTTTTCTACGATGCACACGCATGTGCTTCTCTACGCGCAAGTCTGCAGGCCCTCAATGGGAAACTCGCATTTTCCTTCAGATACAAGGATCATACTTACACTATTAACAAGAAAGTGATAGAGCAAGAATAAAACAAATACGAGTAAACAATTAAGAGCAGAGTGCAAAGCACACCAAGAGGCAACCTAACTAGAGTGGAGCCATGCTCCCCTAAAAGCTATGTCTTGGGGCTTGGCGCCCACTCGACGAGTTCCCTCGTGAACTCGAGGAGCTATGTCTTGGGGCTTGGCGCCCACTCGACGAGTTCCCTCGTGAACTCGAGGAGCTATGTCTTGGGGCTTGGGGCCCACTCGACGAGTTCCCTCGTGAACTCGAGGAGCTATGTCTTGGGGCTTGGCGCCCACTCGATGAGTTCCCTCGTGAACTCGAGGAGCTATGTCTTGGGGCTTGGCGCCCACTCGACGAGTCCCCTCGCGAACTCGAAGTGCAATGTCTTGGGGCTTGGCGCCCACTCGACGAGTTCCCTCGCAAACTCAAAGTGCAATGTCTTGGGGCTTCACGCCCACTCGACGAGTTTCCTCGCGAACTCGAAGTACAATATCTCGGGGCTCCGCGCCACTCTACTAGTTGACTCGCGAACTTGCGCTTCAACCTATGCTCTATCCAACCATAGAGACGGTTTGAAAATCAATACGAAACGAGAGATGGCACGGAAGACGAGCAAGTTAAGAGAGAACCTAACCAAGATACAATGATTAGCTTAGTCATTCCTCGAAAAGAAAGAGAAGAAAAGACAAAATGCAAGAAAGATTCGCGAGAAACCTGGACGAATGCAAGCTCTTACGAGGCCACCACTGAACCAAGCCTTCACCTTCTCTACGCGAAGTCGAAGAGCTTGGGGGGCTGGCTGTGGGTGCTAGATTTGATTGGGCTCAAGGCCCATAGAAAAGAAGAGGCCCAAAGCCTTGTTTTAGGGTGAAAGAAGAAAGTGAGTAAAGAAAGGGCTCGAGGGCCGCAACAAAAAAGAACAGAACAAAACTTCAGCAAAGAGAGGGGGGTGGGGGCAGCTTCAGGAAGAGAGAAAACCTTCTCTGAATTTCTATGGAAAAGGCACGGGGTCGGCCTTTGAAGAACAGCCATAGGAGAGTATGATGAGCTCTCGATAGCTCCTCTTGGCGGCTCTAATGGAGAAACACCGGAGAGCACTCTCAGGGAGGAGCCGCTCAGACCAATCAAGGCCCGCTTCCACTGCCGCACCACCGATCTGGAGAACCCTCTAACGGCTCCGCCAGCTCCACCTTGGCAGATCGGAGTAAGAAGAACGCTCAGAGGCTATCTCTGGGTTGCTCCGGCGTCGAAAGAAGCAGTTATGCTATCTGACCCTCTCCTCTCCTCGGCGCTCAGTTGGTGATGCTCGTCGGTGCCTACCCGAAGCGGTCGACTGCCCTAGAAGCCCGTTTCTCCTTCCCCGGTTCCTTTCTACAACCGATCTCGTTGGTTGAGCTTCCAAGGTGTGTATCGATCTCGATCTCCCTCTCTCACTCGATCCGATAATAGTACTTCCCTGCGTGAAATGTGCAATGCTATTTCCTGCTCCTAATTGCTTCTCTGTGCGATATGTGATATGCAACCTGAACAAGTAGATAGTCAATACTAAGGTTTTTAGATGACCTTTGGCCAAGCCCTAACCATGTGGCTCTCTATTGATGCATCTGCGTTCCATTATGATGCAAATCTGCTCTTAATTACTTAATGACATGATGCTCTATGCTATGCTTGCTTCACTTCTTCAAGATATTTGACTGATGCCTCATGTATTATGTTATTCGGACCTCTCATAGATGAGTCTTAGATGAAAGATTTAATGTTAGAATACTCGACTAATGAGCTGAAGGGTGAGTAATTCGGGTGTACTCAGTCGAGGTAATTCGACGGGTTAATGAACCTCTCGACCTTAATCTCTCTCTCTCTATCTCTCTCTGTATATAAATATATATATATATATATATGCATGCCCTTCGTATAGAAAACTGACTTGAGCGTCGGAGAGCCCGCCCCGGGGAAAGTCATCTTCGGGTGTTTTCAGGTGAACCTCGTGTATGAGAAGGTCGCTGGAGCTCGGGAACAACTACAAGCAATTTGGAGAGGAGTGAAGGAATAATATCAACATCAGAACTGAATCGTGGAACCGGAGGTCCCACCCTACGCGAAGCAAGTGACCAGAAAGTTGTTGAGGACGTCCCCTAAACAAACAAATCCTCAACAAAACCGGGTCGAGGGTGTGTTGACCCTCGACATCTTCACGAAGGGTTGAACCGGGTTTCAACAATTAGCACAACAAACAAAGGATTAATTAAGATGCTTGGTGAACGCAAGACGGATGAAGCTCGTAAGGATACTCTTCACATGAGTAAAACCACAACATCGGATCCCGGAACTCCTGGCACTCATGACATACGTTGTAGTCCTCCTCGCTCGAGAATTTCAGCGACAAATGATGATGGTGGGCGCCGTGCACATGCTCCACTCGGCGAGCCAACTTGACGCATTTATAGTGATAGGCGGCGCCACAAATCTGACACAAGTACATGTTGTATTTATCGGAGCCTCCACATGCAACGCACCGATAAACCTCGTTATCCACCGCCGCCGGTAACAACAATATGGTAAGCAAATGCTCCTCCGTGTCGGAATGCCTGATAACGGTCGGCATCAGGCGGCATTTGAGATGGGTTTCGAAGAGGCACGACGCGCACTCGTCGGAGAAGCCTTTTCCACTTCCCTTACAGGGATTGCAAGCAAACTCCTCAGGGAATTGGTATCTAGGAAAGAGACGGTTCTTGGGCAAAACACTTTCACATGTGTTGTTAGTGTCAAAGGACTCGGCGCATTCCTTGTGCAAGGCTAAACTGCAATCCTTGCAATTATAGGCGTCGTTGCTCCTCATGACTTGGTTTTGGCAAGCCATACAATCAGCCTCCTCGTGTTCGAGTTTGGAGACTATAATATTGTGACCATGGCTGCTGCAGTACACACTTTGTCGACCTTGGTTTCCATCCGGAGTAGGAGAAGAAGAGGAGAGGTGTCGGGATTGTTGTTGCCACTGATGATAGACGACGACATCAGGACCGTCGACGTCCCCTTCGCCTCGTGTGATCATGTATTGAACTGCCTCCACAAGACCAAGAGCCATGGGTGGTGCGATTCCAGAGAAGAACTTAGAAATTGAGTCTTGGAATGGGTGATCCACGAGTGGATCTAGCACCAGCTTTGAGACTAATTCGTGACCTGGCACGGATCTCTCGTCATACTCGCCGTTGACTTGGATGGCCTTCTCCACATCTTCCCAGTTCTTAGGCTTATACCACTCGAAAGGCAAAGGAGGATGACAATCTAAGTGTTGCTCGAGCTTCATTTGCCACGTGCAAACGCTCATAGGCTTACACTCGATGATGACCACGCGAGCTGGAGTCGGGGAAAGGGATGAAGCCACCGTGGTGAGCTGAGTGAGGTGCCACGTGGAAGATGTAACACCCCCAAATTTCACCCCATTTGAAAGCGTTACTGCCGATGACCCCGGACGTAAACCCCGAAGTCACCCCAGGCTTTTCCAACGACATAACTGTCTTAAACATAGTTACAATACTAAAATCATAACTTTTATTAAACCACATGGTCGCGGAATTACACGATTCCAAAAACGATCCAATAATCAGAAATACCACAGCGAAAGTCTTTAACAAAATACAAATTAGCACAGCGGAAATCTTTTAAACAAGGCGACAAAACAACTTATCGAAAACACCGTTCATCTTCATAGTCGTTCTAGCCTTCTCGGATCTTCAACACACCTGATGTGCCGAATCGGATGGATGACACCAGCCAACCATGCAAGGAATATAACGGTTGGTCAGTCTAATGAAAGACTACGCAAGGGTACAAAGCAGAGTGGTTCGAAGCAGTCGTATTATGTTAGACTCATCGTCCCTCGAATAATAACCGAGTATGCTAGTCAACCATCATGCTCCTACTAGAATATATGAAGCAACATGAACAAGAGAAGATTCTGGAGACCGAGTCTCACAGCAATCAATCCCAAAAGAAGACTCCAAATGAAATGAGCCTTATAGGAAAATATGACAAATGTTGGAAAACATAAACAAACACACAAGCACACCACATCGCATACAAGCGATCTAAGCTAGACGAACAATCCTAGCTGCACTAGCGCTACGTTGTACTACTCGCCAACGTTCATTAATTAGGTGTTTTCAGGCACTTATCTGAATTAAATGACCACACACACACATATCACGTTATAAACTTTTAACTGGACCTCACAGGATCCAAACCTCTAACTATCGCATTGGGTCTTAATTGCCCTTATAAAGAATGAACCTCACAAAGTCCAAACTTTTACTATCGCATTGGGTCTTAATCGCCCTTATAAAGAATGAACCTCACAAAGTCCAAACTTTTACTATCGCATTGGGTCTTAATCGCCCTTATAAAGAATGAACCTCTCGGAGTCCAAACTTTCACTATCGCATTGGGTCTTAATCGCCCTTATAAAGAATGAACCTCTCGGAGTCCAAACTTTCACTATCGCATTGGGTCTTAATCGCCCTTATAAAGAATGAACCTCTCGGAGTCCAAACTTTTACTATCGCATGGGTTTTAATTACCCTAAACAGTTATAAAGAAACGCCCATGGAACACACCGGATCCAGGCGCTCCTACGAATACTCGTGCTAACTAACAGTTAAACACGCAAACACATCACACAGAGAACCATCACGGCTCAACCTGAACAACTATCACCCTAGATTTAATAATCTAAGCCACACACAATAAATCATATCAAGGACCCTTACGGCCTTCACCTGCACAACAAATCTATCATATACTAGCGTCGGTTCTAGCAGAATATACAACCTAGTAATAATATCCGTTTTATTTCACATAACGTTATCAAATCAATTTCCAACATAATTAACAATCATCCCAAATTATTTAACAACAAAACTATTGATAAATAATCAAATATGGAATGATGAACAAGAGTGAATCGCCACTTGCCTTAGAATAGACGAATACTAAGACAACTTCTCAAGAACGAGTCCTGAATCCTGAATCTGGAACGAAACCTGGATAAAATCCCATTGGAACGATCCAAAACGAGACCCTAAGTTAGATTTCATACACTTATATATGAATCTAAAAGAATACAAGAAGAAATCAAAGGAAACGAGCAAAGCCCAAAGCCAAACCAACAAGACACACAACTCGGACGCCCTCACCGCGATCGCGGCGAGTCGCGGTATTCGTGTGGCATGACAGTGGCGAAGCTCGACAGCTCCCATGGAGTTTTTCTTACCCCAAACCGATTTGTTTGTCTTCGATTTGTCTATGGTTCGATCTCCCAACACCTCAAAGCTTTAGTCAAACACTTGGGCAACCTTCTCCAACTCGTGAGCCTTCTCGAATCGAGCTTAAACAGCCCCGAAAATGGCGATTTCAGAGGGGAGAAAAACAGAGAAAATGAAGAGAAAAGAAGGAAGAAGAAGAGAGAAAGAAGGCATCGGTTCGAGCCCTTTTATAGCACAAATCTGAGCCACCAAAAGGGGAACAAACCGGGGACAAGCCAAAGCCAAGTGGATCGAGCCACTTGCCTGCCCCAAAAACAGAGAAAAAACAGAGTGCTACAGTGGCCGCCTTCACGAGGAAGACGACACGGCCTGGCATTGGCATTACCGCGAGCGCAGCGAGTCGCGGTAGGTCGCTGCAGATCGCGGCAAGTCGCGATTTAAAGGCCGACTTCGTTAATTCTTATCCGAACTTGGTTTGGATTAAATTTCTTAACTCCGGGTTAAATATATTCGTACATTAACGATACATTAACCCCGAAAACACCTCAACTGTATTATATAATGCTCGGAAAATTTTACAGAGCTCAGACCCCTTTTTAGAAGGTCCGAGACTCACTGAATTAAATCCTTCTAGCAAAACGGGCATAAGAATAATTTAAAAATAATTCAAAATACCCTTAAAATTTACGGGGTGTTACAGAAGAGAGGGGGGAGTCAATTACAACATGCTTGGATACTCCGTTGGATAGATGGTGATGCGCCATCCTACAAATGATTCGAAACGCTTCGTCTTCTCGTTGTGGAGACGATGGAGGTTGGAGCTCGTCGAGAAAGTGTTCCAAGGACAATACAGAGGCTGCAACGAGGGTAGCAAACTCCGTCTTTCGGGTGAAAGGTGGGCCCTTCATAGCTATGATTGATGGTTTCGACGACGTAGGATTTGAGCTCAGTCGTCGTCTTCCATGGTTCATACGACGCGGCATCAAGTCCCTACCATCTTTTTCTAGCTTACGATCGATGGAGTTGGACATTGTTTTTGGAGTGTACGTTAGACGTTTCTTGTCTACACAACTCCGTAAATAGATTGAGAGGAGAAAGATTATTCCAGAATGAATCAATACATAACATGGTTGTGTTGTGTCATTTTACGTGCCGTCATCAACGTTTGAGTGTCGGCTAATGCCTAATGGACTAGACTCTACCATATAGTTTACATTACTAACCACAAAACCCACCCAAGATCGATATATAGACCAAATTATATTCATTAATCACCCCTCTCATCTAAGGTTAAGTCAAGGGTCAACATGGATTACCTTCATATATAGCTATGATTGCCGCGCTTGTTTCAGGTATAGAGTAGAAGGAAGTTTTGATCAAAGATATCAGGATTGACTTTCTCAGATCT
This sequence comes from Rheum nobile, assembly GCA_027886185.1. NCBI lineage: Eukaryota > Viridiplantae > Streptophyta > Magnoliopsida > Caryophyllales > Polygonaceae > Rheum > Rheum nobile. Next base: position 785,078 of record WOAB01000066.1, read on the forward strand.
AGGATCTAGTGTAAGTAAAATAAGTAGAATGAAGAAATCATGATTCATAAAGTAGTTTAATTTATTTTTCATAAGCAACAACAAGGCTTGGCCATTGCAAGTTGTATCAAATCGTCATGTGACAGATGCCATCCGTTGTTGACAAATGGTTAATTTTTCTAATTGTTGAGAAAACGGTATACATGGCCAAGACTACTCTTCATTATCCATTGAAATGACCAACATAATATTTTATATTTTTAGAACAAAGAGTTGTTGGTGACATGATGTTGGAGCTACTATTAACATTGTTGTTGGCTATGATATCTGATATTTTACTGCACTATTATTACAATACAAGATTTGAGTAGTATCATTTTTGGTCTGTCTTTAATTACCATGAAATTGTCACATATAGAGATTTGTATTCCAAGTTCATGTGCTTTCTTTATACCATTTGCTTAAGCTACAACTTCTGTTTCACTTTGCATCTTTCTTCTCTATGCATCAAATATAGGATCTTGTTAGATAGAGGATAGCAAATCACTTGTTCACTGTTGTATTGATAATCGAAAGGGAATTACAGACTACCTCTCCTGGAAACAATCCAAGGAGTCCTGGCCTCAGGCCTTAATTCTCTCTTAACAGAAAATAATAGATACCACTCATCACAATGAACGACTCCACTTATACTCCTCACCCCTAAGGTTGATACGCCTAACAAACTTATAATAAAAGTCCTCATTGCCCCTCTAACCGTCTTGCTTCTTACCCCTTCTGGAATAAACCTTCAAGGGCCCACCCGAATGAAATGGCTTGCTAACAATGCCGCCCCGATCAAACAAACCTTGTCCACAAGGTTGGAGTCCGGAAACTGTTTCTTAAAATCCACACAAGTCATCCATGTCGCATCCTCAGTCGGTTTTCCCTTCCACTCGACGAGTACCTTGTGGCAACCCCCATGCTGGACATTGTGAATCACCACCTTCAGCAAATCATTGGGCACAAATTCTTCTTCCTCCACTGTTAACTCAGGCGGTAACACCGACACGGCCTTGTCGGCTCCCACTGCCCGTTTGAGGAGGGACACGTGGAAGACCGAATGAATGCGGGCTGTAGGAGGTAATTCCAGCTGATATGCGACAGCTTCGACCTTCTTGAGGATCTTGAAAGGCCCAAAATAGCGAGCTGCGAGCTTCTGATTGACGCGGCGGAACACGGACTGTTGTCGGTGAGGCCTCAACTTGAGAAAAACCAGCTCGCCCTCAGTGAATTGAACGTCCCGCCTCTTCTTATTGGCCGAAGTGACCATCCGTTTAACCGCCCTGTCCAGATTGAACCACAGCTGCCTCAACATCTCATCGCGGTTCCAAAAGTCCTCCGCCACCGCAGCCACCACAAATTCTCCGGGTAGGTGTTGCTGAAGTCCCGGCGGTTTCCTCTCGTAAACCCCTTCAAACGGTGTCATTCCAGCAGCTCCATGGTAATTGGTGTTATACCAATATTCAGCCCAATGAATCCAAGCTGCCCATTGCTTGGGTTGTTCAGCAGAAAAACAACGGAGATATGTCTCTAGGCAACGGTTGACAACTTCAGTTTGCCCGTCGGTCTCCGGGTGATATGCGCTGCTCATGCGTAGCTTGGTCCCCTGTTTTGAGAATAACTCCTTCCAGAAGTTGCTAAGGAAAATAGGATCCCGGTCACTCACCACCGAGAGGGGCACCCCGTGTAGCTTCACCACACCCCGAATGAAAAGCTCTGCCACTCCCCGGGCTGTGTAGGGATGCTTGAGCAAAAGAAAGTGCGCATACTTCGTCAATCGATCCACCACCACCACCAAAATGCTATCAAACCCATTCGATTTCGGAAGGCCCCCGATGAAATCCATGGAGATGTCCTCCCAAACTCTTTCCGGTACGGGAAGCGGCTACAGTAACCCAGCTGGTGCTAGCGCCTCGTACTTCATTTTTTGGCAGACCACACAACTAGCCACAAAATTCTGAACAGCCCGGAACATACCTTACCAATGGACGTTAGCGGACAGTCGCTTGTAGGTGCGCCATGCGCCGGCGTGACCCCCCACCGGTGTGTTGTGGAATTCCTCTAGCAGCTTAGGAATCCACGAGGAGCTTGCGGAAATACAAATCCGGCCTTTGTGAAAGAGCCGGCCAACCACCAAAGCGAATGGTTGCTTCACACTTTCCCCCGCCTCCAGCTTCCGTTTTATCTCCTGTAACCCGGCATCAGCTTCAATTTCCCTCTGCAGTTCGTCCCAACACGCCATAAAAGGAATGGATAGTGCAGCCAAATTCCCTTCATCACGTCTGGACAAGGCATCCGCAGCCCGGTTAGTCGGTCCCGGTTTGTACTCAATTGTCATGTCGAAGCCAATCAACTTGGAAACCCAGTTCTGTTGTGCCGGCGAAGTGACCGGTTGGCTCAACAAATGTTTCAAACTCCGGTGATCAGTCCGGACGATAAAACGGCTCCCCAACAAATACGGACGCCAATGCTGCACCGCCATTACTAGAGCCATTAGTTCCTTTTCATAAGCTGAACGGGAGAGTATATTACCTGACAAGCCTTTGCTGAAAAACGCGATAGGGCTGCCAGATTGCATCAACACGGCCCCCACCCCCATTCCGGATGCGTCACACTCGATGGCGAACGGTTGTGTAAAGTCCGGAAGTGCCAATACCGGGGCTGTCGTCATCGCTTTCTGCAACTCCACAAACGCCTCATGCGCCTCCGCAGTCCACTTGAATGGAGTGCGTTCCTTCTTTAGCAACTCGGTCAATGGCCTTGCCATCTGCCCATAGTTCCGAACAAACTTCCGATAATAGCCTGTGAGCCCTAGGAATCCCCGAACAGCCTTAGTGGACTGGGTATCGGCCACGTCAAAACACTTGTAACCTTAGCCGGATCCATGGACACGCCCGACTCGAAGAGAATATGGCCAAGGTACTCGATTGAAGACCTTCCAAAATCACACTTCTTCTCATTCGCCACAAAGGACTGATCCCGCAGAATTTGCAACACCGTGGACAACTGTTTCAGGTGAGTCTCCCAGCTAGGACTATACACGAGGATATCGTCGAAAAAGACGAGTACAAACTTCTGGAGGTGAGGACGGAAGATATCATTCATTGTTGCTTGAAATGTTGCCGGGGCGTTCGTCAACCCGAAGGGCATGACTAAAAATTCGTAATGCCCGGTATGTGTCCGAAAGGCCGTCTTTGGCACATCCGATTTGGCCACTCGAATCTGATGATAACCCGCGCGCAAGTCGATTTTAGAGAAGACCTTGGCGCCTCCCAGCTCATCGAGCATCTCCTGAATTATCGGAATCGGATACTTGTCGGCAATTATAGCTTGGTTCAAGGCCCGATAGTTGACACAAAATCTCCACGACCCATCTTTTTTCTTCACCAGCAGAACTGGACTGGAGAACGGGCTTTGACTCGACCTTATAATTCCTGTCTTCAGCATCTCCGCAACCAGCTTTTCGATCTCATCCTTCTGATGGTGCCCGTAGCGGTATGGCCGAACGCTCACCGCTTCCACTCCTTCTTTGAGCACAATTTTATGATCAACCTTGCGCTCAGGAGGCAATTCCGAACGCTCCCTGAAAACATCCCGAAATCGGTTAAGCACCGTCTCGAGCCCCTTACTGTCATTCCCTCGATGTAAATTCAGCAGCTGTCCGCCGTGTTGTTCGGCTGTCTGCGGCTCCTACACCCAAGCCCCGTACTCCACCTCGGAAAGCTTCTGTAATGAATTAAACGAGACTTCGGCGAAGGCAAGGGACGGATCCCCCTGAATCGTGACTTGCTTTCCACCTTGATCGAACGACACTGTCATTTCCTCCCAGTCGACGGTGGTCTTGTTCATAGTCAGCAGCCACGCATAGCCGAGGACTACGTCAATGCGGCCTAATTCAAATGGATAGCAATCCACTTCCATGCTACACGAGCCAAACTGCAGTGGAAGTTTACGACATATGCCCCGCGTTTCGACCCTCTGACCATTGCCCAATCGGACCCCAAACGTTCCGGTGTTCTCCACGGTCAGCTCCTCAACTTCCACAATCCTCTGATTGACGAAATTATGGCTTGCCCCACTGTCGACCAATATAACCACCTTTCGATCGCCGAGCTTGGCGCGGATTTTGAGGGCTCGCGGATTGCAAGTTCCTCCCATGGTGTTCAATGGCAATTCCAGCCATTGGAGTTCAGAGTCAGATCTGCCCCCGTCGTCAAGCGGCTCGCCGTCGGCGAGTCGAATAAGCTCCACCTCCTCTAGGGAGTCATTTAGCTCTTCATCCCCCACTTCGACGAGCTTGAACACCTTCTCTCCACAGCGATGCCCGGGGCTGTATGGCTGCTTGCAGCGGTAGCAGAGGCCACGTGCTGTTAGGTCAATGAACTCCTTCCTAGGAAGGGGCTTGTAGGATCTGTTACGGCCATTTTGGGATTGAAGAGAGCTCGAGCCCGAATTCTGCTGTCCACTCCAGCTGCTTTTGAGCCTTTGAAACACCCCATTATCCTTAGGCCCATTCTCCTTCGGCCCACCTGAACTCCCAGATGCCGAATTAGCTGGGCTTGGGCTCCTGCTCACCCACGGTTTGGACCACTGTCCACCTTGGCTCGTTGGCTTCCTCCAGGTCGGGCCCCGATCTATACCCTGCTCAAAGTTGAGCTTCCTTTCTACCCTCCTTGCCCCATCCATGGCGGCTAATAACTCGAGCTCCTCAGATTTCTGCAACTCCACCCTAATTTGGGGTTTTAGTCCGACGAGGAAGTACCCCAGAAGCTGGGCGTTACCTAGACCGGTGGTGTGCGCGGCGCACGCCACCATCTCATCGATGAACCCATCCACGGTTCCGGTCTGCCTTAACCCGCTCAGATGCTCAAAACGATTTGTAGCCTGCGATCCGAGAAATCGCTTCACCAACTCTTCTTTGAGCTCCTCCCACGAGAACTCTGGTTTCTGCTGGCTAACCCACCTCATCCAGTTCAGCGCGGCGCCATCCATGCGCACCATCGCTACCTTGACACGCTCCGCCGGCTTGGTCGCCTGGATGTCGAAGAACTGTTCGGCCTTAGCGATCCACGTGAGTGGCTCCTCCCCCTCAAATAAGGGAAGCTCCACCTTCTGAGCCACCAGTGAAGATCCTTCGACACTCGACACTCGCCGGGGTCGGATCTCCTGACTCCTTCCTGACCGATTCCCGATAGTTGGATCCTTCTCCTACCTCCGAACTCACCGGCACCTCCTTGGTCACCTTTAGGTTCATCTGCGTGACCAACGTCTCCTGCATCTGCTGCATCGCCGCCAGGAGCTGATCCTTCACGGTAATAATACTTCCTTCCAACAACTCGATTCTCCGATTGGTAACCAGCCTGTTGTCTTTGATTTTTTCCAACTCCGATTCCAACACCGCTACCCTCGAATCTAACTCCCCCGCTCTCGTCATCCTGATGACGAGAGAAAACTCTCAACAAGAGCACCACTTGTTAGACAGAGGATAGCAAATCACTTGTTCAGTGTTGTATTGATAATCGAAAGGGAATTACAGACTACCTCTCTTGGAAACAATCCAAGGAGCCCTGGCCTCAGGCCTTAATTCTCTCTTAACAGAAAATAATAGATACCACTCATCACAATGAACGACTCCACTTATACTCCTCACCCCTAAGGTTGATACGCCTAACAAACTTATAATAAAAGTCCTCATTGCCCCTCTAACCGTCTTGCTTCTTACCCCTTCTGGAATAAACCTTCAAGGGCCCACCCGAATGAAATGGCTTGCTAATAGATCTCTTCAATAATATGCTTTTTATAGTGACATCCGTTGGGTTGCACTGGCCTGGGTTTGTATTTCTCATTCAAACGACTCCACCTTAGATTAGCACAATCAATTATTGTAAAAAGAACTGTTCTTAGAGGATATCAAAGTCTAAATACTCATATCAACACCCTAGAGATTAGAGAATGTAAGGATGAAAATCAAGGCTGCAAAATACAGCATTCTAATAACAAGCAGTAATTAATCTTACCCAAATTCATAATCTCTACATCCTGGCATCTCCTGCAGAGCTCAATGATCTTCATACCATCATCCTCCAATTCGACACCCAAAACCCGACAAATTTTGAAGTCCACAGCATGGCTAGAGACACGGTTTCAGCGCTCTATCTGGATTGTCACGTGACTAATGTTATATTCCCTCCGTATGTAATCTATAACCTTGTCTAACACAACATCAGCATCAGCTTCAGGCTGGATCTTTACATGGCAAGCCAACAGTACTTTCCCAACGGTAATAGCCCAAATGTGAAGCTCATGGATGGCGAGTACCTCCTCCATCTCACAAAGGCCATTCTCCAGCTTTGTTGCGTCAATCTCCCTAGGAGTGCTCTCCATGAGTACCTCTAGGATGTTCCGTAACATGTTGATTGTCGTGCCAAGAACGATCACTGAGAACAAAAGAGTGCAAACCAGATCAATGATCTTCCATTCGGGTTTGTACCAGATGAGCCCTCCACTGATCATCACTCCAATGCTCTGAATTGAATCCCCAAGAACATGGAGATAAGCCCCTTGGACATTGATGTTTCGTTGCTTGGTTTTCTTGGGAGGCGCGTTGTTGGGGTCAGACTCCCCCAGTAAAGGCTGATCTTTGCAAGATTCATGATCATGGTTGTGATGATGGTCATGGTCATGATTCTTCGAGGCTCCTCCTGGGCTCGGATGATGAGGGTTAATGCTTATGTCATGTGTATGCTTGTGCTTTTTATCCTCATGGCTATGACTATGACCACGATGATCATGGCCATGCCCATGTCCATGATCATGCCCGTGACCATGGCCATGATCATGACCCAATAGAACTGCCATCAGGATATTAACCACCAAACCGAAAGTGGCGACAGCAAACATAAGAAACCCGTTAACTTCAGTAGTAGTCTCACTTACGATCCGAGCTATGGCTTCATAGACAAGTATCCCAGCGAGAAGCCAAATCATCTGAATAGAGACCAAGGCACCGAGAATTTCAATCCTGAAGAAACCATAAGTTTGGCGGGGCGTTGCTTCCCAACCCGACGCCCACAGTGAAAACAGCGAGATAGCAAAAGCAGCAACATCAGACAGCAGATGGGCTGCATCTGTTAGAATTGCCAAACTGTTGGCTTTAATACCGCCAACAACCTCTACAGTCATGAATATCACGCATAGTATGACAGCTATTAGAAGCTTCCGCATGGAGGCTGATCGTTCTGCTGCATCTTTTGAACTAGTTGTGGCATCTGCAAACCCGCACACTGCTCCACTGCAAACGCTTTTCCCCTGAGACGTCTCTGTAACAGAGAGATCTGCTGATACTTCAATCAGATGACCATGTTCTGAATTCTGCGCCTCCATCTGAACATATAATAAATCAATTCGTATCACCATCGGCTGAATGATTAGATAACAAGGAATTCTCACAACAGTAATTATCCACATAAAAAAGTATATCAACCTGACATCAATTCAGAATCTTAACTTAACTAACAATTGAATAAACCAACTATTGACTTTTGTATGCCCTGCTACTCTCTTTTTCTCAATCAAAATTCTATTTTGAATCATCCTAGCCTAGGTCAAACATGCAAGTTTCCTTTTCTAATATAAAATTGTAAACTTTTGCAAGATATTCAGCAGAAATAAAGAACAGAGGAAATTATCAAGCAGAAGACAGCAATCACAGCAGCAACCACAGCATATGCAACCATTAGATTCTCCGGCCTCCCAATGCAATCTCCAGAACAGATCAGAAGAAAAAACAAAAACTTTATATACACGCGGATCAAAATATGGATAAAAAAAAGCAATCCAAAGAAGCAATTGCACCTCCATAAATCGCTCCAAAACTAAATAGACGGATTAGACAAAATCCAACTATGTACCGGCATAAACAGACCCAACGAAAGCCGAATTGAATGACAATTTAGCATGATCAGCGAAATTTTTAGGAGAAGAGAAAATCAGAGGCGAAACCTTTTTTCGGAAGAGCAGATTCGCTATGGAAATCTATGTGGCGTAGGTAACACAGAGAATGTCACAACATCACAAGTTACAAACAAGAGAGGGAGGGAATCAAACAAGATGATATAATGGTCCGAGTTTCGTTCTGGAGCGTGAATTTCGGGCGCTAGGGTTTGTGGAGGGAGAGAAAAGATAAGATTCTTTGAATTTGGGTGGGATCTGAACAGCGAGTGAGGGGGTGACGTGGAATTTGGAAGGTAGTGAATCAATTCGCAATTATGGACAAAATCCAAAATTTCCCTCTCCTCTGTTTTGCGTAGTTCTGCTTGTTTGCATATGGGGCCGGCTTGGACTTGTATTATGTACATTTTACTTTAGGATTTGTTTGACACCTCTTTTTATAATGAAATTTTCTTGATATAATTATTTACGATATTTAGAATTTGTGTAATATAATTACCCCTTCCTTTAAATAGGATAAATAGGAAAGAAGGCTTTTGGGCAAAAGCAATAAAAATGTGTATTATTAAACATACTTATTATATAATAATCTAGTTATAATGAAAATAACATTATAATATTGAGGGCCAGACACAACCTTTTTGTCAAAAATTTGTATTTTGATCATTAAATGACCATATTCAATAGAATGAAAATATGGAACATGTTTATTGAATTAACTAGGAGGCGTAGCCCGTGCTTCGCACGGGTCAATGGCAAATGTTCATTTATATATATATGAAGTTGTAAGCGTACATATCAAGTAGTAATACATTTGATTATGTGTGTGTTTTTTGTATTTGTTATGAATCTTTGGAATTCATTATAACTGTTTTGAACTATGGAGAGATTTATATAAATTTATTATATATTTTTTGTACATATATTAATGTGTGATCGTAAGTGCGATGTTAGAGTAGATTAGTTGGTGTATGGTTTCCTGGTACTTTGCAAGCTTTTCTGAGGCTGTATCTATTTTCAAGTCCTATAAACATTTTTTCAATATCAAAACCTACATTTTCTGGAAACAACATAGAACAATGATATGCATCTACATTAACATGTGTCAAGGTGGACCCACTGAAGGATCTGTCATGGCTTACAGTTTAGAGTTGCTTTTCATCTTGATCAATATCTGATGTTGCTTCTACATCCTTTGTTGTCAAACTGGATCAATGCCATGTGGGAGACCCAATATTTCAGAAATGCTAAGAGTAGTAGTATAATTCTTCTGTGTAAAGGTAAGTAGTAGTAGTAGAATATCAATAACCTTTCCAAAATCAACGTCTTCAGCCAACTGCATTCCTCTACTGTGCACACCAAATATTTGCACCGCTGCTTTGCATCAGGTAAGCCGACATAGACACGGCAGTCAATACGCCCATAACGTACAAATTCTGGATCTAGTTCATCGGGTCTATTAGTTGCACAAATAAATATCACGGCTTGCTTAATTGAGTGACGGTCAACACCTATCCTTTCTTTTCTACATTGGGTTAAATCAGGAGGATCATAAGATTAGTTTACATAAAATGTAATGCAGAAAAAAGGACAAAAGGAGTTAAAAACCCAACCACATAACCTGCAAAGAAGACAAATGCAGTTGTTTCCCAAAAGAAGAAAAACGTTTTGCAGAGAAAGCCTCTCTCCAGTTAAAACTATTTTATTTCTAGCATGCCATACTTTGATATATAAAATAAACCATTTCCCAAAACAGAGGTTCTAGGATTAGAATAAAATCACATATGTGTGGATTACAAATATTTTTAAGAGAAGCTATGAACTATAAAGTTTCAATTGCAGTTTATCATACAACGACCTGCCAAGAGAAATAATATTGAAATACTTAACCCTAGGGCAACCAGAGAAGGAACTTACTCTCCATCCAACTGAGCAATTAGGGGTCAAATATGGCCTTCCTTTTTGGATCCTTTTGTATATGCCTCCCAACAATTGCATCAATTTTATCTACAAAGATAAATGCAGGAGCCTAAGTGTATCAAAATCCAAATGTCAGAGGCCTCTCTCTAATGAAGGAATCAAAGAGTTCCAAGAAAGTATTCAACACTACAAGTGATGGTTTGTGAGAATGGACATGACATCTTACATTCCTCCTGGCAGTAATACAGTTTAGGGATCTTATTGAAACATAAGTTTCTTTAGTGTTGGATCTTGGTTTTACAGTTTAGGGATCTCTTTCAAACAACTATAAAAATGAAAAATAACATTTGTCTAAGATGGACGACTCCACTACCATGACAAAATTTCAGCACCAAAGGTGACGGAGACCAATTGCAAGGTGGAGAGGGAGACTGGAGAACCGGCAACAGTGCAGAACCCCGAAGACTGAAGGAGACCGAGATCACCCAAATCTACCAAACTCCGGCAACAGTGTAGAACCGGCAACAGGGGGAGACTGAAGGAGACCTAGATCTTCCAAAATCCGGCTGAACCCCGAAGCCAAGTTCCCCGAGACCAAGATTTTTAGAATTTCACCGCCAAAGGAGGCCGAGGTCGGCTGAGGAGGAGAACTGGAAGCAGTGCAGAATGGAGGAGGAAACCCGCAGCGAGAACCACCAAAAAAGGCCGAGGTCGGTTGAGGAGCAGAGAGCTACATTAGGGTGAGAGATATAGGCAGTCGACGACGGAGGAGAGGGTGCGAGCAATGGGCAAAGCGTCGCCGGCGAAACCACCGATGGAAGCTCTGACTCCCGTCGGAACTATCATCACGCTCGTGTAGGGCTTCTTGAACTGCTCCAGGGAAGAGAAAAAACATCAAAAAACGCAAATTTTCAAAGAAAATTGCAGTGAAAGTTTTGAATACCTTGTCTGATTGGAAGGAATTCGTGCAACGTGGAACTAAAATACGCTTGGAGGTCGATGGTTTCCATTTACAAGGTAGTGGCCGGAGAATTGAACACGAAGCCTTGCTCTGGGATTCCATTTAAAGGCTTGATTTTCATAGGTTTGTCCTTGTGCAAGTGAAAGGACACTGATAAGTATCGTAATTGCAGGATTTACATCATCTTTATGTTGATGTACATGAAAGGGTTGCCTCTTCATCTCCTCTAATAACGGCTGAATTAGCAACGTCTTAAGCGTATACATTGATAAGGCAATTAACCTACATGTGGTTGGGTAATATCACTAGGCCCATTTATGCATTCTATAAAGCCCTTTAGGCCCAATATGACTTATGAAGAATTTAAAAGTTAGCATTCATTACACAATGAAGCTAACTTTTAAATATACTAGAAGGCGTAGCCCGTGCTTCGCACGGGTCAATGGCAAATGTTCATTTATGTATATATGAAGTTGTAAGCGTACATATCAAGTAGTAACACATTTGATTATATGTGTGTTTTTTGTATTTGTTATGAATCTTTGGAATTCATTATAACTGTTTTGAGCTATGGGAAGATTTATATAAATTTATTATATACTTTTTGTACATATATTAATGTGTGATCGTAAGTGTGACGTTAGAGTAGATTAGTTTGTGTATGGTTTCCTGGCACTTTGCAAGCTTTTCTGAGGCTGCATCTATTTCCAAGTCCTATAAACATTTTTTCAATATCAACACCTACATTTTCTGGAAACAACATAGACCAATGATATGCATCTACATTAACATGTGTCAAGGTGGACCCACTGAAGGACATGTCATGGCTTACAGTTTGGAGTTGCTTTTCATCTTGATCAATATCTGATGCTGCTTCTACATCCTTTGTTGTCAAACTGGATCAATGCCATGTGGGAGACCCAATATTTCAGAAATGCTAAAAGCAAAGCAATTTCTGGCATTAGGAAATCAAGAAAGTGTACCTGTCAAGCTGGATTTGCAATTCAAAGCATGTGGCCTCCATTTCTTCACAGTGTTTGGTTTTCTTCTCCAATTCTCCTTCTAGAGATGAAAGAGTTTTTCGGGCGTCTTCAAGTTTAGCTCTGGCTGCAGAAAGCTGAGTGATAAGATCTTCATTTTCTTGTCTCTGATTTTCGTGTTGGGCCGTCAGAGGCTTTCGCTCATCAACCATGGCTGTAAGTTTCTCTTCTACTTCCTTCTTGGTAGATTCCAGTTCTCCCATCTCGTGTTTCAGTTTCTGTATCTCTTCTTTCAGTTCACTTTGAATCTGTAACAATGGTAATGCACCTTGATAGCCATTAGTAGGCGGTAATGTAACACCCCTAAATCTTAACCCATTTGAAAGTATTACTGTCGATGACCCCGGACGAAAACCCCGAAGTCACCCCAGGCTTTTCCAAACGATATAACTATCAAACCACAGCTACAATATCAAATATCATAACTTTTATTAAACCACAGTCTCGGAATTACACATGATTCCAGACAAAACAAAATACATCATCAGAATTTAATACAGCGGAAGTCTTAACACAAATAACACATTTAACACAGCGGAAGTCTTGTAAACAAAATAACAAAATAACTTGTCAAAACACCGTTCATCTTCATAGTCGTTCTAGCCTTCACGGAACAGCAACATACCTGATGTGCCGAATCGAACGGATGACACCAGCCAACCATGCAAGGGAATAATCGGTTGGTCAGTCTAATGAAAGACTATGCAAGGGTACAAAGCAGAGTGGTTCGAAGCAGTCGTATTAGGTTAGACTCATCGCTTCTCGAATAACAACCGATGACGATAGTCAACCATCATACTCCTACTGGAATAAACAAGAGGTATGCACAAGAGAAGATTCTGGAGATCGAGTCTCACAGCAATCAATCCCAAAAGAAGACTCCAAATGAAATGAGCCTTATAGGAAGCATGACAAATGTTAGGAAACTTAATTTATATTATACACACAAGCGTTCAAAAGCTGACTTTAGATGTTTCGACTCACGACCAACCTCACCGCCCCAGAGCGAATCCAGATTGGAAAGAGAACTTTACTCTTATCAAAGTCAAGACGAGTTTTCCTGGCTGCACTATTACCTAGCTGCACTACTCGCCTGAGGGTATATTAATTATGTGTGCTAAAGCACTTATCTGATTTAATTCCAAAACCAAACCACACACCACATTATAAACTTTTATTATGATCTACTCGTCCCGAGACGAGAGATTTCCTGGGAGCATATCCCGAGATTTGCTCCCGAGGTAAGTGTGACACTAGCTAAGTGCACCACCTCTATACTAAAGTATAGAGGCTAGTCATGACCCACCAAGGTATTAGGGACTAAAGCCCTTTTCTCCATTTAATTATCAAGAAACGACTGGACCTCTTGGGCCTCAGTAAACGTTCCTACGAATACTCGTGCTAACTAACAGTTCAACACAGTCATATATCACATCAAATCAAAGTCATCAAGGCCAACATCATAGATCTATCAATCTATATATATATATATCAAAATAGCGTTGCTACTAACAGTATATGCAACCTATTATAATCTTTTTATATGAAGTTCACCTTTAAAATCCACAACAAAACCATTATGAACATAATAGCGATGTATCTAGCAATATACAACCTATTATAACAGCACTTCTTTTATCAAATAATTTATCAAAACTGTTCCCAACATAAACAGATGAATCATCCCAAATTAATTAACAACAAAACAATTGATAATTAATAGAAGTATGGAATGATGAGCAAGAGCGAACCGCCACTTGCCTGAATCCGCAGAAGCTTAAGCAAAGCTTAGAAACGGGTTCCTGGGTCCGAAACTGGAACAGATCCAAATCGTTTGTATGCTTCGATTTGTCTATGGTTTGATCTCCCAACACCTTAAACCTTCACACAACACTTAGGAGCACCTTATTGGACACTCAAAGGAGCTCGATTATGTCTCAAACGAAGCTCTTAAGCTCGGTTTTAATGGTGAAAAATAGAGGAAAACAGAGCAAAGGAGGAAGAAGACGATCGAGCTTGGCTTCGGATTTCATCTCCTTTTATAGCTCAACTCGAGCTTCCTCTAAGGGGACAACGTGCCAAGCAAGACAAAGGGGACAAAGAAACAACAAGTGGAGCAAGTGGATCAAGTGGGCAAATGGATAGAACTTCGGAAATCTTATCGCGAAGACGAAGCTGTCAGCGCTCGCCGCGGGTGCGGTCATGCTCTCACCGCGGGTGCGGTCGTGACCATCAGGAAATCGTCCTGACTTCGACGGGGCCGTTCTCTCAGCTCCGAACTCCAAATGAGGTGATTCCAAATCGAGGAGTTAGATCTAGAAGTCTATTTTAACCCTTCCAAATTTCACATTGTATGGATTATGGAATCAAGAGTTATGACGATTTTTCTAAAAGGTCGCACTTGTATGGCCGAGGAAAGTATGGGTACGAGTTCTTTTAACCCCGGGTTAAATATATTTGTACCCGAACATCCTTTTAGCCATACGGGCATAAGAAAAATTCCAAAATACCCTTATAAAATGCGGGATATTACAGGTAAGGACAACCGAGTTGGCTCTAATTCGGATTCAGTTCTCGCCTCCTTCATGCTGGAGACGTCCTGAAGTGAGAAGCAATGGTTGATTACCCACTCAAGTGTAGAAGCCACTTCTTGTGCAAAACTCACAAACAACGTACCCATCTGGAGCTTCTTAATTCTTGAGCATAGGGGAATCACAAGCATACTCTTGAGGTGCCAGGTTAATCACAAGCATATCTTTGTCACAGTAAAAAAATATGAAACCAGAACAAAAATTTCCAATAAAGCAAGCATAGTATAAGATTTGGATTATTGTTTTTGGAATTACGGACAGTAAAGACTATTTTTACTCAAGAACTCAACTTATAATAGAATAAATAATTTAGGAGAAACAAAAAATACACGTTCTAAAGCAGTAAAATCATCATTTGGCTTTTGCTGTAGGTCTGCATATTTCTCCTGGTTCATAAAATACAAGGTTGTTCTCTTATGAGTACTCAAAATAGGAGATTGTTCTTTTTTCAAATATTCCCAAACAAAAATTTAGGGGAAAAATGAAGGTTGAGGTTTTACCTCACACTGCATCAAATATCTTGTAACAAATCTTCTATATGCTTCCACTGCACGATGTGGGACTATATAGAAAATATTTTCCTGCAAGTAGAACACAGATAAAACAAACCGGATTATCTAAACATTACTGCCCAACAAATTTACCATTTCATTTCACACAGGACAAAGTAGAAAAGCATGAACCCACCAGCACAAAAATGACATGCATAATGATATACGCGATTGTAGTTTGTAATGACAAAAGCTAAGCATTTCATGCTATAAGTACACACAATATACCATCCAGACAGGCTCCAAAACACCCACTAATTATCCAAAGGGAAAGCTAGGCATGTCATGCGAAAAGTGCACACAAGATACCATTCAGATGGGCCCCAAAAATCCACTCATCACACCAACACCCTTCAGCACAAACATATCCTCATAAAAATTCAGAGGGAAAAAAGAGAGATGAGAAGGCTCAATCACTATAGATTTAGAAGTCAGAGAACAAACAACTTAAAGAGTCAATACATACTTCTATGTGCTGATTTTGATATCTCGATTCAGGCACAACAATAGTGGATACTCGCTCTGGAGTTGCTGAAGATGCATCTTTGACTACTGGCAGAATGCCATTATGCTGCAAAAATCTGACAGCATACCCCTGAACATCAAGTTCAATATTCTTTTCCCCATAATCCCGATCATTCATTAGAACCTTGTGAGTGACTGAAGCAAGATTAAAATACTGTAAAATGACAATATACCTTCCCAGCCCTCAGAACTACCACTAACTCCTCGCATCCATCTTCGAGGAAAAAAAAAAGCAATTCAAATGACTTTCTCAACAAAAAAGAAAAACTAAATATCAGATAAATGACACAAATTCAACCATATGTTGTACAAATATAATATTCAGTCTTTGGTACCATTGCAAGAAAAGCATGTTTGAAAAAGTTCAAGTTCTAAGCAATACTGAGAATAGAGGGAAAAATACCTCAAAATGACATCCATTTCCATTTCTATCATAGTAGTTATTTCCAGAGGTGCCTGTATCATGTTCACAAGTTTCAAAGCCAGAATTGTTATCATCTTCCCCTACAAGCAATGCAGCTGAATTCCAGAAGTCTGCCACAGCCTTCGCCAAAGTTTGAGCAACAACTCTGTCTCTCCCGTATCTATTTTGTTCCTCCAACCTTAATCGCGAAGCATATGCAGCCCGATAGCATAATTGAGTTGTTGTTGTTCTCTTCTATACCCGTTCCTAAACAAAAATTGGTTGCTCATAAGTCAAATAACTAAAATATCAGTCTTACAATAGGAAATTTAGAAAGTTGTATCATATTATATAAATTTTGTAACTAAGTGAGCAGAGCAATCAAAGGACACAAACATAGACAAGGACAGATTCTCAAACCTGGGCGAAGTCATTAGCCATCCACGCCATTTCCTGTAGGACAAAATCCCAATGAGACTTACGACGGTACTCCTTGGGCTATGAACCAAGGCCTAACTCTTTCAATATTAATTACAATACATGCTAGACGATAAGGTAATCACCTGGGGAGCAGAACCACCAAATTCATCAGTCGAAGGCAGTTGAACCGAGAACGGTGTAGCTTGGAAACTATAAGGAAACGCTGGTGCCGAAGAGTCAAATTGAAGCAAGTTGTGTGGTAACTGCAACATCTGTCAATAAGAAACATTGCAAACTTTCAGAATCAAATTAGAACACCATAGTAATAAAGGGTAAATTTGCGGTGTTTTTTTGTGACCTAATTTGAGATTGATTTGGGAGATTTTACCCAGCGTCGGTGATGACATCTTTCGTGATAGTGATATTCTTGACGGCACCGAAGCAGAGCTCCTCCAGCGTGCAATCGAGTTGTTTCTCGACCGGCAACGGCCTCCGTATCGCCGCCGACGACTGTGAGAACACGATCGGCGTCGTGCTACGCTTGCTCGTTGTCCTATCAAACTTCTTAATCGGCGTCGTGCTCCGCTTGCTCATCGTCCTCCCAAACTCCTTAATCGGCGCCGTAGCCTCGCTTCGTCCGTTGCGGCCCTGGCTCATCATCGTTGACTACGTCGGCGTTGTCGGCCTTTTCGTCGCCGTCTCGCGCTCCTCTGCATCGTCGGCGTGTGGCTCCGCCGGCTTCCGGTCCTCGATAGAAAAGAAGTAGATTGCACGAAAAAGCCTTCGTGTTCATCTTTGCTCTGCCTTCTCTCATGATTGTAATTGCTCTGGTGGAAGAATGATCTCGAGGTGCTCGGCAATTCATCGTCCTTTTGAATATCATCACATCAAAATAACTCGAATTCATCCTCCAATTTGTACACGAAGAACACAAATTTGACAGAATGAAGCGAAAATAAACCCTATCTTGATCTGAACAGCCTGATAAGAGCAATAATAATCATAATTGTAGGCGTTTACATCATATACATAATGGTGTACATGAAGGGTCTGCCCTCTTCAATGATCTCATAACTGCATGCTTTTGTCTATAAAGCCCTTTAGGTCCAATGTTGTTGGTCCGAGCTTTATCTGGGTTGACCCGGTCCATTCAATTACTTGTAGATGAAGGGTTAATGGGTCGTTTTAACATCTGGGCCTTGTAAGAATACCACATAAGGCCTCTTTCAGCAAATAGGTAATGTTGGGATTAAAAGTTAGCATTCATTGCACCATGAAGCTAACTTTTAAACATATACTAGAAATCGAAGCCCGTGCTTCGCACGGGCCATTTCTATAGAATTTTATATTTTAGTTAAATTATCATATTTATTAATATTTATTTTAAATGTTAAAATTACAAGTATTATCAAACACGTAGAGTAGTAAATTGCCTATAATGTAGGATGACACTGTTTTTCTGATTTTTTTTTAATAAGATAATAATTATATATTTGGTAGAACATTCTCACTTTGAGGGTTGCAACAAGATGTCATTTTCAAATTGGTTGTTTGAGGATTCTCACTTTGTTAAAGAGATTTCACACGGTGACAAAACTAAATTAACAGATAAAAGAAGATGTCAAATATATTTATTAACTTGTTCTTCTCCAAATTTTCAACTATAAATTATATGTAAGCTAAACAACCTCAATATGATCGTCCAACAATATGAGCTCAAAGATGAAAAGGGTAATATTTAGAGGCTAACCAATCGCATTCCATCCCATAGCCTTTTTTCAGCAGGACTTCAGGGGCAATATAGTCTGGTGTACCAACTGTAGAATAAGCCTGCAGCACATTGTCAATTGTTTTAGAAATATGTTCACTTTGTGCAGAACTGCTTCAGGGCATCAAAACTCAAGTGGCTTTGCTCCAAAATAACATCATTATATTTAGCAACTTTACATAATGTCATTAATTTATGAAAGAAGTAAATAGTTTAAAGCGGAAAAAAGTATGATTGATAAAATGCAAATCACATAGATAAAATGCATTAGAAAAATTATTAAATTGAGTTCTCTATGAAGATGGCACTTAAATCAAGATGAAACATCGAAGCATTACAAAAAAACAACAGTGTTGATCTCTAAAACTTTTGTGGTTTAAATCACCAATTTCTGAGAGCTTCAACATTCCTTGTCAGTTGAGTACTTTTGCAATATAGAGCAAAATGAATAAGTAGTTCGAGATTGTATCCATTTCGATGATTAAATCAGGCAAATGGCAAGATTACTTACAAGCATCCTTCTATTCTTTTGTCAATGCAACAATTGCTCATGTTGGGTGCGTTTTGGGGGTGTTGGTCGTCCATCACTTTGAAGAGCCCCACTGTAGTTATTCCCAACAGAGAAGTCTTTCTCCTGGAGATCCCGACAATCTAGGGGTTTACACAATCCAAAATCTGAAAGTTTCATGTGACCATGTCGATCCAGCAGCAAGTTATCAGGCTTAATGTCCCTGTTACATGAGTCATAAAAAACAACAATACTCAAGCCAAAGAAAGATGTACATGAGCCCCTAAAGCATAAAACAGTAGAAAGATGAGTGAAACATGTGGACATAATTATGCTTGTGGATTGACTCTATAGACATGACTGTTTCAGCAACATAAAATCTAGCCTCGTCTTCTGTTAGTATATCTTTTCGCATTAGTAAAGTCATCATATCACCACCAGACAGATATTCCATTATTAGATAAAGATACTCTTCATCTTGAAACGAATAATAAAGTTTGACAATGCAATTGCTGTCGACCCCTGCGAGTAGATTTCTTTCTGCTTTTACATGTTCAACCTTTGCATAGAGAAAATAATTGGAAGTTAGCAGTCAAAAAACTGACTACAACCACCACCAATAGATCAGAAGACTACTTCAAAACTACGACCAGGCACATACATGTCCTCTTCTAAGCATCTCTGATTTTTTCAGTTTCTTCATAGCATACACATGGCTGGTTGACTTTTCTCTACAGATTCTAACCTACAGTAGGATAACAGTCCACGTAGAGGGACAAGCATTACTCATTTGATAATAAGAAATTACAAGGCAACTTCCAGAGGTAAAAAACACCAAGCTTCCAAATTGTATAGATTTGTTTCATTACCTCAGTTAATATACACAAAAAAGGGATGGTATTTGAGGATAAAATTGCTATATTACCTAAGCCACATGACATACCAGTTTCAGGGAAGGTGTCAATAGACATCATCATCTCCTCTCCTATAAGACCTGAAAGAAAGCAGATTTGGGGCACTGATTTTGCAATCTGCAAAAGTTACAACAACAAATTTGTTTTTTTTATTACACTGAATGAAACTTCTTGAAGGATTATAGTACACAATGAATTGAAGACCGAATGAAGTAAAATCATCGAATGCATTTCTACCTGCAAATCTTCCGCACGTTGTTGTTTTGTGTTCATTGCATCCCATAGTGAACGATCAATCATGTCTTCAGTATAATATATAATCTACAAAATACTAAATTAACAACTAACACAAATTTAATGGTATAGTTTCAAATCAACAGTGAAGTCCTAATAATTTTCTCACATTGTTCTCATAGATGTTAACCAAACAAATGAGAAGGAGGTCAAGGAGCAAAAATTGCAACATTTACCTCTAAAAAATCTCCATCTAGATCTTTAAGAAGCTGCTTTATCTGCACTGATTAAATTTTTTAAAATTCGTCATAAAAGAACCTTTCGTTTAAAATTTCACCTACAAAAATAAATTCAGATGAACTTACCTTTGAAGCCTCTTCAAGTTCAAATCCAAGCAACAATAAGGTCTACAATTTGGATTTGAAGAAAGGCATATAATTTCAGATATTAGACAATGAGCATAATTTGATCAGTAGACTAACCACAACTTACAAGTGGACCATAATTTGGATCTTCAGAAGTTTCTTCAGCAGTAGCCCCAGCTACAGAATTTTTACGTATGGATTAAAGCAACTCGCCAGTGTAAACTTTGAGTATTGATGGATGACATCGGCAGTAGCCTGTTTTTTTCTTCTGGTTGCACATTCAAAAGCTCATGAAATTAGAGATCTTACTCGAAGTACAATTCCTAAAACCCTAAACAACCAGTTTCGAATATTCACAAATTAGGGATCAACCGGCGTTAGATTCGGCCAATTCCTACCAAGAACTGTTTACGGAACATATAATCGAAATCAAACTAAGAACCGTAAAGAAAAAGGGAAGATGAAGAGAAGAAAGCAAATCAACAGACCTCAATTTAAAGGACATATTTCTGAAGCCTCTAATTCTCAACCTTTTCAACGTCCCAAACCTCTTCAACGTCTATCATAGCTGTTATAATTCTCATTAATGCAGAGTGTTGAAAGCCTCTTCAGAGGTTCTTCAACGTCTATCATAAGTGCGTAGATTGTCAACGTTTTTGATGGAGGCCATGTAGGGTTTTTTGCTTAAAATATTATAGCAGCCAATCTACAAAGTCCATTGGGGCCAAAATTCTTTGTGTTTTTATGTTTAGCTTAAATTTCTGCATTTCCAGCCTTTAAAAAAGAGCATTGAATTGACAAGGAAGCCAAGTTATAAATATATATTGATTGATATTAATACTCATAAACTTTTATAAGAGAATGAAAAATAATAAAACCAATAAATTTTAGTATTCTAATTCGAATTTCAAACCAAAATTTCTTATTGCGATAGTAATATTTAAATATATGTTAGAACATACACACTTATGTCATACTCCGTATTGAATTGTAAATTACAGTAGTGATGCGATTAAAATACAAATAGAGTAAAATCTATAACTTTAATATTATAATATAAAATTTTAAAACTATTTAAATAAAATATGTTTATAAGTTAAAAGATATATCCTTAAAGACCCACTCAATTATAAATTAGCACAATGGAATAAATAAAATACAGTTTTAACTCATATGTATAAATACACGATTTCTATTTAGCGCACCGACAAAATTTCTATTTAATGCACTAGTTCATCCGTCACGGATGAACATGCTGATCCGCGACACGATTTTGGAATCATCATAACTTTTGATTTCCTAGTCCAGACGCGCTGAAATTTGGAGGAGTTATAGTTGACATCTTGATCTTTAATCTGACGTTGGAATCACTCAATTAGGGATTACATAGAAAAAGTTATACTTCTCCAAAGATGGGACAAAAAACAGAAATCTTTTAAGCGCCAGGGGGGGGGGGTACAATAGCATTTAAGTCGGCTTACAATATCATTGCAATCATGGATCACAATAGAATTACAATGTGCGAGTACAATAGCATTTAAGTCGGCTTGCGACCTCGTCTCTTTCTTGTGCAAGAAGGTCTTAATGCCATCAGTTGAGAAACAAATGGATCATATAGACAAGCAGCAAAGGCATCATGTGCATGCTCCCACATGAAAAATATTGGAGACAATGGTGACGTCTCTGATAGGACCATCTACTCATGGGTTCAAATAATTGTAATAAAATAATTAAATGATTAGTACCATACCGAAATGAAATGTCTATCCTTCTCAACATGGCAGATGCAAATCGTCTTAAGCTTATACGGCTCAAAGTCTTTAATGAAGGATTGTGGAGGCACATAAGGTGGTGAAAACATTTGACCCACTGAATTCTTGGGAGCTCTAACCTGAGATGGCCTCAAAGGAGTGGTAGGAGCTTTAGGGTTTCGTGAAGGTGTGCTAGTGGGCATTGGTGGCCTACCTCGTTGCTTCTTGAGAGGTGTCCCTTCCGTATCTTTGTCTGTGTACTCCGATGAAGAAGGATGTCTTTTAGTGGTATCTTTGTTTAGAACTCCCATTAGTCGTCCTTTATGCCTCACAATAGCCGGCTTTTGCAGACTAGTCCCCTCGGGGCGAGCTATGTAGTAAAGTCGCGAAACACATTTTTCTTGATCATTTGCTGATAGATTGAGGAAATGATCCGTATAAAATTGATCCATCAAAGATCTCGCAACTCTGCTCGTCACCTCACCTTCGTCTTGCACTTCTGACAAACTCAATCGTCTCCAAAACAGATGCAACGCTGAAGGCTTAATATGGATTGAACTCGTCACATTTCTAGCGATGTCATCCACACACGGCAATCCATCTCTCACCCTCATCTGGCATGTGCAGATCTTGTCACAAAATGGATTTTCCCCTTTTTTGTATTCCTCCGTCAAGCAGGCAAGTGCAACCTTAGATACTTTGTACTTCAACCGCTTGAAAACACCAGCTCATGTCCCAAGAGTCATCGTGCTTTGTATACTCTCGTTGAAGGTTCCCTTGATGTCCTTTACTTGGTTACCCATCTTTGAATGATATTGACCAAATATCGTGTCTAGACTACCATGTGGAATAGTCAAGAAGTCTTTCAAGAACCTTCTTCCACAAGAAAGAGACGAGGTCGAACCTTCTTCCACAAGAAAGAGACAAGATCGTTCGAACCTTCGTTTATATGATCCATTCGTTTCAAGAACCTTTTAGACCAAATATCATTTGTTGCTTGTCTATATGATCCATTCGTTTCTCAGCTGATGGCGTTCGAACCTTCTTCTACAAGAAAGAGACGAGGTCGCAAGCCGACTTAAATGCTATTGTGATCCATGATTGCAATGATATTGTAATTCGACTTAAATGTTATTGTACTCGCCTTAGCGCTTAAGAGATCTCTATTTTTTGTTTCGTCTTTGGAGAAGTATAACTTTTTTTACGTAACTCCGAATTGAGTGATTTCAACGTCATATTTAAAGATCAGGATGTCATCTATAACTCTTCTAAATTTCAGCGCGTTTGGACTAGGGAATCAAAAGTTATGGCGATTCCAAAATCGCGTCGCGGATCAGCATGTTCATCCGTGACGGACGAAACATGTTCATCCGTCACGGATGAACCAGTGCATTAAATAGAAATTTTGCCGGTGCGCTAAATAGCAACGGCCTATAAATATCACAACAACAGTTAAAGGTACAATATATATTTAAAAATTAAAAACTTGGCTATTTCAATATAAGAACGAAAAGAATAGAATTTGTATTATCAAAAAGATATAAAATTAAATTAAAAAATCAATTTATTGCATCTTGCTAACTTTCAATCTTATTAAAAAATTGTAACAATTCATGTAATCATCAACTTAATATAATTGTAGAATATAAAAACGCTATAAATACTGATTACTTGAATAGCATGGGAAAAATGGGCAGCAAAATTTCGAAAAAGACTTCTTAACCAACTGAGTAATTGCATAAATTGAGAACTCGATTATGCAGTTGGCCATGTGAGCACGTGTTTGCATGTTTACACAAAACACAATCACTATCAACACAAAAATAAAGAGTAAAGAATACAGCTGGGAGAAAAGAAATAGCAAACAAAAATCCAATAAAGGCACCAATTTACATCTTCATGTTTGTTCAGGAGCTGCAACATCAAACTGGCTACTTCATAAAACTAGCAACTGAACAGAGACATATGAAACACCCATGTAATTTCCAAACTGAACAACTAGTGCAGATCATTCAACAAGGTAACGTGGATCAAGAATAAATTCAGAAAATACAGATTGCACAAGGCGGAAGGCAGAAGGGAGAGAAAAAAAGAAGGAATGAATTATATGACCTCTGGGGCACCATGGTGTTGGCTTCTCGGAGATGGCTTGATGTGTTCAAAATGCAATCCTGGGCTAGGCCAACAAAATTGAGGGAAGAAGAATGGGATTCATGATAAAGCTCTGGAAAGGTGTCAAACTTAGCACTAGAATCCCCTAATTCAACTCTTGTTTACTCTTACTCCTCTTCATCTTTGCTTTAAATCTGGATTTAGTCATGAGCGTCTGCACAGTATTTGCAAAGTTGCCAACAGCCATTATGACAAGCAGAAGCCCACAAAATGTGACCTGTGAGGAATGAGTGTTTGGAATTATTTACAAGAACATGCAAAATAGTTGGGAAAATCAAGCATTCGACGATTTTATAGCCAGAAAATGTAAATGAAAAGCATGTTGCATTCTGTATTACCTGCCATTCAGGCACAACTCCAACAAATGCAGTTTGAAGTAGAAGCAGTCCAACATATGCCTCAAAACCCTACAAATATTCACAGCACAAGTGAATTCATATCTTCTTAGACAACATGGAGAGGCAAATGCAGTAAAAAGTGTTCTAAAGCTATCATCAAACAACTCAAGCATGATATTATGCAGTCTACTATACAGACCATCAATGTGTTTGAGCTACAATTAACTGAACCTTCTCCCATCTGCTATTGAGTTGTGGGAAGAATATGATAAATGCCACCATAATGTACAGGCTACCAGGGCTAAAAATCATATATATTAGTTCAATTGCCGTTGCTAGACATAAGTATTTTTTAAGGTGAATACCTGCAGAGTGAACAGTATGGGATATAGTAGCCATAATTGGCCATCCACTCCAGCTGTTTCTCCCCAAACGACATCCATCCTCTTTGCCTGAAATCATACAAAGGAATTATGCTTCTTGGAGTTCATTTATATAAAGCATTTCCAAACACTAATTAGGAAGAAAAAAATTATGGTTCATTCCATCAGTATGTTTGGCAACACATGTAACAATAACATATAGTCAAAGGTATAGCCTTATACATCAAACTCATAATATTACAAACATGTTTACAAGAAAATATGCATTTACAAATCATTATGGATTCATGAGATAAGAAAGGCACCTTTCCAAGTGCTATACGGGTATATAACCTCTGCCTCTGATAGCGATTCTGTAACAGCATTGCAACACCTTGCATCATGGCCCATTGTAAAAAAAGTTGCACTCCTCTCTGCAACAAAGTTTTTCCACAATTCATTAAAGAGACTATAAGAATAGCCTAGACTGCTGTAACATCTTAGGTGACAATAACAGAGCTGAAGATATTCAAAAATCATCACGGATGGAGGTGAGTCAAAACAGACATTAGCACACCATGGAGTTTCTAGCTGTCATAGTAGAGAAGTTTTCAGAAATTATACATTCTTCATGTTTTCAATACAGATGAAGCTTCAAGAGGATGGTATTTTCCAGGTGTTGGGTAGTCACATCTCCTAAGTCCCAAATTTGAATAAGATTCATAATGCAGTTGTAAGCATAGATCTGATTAATAGAAAGGGCTTCAAGAAAGAAACATCATAAATTTGATTTTATATATTTGTTGGAAAAAATCAACACCATGTGGTTAAATGAAGATGGTTATGGGGAGAATCAATGGAACTCTTTCCTAGCTTTAATTTGCAAGTATGAGCTGCAAGTTAATAGCATGCTGTTGGTGAAGGGTATTTCATGTTTAAGCAGAAAGTTACCTGCTTTTGCACACAGTTTGGCTGACCCTTGATTTCCCATGTGAGACTCACAAGGGCCATGATCATAGCACAATAGTGATGGTATATCCACCTACCGAAATAAGAAGAGAAAGGATATAAGAGTGTTGTATCTTCAAAATCCGAGGATAGCCAAATCACCCCCAATGATTCAATATATGAGTCTATGAACAAATGAGCACCAATAGAATCTGGTATCCATAAGTAAGAGTTATTACCATGTGTGAATGTTACTTCCGTTCACCCTTAAAATATTCTCCCTTAAAGCTAAACCGGTATAAATGAACAAAAGCCAAGCCTGACCAAAAAAAAAAGAACCACATTTAGACAGTGAATGAGAATACAAAGCAGCAGCTTAATCTTCCAGTGGAATACCTGATACAGTTGGACAGGAAATGCTGGTATGCATCCATCCCACATCCATGATCTTAGAATTAGTAATGTTGATGGGAACAGAAGGAACAGAAGTGCTGTTCTATCCTACTCAAAAGAGAGAATTCAATGTATTAACGTTAAGATAAATACAAATTGCTGGCAATTCAAAATTCAGTAGATCAAAAAACCAAGTATTGGGAGGGTAAAAAGCAAGTATAGTTTGTTTACTTTGAAACTGTTGTAGTCCTCTTTCACTTTCAATTGCACATCTTTCCTAGTAGCTCGGACATTGATAGGACCTATAAACATTTTCAAGAATCGACCTGCATATGCAAAACTCAACGAATAAATCACTCTTCTTGTTTATCCCTTATAAATGTAAACATACTATGGAGAGTAACGGCACAACAAACCTTGAGCTTTGCCTGGAAGAAAAGAAGATGCATCTCCGTCAACAAGGATACATTTAGCTCTGTTCACTTCGTCTTCCAACTACAAAATAACCGTAGTAGCAAATTAAATCAATGAATCCTCACAAAAGAACCGTGCTACCACTCAACGGATCACAAACCCTAAAATTGAAGCCAAAAGAAGAAGAACGGTCAGAGAGAGAGAAAAAAACCTTCTCGGCGAGCTTGGGATCCAAAACTTTATCAAACACGAGAGAATCAATGGAGGAGCGGAGCTTGGGAATGGCCGAATCGAGAGCGACAGCACGCTGGCGAAGAGATTGCTCGTCTTTCGACGCCTTGGAAATGAGCGACGCCGCCGAATCCTGCAATTCCTTGGCCTGCTCAACAACAGTCGCTACTTCCTCCTCCACCTTTCTCGCTCTGCTACTATCAGAATCCTCCATTGATGCGTCAAACCCCGAGATTCGCGAAAAAACACCTCAAATTGATCAATCAATCACTCGATTACTACAACTTCCACCACTACCGGTAACAAAACTACAAATACTTCCAATCAAAGATATACTTGGTTGACCGATCGGATGATGGATTGCCAGAAAAACCGAAATTTCTTACGAAGAAGAACGAATTTGTTGATAAATCGGAAAGTCTAAGATGACATCAGCATTTCCCTTCGTTTCTAGAGGGTGCGAAGATAGCTGAGGCAACAGACTGCAGTGAGCTTTGACTGTGTATTATATGCTGCTGCCCTCTGGGCATGGGATCTGAATTTGGTAAAGAGTGAACGGTAGGTTAGTATTCATTTGGGATTCAGTTCACAGGTTTTTTGCTGTTTTTTTTTTGGTATATAAAGTTTGGTTTTTTTTAGCCCATAAAAAATTAAAATGATGGATGAATGTTATCCATAAAACTGTTGCTCTTCCGGAAGAAAACAAAAAAATGAGAGTTAGATGATTTTTTCCCATGTTGAGGAACCATCCTGTGGTAGTAAAATTCGGGTCTTCAGCTCAGCTGACAAGAGTCACTAATCAGATAAATTAATGACTAAGGGATGAATCCCTATAAAAAAAAGTTAAACTAGTGACTAAAAGGGATTATTACTAAATATAGAGTTTTTATTGTGTATCCATGGACACACATTAAAAAATCCATTTAATAATATTTGTCATTTTAGCCTTTTTCGTTTAACAATATTTGTCTTTTTAGCCTTCATTTTTTGTCTAAAAATACATGTCTTTTTAATTATTTTAATCATTACTTTATAAATTTACCCTTATAATTAATAATATATTATTAGTAGTGGTTTTCAATAAAGTAAGAAAGTACTATGATAAATAAGTGTGTATTTGTATTTTTGATATATTTCTTAATAATTGTGTAGAATGGTAAAAAAAATAGGTATTTTTAGACAGATAGGAGTACAACGTTTTCTAAAATCTATAAAGTAATAATAACTCAAATCATTTCTAACCACTAAATAAAAAAAATTACATAAAAAATACTAATGTGTGCAATTTTTAATAACATACATCGTTACTCACCAATAAAATCTCAAAATGACAAATATTTCTTAACAAAATAATTGGCTAAAACAACACTTATTATCTGAATAATAGATATATACCTATAATGGATTGTTTTAGCCTTTTAGGCATTGTTAACTCGTTTTATCTTTTAACTTTTGGATTTTTTTGGGGAAAATTGTTACTTCTATTGCCTCCGATCCTTTCTGATATAAAAAAAATATTTGAGCTTCTTCGACCAATCCTAAAATTTGGAGATTTGGGTTATTTTATGTAGACATTCTAAATAATTGAACTGGGAGGATAAAAATAATGAGATTCTGATCAACAAATATACACAACAAAGTCAAACAATACATTTTATTATGCAGCAAAGATGGTTCACAGTCATCAACAATACAAAAAAAATTATTCCTTCTGATCAAGCCACAGAACCTGAATAAACCCTATACTAGTAATATGACATAATTTATGAAGCAGATTTTTGGGATGATGAATGAATCAAGAATCTTGCGGGGCCTCAAATCGTGTAGGAGTGTCAATACCCATCATACAGCAAAGACCTGATATTAGTATTATGAGCAGGACAAGACCCTGAAATGTAAGAAATAACAAAATGTCAGCAATCAATTATCATCATCATAATTGTATATACCCTGCAACAAAGAAAGATCTTGAAACAGCTTACAGTGAAAAGTCCTTCCAGAAGGGAAGTTTTGATCTGGCATACTCCATCACAGGTGGAATTCGATGAAGAATTACCAGAAGACCCTTCAGCGAGAAACCTTTCAATATCAAGCCTAGAAGGATAATCAACGGTTCTATATGGATCTGATACGTATAGAACTGTGTATTTTAACCCAGCTTGGTGGACAGAGCTAATGACCTTGGTCAGAACGTCACCTGCAATTTTAAAGGACATCCGCTTAGAATACCACATATGAAGATCTCTACGTAGAATCTGATTTAGGATTGTTTACTTTCTGAACGTGGCTGGTTTTCTTCATGACAGTATACAACAAGATTGCGTACTCCTCTAGTTTCCTTCTCTCCGGTTGCAATGAGATGATCCTGATTAATGTGTAATGTGAAGTGAGAAGAATGTTTAAGTATATGGATACTGAAATATAGTGAAATGAGACATGTCCGTTCAGCTTACGTATATGGAATCCAATTCTGCAACTTTCTTATATCCATTGCCATCTGCTGAGCAAGAACCAGTGAGAATAACATTACCAACTCCCATACCATGCTCACAACTTTCCTCAAATTCTGCAAGCAAAGACTTTTCCACCTTTCCTATCTCATTTGTTACTGCAACATATGGAAATGCCATGGAGGAATTGGAGTTTGTGAAAGAAGCCTGCTCAAAAGCAAGTAAAGGGTCATTAACCACAAATCAAATTAAAAAAGTTGAATCTAACCCGATGCAGCAGAGCTAAGGAGTACCTTAATCAAATCCACTAAACCTGCCCTCGGAAATGTGTTTGCGGTAACATCAGCAGATTGCAACTACATATTAGAGATCATAGTTGTTAGGAAAAAACATGAAAACGTAGAGACCCACTCTATTTATAACAAAATTAAAGGGGAGCATGTCCAAAATTTGCTACCTCTCTTGATTAGGCGGACTAGCATCAACAATAGTAGAGAAAATAGATTGCAATTTTCAAAGGAAGTTATTGGTATGTCTATGGGAATTTCTTAACAACACCACAAAGCCTTTTTCGAATAGTTCTATAAACAAATCCAACTTCAGATACTTATCATGAATTTATACCTCTTTACCAACAAATACAAGAGCAATATCCATTGGCTGATGAGAACTTTTTCCAGCACACTGCAACAAGAGACCCAAACATCAAGTTGATACTGGGTTAAGGTACGTGAAATCAGACTAACAGCTCAAAGACAATTAGTGTAAAGGAGAACATTACCAGTAACTCTGACCAGCCTCCTTCAGACAGCACAGACTTGGCTAGATCTTTTGGAGAGATGGTCTGATAATTTACAGCATGTGACCTATTCAGATAGATTTGTACAACATAATGCCCAGAATTAGAAAATCTAAACCATCATCGTAGAAAAAAGTACATATCATTTCATAAGATTGTCTAGGCAAATACGAAGTCAGTCACAAAGAATATATTGCACTATATAAGCAGAATTGTAAAAGAATAGATCGTGAAAGTCAAAACAAGGGGTGAGTAAAGCCCAAGTTTGCAGAACAAAAAATTCAAATATAATTTTGAGACTTATTTCACTTCTAGATAAGAAAAGAACTTGAAGGTCACAATTTTTTTAAGCCTTATCACTCTACAATTAGAAACATTTGCTAGTGATCCACTCTACGAACTACTGCCTTGCATTATAGTTTATCCCTAATAAAAGAGAAGAATTCCGTATCATTCAATAATACTAATTAATCACCACATGCATTAACAAAATATTACCTAAAGAAAGTCAATTATACTACATATCCCAAGTTAATGAAATGCAAAAGCAAGAAAAGAAAAGAACAAAAGAAGGAAAAAGAAAACATACATATCAACATGGGGTGACCACATAAATGCAGGAACAGTTGATCCGAGAGTCAGGCTGAACTGTAAAACGGCAGAAAGTGCATAGATCACTGCAATAGAAGATCCCCTCATCTTCATTGCTGCATAGATATTAGATAGTAAGACCGTAAGAAGTGCACATAGATAATGTAAATTAAAATCTCTAGTTTTACGTCCTTAATCAATATCAAACAAATAAGGATTTCCTATATGATTTAGAAGAGCCAAGCATTGGATTTAGGCATTCAATTAAAAGATAGCACAGCATATGAGCAATGATCATATAGCATGGGGTAGCTCTTCTGGACAATTATCAGTCTTGATCACATTTATAACTTCCATTACATCATTTTTTATTTCTCTACTTCAATCAGCAAATATCCACGATCACAATTTTATCCATGACCAGCTAAAAGATAACAAATTTCGTTACTCCCTGAAACAAAATGATAATTAGAGGACATCTGTATAGAAAACCAAGCATGTTAATGTAACTCAGATCTAACTTTCAGAAATCAAACAATTAATCTAGGGGAACAGGAAGCACATCCTAGTCTCTTGACTCTGTACCTCAGAATCCCTGTATTCCTTATCAGATAGAAACAAACAAATCTCAATTCACCAAACAAAACCTAAGTCGGAAAAGATCAAAGGAAACAACGCCGGCCAAAAAAATCCAGAATTATCTACTCCACTAAATTAGGGTTTCGACAAATCGCGAAGGTTGGAGCATTTCCCTGCCATCTCAATTTCCAGATCACTTTGTAAAGCTTGAATCTGAATTCAATTACAACCAGATTTTCCGATCCGGAGGCTCTGGACGAGGGATGGAAGGGGGGAAGAAGGCAGGGGAAATCACAAACCTTGATAGGATGAATATAGTGTGACGGCCGTCAGGGCTCGCGGAGGCGGCAGCGACGGTCCAAGTGGCGGTGCTTCGGCAGCGTAGGAGGTGGTGGCGGTCGGGAGACAGGACGAAGAAGAGACTGCTTCGTGTTAAGGCTTGGGTTGGATATGGAGGAGGACAAGACTCGAGAGAGAGATTTGTTTTCAGCAAAACAAACAAACAACCGTCAGTGATCGATAGCTTCTCAAAAATATTTTAATGTCCCAAACTATGGAAAACTTTAGAAAATAACACAAATATTTGGATTTGTGATTTAGTGGCATAAAACTAAGATTTCGTTATTCTTGGCTAACACTGGCCACTCGATATTCGACTCATAAACTGACTAATCTGTAAATTATATTTCACATGCTGAATATTTTTTTTTCATGTAGTCATCACTAAATTATGTGTCAATACTCAATAGGTAACAAATCCGTGTAATTTTCATGGATTTTCTTAGTAAATATTGCAGATGTGCAACTAACCATTCCACTATATGTACATTATTCTCACCATCTTCATCGATGCCATGAAATGGTTTATCATCATCTTCCATTATATTTGTATTTTGTTTCTCAGAATTTATCAGATACAAGTCAGGTCGATTTCTCGATCAACACTAATTTATTTGTGTGTGGAATCGTTTTCTTGCTTTTTTTTTTCTCAGACACACACACAAAAAATATCGTGCTATAATATAAGAAAAACTCTCTATAAAATATAGGAAAAATAAATATAAATAATATCAACTATCGCCTTTAAACTAAAAATAATACAAATTTTAAAAAATGTAAAAACGTACCCGAACTATGTCAATATTAACTCAAAATTGTATGATTTATTTTTTCGGTGATATCTCCGGCGGAGATGTTGATGTGACATCGAAAAACATGAGCTGATAGAAAATTTTCATACATCAGCTCATTTGTATAATAAAAAAAGAAAATTCAAAAAATAAAAAATCAAAATCAAAAGAATGAACTTCTTCAGCAATTTACATCTACTGAAGCACGAACCAAAAAAACAGTCCCTCGAAGAGGATTCGAAGTGGGCGCTCGAAGAGGAATGTCTGAAAGTCAATCTCTGTCATCGTTGTAAAACTGATTGATGAATTTTAGGTTTATGTTTCAGTAGATACAAATTTTTCAAAAAGTTCATTCTTTTGATTTTTCTTTTTTTGTTGTATAAATGAGCTAAAGTGTGAATTTTTTTTGTCAACCATATTTTCTGGTGTCACATTAGCATTTCCGTCAGAGATTTTACCGGAAAAATGGACCATATCATTTTGGATTAATATTAACATAGTTTAGGTATATTTTTACGATTTTTAAAATTCGTATTATTTTAAGTTCAAATGTGATAGTTGGTATTATTTAGAGTTTTTTTTCCCTAAAATATATGTTGAGGTTTGGGCCAGAATGCCGATTGGGATTGAGGGGCCCAATTGATTCCGCGGAGGCCGAAGCTCATTCTAGGCATTAACTGGTAAGAGAACTGGAATCGGAAAAACTCAGAGCGTCGACGACTCGACGGCAAACAGATAATCGATCCTCGAGCGCTGCAAAGCTAAGAAGTGGTGAAGCAAAGATTTCTCGAGGAACACAAAAATGGCTGAAGAATCAGCAGCACCTCCTATGAGGCTGGTCAATTTCGTCTCGCAAGATGAGGTCCTCTCTTTTTCTCGCTCTGTCTTTCTCCCTTGTATACCATACAGTACGGACGATTGATTGAATGAATTTGGCTATGGCTACTGCAAATTGGTTGGCAGTTAGACGAGGCGAAGAAAACTAGAGGTGAAAGAGTAGAAGACGGTACCGCCCAAAGGGATCGCCCTCTCTTCGAGGTCACCTCACAATTTCTTCCTTTTCTTTCTCGCAATATTTCAGTTTCATACGAATGCGAAGCAAGCCAGTAGATTAGAGATGTATGGAGCTTGAATCGCATTTGAATGTAGGGCTTTTACAAAGTGTTAAATTATCTGGATTGTTTCAGGTTTTGAAAGAGAACAAAGATAAGCATGATGCAGAATTCAACGAGCGGTTCAAGCATAGTATGCTTTCTAAATCCTAACTCGGATTTTGTACTCGTTTGCCTTCTTTGTAAATTTAGTGAATATTCTGTTTATAATGACTTTGAACTGTTTGTGTTTGAAGAATTTTATTTTCTTCTATGGAATTTGGGCGTTTGCCATCACTAGATTTTGTCTTATATCGCAATCTCTTGGCCTATAAGGCTTCTTTGTCGTGATGATTCGATTATCAACCTGTAATTTTTGTTGCAGGACCACCCAAAGCTTTGGATGAAGATGAGACCGAGTTCCTCGATAATTGGGAAATGGTGAGGTTGTTTGTATATCATTGATTTCTATGTTGTTGCTTATCTTCATTCTGAGATGGTCGATGTTAATGAAGCTTTACTGTTGTATTGAATGATAAACTTCTAGGATTTCTATTCCATCCTTCAGAGTAAGTAGGCCCTTTTCAGTTAGTATACTTAAAACTCGTTTCATGGTTGATGTGTGATAAGTGAAAACCCATACTAGAAATCTCTCAGTTTTACTCAATGTCCAATTAGTTTGAGTTCTCTTTTGATCTTTGTTTAAAAAGGATTAGCTTATTTTCTCACTATACTTATACAGTGACCTTCCGAGGCTATTCTCAGAATGTATCCAATAGTGGAACACATTCAAATTTAATGCATTCTTCTCATTAGTCTCCATTTCTTGATATATTTTTTATCATATATTGCAGACACGGAAGGAATATGAACGACAAATTGCAGATCAAGAAGCATCAGAGCTCCAGAAATTTCAAGTAATGCATCTTTTTCTTCTTTTCTTTATTACTGTTTCCAGAAATCTTTACCCTGTCTTGTCAGTCTATAATTTTCTCATCTATTTAAACTATAACGACAGGATGGATATCCTCAAGATTTGTTCCTTCTATTTAAAGTCCAATGTGGAAATGGATGTCTTATGACTTTCTCAATGATTGGTCCTTGCTTTCCTTTTTTATCTGAATAAGTTTGTTCTTCCATTGATAATAGATAAGGCCTTGGTTTGTCACGTCTTGAAGTGCATTTCTGGAAATTTCAGCTAAAACATTCTCTGTCAAGCTTCAGAAACATCTTCTAGCACCTAAAGAAGATTCTTGGCAAAATGGATAGTTGAATTCTAGGATTAATCTATTATGTGGTTTTGATCTCTATCTTTAACTATTATTATTTATTAATGATTTTGATCTATTGGCATCACATTTTATACGTTTAAGACTGTCTAATTAT
Source organism: Rheum nobile (assembly GCA_027886185.1). NCBI lineage: Eukaryota > Viridiplantae > Streptophyta > Magnoliopsida > Caryophyllales > Polygonaceae > Rheum > Rheum nobile. The sequence continues at coordinate 819,884 of WOAB01000066.1, forward strand.
CAGGCAGCAGTTGCAGCACAATCTATGACTGTTCATGAGATCAAAGAAACAACAACTGCTTCAAATGTTGAGGTCAGTCCTTTTAAATGCTTTATGGGTATCTGTGCACCAGTTGCTGGATTGAATAACTGAGTAACATTTTTTGAACAAAGTCTTTCTTAATTATATTTTGGTTTAGTAGAGATACCTCAAGTTGATTCTGTATTGGTTTCTACCCAAGTGCTGTAGAAGCCACATTAGCTAACTGCTTATTTTGGGTCCGGGTTTTTGGACTGTTCAAGAGAAATGTGGTGAGACCCATGATGGAACTTGCCATACCCTCTAAACCAGTACGAGGTTCATCTTTGCTGTTGTCTCATGCTACCATGATTTGATTGTAGGAGCCGAAACCAAGACTGATTGGAAAGAAGGCTTCAAATCATCCATTAGGTATGGTCATTAAAGTGAAGCCACAAGCAAAGAAGGCCAAATTGGACCAATCAGGTTCAGCAAACCCTAATGTTGACAGTGAGATCATGCAAACTCCAAATATGGCAAAGAGTGCTACAATGGATGATACAACAAAATCTGCACAACCTGTTATCAGTAATACAGACGAGTCCCACGGTACTGTAAAAACCTGTCTTGTTTCATATAGTGATGAAAGCGATGAAGATTAGAGTAGAATAGATCAGAAAACAATGGTGTTAAATGTATTTTACATAAATCTAATCAGTTAAATTGGATGGTCAGATTACAGTCTTGATCCGGCTTTAATCCGATTGCATTTCTTGATCATATTGTTTTGGTTTTGTAAAATCTAGGTTTAATGAACAAATGTGTTATCAATATTGAAGTGCACAGACGTTATTCCTTTATTCGGTTTACTTCTACCATCAATTGTTAGTTTGATTCAATGACTAGCCGATGTTATGTTAAATGAATAAAATGATACAGCTATAAGATTTATCATAATTTGGATTTATATTACATTGAGAAGGACTCGTACAAAGCTCCAACAAGCCATTGAAAACCTGAGCTAATTTTCTTTAAAAAATATTGAGTTTACATGGTGACAGTGGTAGTATCACTGATATTGTACATCTGGTCCAGTTTTAACCCAAAAATACATCCTGTTAAAAAGTGACGATGGACAAAATCAAACAAAAAACAGAATGTTGTCTTAAGACTCAAATACTCAATAGTCAATACTCAGGAGGAAGCACTCATGTGAAGATCCACCAATGATGAATATACACCATCTCTGATCCGAAGGAGAGTTTCATGCTTCCCTTTCTCTACAATGACCCCATTCTTCACCACTGCAATCACATCAGCATTCTTAATGGTGGACAGCCGGTGAGCCACCACGACCGTTGTTCGGTTCACCATGACTCGGTCAAGCGCGTCCTGAACGACTCTCTCAGACTCCGCGTCTAGTGCACTTGTAGCCTCATCCAACAGCAATATTTTCGGGCTCTTCACTATGGCACGAGCAATGGCAACTCGTTGCTTTTGCCCTCCTGACAACTGAGTTCCTCGCTCACCCACTACAGTTTCATATCCCTGCCAATCAAAGGAAGTGTTCAGATTGATTTGAATTAGTCACCATTAGAGTTTGCAAACAGAAATTAGAGATGGTGACAGGTGGTGTAGTACTTGTTGCAGTGCACTGATGAACTTGTGCGCATTTGCCAACTCTGCAGCGGCTATGATTTCAGATTCAGTAGCGTTTCCTCCCTTTCCATAAGAAATGTTGGCGCGTATTGTGTCGTTGAAAAGAACAGGCTCTTGGCTAACAAGACCCATTTGTTGCCTCAACCACTTGAGCTGGAGATTCTGAATCTCAATGCCATCAAGAGTGATAACACCAGAATCAGGATCATAGAATCTTTGCAGTAGAGAGATGACTGTTGATTTTCCACTCCCACTTTCTCCTACCAAAGCAAGAGTCTAAACAAGCGAAAGACACAGTTTTTTAGTCTCAATCTGAATGCCAAAACACAACATTACTAAAATGCAGATTTACCTTGCCAGCATGAATGGTCAAGTTAATGTCGCGAAAGATCTGAATATCAGGTCTTGTGGGATACTTGAAGCTGACGTGTCTCAGTTCGAACTCTCCCTTCACCTCATCAAGAGTCGTTCCAGATTCATTGCTCGGGTCTATCTTGGAAACGCGATCAAGAACAGCAAATATGGAAGCAGCGGCGCTCTTGGCTTTGCTAGAATCAGGAGTGAAGGAGCTTGATTGGGAGATTCCAACTGCTGCCATTGTCAAAGCAAAGAAAACCTGCAAACAAAAATACACAAAATGTCAGGGAGATCAACTTTACTGGAATTGGCCTCTGAAAAAATTGCAGGTAACTTACTCTGAAGACCTCACCAAACGTAGCTTTGCCATGCCCAACAAGGAGTGATCCTATATAGAAGCAAAGAGCATACACCAAAAACAACAATGCATTTGAGACTCCAAAACCTACACCACTGATGAATCCAAGCCTGATTCCAGCTTTCATGGGACCTTCGCATTTGCTTTCGTACAGTTTGATCACTTTATCTTCAGCACAAAACGAAGCAACTGTTCTTATACTACCAACAGCATCATTCGCAACTTGACTTGCATCTTCATACTTCTTCTTCGCGTCTGCGCTGAATCCTTTCATGAACTTCATCTGGACGAATCCGTTGAGTCCAATCAGAGGCAAGAGCACAAGAATCACCAGAGCGAGTATCCAATTGGCGGAGAAAGCGATCACCAAACCAGCCGTCGCCGTCGCGATGTTCTGAACAAGTAACCCTAGCGCGTCTCCGACGAGACCACGAATCGTCGCTGCGTCTGACGAAAGCCTAGCTCCGATCGCACCGCTCGAGTTCTCAGGCTCGTCGAACCAACCGATTTCCATGTTTATCACTTTCTCAAAGCACATGGATCTGATCCTCTGGATCAATTTTGAACCGGCTACAGCGAAGAAGTAGGTTCGACCTGGATACGCGAGGAGCGAAGCAGCGCCGAGAACGGCGAACATCCCAGCCCAGAAATTGGCGTCCTTCTTGAGTTGATCCGGCGGTTCGTAGAAGATTTTGATTGCGTTCGAGATCAGGAGTCCGAAAATCGGAAATATGCAGCCGTTTGCGGTGGCGGTTAGGGCTCCGAGGATGAGAACCGGAATTTCGGGCTTGTTTAGAGCTGCAATTCGACTGAGTGGTACTTCTGGCTTGTCTTCTTCTTCATCCGATTGTTGCAAATCGTTTTCGTTTCGCTCAATTGACATCGGAATCACATTCTCTGGTGCATCGATTCCTATACCAAACATGAATGATGATGTGTGTCGACTGCTTCCTCTCCCTGATGATCCTCTGCTTAATGATCTTAGAGAAGATGTTTGTTTTTGGCTAAATGATCTTGACATTTCTGGCTGTTCAGACTCTTTCTTCATCTCTTGTAATCGTATAAGCTGCGAGTATGCTCCTTCTGGATCCTCAAGTAGTCTTGAATGTGTCCCTGAATCATGAACGAAGAAATTAACCTTGAATGTGTTCCTGAATCATTCAAACTCAATGCGTAAAGATGGAAATTAGGTTACCTTTCTCTACAATCTTTCCTTGATGAATAACAGCAATCATATCTGCATTTCTCACTGTGCTCAAGCGATGAGCAACGATGACAGTCGTTCGATTCACCATTATCCGATCCAATGCATCTTGCACAATCTTCTCAGATTCTGCATCGAGTGCACTAGTTGCTTCATCAAGAAGCAAGATTCTCGGATCCTTCAGGATAGCTCTGGCTATGGCGACTCTCTGCTTCTGTCCACCGGAAAGCTGAGTTCCGTGTTCTCCAACTGAAGTGTCCAGCCCCTGCAACAAAATGGAAGCTATGTTGAAATCTTAGAGAGAGATTCTATACAAGTTGAAGTTATCAGAATTTTCTAACCTGTGGAAGTTTATCAATGAACTTTGCAGCATTTGCAAGCTCAGTTGCAGCTCTGATCTCATCATCAGTTGCACCATCCTTTCCATAAGCAATGTTTTCTCTAATACTGGAAGCAAACAACACAGGTTCTTGACTAACAAGGCCAATCTTGCTCCTAATCCATTTGAGCTGTAAATCTTTCAAGTTCACACCATCAATGAGTACTTGGCCAATCTGTGGGTCATAGAATCTCTCTACAAGACTGATAACAGTTGATTTTCCGCTCCCGCTTTGACCAACCAAAGCAGCTGTTGTTCCACTGGAGATGGAGAGACAGAAGCCTCTGAAGATGGGCTCGTCCGGTCTAGCAGGATAACTGAAGTAAACGTCTCTTAACTCGATGTCACCATGGATGTCGTCTAGCACTTTCCCTTTCGGGTCAGACGCGTCTATTTCTGGTTTTCTGTTGATTGTCTCAAACATCTTGAATGCTGCAGCTTTGCCTGCTGCAAATGCACTTATGCAAGGCGACATTTGGCCTAATGACCTATAGTAATACAACCATTGATGATTACCTTTAGGAGGGAAAAAGAAGAAGCTTGTACTAGATTTTGAGGAGAAAATTTGAACTCACATGGAGCCAGTTAAGACAGCAATGATGACATTAATGACAGTACCCCCAGTGTAGCCTCTTTGAACTATCATTGTGGCCCCAAACCAGACAGCCAAAGCATAGCTTCCAAAGACGACGCAGATAAGTGATCCAAGGCCTAGCCCGGTAGCCAATCCTTCTTGTACACTCGAGTAATAGGCGCCTTCAATCGCCTTGTTGTAATTCTCCACGGCATGCTTTTCCCCAGTGAACGACACAACCTAGACAATGATCACAAAAAAGACACATAAGGCCTCACAAAGTACCGCCAAACAGACCCTAAGGGTCCGTTTAGATTCCAATTAGAATGCATTATTTCAGGGAATCCAAACAGACCCTAAAAACGCGACATCTGATTCAAACAAAACCAACCGTTCTGATGGAGCCTATTGTCTGCTCAACAACAACAGCAGCCTTTGCATATGCAGATTGCCCTCTTGTTGAAGTCTTGGAAACTATAATAGCCATAGCTGCACCAGCACCTGCTAGCAGAGGAATACAGGACATCATGACGAGCGCCAGAAGCCAGCCTTGGGCGAATGCTATGACAAAGCCTCCAACAAATGTTGCTGCTTGTTGTATCACCTTTCCAACCTTCTCCCCCAACGCGTCTTGTATGAGGACGGTATCACCAGACATTCTTCCAACAACTTCTCCTGTGTTTGTTTCTTTGTCAAAGAAGGCGACGTCTTGTCTTAGTATAGCTTTTAGATACAGGTTCCTTATCCTTGCTGATTGCCTTTCTCCAGTAACCATCCAACAAATCACCTCTGTCAAACAAGAACAACAAAGAATTTGAACACAAAACTCATTAGTTTCTGAACTAATCATTAAGTTGATAGTGTTGAAGAATGCTTACGGAGAGATGCTGCAACCGCCACTCCAATAGCCAAGTACACAAATTTGAGGGACACCTAAGCAAAAACATGTTAGAATCATAACATGGGGCTCGTTTGAGTGATTCTGAAACCGATTCCTGATACCCAAAGTACAGTACCAAACAGGGCCTATACCAGTTCATACCATTAATGAGGGACACGTAAGCAAAAACATGTTAGCATCATAATATGGGGCTCATTTGGTACCATAACTTGAATCGCTATGGAACAAAAAGAAACACAGGAATGGGTTTGAGTGATTCTGAAACCGATTTCTGATATTCAAGGTATAGTACCAAACAGGGACTATAGTGAAATTGTCAATGAATGGTGATTAAGGAATAAGTTTGTACCGCTGAAACAACATGAACAACATGTTTGGTGCTATTCTGGCCAAAAGCGTCAATGATTTCACCCAAAATGATGGTCATCAAAGGCATACACACACCATTGCCAACAGCACCAATGGAGCCAATGAACATCAGAATTTTGTCAGTGGAATCAGCGAAGGAGAACAGCTTGTAGAAGGGAACTGTCTCTTTTGGTTGGTCCTTCTTCGTGTTCTTGTCGGTTTCTATCTCCATTGGAGCTGCATTTGCAGTTGAATTCGAGGTTGTCGCCTCATCCTCCATCACAGACATCTTTACAATGTCCTCACTCCTTGTTGTAAATCACTCCTGAAAGAACACTTGATTCTCTTAATAATCAGCTTATTTCAAAAAATGATTACACCATTTACAAATGTACAGATCCTATGTGTCACTTTGTGATTAATTCACTTTTTTTTATTAACAATTATCTTCAATTTAAATCACAATATCTAATCACAACTAATTTTATATATTTAAAAATTTAAATCACAATATCTAATCACAACTAATTTCAAATATATAAAAACTATATTATTTTTATGACTTTGCATATATAATTTATACTAGACTTAGATATAAAATACATCTTATATTCATTTATGTAATTAGTAATATTATTTTTATGACTTTGCATATATAATTTATGGGCCAAATCATACAATATATACAATTTTCAACTCACACTACATGTGCTTTTATAATTCAACCCATTATATTATATTATTACACATACATATTTTATTAATAGTGAAGTTTCAAACAAATGTATCTTAACAAAATTAATTAATTATTCAAATAACTTTTTAATGATCGTTTTCTAGAAGTAAGGATATAAACTAAAATCAAAATTTTAAAACTTTAGATGACACTATTACGTAATTAGAAAACACTAAAAAAATGTGATTTATCTGGATGATTTGTAATGGTTTTTTTTTATATTTTTTTGAGTTATTTCATATATTTATTTTAACAAAAAATTAAAATATCAAGATATCATTAGACCAAATCCTTTTTAAATTTTGAATATCCTTAATAAACTAAATTACAAATGTCTAAATTACACTCCCTCTTAATTATTTTTTTAAAAAGGAAATCCTGAATAATTTGCACGAGGCTATAAATTTTGTGTCTTCGTCTCTCAATACTACACCCATGCCCATTCGAGATATGTAATTTCTTTCATTTTGTACCTAAGTTGTTAACCATCATTTTTTTTGCTTTATTAAATTCTTTAAAGTTTTAATTTTTTTGTTATTAATTTTATTTGTGTTATAATATATTTTGTAACCATTACCTTAAAATCATTTGTTTTAAAGACCATCTATTATATATCCCACGTATAAATAATTTTTAAATCGGAAATAATTTTATCGAGATTTTTATATTAATAATCATTATAATATTTCTATATTAATTATTCTCTAAATGAGTCTCCATAAATTCCTATATATTATAGCATATTATTTTCAATGATCCAGCGAGAATTATATTTTTCTAAAAAATATTTTGATATAACATTAACTTAATTCAATCATAATTTTTTTTTGATTTTCTCAAATTACATTTACCCGTACAAGGTACGGGTTCTACATAGAGCTGGCCAATCCTGAACCGGAACCGGACCGGGTCAAACCCTGAACCGAACCGGCGGTTCAAGGTCCTGACCGGTTCAGGTTCAAGATATACTTGAACCGCCGAACCGCCGATTAAACCTCCGGTTCATGAACCGACAGTTCAACAACCGGTTCGTAGGCGGTTCAACAACCGGTTCACGAACCGGCGGTTCAACAACCGGTTCACGAACCGGCGGTTCAACCGCCGGTTCAGGTGAAAATAAAATATACCCATTACCCTAAAATCCAAAATACCCCTAAAACCCTAAACTAAAACCCCAAACCCATATAATGTTACATAATTACATTACCTTTTAAATCTTAACAAAGCTAAAACAATCATAAACACATTAAAAAAATGTTTAAATAATTAAATATAAAAAAACTAACCATATAGTTGTACAAAACTTTAAAATACAAACCCTTAACCCTAAAACTATAAACCCTAACCTAAATCATATAATGTTACATACTTACATTACCCTTTAAATCTTAAAAAAGCTACAAAAAACATAAATACATTAAATACGTTCAAATAATTAAATTTAAAATAAAACCTAACCATAAACCATAAACAATACAAAATCTTAAAATACAAACCCTTAACCCTAAACTATACACCCTAACCTAGAGTCTTATATCCTACATTACTCTTTAAATGATTAAATCTTAAAAAAACTACAAAAATCATATTTAAATAATTATAATCACTATTAAGTTCGATCCCTTTTTTTAATATATATATATTTTTAAATGTTCTTTTTTTTAAAAAAAATTAATTTTTTTTTTCAAACCGGATTCCGAACCGACGGAAAACCGACCGAACCTGAACCGGAACCGAAACCGGACCGCCAATTCCGGAAGTAGCCGGTTCAAGTTTCGGTTCAAGGGAATCGGTTTAAGGTTCCCTTGAACCGACAGTTCACGTGGCCAGCTCTTGTTCTACACTAGTTAGCAATAATACACACAACATACGCCAGCACAAAATAGCAACAAGAATATCACTATTTGAACAATTCAAAGCGCACCGTTTCATCTGACTCAAGCAAAACGACACATTCCTTAATCCAGAGAATTTGATTAATTTTTTTACTCGTATGTTTCCAAGAAAACCGATCTAGCTAGAAAAGGAAGAAGATGGAGAATCCTTGGACTTTACCAACCGATTCAAACCAAGTAGAAGAATTTTTTTTTTAAATGATTGATTGGAAGAAAGAAATTCACTCTAGTAAAGAAATTCAGACACCAAAAACCTCACCAAGTGGAACAAAAAGTTTGAATGTGAATCCAAACAAACAAAATAAAAACCTGGAATTTGGAACCGACCGGTAAAACGGCGGCGTTTTGAGATCAGGGTTGCCGTCTTCGAATCTCCTCCCTGAATCAGACGAAACTCAGCTGTTCATTTTCTTCCTCAACTCTGTTCTGCTCCGAAACATATGGAAGATGAGGGCATATTTTGATCTGCCCGTAATTTAAATATTTTTTATTTTTTATGCATATTTTTTTTTTAGAATGCGTAGCTCTCCAATCTTACGTAAGGCAATACGTGTCTGCAAATCATTCAATATATATTTATGGAACTATGCAGTAAAGCATGAAATCATGTGAAAATCTTATGCTGAAGTTTGGAGTTTCGTACCGTGAGTATTTTAAGTTATTTTAAGATTTAAAATTTGTATTATAATAGGCAGTGCTATATGCATGCGGTTTTTTGTCTAAATGGACGCGAAGCTGTGCGCGTAACTTAGCAGTATGGCTTCGTGCGCATAAGCTACGCGCACAAGAGTATAATGACCATTTTTGAAAAGGCTGGGTAATATTGGTGTGAGTTACGCGCACAAAGTGATCTCTGGTAAAGCTATGCGCGTATCTTATACGCATGGTGCCATAATTTTTTTTTTTTTTTTTTTGCAAGTTTATCTTGTGCGCGTAGCTCACACGCACCATACTAAAACAAAGTTGTACTTTTTTCCCATAATCATGTAGATAATTTCAATATGAGTCTGTACATATAAAATTCGTTCAAAACGGACATCGTTTGCCTCTCCAAAAGCCCAAAAAACGAAGTCTTCCTACCCATTTTTTTTACAATTTGGTGCCCGGCATATAGCGCATTGTAGTGTATTTTTTTTGTATTTTTTGCATTTTTTTCTACTATAATTTTGTATAAAATTTTAATACTAGTCCGTACATATAAAATTCATCCAAAACGGATATCGTTTTTCCCTTCAAAAAGCCAAAAAACGAGAATAAAAACTTTAGCAACTATAGTATATAAGTAATAAGTTCGTAATACTTAACTATAATGCATAACTATCCTATATAAGTATAAAGTTCGTAATACTTAACCATAATGTGTAACTAGTATATAAGTAATAAGTACGTAATACTTAATTATAATGCATAACTATACTTTATAACTAATATATTTTGTAATACTTGACTATAATGCATAACTATAGTATATAAGTAATAAGTTCATAATACTTAACTATAATGTTTAACTATACTATATAAGAAATAAGTTCATAATACTTAACCATAATGTGTAACTATAATATATAAGTAATAAGTTTGTAATACTTAACTATAATGTATAGCTATACTTTATAAGTATTAAGATCATAATACTTAACCATAATGTGTAATTATAGTGTGTAAGTAATAAGTTTATAATACTTAACTATAATACATTACTATAGTATATAAGTAATAAATTCATAAATATTTAACCATAATGTTTAACTATAGTTCATAAATAATAAGTACGTAATACTTAATTATAATGCATAACTGTACTTTATAACTAATATATTTTGTAATACTTAACTATAATACATAACTATAGTATATAAGTAATAAGTTCATAATACTTAACCATAATGTGTAACTATAGTATATAAGTAATAAGTTCGTAATACTTAATTATAATGCATAACTATATTTTATAGCTAGTATATTTTGTAATACTTAACTATAACATAACTATAGTATATACGTAATAAGTTCATAATACTTAACCATAACGTGTAACTATAGTATATAAGTAATAAGTTCGTATTACTTAACTATAATGCATAGCTATAGTATATAAGTAATAAGTTCATAATACTTAATTATAATACATAGCTATACTTTATAAGTAATAAGTTCGTAATACTTAATTATAATACATAGCTATAGTATATAAGTAATATTACTTAACCATAATGTGTAACTATTGTATATAAGTAATAAGTTCATAATGTTTAACTATAATACATAACTATAGTATATAAGTAATAAGTTCATAATACTTAACCATAATGTGTAACTATAGTATATAAGTAATAAGTTCATAATACTTAACTGTAATACATAACTATAGTATATAAGTAATAAGTTCATAATACTTAACCATAATGTGTAACTATAGTATATAAGTTCATAATACTTAACTATAGTATATGTACGGACTCGTATTAAAATTTTATACAAAATTATAATAGAAAAATGCAAAAAATACAAAAAAAATCACTACAATGTGCTATATGTCAGGCACCAAATTGTAAAAAAAATGGGTAGAAAGTTCATTTTTGGGGCTTTTGGAGAGGCAAACGATGTCCGTTTTGGATGAATTTTATATATACGGACTCGTATTGAAATTCTCTACATGATTATGGAAAAAAAGTGCAAAATTTTTTTTAGTATGGTGCGCGTAAGCTACGCGCACGGGTTGATGGGCCGGCCCATTAGTCGTGCGCGTAAGCTATGCGCACGAGCTACGCCTCTGAAAAAGTCATGCGCGTAAGCAACGCGCATGACTTTTACCCTCACTTTTCGAAAATGCCCATTATATCCCTGTGCGCGTAGCTTATGCGCATCAAATCATGCTGCTAAGCTACGTGCACGAAATCGCGTCCATTTAGATAAAAAAAACGCGTGTATTTAGCCTTTTCGTTATAATAATAGATGGAAAATAAGAGTTCTTTTGAGTTGTCTTCAAGTGGAAGTATATTTTGAGAAATCCACGATTCAGGGCACGTTGTGAAGGTCAGTCTTGTCTTTACTTCTACGATCGCAACTTCACACTAGACGGTCAACGCTTTATGTATCCTCTTTTAAAAGTGGGATTAGGTGAGAAGTGGTCTTAGGCTGTGAAATATGAAGTGATCTCGGCCGTCTGTTTTTTTTCTTTTTTTTTCAGTCAACAATTTATTTATTTTTCATTTTCGTCCCTTGATCATTCTAGAATAACCTATATAGATGGTTCACAAATAATCCCTAAATGTTCATTTATTTGTACATTCACGTTCACAAATAAACACTAAATGTTCAAAGACATGTGTTTGAACATGATCATGTTATATGTGAACTTTACGACACATAAAATGAACATATAGTACTTATATGTGAACGTCAATAATTGTCTATTCCAGAACGATCAAAGACAATAAATAAAAATAAATAAATTATTGACCGAAAAAAAAATTGTCGTATTTACGGTTATGCCATCGTGTCACTATTTACTCTTTTCCCCCTTTTTTTTGTAAACAATATCATCCCTTGAACATTACCCCCCAGATAATGAACATTTGGTGTCAATTTATGAACGCGATCGTTTCGCACCGTAAGAATATTTCGCACCCGAATCTCCATTTCCTTTTTTATATTATAAATGGAAAAAAATATAACGGTATTCTTTTGTTTTCTAGATCTTTTATTGAAATTGTTTATTTTTTCTAAGGTAATAATTAAACCGAAAACCACAAAAGAGTTGGTGGGCCAGCTTAGCAATGCAGTCGGCAATAGTTTTGTTTCTCGAAAGATATGACAAATCTGCACTGAAGAAAACAGTTGTAAAATACAAAAGATATTAGAAATTAAATTTTCAATATTCCAAAGACAGTGTTAGATTTGATTTAGGACGTTTACAATGGTAAGGTTATCGCATTCAATTTGAATGTTGGTAAGGCCTAATTCATGGGCCTTAACCAAGACATTCCTAAATGCTATGGTTTCCGTTTTTAAAGGGGTAGATATTCCACATTTCTCCTCATAAAGGAGTATTGGTTCACCTCTATTGTTACAAAAAATGAAGCCGTAGCTAGATTCTCCGTTAGTTTTAGTTGAACCATCCGTGTTGATTTTAACAACATCAACCGATGGTTTTTTTTCATTTCTTTTTTGTTCGTCTTCTATTGTTGTTATTTTTTATCTTTTGATTTTCTTCAGCCAGACAGTCTGGGTTCCAATTTTTTGTTTGTTTCCAGTTATGGATTTAATTTTTAATATAAATAGGTACATCTTTAATCATGTCAACATCATTATTAGTTCTAACAAAGCTTTGTTGGTTTCTATAGAAGCAAATTCCCCACCAAGAAATCGCCAATTCTAGGAATTGTGATCTGTCAGTTTTGTGTCGGATTTCCTCAATAATTTCATATGCTTTTTTTATTTCTAATATTTAAGGATTTAATGATTCCAAATGTGATAGCTCCATAACTCCCTTGATGACGGCGCAGGACGAAGAGGACGCAATGAAGTTACGCTCGGCTGGTTCGATGACAAGAGCCCGCGCCAGAGCCATGGAACGAGCCACACAATCCTTAGTCTCACGGGCTTACGCAAGTGATACGGGTTCATCTAGTCCTAAATGGGTCCTCCTCGTGACCTATGAAGGCTTAGGTGGGGCCTCGTCCTAATCGACCCCACCAAGAAGACGAAGACGACGAGTTCGCGGAAGCGGAGCAACAATGAAGAACTCAGCCCAGAACTCGACCGAGTTCTGGACCGAGTTGTCGACGAAATTGCCGTGCCCAACCGAGTTGCTGCTATAGTGAAGAACTCGGCCCAGAACTCGACCGAGTTCTGGACCGAGTTGTCGGCGATTTTCCGTCTCTGCTCGAGTGCATTTACAGACAACAACTCGGCCCAGAACTCGGCCGAGTTCTGGACCGAGTCGCGGCCCGCGTCAGCGATTTCGCTTCGTCGTCTCTTCGTTTGCTGAACAATTTTAATATTATTTTATGTTATTTTATTTGACCTATTTAAACACTTGAAACCCTAGTTTGTATTCTTTACGTTGGATTTTAGTTTACAAGTTGAGTTCGCTCCTTAGAAGTTGAGTACGCTCCTTCCTTGAATCCTAACGTCAACCCTTCGATCTCCGGATCAACCTATCCCGTAGCTCGTCGCTTCGAGCAAATCATTCACCGTCTCTTCGGTACTCAAGGTCATCTCTTTGACCTCTTCGTCATCTCTTTGACGCGTTAGAAAGGGTTATCTCTTTAACCCTAGGAAAGCCATCACTTTGGCTACGGAGGAGAAGATTCAACCTAGCTTGAGGAGTCAAGATCCTACATCGCGACATCGCCCAGGGGTGGTTCGCATCAACTGGTATCAGAGCAACACCTCGACGCGCGTCAACGAGCCACCGCAGCGGCGTGCACCGCCCTCAGATGAACGGGCGCGTGACAAGGTCTGTTATAAGTGCCAAGGGCATGGCCACGTACAACGGGACTGCCCCAATAACAAGCGAGTCCTCTTCTCAGCCCTCACCGGATACGAGTCCTTTGACAATGACACCCCGGACAGCCCTCCAGTGTTTGATTCGTACGACCAGGACGAGGAAGCAGAGAAGTTGGATGGGTATATTTGCAGCCCTATGGACGCTCAAGGCAACGTGCCCCTTAGCCTGGTCACTCGCCGTGTTCTTACCGCCAAAGAAGGTACCTTACTTGACCAACGTGAAAATTTATTTCATACTAAATGTGCGATCCAGGGTGCTTCTTTGAGTGTCATTATAGATGGTGGAAGTTGTTGCAATATCATCAAAATGTATGGTGATTTATTTTTTAAATGGTTTTTCAAGGTATGGTTGCACAAGACTAAAAGATGATTACAATCTTCAGAAAGTGCATTACAGCGGACACAACCCTGATGGAGTGTTACTCTTTTTTCAACTAGTCTTTGTTTGGTTGGGAGTCCATTTTTCATGATTTTCCAAAGAAAAATTTTCACTTTAGGATAGGTATCAAGTTTCCATACCCAAGAAGAGTTATAAGTTGTATATCTTTTCTTTTCATTGAGCATGTTCATAGCGGTTTTTGTAAAGAACCAGTCATTCTTACTGGCTTCCCAGTACATTCTATCATTTATATTGTTTAATGGTATTGGAATGGATGTGATTTGTTTTGAAATGTCAGTTAGTAATATTTATTCAATCTTTTTTTTATTCCAGGTCTTATTTGGTAAAATGAATTTTGCCACCATTGTATCTTTATTCTGAGTAGGTTGTATATTGGTCATTTCACATAAGGGGATCTTAGAGAACCATCTATCAGTCTAGAATTTAATAGTTCGACTGGTTTTAACTTGTCAAATGAGTCCAGTTTTGAATTCATTTAGGATTTCAATCATTTTAGACCAATGCCAAGAGCAATTTCCTTTTTTCTCATAATGTAATATATGTTGTATTTTCAGGTATTTTTCGGTTATAATTTTCACCCAAAAATTATTTGGTTCAACCAAAATTTTCCATAATAATTTAAATTGTAATGCTTTGTTCATGTCTTTCGATTTACGCAATCCAAGTCCTCCTTATTGTATAGATTTGCAAATCTTTTCTCATCCTATAAGAGGTTTATACGAGTGATCCTTATTCCAGAAAAAAGGTTCTATTTAATTTATCTAGTTCGTTATATATGAGTTTGTGTGGGAAGCATGAAACTTTACGTAATGTAATTAGGTCTAGAAGCAAGATTAGCTTTTATGAATGTTGTTCTACCGACTTGAGATAGAGAGTTCGCTTTCCATTTGGCTAGCTGTTTTTGTGTGCTAATTATAAAATCAACAAAAGTATTTGAGTTCACTCTACCATTAACGATATGGCATCCTAGATATTTTCAAGAGAGATCATGTTTGTGATTGTAACTTGAAAGACAAATTTATGAAAGTTTACTTTTTGTCCATATATTTTACAGTATTCATCCACAATATCTTTAATCTTCTTACAGTTTTCCTGTTTTGCTTTTGAGAATATCGGTGATACCCCGTAATTCTGTAATGATTATTTTGGGAATTTTTGGAATTATCCCGAACACCCGTTTTGTACGTCGGATTTAATACAGAGAGTTTAAGACATTCTGTAATGTGCTATAACTCTGTATTATTTTTCTCAGTGAAATAAAATACAGACGACGTACTTTGGATGTTAATTACTCGTTCACGTACGATAATTTTATCCCGGGTTAATATCGTTTTCATCTAAGAGTTGAGGAGGCGAAGCCAGGGTGGCGGCACCCGCCGTGGGTATGGCGGCGCCCGCCGTCGCAAGGCTCGAGGAGCAGCCAAGTCTCCTCCTAGCTGGGGACGCCGGGCCTATGGCGGCGCCCGCCGCATTTATGACGGCGCCCGCCGTTGTTGTTGTCCGGAGGTCCTTGCCCGAAGGTCACCGGCGAACGTCTGACGACGTCGAACTAGCCCCGCCAAGCCTCCATTTAGGCCATCATTGTGCTCCCTCGATCTGTGGCTATAAAAGGAGAGGCTTGGGGGTCGGATTCGAGCTAAAATCAGAAGCTCAATCTCAGAATTTGTATCGCCGAAAAAGCTTGCCCTCGCCGGAGTTCTTTGGAGCAATCGTCGGTGTTGTTTGGTGTGTTTTCCTGTAGCCTAGAGGTCCCTTTGGAAGCTTAGTGGAGGTCTGAACCCAAATTCAGGCCAAAGGAGTGACCCTCGTGTGTGTATTGGTGAGTTTTCTCACCGTTCTGTTGGCCGCCGTTCTTCACGGGGACCGTCGTGTTCGTGGCGGCGACCGCCGTGATGAACACGGCGCCCGCCGTGATGAACACGGCGACCGCCGCCAGTGGCCAGAAGCCCCTTTGATGGCTTGGTCTTGGTAGTCGTCGTTATGGACTCGTTCCTTTCGATTTCTTTCGTCTTTCCTTAGATCCATACTAGTTTATGTCGGATCTAACTTAGGGTTTCCTTATGGGTCGACTCGAAGGTCGTTGTGCTATCGGAGCTATACCTGTGTCGAGCCCGGAATCCCGTTGTCTCTGCTTTGTTCCAGATTTGCGGACTAAGGCAAGTGGCGGTTCGCTCTTGCTTAATCATTCCATGTTTCATTAATTATCAATTATTTAATTGTTAATTAAATTGGAGTGAACTGTTGTTTTGCTTGGGAACTAATTTCATAAATAAACGTGATTAAAGTAATGTTATAATAGGTTGTATATCTGTTAGAACAACGCTATTATATGTGATAATTACCGTGATGGTATTATTGTGAATTTAATCTTAATGCTAGAATAGCATACGGGTTAATAGGAAAACTAATCCAAGTAAGGATTAGCTGTTTCTATTATCTCTATGTTTAAGTTGATTGCTTGGATGGCTTTAATATGATTAATTGTTGTGTTAGACTGTTTAGTTAACACGAGTGTTCGTAGGAACGCTAATCCAAGTAAGGATTAGTCATTTCTTTATAACTTAATGTTTGTAGGAACGCTAATCCAAATAAGGATTTGTCGTTTCTTTAAATCGTAATACTCCTCGGGTTAATTTCCGGATAATAATTTAAGGGTCATGACCTATGCTTCTTATCCACCTTTAAGGATCTGAAGTGTTTAAGCGCCTTGCAAGCGCCATTGGATGAGCATAATTGCAGTCCTGTGTATTAAGCACTTAGCTAGTGCAATTGGGGTGGACGTAACTGCCATCCTGTAAATTAAAGTGTAAGCACTGTGGCAGTGTAATCTGGGTGAACGTAAGATCACCCTGTGTAATAATAACTCCGTTGTTCTCGGAATAATGTTAAGCCTCGTGTGTGTGCGTGCGTGTGTGTGTTTGTGTGTTGTGTTAAATTGGGTCGACATGATTGTCACCCTGAGATTTAAGTTGTGTGTCGCTCTTAATAACATTAACGCGTTCCAGTAAAGTGTGTTTTGTAATTAAATAAGATATGTGCCCGAGTGCACATGATTAATAAACCTTTGGCGAGTAGTGCAGCTAAGTTATAGTGCAGCTAGGAAAACTCGTCTCGACTTTGATCATAGTACGTTCTCTTTTCAATATGGATTCGTTGTATACGATGAGGTTGGTTGTGAACTGAAGCATCTCAGTCAACTTTTAAATAATTGGTGTGTGTAACTTTAATGTTCCCTAGCAGTTGTCATAATTTCCTATAAGGCTCATTTCAGTTGGAGTCTTCTCTTCAGTGCATATCTTAATTGTTAAATCATTCCGTGAAAGTGTCGGGTTATATATCGTTCCTTCGATTTTTATTCAAGGGACAATGATAGTAAACGGTCACGATCACTCGAACCACTCTGCTTTGTACCCTTGCTAGTCTATTCAAGTAGACTAACCCATAAACTTTGTTCTCTGCATGTGGGCTGGTGTCATCCGTTCGATTCGGCACATCAGGAGTTGTTTCCCGGAGTTTAAGTAACCTATTGAAGGATAAGAAGCTTGCAGACGAAGATTTAAAAGTCAGTGTTCTAAGCTGTTAAGTGTTTTAAGATTGTTAAAGTGTTACTTCAATGTATCTTCATAATTTAGCCATGTTATAAGTTGGCTCTTTAAAGTCTTCCGCTGTGTAATTTAAAGTTTTCCGCTATTTAATCTTTCCATTAATATGTAATTATGTTATGTTTTTAAGCTTAATCGTTCTGGAAAAGCCTGGGGTGACTTTGGACGGTAAAGTCTGAGGTCACTGGCATGTAATATCTCCGGTATAAATTGGGGGTGTTATAGTTATGGTATCAGAGCAATGGTTTTAAAATTCCTGGCCTATTGTTAGGTTTGAGAATTTTCGAAAATTAATTTTGAAACTGTTTTCAAGCCTAGTTTTTATTTAAAAAGAAATTTTGAGAATTTCAATGTTAAGAGTTATAAGTAACTCGATAATTTAATTTAAAGGATTTAGCATTTTGGATTTCAAATGCTATTCATAAATTGGTTTATAAAAGTATTGTGTTATAAGCAAGTTTAAAGGTCTGAAGTTTGAAAGTGATGTTGTTAATAAGTGGTTTCAAACTTCTGCAAGCTTCAAGTGTTACTTATTCCTTAGATCCATTCTTAGGAATATTGTCTATTCTCGGGATTGATGTCATTTAAAGGTTGACATTTCTCCCAGGTTCTCAGTCTTTAGTGAGCAGAAGAAGGTCGTTCTTGCAGTTAACAATGAAGGATATTCAGACTAATATAAAGTTATTAGTTTGGATCCCTATAATCTGTATCATGACGTATTTGACTAGAGTGTCATAATTAAGTTGGATAAGTTCTAAAATAACGTTATGATTCACCAGAAGATGGTGAACACAAGGAACACAGCCCATGCTGGTGCTGAACCAGGTTGATTCTGAGGAGCGCCGTTAATCAAAGGGAAGAGCGTGAGGCTGCTTCTAACAATAACCAGGGAGGCAATGGCCAAGCCCAGGCCAACGCTCCGATGTTGTTTGATGCTGCAGCAGTGGAGGTAATTCGAGGAATTGTCATGCAGGCAATCACAGATGTTATGCGACCAGTTGCACCACAAGCACAAGGTGGTCCAGTTTCTCAGGCTATTCCTGAAGTTGAGGAGTCAGTGGAGCAAGTACCACGGATCAATGTTGTTAGGGACAGAGGAACTTACGGGCAAGCGTTAAAAGCCGTGAGTTCAATGAGACCTGACAGCTATGACGGTACTAGAGAACCAGTCAGGGTGACATATTGGTTCTTACATATGGAACGATTGCTCCGGAACATTAATTGCACCGAGGCTGGGAAAGTGCACATCGCCTCTCTTCAACTCAAGGATGTGGCTAGCGAATGGTGGGAGAGCACCGGTCTGGCTGATCATCCCGAGCTGAATTGGAGCATGTTCAAAACCAAGATGACCGATCGTTTCTTTTCCCGAGCTATGAGGGAGGAGAAGCATAAGGAATTTCTATACCCGCAGACTGATGGGTTAAAGGTGACTGAGCTCGCAGCTAAGTTCAATCACTTGATGCAGTACGCTGGACCTGAGGTGTCAACCGAAGAGCAGAAGATCTGGTACTTCCATGGATGGATGAATCCAGAGATCAAGCCCCTAATGTTGCGTCATGGTTGTTCTACGTTAGAACAGTATGTGGATGCAGCCTTCAAGACAGAAGTCACACTGGAGGAGTCTGCCCTTAAGAGGGAAAAACAAGTTAAGGAAAAGGGTGGGCAACAGGATCGCCAGGTTGGTTCATTCAAACGACCGGCATCGCCTACCAAGTTTGAAAAATCTGGTCGTGCTAAGACCGAGACAACTCAGTCTGACTCTGCTAGAGGCTCAGGTTGGAGCAGCGGAGTAATTCAGTGCCACAACTGTGGTGAAGTTGGGCATAAAAATTTTAATTGCCAAAAGGACAAGAGAGTATGTCATAATTATGGAAGAGAAGGCCACATAAAACATACTGCAGACTGAATGGTCAAGGACCAATGCAGTCGTACCAGGCGTCAAATGTGGGAGGTGGGCAGAACCCAAGGCCGGTGGTATCTACTCCTGAGCAGTCCATGGCTCGTAATAAAGGCAAAGCGCCTATGGGGTCTTCAGGCCAAGGGCAACGACTCTTTGTAATGAGTCAAGCCAACGGAGAAGAACCCTGATCCATTAAGTTGTATCAGTGCTAAATCTTTCTGTAAGATTAAGGAGTAACGACGTGTGTCGGTAATCTCCGTAGCATTGTGAACTGATTGTTCAACTTTTGTCAGTTACTGTAATGTTTAACGATAATGAAGTGTTTCCTTGTTTTGGAAAAATTCTGAATGCGTTATCAGTACGAATTAGTTGTTCATACGAAACCCCATAAGTGTCGAGAACAGCTTATGCCAAGTAAGGATAAGGATTGTCGGACTTATGGTGGTGGAGTTTTGTGGACAACTTAGATGTTCGTCCCCTTGTGGTTAATCCCAAGGTCGACTCTGTTGTTTAAATCTAAATCCACTCCTAAGATTCTACTTTATACATAGAGTATGTCATCTATAAGAACGGATGCAACTCTTTGATGAAGATTAAGTTGTGGAGCGGTCATGTTGAGAGGAAAGGTTGCAGTTAAGGATGGGATATGTTGATGATCCCGATGTATTAAAGATTCAGTAAGGAGAATTGTCTATATACATATAAGGAGTACTGTGGTAAGCATTATCTCATACGCTGAGTTCTTCCGAGATTTCTTAAGGAAATGGAATGAACTTGTAGAGTTTTGTTCAGAAAGATCAGGAGCTATCTCTCATGCGTGAGTTTATGCCATAAGCTTTGAGGCGGATGATCATTTTCAGAATGATATCCTAAGGAATTAAGAGTAATATCTCTTGTGATCCATTTCAAGGATGAAGTGATTGAGGATGTTGGATCCAGGTGGTAAGATTGGTGTTGAGGTAGTATCCTCATTGGCTTAATGCAAGTTTCGGGGTCAAAACTTATTTTTAAGAGGGAGGTGATGTGATATCCCGTAATTCTGTAAGGATTATTTTGGGAATTTTTGAAATTATCCCGAACACCCGTTTTGTACGTCGGATTTAATACAAAGAGTTTAAGACATTCTGTAATGTGCTATATCTCTGTATTATTTTTCTCAGTGAAATAAAATACAGACGATGTACTTTGGATGTTAATTACTCGTTCGCGTACGATAATTTTATCCCGGGTTAACATCGTTTTCATCTAAGAGCTGAGGAGGCGAAGCCAGGGTGGCGGCGCCCGCCGTGGGTATGGCGGCGCCCGCCGTCGCAAGGCTCGAGGAGCAGCCGAGTCTCCTCCTAGCTGGGGACGCCGGGCCTATGGCGGCGCCCGCCGCATTGATGGCGGTGCCCGCCGCATTAATGACGGCGCCCGCCTCATTGATGGCGGCGCCCGCCGCATTTATGACGGCGCCCGCCGCATTTATGACGGCGCCCGCCGCATTTATGTCCGGAGGTCCTTGCCCGAAGGTCGCCGGCGAACGTCTGACGACGCCGAACTAGCCCCGCCACGCCTCCATTTAGGCCATCATTGTGCTCCCTCGATCTGTGGCTATAAAAGGAGAGGCTTGGGGGTCGGATTCGAGCTAAAATCAGAAGCTCAATCTCTGAATTTGTCTCGCCGGAAAAGCTTGCCCTCGCTGGAGTTCTTTGGAGCAATCGCCGGTGTTGTTTGGTGTGTTTTCCTGTAGCCTAGAGGTCCCTTTGGAAGCTTAGTGGAGGTCTGAACCCAAAGCCAGGCCAAAGGAGTGACCCTCGTGTGTGTATTGGTGAGTTTTCTCACCGTTCTGTTGACCGCCGTTCTTCACGGCGACCGCCGTGTTCGTGGCGGCGACCGCTGTGATGAACACGGCGCCCGCCGCCAGTGGCCAGAAGCCCCTTTGATGGCTTGGTCTTGGTAGTCGTCGTTATGGACTCGTTCCTTTCGATTTCTTTCGTCTTTTCTTAGATTCGTACTAGTTTATGTCGGATCTAACTTAGGGTTTCCTTATGGGTCGACTCGAAGGTCGTTGTGCTGTCGGAGCTATACCTGTGTCGAACCCGGAATCCCGTTGTCTCTGCTTTGTTCCAGATCTGCGGACTAAGGCAAGTGACGGTTCGCTCTTGCTTAATCATTCCATGTTTCATTAATTATCAATTATTTAATTGTTAATTAAATTGGAGTGAACTGTTGTTTTGCTTGGGAACTAATTTCATAAATAAACGTGATTAAAGTAATGTTATAATAGGTTGTATATCTGTTAGAACAACGCTATTATATGTGATAATTACCGTGATGGTATTATTGTGAATTTAATCTTAATGCTAGAATAGCATACGGGTTAATATGAAAACTAATCCAAGTAAGGATTAGCTGTTTCTATTATCTCTATGTTTAAGTTGATTGCTTGGATGGCTTTAATATGATTAATTGTTGTGTTAGACTGTTTAGTTAATACGAGTGTTCGTAGGAACGTTAATCCAAGTAAGGATTAATCATTTCTTTATAACTTAATGTTCGTAGGAACGCTAATCCAAATAAGGATTTGTCGTTTCTTTAAATCGTAATACTCCTCGGGTTAATTTCCGGATAATAATTTAAGGGTCATGACCTATGCTTCTTA
Organism: Rheum nobile; assembly: GCA_027886185.1. Taxonomy (NCBI): domain Eukaryota; kingdom Viridiplantae; phylum Streptophyta; class Magnoliopsida; order Caryophyllales; family Polygonaceae; genus Rheum; species Rheum nobile. The sequence continues at coordinate 842,352 of WOAB01000066.1, forward strand.
TCCACCTTTAAGGATCTGAAGTGGTTAAGCGCCTTGCAAGCGCCATTGGATGAGCATAATTGTAGTCCTGTGTATTAAGCACTTAGCTAGTGCAATTGGGGTGGACGTAACTGTCATCCTGTAAATTAAAGTGTAAGCAATGTGGCAGTGTAATCTGGGTGAACGTAAGATCACCCTGTGTAATAATAACTCCGTTGTTCTCGGAATAATGTTAAGCCTCGTGTGTGCGCGTGCGTGTGTGTGTTTGTGTGTTGTGTTAAATTGGGTCGACATGATTGTCACCCTGAGATTTAAGTTTTGTGCCGCTCTTAATAACATTAACGCGTTCCAGTAAAGTGTGTTTTGTAATTAAATAAGATATGTGCCTGAGTGCACATGATTAATAAACCTTTGGCGAGTAGTGCAGCTAAGTTATAGTGCAGCTAGGAAAACTCGTCTCGACTTTGATCATAGTACGTTCTCTTTTCAATCTGGATTCGCTGTATGCGATGAGGTTGGTTGTGAACTGAAGCATCTCAGTCAACTTTTAAATCATTGGTGTGTGTAACTTTAATGTTCCCTAGCAGTTGTCATAATTTCCTATAAGGCTCATTTCAGTTGGAGTCTTCTCTTCAGTGCATATCTTAATTGTTAAATCATTCCATGAAAGTGTCGGGTTATATATCGTTCCTTCGTTTTTTATTCAAGGGACAATGATAGTAAACGGTCACGATCACTCGAACCACTCTGCTTTGTACCCTTGCTAGTCTATTCAAGTAGACTAACCCACGAACTTTGTTCTCTGCATGTGGGCTGGTGTCATCCGTTCGATTCGGCACATCAGGAGTTGTTTCCCGGAGTTTAAGTAACCTATTGAAGGATAAGAAGCTTGCAGACGAAGATTTAAAAGTCAGTGTTCTAAGCTGTTAAGTGTTTTAAGATTGTTAAAGTGTTACTTCAATGTATCTTCATAATTTAGCCATGTTATAAGTTGGCTCTTTAAAGTCTTCCGCTGTGTAATTTAAAGTCTTCCGCTGTTTAATCTTTCCATTAATATGTAATTATGTTATGTTTTTAAGCTTAATCGTTTTGGAAAAGTCTGAGGTGACTTTGGACGGTAAAGTCTGAGGTCACTGGCATGTAATATCTCCGGTATAAATTGGGGTTGTTACAATATCATAATGTCATCTGCAAATGCCAAGAAAGGAATTCGAGTTTCATGTCTCGAGATTTGGAACCCAATGGGTTTTCGAGGTCTATCAGTTTCTTGTTATAGTTTTTGAGCAAGGATTTCTGCTCCTAGTATAAACAGAAATGGTGAGAGGGGGTCTCCCTGTCGAAGTTCTCTGGTTGGTTTAAAAAATTTCATAAGTCCATTGTTGACTAGCACCGAGAAGGAAACAGTCGTAATGCATTCTTAAATCCAATTGATAAATTTAGCATGGAAACCAAAAATTTCCATTATTTTAATAATAAAGTTCCATTCAATTCTATCGTATGTTTTTTCCAAATTTAGTTTGAGGGCTATGAATCCTTCAGTTCCTTGTTTTGATTTAAATGAGTGAAAATTTTCATGGGTTGTTAAGATGTTGTCTTGGATGGCTCGATTTGCGACAAACGCTCCCTGTAAGGGATGGATCAATTTTGTCATAGTGTTTTTTAACCTTGTTGTTAATACTTTTGAAATAATTTTATAAATTGTGGAACATAGGCTTATCACATTTTGGGATTAAAGATATGAATGTATGGTTGATTTGTTTAAGTAGTTTCCTCGAAAGGAAGAAATTTTTCATTGCTTGAATCACAGATGGACCTACAATGTCCCAATATTTTTGATAGAATTATGCTGTCATTCCATCAGGATCTGGTAATTTATTCAAACCAATGTCAAAAACAGCCTTTTTAATCTCTTCATTAGAGACATTTCTTATTAAATCAACATTGTCTTATGTTGAGATTTCAGTTGAATTAATTCAAGGTTTTCCCTTAGTAAGCCTTCGTTCATTTCTTCACTTTAAAATCTCTTTATAAAGTCATTTTTTATTTCATTTCTAATATTCTCTTCTCCAATTATGCTAGTCCCTTCTAGGGTTTTAATTTCCTTTATTATTTTTCTGTTTCTTCTTACACTAGTTATTGGATGAAACTAGCTAGCATTCGTATCATTAAGTTTTATATGTTTTACTTTTGCTATCTGATTCCAAAATATTTTTTGGAAGCTAAGGAGTTTTTCTTTTTTTTTCAACGAGTCTGTTTTGTTTTTGGATTATAGTGTTCGTAGAGTTGGTGTAGATTTCTATTTGAATGTCAGATAGTTGTTTTTCTAAGTTTTGAAGGTGGCTAAACACATTGCCAAATGTGCTTTTATTCCAAATTTTGGCATGTTTTTTTGAGTAACTTTGTCTTGGATACTAAATTATACATTCTAGATCCATGGTAGTTTGTTCTCCAAGCTTGTTTAACAATATTTCTAAAATCCTTTCTTGTCATCTAGATCTTTTCAAATTTGAAAGGTTGGTTATTTAGAGGTATGGTAGATGTTAATTCAATGGATATGGGACAATGGTCAGAACTAGTGAAGGCATAATGTTTGGTATAGATATCAGGATACCATTGCAAGATTTGATGATGAATCAGAACTCGGTCCAGTTTTTCATAGATGTTATCAATCTCTGTTTTATTTTTTCGCTAGGTAAAGGTATTTCCTTGTATTGGTATATCCAATAATTCATATTCATTTTTGAAGTGTCTTAGTCTGGTTAATTTAGATAATGGTGGAGAGGACCCACCAATATTTTCAATAGGATCTTGTATTTCGTTAAGGTCACCCATAACAATATACGAGTAGGTGCTATTTTTGTAAAATGAAATAATGATTTCCCAAAATTCATTTTTACCAGATTCATACGGGGGCATAAGTGAGAATGAGCAGGGCTTTAATGTTAGTACACAAATTTGTGTACTTAATACTAACAAATCTAGATACAATTTTGTCGATTTCAAGTATTTCATTTGTGAGTTGGTAAGTTTTTCACATGACGCAGATACCACCTAAAAAGCCGGTAGCTGAGACAAAGTGAAATTGATCAAAACTAGCTTTTTTCCATGTTTTTTTTGGCAGGATTCCTTGTTCGTTCTAGTTTCAAATAAAGCTAGTATTTGAACTCGTTCAATCTTGCAGAAGGATTCAACATCCATCCAAATTGATTTTTTTTTTCCAATGCCACGACAATTCCATGTTGTAATCTTCATAAAAAAAACCAAAGAGATATTGCCCCATATCCGAAGACAGTTAGGGGTCTTTCTTCTAATTTTGTGTCTGTTGGCATTTATGACAAGAGTACATAGCCAAATGTTTTCTTATGACTTGTTTTATGGTTAGATTTTTCCTTTCTAAGTATCCATCTATGTGTAAGGTGAGCATTGTTTTTATTTGTAATTGTTAAACATGATTCATATTTGTATATTCATCGTTTAAACACTCAACACAAATCGAGTAAGAAAACCTGTATATGAGCTTGATAACAACTTTCATATTGTGCATACAAGAGTAGTCAAGAAACTTTCTGGAGCCAGATATATTCTGCGTATAGAGTATTGTTTCATGGTTGTTCAAAAGCCAGATTGGTCTGTAAACTCCACATTTGTTTGTTCAAGGAATATAGGTTCAGTTTGGTCTTTATTTCCTTTAGGTGAGGTTGTTCTTTGAGCAAATGCATGTGCCATTTTCCAGCTATGTGATCAGTTGGTCTGGTAAAGCCAATAGTTTTCTGGAAAGATATCAAGTGAAGGATATTAAAATGTTGTAAACCACACAGTTGATTGTTAAAACTAGAATTGAAAGGTACCTTAGAGGTATGATTTTGTAAGATGGAGTCACTGTCAGTCTTGAGCTAATAGTCAGTAAAGGATTTTATAGAAAGACAATAATACCAAACTATAGAATTCCAGCATTGGTCATACTTAGTTTTACTGAGCATCCAGTCATAGAAGCACATATTGATCAGGCAATGGAGCATCTCATACCCGAATGCCACAAGATAATGTCATTCAAGCTGAAATGAACAATGCAACAACATTTAAATCCAGGATCAGAGTTAAATTTTGTCAGCAAAAAGGTCAAGTAACATAATGCTAGTCTTATAGAATAGTAAATAAATGGCCAAACACAACATGTTCCAATAATGTTCAGGTTCTCTGTCTGCAGAGATTTTTTCGTTTTCATATTTCATTTTACAAGAGTCCATGTTGACAAGATTACATGATTCAAGCTTTGAGATAAGAGAGATACCACAAGTGTGATGTTGCACCAGTCAAGAGTAGGAAAACACATCCAGTATGCTTTCATGTTTGTATAGAAGCAGTTAAAACATAACATAAGAGGATAGGGGTCATTAGTTGAAATACAGAAATAAGCTAGGTAGCGCCTGACATTATCTCTTCTAGTTGAGTTTGTCATTGTTCCAAGGATGTACATAATCCACACATTGTTCAAATCTAAAAGTTTAACACCCCCAAATCGTAACTCATTTGGAAATGTATTACCGCCAGTGACCTCGGTTTCCACACCAAAGTCACCCCAGGCTTTACCGGTTTAAATACAAATCATAAACAATAATCATGATGTAAACACCAAAATCTTTGGTTAAAACATATGTCTGGGGATTACATCCCAATCCCCATAGGACAAAACAGAGTAATCAGCGGAAGTCTTTGCAAAGTATAAATACAAGGGTCTTGATCGTAATGATCATCCGCCAAGGATCGCAACCTGATAAGTCCATTAAAACACCGTTTGCTTTTATAGTCGTTCTAGCCTTTGTTTCTCGGATTCTTATCTGATGTGCCGAATCAAACGGATGACACCAGCCAACCATGCAGAGAACAATTACGGTTGATTAGTCTAATGAAAGACTATGCAAGGGTACAAAGCAGAGTGGTTCGAAGTAGTCGTATTAGGTTAGACTCATCGCTCCTCGAATCAAAACCGATAACGATAGTCAACCACCATACTCTACTGAAACATATGAAGAGGCATGATCAAGAGAAGATTCTGAAAGACCAAGTCTCACAGAAATCAATCCCAAAGAAGACTCCAATGAATTGAGTCTTATCGGAAATATGACAAATGTTGGGGAACATTAATTAATCATACAAGCGTTCAAAAACGACTTGATGTTTCGGTTCACGACCAACCTCACCACTTAATGCGAATCCAGATTGGAAAGAGAACGGTACTGTGATCAAAGTCAAGACGAGCTTTCCTAGCTGCACTATTCCCTAGCTGCACTACTCGTCTGAGGTATATTAATCATGTGCTACGACGGCACTTATCTTATTTAAATTCTCAAACGCGCATCACGTTATAGACTTTTAAATATATGTTTCGCCATGAGGGACATGTATTGAGTATATGTTTCATCATGAGGGACATATAGGATATATGTTTCACCATGAGGGACATACTCCTGAATGGGACGAATCCCAAGATTTATAGCATCAGTTAAGTGCCACCATCTCTATACCCGAGTATAGAGATCGGTCATGACCCACCAAATGGTTTTTGGGTTTATCACCCTTTGCACCATTAATCATTATTAAGAAACGACTGGACCTCGAATAGTCCATCGCTCATACGAATACTCGTGCTAACTAAACAGTTCAACACAATAATAATCATATCAAAGCCCTCCAGGCTAATATCATAAATATATATTTATAATAGCGTTGTTCTAGCAGATATACAACCTATTATAATATCATATTCTTTTCACATCATTTATCAAACTATTCCCAACAGAACAGTAAATCATTCCAAATTAATTAACAATCAAACTATTGATAATTAATGGAAATATGGAATGATGAGCAAGAGCGAACCGCCACTTGCCTTAGATTAGACGAAAGCTTTAACAAGCTTAGAGACAACGGTTCCTGAGTCTGAAACTGGGACAGATCCTGGATATTAAATCCCTCTGGAACGACCCATAACAAGACCCTAAATTAGATTCAATATCTACATATATGAATCTAAAAGAATAAGGAAGGAATCAAAGGGGTCAAGCCTCGCCCAAAGCCAAACACCCAAGAACACACACCCCGAACAAGGCTCACCGCGGGTGCGGTGGAGCCCTTGCCGCGGGTGCGGTCAGGCGCCAGTAGCGAGCTTTTGACAGCTTCGATGGTGAACTCACCCAATTTGATTCGTTCGCCTTCGATTCGTTTGTGGTTCGATCCCCAACCTTCTTAGGCCTTTGAACACCACTTAAGATCACCTTTGTAAACACTCAAAGGGGTTCGATCTCTTCTCAAACGAAGCTCACAAGCTTGACAACAATGGAGATTTCAGAGAATTTTTCAGAGGAAGAAGATGGAGCTCGTCCATGGCTTCTCCTCATTCTTTTATACCCCAAGCATGGAGCTTACCAACCAATGATGTCAAGAAGGAGGTGGCCCGACCAGATAGTCAGCTAGGAGGCCAACTAAGGCGAGCTACGGCCTGTGACTTATCGCGATGACGTCGGAGCTTACGATGGCCGCGGGGTGCGGCCAGGGTGCGGTGGTCGACTCGTGACCGCCACTGGCATTGGCCTTTGCCGCGGGTGCGGCAGGGTGCGCCGCGGGTGCGGCAGGGTGCGGTCAAGGCCAATTTTGCCCCCTTTGACCCGTTTTGTCGTTTTTACCAAAGGGTAAAAATATTCTTAACTCTGGGTTAAATATATTTGTACACGAACGACCCTTTAACCCAAAAATACATTAACTGTATTTTATATTACTCAGAAAAATATTACAGAGATCAAACATCTCATAGAATGTTCGTACTTCTCTGAATTTAATCTGACTTGTAATATGGGCATAAGAAAATTCAAAAAATTTCCTTACAAAATGAGGGATATTACATTACCTCCCCCTTAAAAGAAGTTTCGATCCCGAAACTTAGGCCGAAAACAACTCGGGAAAGCGTCTAAGCATATCCTCCCAAGTCTCCCATGTAACTTCTTCGGTTCCTGACTTGGACCACAGAATCCGTACCAACGGTACTATCTTGTTGCGCAAGTGCTTCCCACGGCGCTCGAGAATACGCACATGTATCTCTTCATAAGTACCATTTGCTTGAATCTCAATGTCTTCATAGCTCAGCACATGAGACTCATCAGGCACATATTTCCTCAGCAAGGATACGTGGAACACATTATGCACTGGATGTGCCGATGGCGGCAATGCCAAACGGTACTCCAGAGATCCCACCCTATCAAGGATCTCAAATGGTCCCACGTAACGAGGGTTATGCTTCCCACGCTTACTAGACCTGAACACACCTTTGGTTTAACTTGGTATGAACAGTAAGTAAAGTTACTACAGTCTTGTGCAGACCGGTCATAGGTAGAGCGATCTTAGAAAATCCCTCTATAAACCGTCTATAATATCCGGCAAGTCCAACGAAACTGTGCACCTCTTTCACATTCTGAGGCCGCTTCCAGTTAGCTACTGCTTCAATCTTTTGGGGATCAACCATTACCCCCTTCTCATTGATCACATGGCCTAAGAAAGCCACTTCCTTGATCCAAAAATCGCACTTAGACAGTTTAGCATACAACTCATTTTGTCTAAGGATTGACAACACAATCCGAAGGTGTTCCTCGTGAACTTCCTCATTCGGAGAATAAATCAAAATGTCATCGATGAAAATCACCACGAACTTATCCAAGTACTGGTGAAAACATCGATTCATTAAGTCCATAAAGACCGCTGGAGCGTTGGTAAGTCTGAATGGCATGACTACGAACTCGTAGTGACCATACCTCGTCCGGAATGCAGTCCTCAGAATATCTTCCTCACGAATTCTGAGCTGATGATAACCAAATCTCAGATCGATCTTGGAAAAGACTTTAGCTACCTGCAACTGATCCAACAGATCATCAATCCTTGACAAAGGATATTTGTTCTTGATCGTGACTTTATTCAACTCACGATAGTCGATACAAAGTCGAAATGATCCATCCTTCTTCTTGACAAACAAGACCGGAGCACCCCAAGGCGATGCACTCGGTCTTATATAACCTTTGTCGAGAAGATCCTATAGTTGCTTCTTCAACTCTTGTATCTCAGCATGAGCCATCCGGTACGGTGCCTTTGAGATCGGCGCAGTACCCGGTTCTAGATCAATAGAAAATTCCACGACACAATGCGGGGGTAATCTAGAAATCTCTTCCGAAAAAACATCAGGAAATTCATGAATCACAGGAATATCAAGAATTGTTGGTTCATCTTTCATGGGCGAATCCAGATAGCAAAGGTACCCGACACAACCTTGTCGAAGTAGCTTAAACGCAGCCATCGCATTGATAAGCCTGCCGTTATCAGCGTCATTCTGACCCTTAAATTTGCACACGCTCTAGTCCCCAGATGACACCGTCACAGTTCTTGTACTAAAGTCGATTACCGCCCCATGACGTGTCAGCCAATCCATATCGAAAATAACGTCGTATGGGGCCATGGTTATTCGGATCCAATCCGCTTCGAACTTCTTACCCTAAATGGTAATCGGAATTTCCAAAAGACGCTTGGTTCCAACTAAATGGTCACCATTTTGGACCAGCCCATTACATGGTTCACAGACGGCCCACTAGTGGCTCCGAGCCCAGGCCCATCCATTACCAGCGTCCACTGTTGTCATGAGCCGCTGTCCATACATCTCAATCCATCCTTGATAGCTCCACCTAATTAATAGGCAGCCATCTCCTAAGAGGTTGTTGGTGAGTCTCGAATACGAGACCTCACCCCATACCAAGCAACAAAACACTAACTTGGTATAAACCAAAGGTTCATATATAAGAAGAGTTACAACAAAAGGTTCACAACCTCGTTGCACACACAACTTAACTTACTACACAACTATCCAAAACGAAAAACTGGGTAGCACCCAAATCAACAACATACCAACAGAAGATAATAAGCACTTTAAGCATATGGAGCATCGGGTTCATCCGCCTTACGCATCTCATAAAGGTGTTGACCTTGACTCCCAGAAGCCACTGGGGCTTTCCCCTTGTTCTGTGCAACTGTCTGCATCAAAGGACTAGGAGTCTCTGCTAGTTTAAACCTGGGTCGGTTACTCTGATTAACAGACCCCTGTTGTGACTCCGCTCCTTTCTACTTTCCCTGCCAACAGAACTTCTGTAAATGCCCTTCATTCCCACAACCAAAGCATGTCTTTCTTTCCTTAGGACATGCAGTACTCTTGTGCCCAGCAGCACCATAATTATAACATAGGATCAGACTCTTGCCCTGACCCGATTGCTGTGTCGACTCTCCTTGAGCCCCACCCGTTTTTGCCTTGCTGGATTTAGCAAAGTTAGACGGTGGCGCAAGACGTTTGAATCCACTCGCCTGAGGTTGATTTTGCGTCGACCTCTGGCGATTCTTTCTCTTGATCGACTCATCCAGAGTCACCTCCAACTTGTAAGCCGCATCCACATATTGCTCCAAGGTAGAACAATTGTGGCTCAACATCATTGGTTTAATCTTTGGGCTCATCCACTCGTGGACATGCCAGATTTTCTATTCTTCACTGGATACTTCCGATCCAGCGTACCGCAACAAGTGATTAAACTTGGTTGTCAGCTCATTCACCTTTAACCCTTCAGTCTTAGGGTAAAGAAATTCCTTGCGCTTTTCCTCCCTCATTGCCCGAGAGAAGAATCGGTCAGTCATCTTGGTCTTGAACATTGCCCAATTCAAATCAGGGCTATCAGCAAGACCAGTGTTTTCCCACCACTCACTAGCATCTCCTTTCAGTTGAAGAGAAGCTATGTGCACCTTCTCAGCCTTAGTGCACTCCACACTACGGAACAACCGCTCCATGTGGGAAAACCAATGCGTTACTTCAACTGGTTCACCCTTCCCATTGAAGCTGTCAGGTCTCATAGAATTTATGGCTTTCAGCGCTCGACAACAATCATTCCTACTCCTGACCACATTCTCCTGATGCAAAGGTACATGAGTTTCCTGTTCTCCAACTCCCGGAGTCGCTGAGGATGCCGGCACATCTTGCGCCTGAGGCATATTCGGGTGTAGGACATCGTTCATTGCTTGCATGAAAATTTCTCGAATTTCTGTAACGGTCACTTCATCAAATATCCTTGGAGCGTTGGCCTGAGCTTGGTCATCGCCCTCTGGATTATTGTGAGAAACAGACTCGTGTTCCTCCACAGGGTTTGCAACATTCCTCACGTTTGGTCTGGGGTCATTACTCGGCCCAGCACCAGCACAGGTAGTGTTCCTTGTGTTCACCATCTATTTACCGATCAAATTCCAAGAATTTCATACATTAATATCTTCCAATGTACTTAACGTAATGAAATCAACTTAGAAGAGATCAAACTAGGTAAATTTCATTGATGAATTCAAACCGAGTTACTAGGTTCTACAACCTCCAATCATAACGAGGGAACTGAGAATTCAAGCCTTACTGGAGATGGTGAAACCACCTCGGCTTCTTCCGAGTCCTTCTGAAGAGAAACGAAAGCACTCAGAATCTACGAGTGACGAACAGAGAATTAGTCTTTCTAAATATGGAAGTTCGTTTCCATATCAGACTAAAGAAGAAGGCACGACTAGAACGGTAAAAAATTTCTTTGAAAATTCAGAGCCTTCGAAAACATTTCTCAGTTTCAAACGAGTAATTGGTTCATGAATTCCCAAACCCGTTTTAAAACCTTTGGCTCTGATACCAGATCTCTAACACCCCCAATACGTAACCCATTTGGAAAGGTATTACCGCCAGTGACCTCGATTTCCACACCGAAGCCACCCCAGGCTTTACCGGTTTAAATACAAATCATAAACAATAATCATGATGTAAATACTAAAATCTTTGGTTAAAACATATGTCTGGGGATTACATCCCAATCCCCATAGGACAAAACAGAATAATCAGCGAAAGTCTTTGCAAAGTATAAATACAAGGGTCTTGATCGTAATGATCACCCGCCAAGGATCGCAACCTGATAAGTCCATTAAAACACCGTTTGCTTTTATAGTCGTTCTAGCCTTTGTTTCTCAGATTCTTATCTAATGTGCCGAATCGAACGGATGACACCAGCCAACCATACAGAGAACAATTACGGTTGGTTAGTCTAATGAAAGACTATGCAAGGGTACAAAGCAGAGTGGTTCGAAGTAGTCGTATTAGGTTAGACTCATCGCTCCTCGAATCAAAACCGATAACGATAGTCAACCACCATACTCTACTGAAACATATGAAGAGTCATGATCAAGAGAAGATTCTGAAAGACCAAGTCTCACAGAAATCAATCCCAAAGAAGACTCTAACGAATTGAGTCTTATCGGAAATATGACAAATGTTGGGGAACATTAATTAATCATACAAGCGTTCAAAAACGACTTGATGTTTCGGTTCACGATCAACCTCACCGCTTAATGCGAATCCAGATTGGAAAGAGAACGGTACTCTAATCAAAGTCAAGACGAGCTTTCCTAGCTGCACTATTCCCTAGCTGCACTACTCGTCTGAGGTATATTAATCATGTGCTACGATGGCACTTATCTTATTTAAATTCCCAAACGCGCATCACGTTATAGACTTTTAAATATATGTTTCGCCATGAGGGACATGTATTGAGTATATGTTTCATCATGAGGGACATATAGGATATATGTTTCGCCATGAGGGACATACTCCTGAATGGGACGAATCCCAAGATTTGTAGCATCAGTTAAGTGCCACCATCTCTATACCCGAGTATAGAGATCGGTCATGACCCACCAAATGGTTTTTGGGTTTATCACCCTTTGCACCATTAATCATTATTAAGAAACGACTGGACCTCGAATAGTCCATCGCTCCTACGAATACTCGTGCTAACTAAACAGTTCAACACAGTAATAATCATATCAAAGCCCTCCAGGCTAATATCATAAATATATATCTATAATAGCGTTGTTCTAGCAGATATACAACCTATTATAATATCATATTCTTTTCACATCATTTATCAAACTATTCCTAACAGAACAGTAAATCATTCCAAATTAATTAACAATCAAACTATTGATAATTAATGGAAATATGGAATGATGAGCAAGAGCGAACTGCCACTTGCCTTAAGATCAGACGAAAGCTTTAACAAGCTTAGAGACAACGGTTCCTGAGTCTGAAACTGGGACAGATCCTGGATATTAAATCCCTCTGGAATGACCCATAACGAGACTCTAAGTTAGATTCAATATCTACATATATGAATCTAAAAGAATAAGGAAGGAATCAAAGGGGTCAAGCATCGCCCAAAGCCAAACACCCAAGAACACACACCCCGGACAAGGCTCACCGCGGGTGCGGTGGAGCCCTTGCCGCGGGTGCGGTCAGGCGCCAGTGGCGAGCTTTTGACAGCTTCGATGGCGAACTCACCCAATTTGATTCGTTCGCCTTCGATTCGTTTGTGGTTCGATCCCCAACCTTCTTAGGCCTTTGAACACCACTTAAGATCACCTTTGTAAACACTCAAAGGGGTTCGATCTCTTCTCAAACGAAGCTCACAAGCTTGACAACAATGGAGATTTCAGAGAATTTTTCAAAGGAAGAAGATGGAGCTCGTCCATGGCTTCTCCTCCTTTTATACCCCAAGCATGGAGCTTACCAACCAATGATGTCAAGGAGGAGGTGGCCCGACCAGATAGTCAGCTAGGAGGCCAACTAAGGCGAGCTACGGCCTGCGACTTATCGCGATGACGTCGAAGCTTACGATGGCCGCGGGGTGTGGCCAGGGTGCGGTGGGGGTGCGGTGGCCGACTCGTGACCGCCACTGGCATTGGCCTTCGCCGCGGGTGCGGCCAGGGTGCGGTCAAGGCCAATTTTGCCCCCTTTGACCCGTTTTGTCGTTTTTACCAAGGGCTAAAAATATTCTTAACTCCGAGTTAAATATATTCGTACACGAACGACCCTTTAACCCAAAAATACATTAACTGTATTTTGAATTACTCAGAAAAATATTACAGAGATCAAACATCTCATAGAATATTCGTACTTCTCTGAATTTAATCTGACTTGTAATATGGGCATAAGAAAATTCAAAAAATTTCCTTGCAAAATGAGGGATATTACAAAAAGTTTCTTGAAGGTAAAACTCCAGATGTGTTTGTTCATGGGATAATGGTTTGTTTTGTGCTTTGTTTCCCTCAACCAGCTTAGTCATGTAAGCTTGTAGATGTTTCCCTTTCCAGAATTAAGGAGTTCTTTAAGATTGGATCTGGTAGTCCAAAGTACAATTTTTCCAGTAGAGGATTTGTTCCAATTCCGCCAAACATAGTGCATACTATCTAGATTCAGATTTTGAGGGCTAGAAGTAATAGACATTAAAGTCATCTCATTCATCTTAGTTGTATTAATTTGGATAGGTGTTGCAATACACTAACACCAGCACCTCCTCTGTTCGTTGTGGAGGTAGAAAAAGGCCAACAAACACACAGACGGAAGAAGGTACAACAATAAATAAGCCAAAAAAATAGCAGAAGGGAACAAGGGATCCATCTGACAAAAAACGGATTTGTCAAAAGAATCATTGGTCAAGAAGTCATTAATCATGCAAGTCGGGACAATATGAGGTTTAGAGGAAGGCAGATTAACCAATGGGTTCAGGGTACTATTGTTTGTATCAGTAGATTTCCCAAGTTCGCAGCAAGGGGTTACGTTCAAATTTTAAAGAAAGAGGCAATAATAAACAAACGAGGATACGGTTCAGAGAACCAGAGAAAGAGGCATATAAGCAGCCTAACCACAAGGTGTTAAAATATCAGGGTTCTATTATAAAGATCAGAATCAATAATAAGCGCAAAATTAAGCAATTTAACAAGCTTAAAAGAGCCAAATCTAGTCAGATTCAAGGGGTAATAGTAAGAGAAGAAATGAAAGAGTAAAGAAGGGTAATACCTGGGTTGCTGGCTATGCTGAAAGGAATCACTTAGTGGTGATACACACCAGGTGAATCCTTTCACTAAACCAAGATCTAAAGAAGAGAGTCTAGGGACGAAGGTAGCAGTGACTCGCCTCCACCAAGGTTCACGACATCCGCTACATATCTGATGATAAGGAGCCCTCAAAGAAAAGACTAAGAGAAGCCAACATGATCCAAGAGCCTCAAAAGAGAGAGAAGAGGAAGGCCAGCCGAACCCATCTCCACCGCCGCTCCAAAACCCAGATCCACGGAGTCTCCCAATCGATGAACAGAGGGAACCCCGATTTGCTGCTATTGTTGGTAGCAAACCTAGTGGTAAGATTGCTTGTAGAAGCTTCCGTAGAGGAATTCCGCTGGAATTTTCGAAGGCTAGTATTGATGGTGGGTCTTCTTGTGCGGTTGTTTGCTGGGATTGTGTAGATTAGAGCTTTAGGAAGAGGAATGTGGGTCAGATAAGATTGATTTCGTAGGGGATGATCGATGTGGGCGAGATCAAACTCGGTGGCGGTGGTGAGGGTAAGGATGAAGAGCGGCGGCGATAAAAGTTTTAGGGTTCGAGAGGTCATCTGTATGGAGAGCGTTTTCTTTTTTCTAGGTTTGCTGCATCAAATTGTTTATTTTCTTGCTAAAAAGGAAAGTAACGTGAGTTGAAATAAAGAAAAAATCATTCCCTTATTTAAAGAAAGGATTAATTAGGTGTGAACGACTCTTTTTATGTGAATGTGAACGGTGCACATTTAAATATAGTTATGATGCACTATTCAGTTTTAATATGATTTACATTAGATAACATCTAATAGATAGTTATTTTTTTACACTAGTGATGCATATTTCAGTATGTCTATGAGACACATTGCAGTATACATACAACAAACTAGCTTTCTTGCACAGTGATGTGTGTTCATTCACATATTATTCTAATAAAATACACTTGTGCCGTATTTTTTATATCACATTCAATGTGTCTTGTAGTGCATTCAGAATATGCCCTCTAATACACTTTGAAGGTGCATTATAGTGTACATAAACGTGTCTCATAAAGTGTTGCACATTCGTATGGAACTTTTGTTCACGTTTGATTAATTCTCTAGTAAAAGATAATTAAATAAATATTTTTGATGTAATTAAAAGGCAAATTTGGTAAGAGTTTCATTTTAGTTGATATTGTACAAATTTTACAAATTATCTCTACATATTCTAAATGGTCGTCCATAACAGAACATAATATAAATAGTTTCATCTAGTCTTTTTTCGTTTTAGAATATAATAATTATATCGTATATATCACGACTGATGTACATATAGAAAATACAATTTATTTAAGTATGGAAGATTAAAAAATTAAGAAATCTACTATATAATTACTAAAGCAGAATATCAAATGCGTCACTAGACACTCCAAAAATAAATCAGACCCCTTTGTTATCACGTGACATCACGACATTGAATTTGTCACATGTCAGACTCTCATTTTTTCGGTTGTTTTTCAAAAATCTAATAAAATCAAAGAAAATAAAATAATTACCCATATTGACCGATATGCATACAATATAAATATTTTTTATACTCTTCTATCCAAAAATGTAGCAAATACTACTTACCTTAATTATAATTAGAATATACTGTACACCCCAAAACAGTGATGACAGTTTATAGTTTAATAAACTTGGAGATCATGCGACACGTACATTAATGTATAAAAGTTAGAATTGTTATATTTGCTTAATTGACGCCGTATGTATATTTGCTGGAAAGAAACATTTTTATATGTTTTAGCTAAAATATATATCAATTATTATTTTATTTTGGTTCGAATTAACTATAATCTACTATGTAATTACTAAAACATAATACCAACTGTGTCACATTTCGCTCTGAAAATGAACCAAACTCCTCTGTTACCACGTGGTATCACGCCATTGAATTTGTTACGTGTCAAACTCTCATTTTTTTGATTGTTTTTTTCAAAAATCAAATAAAATCAAATCAAATAAAATTATTACTCATATTGGCTGGATATGCATACAATATGAATAGTTTCTATACTCATCTATCCAAAAATGTAGCAAATACTACTTACCTTAATTATAATTACAATATACCCTCATATATTCTTCACATTCATATTTAGTAGAAAATATAATTTTAATTTATAGCCCAAACAATACAAAATTAGACAAAAACCCAATGTTATATCAGTATACTATTGATATCGAAATCCCGGAATACTTAAAAATTGTGCGCGAGTAACGTGTATGGTAATTAATTACGGAGTAGCATTAATTAATTGGGATTTGGGACACAAATTATTAATTAATCAATGGAAATAAATCAACAATTGTGGTGTGTCAGAAACTCCTAATAAGATAACTTATTCCTTTAGCTCCACGGTGGAGGTTAACAACAATTCTAAGTTTAAGAGGTCAACTTGATGACTTAAATTGTATTATTATGTTTGTACTAAGTTTTAATGTTTAGTCCAAAAGAAATGATGCATTGATATCAATAGGGTGTATTTGGATTATAATTTAACTGATATTATAATGTTAAAAATTGATATTATAATGTAAAAAACAACATTATAATGTCAGATAATGCGTAATCTAAACAAACCCTAAGGTTGTAGGACTACATTATGAGCATATATTCCTTTTCCCAATGACGATAGTTCATCTGTTTGATTTAAAATTTTGTTTATATATTTTTATCTTTTTAAATAATTCAATCCTTTAAATTTATTTGCTCTAATCTAATTTTTTTTCTCTATATAGACTAATTTAGTTTTTTTTAGTTTCTTTACACTTCAATTTTCTTTATATGTGAATTAAGTATATTTGAGTACAAAATAACAATAATATGTATAATCTACTATATAACTACTAAAGCAGAATATCAACTATGTTACATGGCGCTCCGAAAATGAACCAAGTCCCTCTGTTGCCACGTGGCATCACGACCTTGAATTTACCACGTGTCAAACTCTCATTTTTCAGTTGTTTTTTTGAAAATATAAAATCAATAAAAATAAATCATACCCATATTAGGCGGATATGCATACAATATGAATATTTTTTTTACTCAATCTTTTCATAAATGTAGCAAATAATATTCTCATTCATATATTTTTTGTACATAATCTATATCTATCTATATTCTATGTATCTATCTATCTATCTATATATATATATATATATATATATATATATATCTTCTATATACTATTACTAAAGTCAAAATTCTCTCTCTTACGTGTCAATCAATTAGCTATGACACGTAGGAATTTTTTATTTTTCATTTATCATTATATCCTTCGTTATTTTTTATATTTACTTCAACCATATTTTTTTATCTTTTACAATATACTACTTACCTTAATTGTAATTACAATATACTCTCATATATTCTTCAAATTCATATTTCGTAGAAAGTATAATTTTATAGCCCAAACAATAAAAAATTAGACAAGCCAAAATTATCTCTTATGTGTCAATCAATTAGCTATGACACGTAGGCATTTTTTATTTTTCATTTACCATTATATCCTTCGTTATTTTTTATATTTACTTCACCCATATTTTTTTTTATCTTTTACAATATACTACTTACCTTAATTGTAATTACAATATACTCTCATATATTCTTCAAATTCATATTTCATAGAAAGTATAATTTTATAGCCCAAACAATAAAAAATTAGACAAAAACACAATGTTATATTAGTATACTTTCAATACTCATCTTTTCTACTCTTTATTGATATCGAAATCCACCATTGTAAAAAGTTTTATATAATTTATATAATACATTGTATATTTGTTAAAAAGTCATGATCATTCAGAGCGTTTTCGATTATATTTTCTTCGTCCTCAACTCCCAATATGCCAATGGTGTCGTTGATGATCTTTTCTTTCATCATGCGACTCCCTCTTCGCTCTTACTCATGTTTCTCATTAGTTTTTTCACGTTTATTTTTTATTTACTTAATAAATCTCACGTTTATTGTAAATGAAAACTTGAAAATGATATCCATCTAGCAGAATTAGCATAATATCTATTCATCCTAAACTTTCATTTATAACTCTTTATTTCAACTAATATATCAATACGATAAGCATATCTTCAAACTATATTACTAGAAATCCACCAAATTACTTTTTTTGATTATTAACCTAATAAATTTGCACCAATTTGCGTAATCATTTTTTTATTATTATTTTACATCCTTTTTTTATTTTATTTTACATAATTTGCATCATCAAGAGTTACTAGCAAGAAACGTTTGGAGATTTAAATATGCGATAAAAAACAAAAAAAATCTAATACTACAACCAATGTAGTATACAAGAAAGTAACGTGTGAGACTGTCCCACACGTTACGCGTGGGACACATCCACACGTTACGTGTGTGTACATTCCACACGTAACGTGTGGCATGGATCTGGCTTTAAAAGCCAGATCTTGCTCTCCTCCTTCATTCATTCGAAGCCGCAATTCTTGTGACGAATCGATCAACTCCGCGCGTTACGTTCAAGATATTTGAAAGGTTAGTTATTACTCGTCGTTGTTTGATTTGTTTTGTTAGATTTGAAGTTATTGGTTAGGAATTGTAGATCCATATTGTAGATCTATGTTATTTTGATGTTTAGGGTGGTAGATCTATGCTTTAGGGAAGGTTTTGTGGTTGTTTTTGATTTTTTGGGTAATTTTGAAGTTATTGTTTGCATGAGGATTTATGTTGAATTTTGTGTGAAAATATGGAAGTAGAAGTGATAGTATTGATAGATTTGTAAAAATTGTGGAATTTTGGTTGAATTGCATGTATATTTTGATGAAAAAAACTCGCCGGAATTGTGAATGCTCGTCGGAGAAGACGGTCGGAGAGTCGCCGGAGTGCCGCTGGCGACTCCCCGGCAAATTGAAATGTGCACATTCACACGTAACGTGTGAATGTGCACCACACGTTACGTGTGACGTTAGTTCACACGTTACATGTGACATTAGTTCACACGTAATGTGTGACATTAGTTCACACGTAACGTGTGAATTCTCTACATCTGGGCTTCTGGTTCACCGTGAACAACTCGGTCGAAAACTCGGCCGAGTTGTTGACCGAGTTGTTGGCTGTAAATTTTTTGGGTAATAAAATGTCTGGATATGTAACCGCAGATGGAGCATGGGGACATAACTGAACGTCGGATACGCCGCAACCTTGTACGTGAACAGTCCTATAGGACTGGTGAAGAGGTCGACAGGTTTAGGCGGCAACGGAGGAATGTCTGCTACCGAGATGATGAGACCGGCGCATACCAGACTGGAGCCGGTAGCAGTAGTGGCGCATACCAGACTGGAGCCGGTAGCAGTAGTGGGGTCGTTGAAATGATAGGAGTTCAGAGCTTGATGGTGGTTCCTTCTTCTCATGGAGGTAGGGCAGAGTCTGAGCCTCTTCACAACTACCGGGACTACCAGGGGAGTCCGCTGCATGGTTATTCTAATACAATAGATCAGAATAACTACTACGGGCGGAATTTTAGTCCTCCGGTACTCCCGCCGCACGTGAGCCCTCATCGTATCCTGAGGGATTATTATCAGGGGGTTGATGAGCAGGACAACCCGTGGGAGAACCCAGCATTGTACCCGAACGCTCCCTATCATCAGCCGATGGTAAGTATATTTAGTATAACATGCATTTGTTTACAAATTCTTATTGCATATGATCAATTTAATAAATGTAGGATCAGGCAAATACATGGGAGACTCAGGACCAGGGGACTCAGGACCAGTCCAGCAATGCCTGGATCCCAAGAGATGACGCTCCGGGCGGGGATGAAGAGCCTCAGGAAGCCTCTTCTTCGCGGGCAAAACCACCTCGATCAAATAAGAATGTGAGATACGACCCTGAACTGGTGGTGAGCGTTCCTGGAGGTCCGGAGAGCCCTGAACTCCTAAAGAGTTTTGTGAACCACGTGGCGTACCTCCTCTACCCAGCGTGAACACTGTATCTGTCCATACGGAGACGATTCTTTCCTTGTAAGGGTCAAGCCAGTTTTTTTGTAAGTACTGAAGACATTTTGGAGCTTTCCTCCAATCACGCTTCAGCTTCGAGAGTGATGCTTTGTACCCTTGTATGGTCGTTTCCTTGAAGAGCTTCATGCAGTCGTTGGAAAACGATGTGCCCCTAAACTTGTCCATGGCCTTCTTCCCGAAGTCTTCAATATTCTTCCTCACATGCCGCCTACATAGGAGGAATTTTGCTGCTGGAAACTGCTTCTCTAAGGCGTTCATCAACGCCTTTTCCCGATCAGTGACCACACATGTGGGTGCTCGTTGCACCTTGGCAAACATCTTAGCAAGTTGCTCTATGGTCCACTTGTAATTGTCTTCGTCCTCCTTCTCCAGAAACGCCCCGGCAATATTGTAGTTTTTCCAAACTGATGTGATGCCGACGATTTCAAGGAAGGGCAAATTGTAGCTGAACACATAATCATATGTAAAATATAATGGCGTCATAACCGTGACATGAACAAATGAAGAGTATATTAGATATGGACGTTACTAACCAGTTAGTTGCATATGTAGAGTCCAACAACACAATGTACGGAAATGCCTTCAGCAACCAAAACTGATCCTGGCTTGCAAAGAAGATATCCGTATTTTGTTGGTGTCCTTGTTGAATCTATGCTCCATGAAGTACCCCTTCTCATTGCACTCATAGAAGAACTGATGTACAACTGTTCTTCCTTCCATGCCCTTCTTTCGTATCTCATGCATGAGGTTGTACACTTGCTTCATCTTGGTTACATTTCCAGGGGACGAATGGATTGTAGTATGAATCTTCAGAGGCTTGCAATGATTGACCGTCATCACCCTTATAATCTCCTTCTCTCCAGCGGTTGGTCGCCCAGCTAATGCACTACCATACAAATTGTCTGCAATGACATGGTTGTGAGTTCCATGTTGTACAATGATCCTCCACAATCCCTTCGGCCCTTCTTTCAGCCTCAACATGAAGGGACACCCACATTTCTTCGACCTTGTGATGTCTCTCACTTGGTCAGTTCCTTTAGGCACGTTTTGTCCATGCCTATCACACGGTAACCAAGTCCCCCAAGGGCCCGAGGGGTGGAAGGTTTATTCCTCCACTTTTTGATACAAAAGTGTTTAGACTTAGCCATCTCTTGCGCCCACGAAAAGGCTTCTTCTCTAGACTCCCAGATTTTTTCAGTTGTGAAAAACCTTGAATAATCGGCAGAGACGTACACATCCTCCTCAGGTGGTACACTGAACTGAGGCTGTGTGTGTAGGGATGGAAAGCACAGCTGTGGAGTAGCGTGAGATGAAGATGCTTCTGGAGTGTTCCAAACCGGAAATGTCTTTTGAGGCGTTTCTCAAACCGAAAATGTCTTCTGTGGAGTGCTCCAATCATTGAGGGAGATATTGTTTAACCCTTAGTATAAATGATAGTTCGTCTGTATACACGAAATCATGTCATCAACTAGTGCACTAATTTTAAAATGGCACATTTACTATCAAACTGTGCAATATTACATAATGAAACTTGGTTTCTGGAATTGATTTCACACGTTATGTGTGTGATGGCTTCACACGTTATGTGTGAAGATTGTCCACACGTAACGTGTTGAACAGTTTCACACGTTACGTGTGGACAATATTCACACATAACGTGTGAAACTGTTCTTCAATGTAACAGCCATTTCGCAGCCCTAAACCCTAAACAACGATCAATCTTTGTTTCTAATACCCAAAACAATAAAATGAGATTTTAAGATCAAACAACAAATATCATAAATAGCTTCCCTAAACCCTAAACAACAAATATATTATCACCCCAAAAATAGCTTCACTAAACCCTAACCATCAAGCTTAGAACTTTAAACATTTTCAAAACAAGAAAAAAATAGAACTTTAGGATTACTTAATAGAAATTACCTCGTTCCAAAGTGGAATATCTTCCCCATTGTTTCTCCAATACTCGTTGTTGTTCAGATTGTCCATTTTTTGTAGAAAGATTGAGAGTGCAAAATAAGATTTTGTTAGTGTTTGAAATAAGGGTTTAGGCTCGAAATGGGTTCGAATGGGTTGTTAGCCGGGGAAGAAGATGGGGCCATTATTACAGTTAGGTGGGGACAAGACGGTTATTCAATGCGTTTTGCAACAAACTGAACCACGCGTTACGTGGCAAACTTGTCCACACGTAACGTCTGGAGTTGCTTGGCACGTTACGTGTGCTCGTGTTCCACACGTAACGTGTGCTTACTAGGGTTTAGCGTATATAGGGTACGGTTTAGGGTTACTATTTATCTTTAACTAAATTGTGGGTTAGGGTTTAGGATTTATGGTTTACTATTTATCTTTAATTAATAAGGTTGAATTTGGGTATGCGAGTTACATTATTTCTGAGATTGAGGAGAGAAACTTACAATTAGGGTTTAGGGTTACATTGCTGAAAAGTTATTAATGCTAGTGGTTGAGGTCTTTAATGATAGTGGTTGGGGTCATTTTATACTACAGTTGTATACAGCTGTATATTAGTTGTCAAACACATTCATTTTCACTATATAAGAGGCATTAGGGTTGCAACAAGTCCAATACAAGCGGGATTGAAGATTCATTTATGGGTAAGCTTCTTCTTCCAGTTTCTTTCGATTTAGTAATTATGATTGGCCTTTTCATATTAATGGTTTGTAGGAAATCAAGCACCACAAATAATGACATCTTCATCCGAATCATCATCAAACCCAAATAGGCACCATCAACAAATGAGTGCTCCACAATGCGAGTGTAATTTGAAAGCCATTATCCATACTTGGGATTTGCAGTGGAACTACGGAATGAGGTATTGGGGATGCCCAAGACTGAGGTGTTTATACAGGAAGTATATTGATTCAATGTACGAGGACAGGGCACACGCGGTTATTCGACAACAATGGAGGGAAAACAAGATCTTGTTAAGGAGAATCAAGATCTTGTTAAGCAAAATCAAGATCTTGTTAGGCAAAATCAAGAACTTTTACAAGATCTGGATAAGATGCGTAGGTATAACCGCAATCTATATAATGATGTACATCGTAAACTGCCTTGATGTCGTATCTTTTGTGTAATGTTGTTTACGTACTACCCTTTGTAGGGAACAAGCCATTTTATCAAAGCAGAGACATGATATGCCGCGAAGTTTTACCAGAGACTATCCTAATTTCTTCAAACGCAACTAGGCGATATCTTTTATTTTGTGCTAGGCTTTCTAAGTTTATGAAAAAATTGTATTATTTCTTGCATTGTGAGTTAAATGTTGTTGTAGTCATCCAACGTAATGAACAAGTCTATTCTATCTTTTATGTTGATTATTTTGGGGCATTCTTTTTATTAATTTTAAATAAACAACTACATAATAATATAATGTAATGTTCATACACGTAACATTGTAATATATATAAAATTCCTAAACCTTAACATTAAACCATAAATAAATATTATAAATATACAATAATATGACCTATACAAATATCCTAAACCCTAAATACTACAAATACAATTATATTATATTACAGTCACACGTAACGTGTGACTGTAATCCACACGTAACGTGTGAAAACATCTCACACGTTACGTGTAGAAATGAGTCACACGTTACGTGTGGATTACAGTCACACGTTACGTATGAACCCTATGCACCAAAAGGCAAAAATGCCTATGCGCCAAAAAGCAATCGTGTTAATATATTCACTTATTTATCCAAAGACACTAAAATAATAATAAAAGATTTTGCCTCTAGAAAGTCGGTGACGTATCATTTTAGTGACAATGTCAACTTGAAATTTGAACCCGAATTTTATTTTATTAAAAAATCTAAAGATAATTAAGATTAAAAATATTCATTCATAAGATTGAAGTATGCATATTGATCGATAACGACTGCTTCTTGAATATAGGGTAGCTAGAGATCGATATCAATTCGTAAGTCCTAATGTATATGTAGCACTTTGAGTTTATAAATTACTCCGTAATAGCTACGTACACAACAAGTAATTTAGTTGGACCGCTTAATATCGATCTAGTATTTCTATCGATCTCAACTGTTATGCATATTTTAATATTTGAACACTTTCTCACTACTATTAATAAATATAGTCTATGTATTCATGATATCAAGCTGGATTATGTATGTATTATATATGTTTCTTATCAATTTAATAACATAAGTTGTTAAGTTGAAGATCATAACCTTTTTTTTTTTTAATTTGGTAGTTTCTCGTTTGCTAAGGCTCCGCATCGTATAGAAGATTTCGATGGTGGCCTAATGTTTTATGTTTTAACTAGTTTAAACCCTCGTGCCATGCACGAGCCGACTTATATTTATGAAAGAAAATTTTAGTATACGAATAAACGTCACATGAATACAAATTAATGACTACGTGATTATAAAAGATAAAATATATAGGAAATGAGAATATATTGACATGTAGTTATATTAGATTTTTTCCAAACATATACATACTAATAGAAAGAAAGTTATTGAATTTATAAATATAAACATTATAGGGGGGAAATCCACTCTAAATATATGTAAAAATTACGATTGTACATGTAACTTAACCAATTCTCAAGAAAATTTTATTTTTGTATATTTAGAGTGAAATAGTATCCATTATTGAAGTTATGAATTGAAATATACTATTTTTTTCTTCAATTTAATAGGTTAGTACGATGTTATTTGTCAATCTTCCAACAATATGTTACTAATGATATGCGTAGATCTATATTCTTTTAAAACTTTTTAAGTATGTTGATAATATAGAATATTACTTTTGTTAGCTTTTCTCTTCTTTTTTTACCTTTTGTAATATTCAATTCAGGTTTTAGACATTGAGATGATATTATCTAAAATAAAATCATATTAATTTACTCATTATTTTATTATTATATATATGTTGGACACTTATATTTATTAGTAATTATTAATATACTAAATTAACTCAATTGGAGAATCAAATAAAACCCAATTGAATTATATTTGAAATAGTATATTGATATTTTCATACATATTAATTTGTAATTAAATCTTGAAAATGTGAAATATATCAAGTGAATATTTTATTGCTATCAAATTTACGTGGGTTTATTTTAAATTTCAAAATGTGAATGCATTTGTAAGTAAATAAAAAATCATTAAAAATATATGCTATCTAAAGGTTGTTACTAATAAAAAATCATTACGTTAACATTTATTGCAAAAATAAGTTAGTTTGATGAGATTTTGGTCAAGATTTGATAAGATTTTAAAATTTAGAGCTAATTAATTTGCAAATTTTGTTAAGGTTTTTTTTATTAATTTATATTTTTATGATTATTCAATATAATAATAAATAAATAAAAGGAAAAAAAAAAAAAAAACCTTAACAACTCGAGTCTAAAAATACTCTAGTGGCTTAAAAAGAGCCAGCTTTAATATAGATATATTGATTGATGGTTAAATTTATTTACAATGTTATTTGTCACTTTAAAGTTTGATTGGTTTTAGAAGTAATTGTAATCTAGCATGCCTCCCCATGCAAGGCACAGGTATGGCCATATATTTTAATAATAAATTTAAATTTATTTATAGTATGTAAAATATAAAAAAAAATTATATAAGAAAATTAACATGATGTATTTGAATGATAATTTCTTGATTAGAATAATTTATAAGGTGTAAGATATGATGAAAATTGAAGGTACATGTGTGAATTTATATTAATAGAAGAAAATATAAATTATAAATTTTATATAATTATTAAAAATAAAAATAAACTAAAATAAAACTGCATATTGTATTCTTTATAATGGAGTTTACGGACAATCTATTCACCCTTATTAAAACATGAACACTAATTAAGTATGATAATAATATTTTTGGTAAGTGCATATTGTATGTATGTTGGTGGATGAACCGTATAATGTTAACTATTTAAGGATCATCTATCTATATACATATCTTTATAATGAAGTTTACGGACCATTAACGTATATATTATATTATGGACACTAATTAAGTATGATGCTTATGTTTTTGGTAAGTGTAGAATTATCATGTACAATGAGAAATATTTTTGGATGGTAATTTAGGAAATTTGTATAAATAAAAGATAAAATAAATGGTAAATAAAATAAGAGTGAATAAATAAATATATATAATTATTATTTAATGACGTGACATACTTAGATGAGTGACTCATAAAAGAGATAATTACAGCTTTAGAATATAGATATAGATTAGTTCAAGCCTCTAGCATGCAAACAATGATGAAGCTTTCACTGAAGATATCTTTTGATTAAAAAAGATATGCTTAATCTACGTAGATATTTTAACGAATAGTATACTCTTCATTTGCATAGTCTTCGGTTATCTAATGAAGATCTTGACTAATTATTTTATTTTGGGTGCAAATCTTGACTATTTGTTAGTGACGGAATATTATCTTTCTATCTTATATCTATATAAATTGCGTATCTTAAATGAAAATTTGATACAAAAATATTTATTCATGTCTTATGTATCAAATCTATTATATATTAAAGCTCGGTTTTTATTTTTAAAAGTTTAGGTTATTTCCTTGTTGAGGTCTCGCCCAATCTATTTTACAAGTTGTTCCCTAACATGTGGAATAACTTGGATCGTCAATGAAACTTCCGAGCAGGATAACTAGGATTTCTCCAACAGGTGGTCCGTCCCCGTCCTTTGTCGGAAATCCCACTAGAAAGGAAAACCCCCATTGTATACAATTCCTAAGCACAGAACATAGATAGAACCAAATTTCGGCCAAAAATTAGACTATGAAAATGTAAAGAAAAAACTTCATAATGAACACCATTTACATGGATAGAAAATAAGTCCAATTTGATTGAAACTAGAAAACAATAATTCAGACGTAATCCCATTTTGCCCAACCATGTGAATGCTTAGGTATAAAATCGACATCAATGACAACATTACTTATGAACGTATGTAAGAAAATGAAGGTATTTCAAACCAATGCGAAAAACATGATATACATGTATTAAATTCATAACGTGTTAACAATATAAATTAGGATAAGTTATAAAGACAATTATGTATTTATAATTCATTTTATTTATATGTTTGGTAACATTAAATCTACTATATATATCTTCTAAACTAAAACCAAATACGTCACATGTCACTCTCTTATTAAAATCGTCACATGGCAATCCCTTATTAAAACGTCTTTTTATCTTCATTTTTTTAAAATAAATCAAAATTATAAATTAAAGATTTTAATCCTAAATCTATCACCAATCTCTTCTTAATTTAAATACAAATCAAGGACAAAAATTACAAGTCAAATTCTAATTATATACAAATTCAAAAAATTTTAATTATATATAAATCCAAAATTTCATAATTATATGGATAATTGATATACAAAATTATGATTTAAATATGATTTTGATATAAATATTACCTAGATCTATCTTTTTAATACATAAACTAATTTAATAAATATTAATATATTGTATTCAACATATATAAAGTAAAAACTCGTATATGATGCATAATTACAATTTGGTATAATTCATAAGAAATTGAGAATGTGGAAAGAGAAACCGGAGTGTAGTACTCGTACAAAAGGAATCGACCCGGTTGGAGTTTTGTTTTTTTGGAAAGGGACCTGAACCGGGTTCTTTCACAAAAGGAACCGACCCGGTTGAGCTTTCAAAGATCAGTCTACAGAGGTTATGATGGGCCGCGCTATATCTTCTCTCATGGGCTGGACCAATTTAATGATTTGGGCCAATGTGATCTGAAAATTTGTGGCCCAAATAATAACCAACACTAAATCAATGCCATTTGATATTTTCTAGAATCTTAGAGTCGGATTTTACAATCCGATTCAAATGAAACCGACACTCATATAGTCCTGATCTCGATAACATTTGGTACATGTACACTTATTAGTGATGGATTCCAAACAACGATCAATGAAAATTGAACATGAAATCGGTTTCATCAAAATACAACATCACTATGACCATAATTTTACATATATGTTTAATATGTAGATAAAATTTAGACTTGAAGATTGATTAAGAGTTGGAGATTATATTATTTGGACTATCGTTTGTTCCGATAAGACAAAATAAACTAGAAAATAACTCAATGATTTTTCTAGTGTGTGTCCATGGACACACTTTAACAAGTTAAAGTATGAAACTATCTATAAAATATTTTCTGATAGAGAATGAATAAACCTTTTAGAAAAAAGATTAAACTAGTAGTTAAAAAAATTATTGTTAAAAATGGGTTTATTAGAGTGTGCCCATGGACACACACTAGAAAAAACATGGATCCTAGATGTCATTATTCGGATTTAAGGTTGAGTGTAAGGATCAAGGGTTCCATATATCAAAATAGATACTTCTTCATCTTCTAAGTTGTTGAAAGAAAAAGTGGAAAGCTCAAATTTCTTGTGAGGGGTGCAACTTGGCAAAAAGGAAAAGTGATAGTTCAACAACAGAAGATGTAATATCAATTACTTAAACAGACTTTAATACAAAAAAAACTTCAATTATCCTCAATTATAGACTTGAAAATTAAATGATTTTGGTGACATAAATCACACTCTCCAACCCTAAAACCATTTATGAAACATTCACCTTAAATCATGGGTTTTGAAACAATCTAATCAACTCCAGTGTAAACCAATGAATTAATTAATTGGATGCTTTCCTTATGCACTTTTTCATTTTCCATCACCTTTTCTTTGAAAGTTTCCATTTACACCTTAGATCATAATAATTTAACCCACGTGGCCTTGTATTGTAACGTAATCTTAAAGATGAAGAGCTTGTGAATTGACATTTGTAACACAAAGTGCTATGTCTCCACCAAATTGTGGGGAATGCAATCAAAGGCAGAGCAAGATACAGTGTACTGTAGTATAAGACAGATCAAAACTGGATCTGCAATTTTCCAGCTCAAATTTCCAACAACTTTCACCAAACTGTACTGAATTTTGAAGAGTATAGTTTTATTCCAAATTCATAGAATTTCAATCATAAATTATGTGTTTTAAGTCTAAAATTCCCTTTAATCGCGCTAATATTTCAGATATATATACTAAAAGCCTGGGATTTCATGATGTATGGGGTCTATTCTAACTTGGATTGTGATGTCAAGTATGATTGATTCCAAGTTTCCAACACCAAATATCTTGTTCAATGATAAATAAAGTTAACCCAATTCTTCAAAATATGATGATTATGAGTTAAAAGCCTAGGGTACAAGGTAAGTAAGATTACATATTCCTAATTACAGATAACATTCTGATTCTTTCCTTCTCCCATATCCAAAGCAATGAACAATCATTTATTTCTATTAGTGTTATGAAAAAAGGCCCATAATTTCAAGTACTATTTAAAAAAATCAAATGAAACAAACATCTATTTGTATTATCTTGTTATACTATATGCCACCAAATTCTAAAGTTGCATAACTCAAAGTTCATGATGCATGTGAACAAGGCAGTTGGACACAAAGTTTGCTAGCTAGTGCAGCTGTGCAAATTGTATTATTAGGTGGATTGCAAGACATTTTAGACTATATCTTAAAAATGATGGTTTTGGTGACTGGTAATTTTGTAGGTTGGTTGTCCATTGTCATTTGTCACAATCCCAGCTTTTGAGCTTCCAATAAATCTTACAAAGATGGATTCTTTTATTTGGTTGATACAAAGAATATGGATAAATAACCAACCAAGATAAAGTTTAGAGTTCAAATCTGAAACTAGTGAATTTGTTTTAGCTATTTGGATGTGGGTATTGCTTGGAGTGAGGAGAATGGAAAATATTCCTTAGCTATTACACAAGAAAACAAGAAACCCCAAGTGCAATTCTCAAGGAATGAAAATGGACCAACCTAATCTCTGATTTCTTGGCTTTTACCTCAAGTCAAAATCAATCAAAACTCGCCTTCTTCTTCTTCTTCTCTTTTTTGTTTAGGACACACATCCATGTTTTGTCATTATCTTCTAATGTCGCTTCTCATTCGATTACATGACAATTAAACAATCTTTTGAAGTAACACTAGTACCAATTATTTTAGCCTAGGATCCATGGCCTTAATAAAATTTGTATCACCATATACAAGTATACAACCAATTACAAAACTTTTTAGAACTTTATAAGTTTGTGTCACAAAATGTAACAACACTAAAGTTGTACTCTTTCCTCTAACATTTCTTATCAAAAAGAAAAGCAAAGAAAAAGAAAGGAGGAGTTGTGAAGTAATAAATTGGACTGCAATTGGAGAGGAGAGGTCCAAAAACTAACTAAAATCCACCCAACAAGATTTGTCTTTTTTCGCGGGAAAAGAAAGTGGGAGAGATTTCATTTGGTGGGAAGAAGAAAGAGATCAAGGAGGGAAAGCAAAAGATATTCCATTCCCATTTTGCATGGCTTTTCTCTCTTGATTTTCTCTTTTGGGTAGGCTAGATTTAGTACTTAATCTTTTCTTTTCTTTTTTTACTTCTTCAATTTCTTTCTTTATTTGAAGATATTGTATTATAAAATTGATAGAAAGTGATACCACAAGGAAGAAATAGATGCAAAGACACACACATGTGAAGGACTACAACTCCTGTTCTGAAACCACCTTTCCTGAAAACAGCACATTTTGTGCTCACAAGGAAAAACAGGAGAGCAAATCAGATTGAAACAAAAAAAAAAAAAAAAAAACAGGAAGAAGCTGAGAAATTGTAGCCAAAATGGCCATGGAGAAGCAAGTAGCAATGATAGTGTTTTGGATAGCAAATGTGATTGCTTTCAAGATTTCAAGCTCAAGTGGAAGCCATGGCCAATCTGCAGTAGGAGACCCTGGAATGAGAAGAGATGGGCTTAGAGTTGCATTTGAAGCTTGGAATTTCTGCAATGAAGTTGGCCAAGAAGCTCCTAATATGGGTAGCCCAAGAGCTGCTGATTGCTTTGATTTATCTGCCTCTACTAATAGTAAGCAATCTCCTCTCCTCCTTAATTTGATGATTAGTACTTTGCTAATACTAATTTTTAGTTTTTGGTGACATGGGATTTTGGTCCATTTGCCAAAATGGGATACTAATGGCTTATGTTTGCAAATTGTGTTTATAAAATGACCAAATTAGGTATATTTAATCAATGTTGACACTTGCAAATACCCTTTCAAAGTTGGGTCATGGATCACTTTGTTTCATTTTAAAGTATGAATCTTGATTAAAAACAACAAGGAGGGTGGAAAATTGAGTGTGATTTTGATCTGGGTTTTTAGGCAATTACTCATTGCTCCACAAGGTGAAGGAAGAAGAGTCTTTTTTTTTTATGTGGGGTATTGAATGTTAACACTTGCAAATATCCTTATAAAATGGGGCACTTTGTGCCATTTAAAGTATGAATCTTGATTAAAAACAACATGAAGGGTGAAAATTTGAGTGTGAATTTGATCTGGGTTTCTAGGCAACTACTCATTGCTCCACAAGGTGAAGGAAGAAGAGAACAAACTTGGTGTAGGGAAGCCCTTTCCAGGCATAAGCCCAGCTGCACTAAAAAACCCAGATCTTTATGCAGCAGAAAAGGAAGTTTATCTGGGCTCCAAGTGCAAGGTAGTTGATGAAGATGACCAAAACCCATGGAATTTCTGGATGGTGATGCTTAAAAATGGCAACTTTGACACAAAATCAGGGCTTTGCCCTCAAAATGGGAGGAAAGTGGGGCCCTTTCCACCCCCTGGAGGGAGATTCCCTTGCTTTGGGCATGGATGTATGAATCAGCCTTTGCTTTACCATGACCCAACTCAGCTCACAGAGAATGGCACTCTTAGAGGCAGTTTTAGTGGCAGTTATGAGTTGGGGAGTAATGTTAGCCTTGGAATCCAAGGGGTTTCATACTATCAAGTGGTTTGGGAGAAGCAAATTGGGGAAGATAAGAGCTGGGTTTTCAAGCATAAGCTCAAGACTTCAAAAGATTATCCATGGCTGATGCTGTATTTGAGGGCAGATGCTACTTCTGGGTTCTCTGGAGGTTATCATTATGATACCAGAGGAATGCTCAAAATTGTAAGTTCATTTTTTTTTTTTTCTGTTAATTCTTACTACTTTTAGCTTAGATATATACGGAATACTTAGATTTGGGTAAAAGACAATCTTGAGATTCTGCAATTTATGGATCAGTTAATTTTAGAATAGAGATTCTCAATCTTAGTGACCTAGTTAAGTTGGGTCATTGAGGTTATTTCAACACCAAAGATAGCATTTTTATTTAAGGGGAGGGAAAAAAAAGTCAATTTTTTTTAGTGTATTTAAGTTGAAATTTTAGGTTGGCCAACAAATTCAGTGGTTTGTCCCTGTGGTTTCTGACAATTTGTGTAACCTTGTCTCTATTGGTTGAACGTGGTAGCAGTGCACAGTAGATATTTTGTGTAGTACAGTTTGAACATAAGGTCAAAAAGCATGAGTCATTAGTCATCCTACCACATTATTATGTTGGTAATACTCCTATATTTAATAATTTAGGTTTCAACATTCAACTACACACCCGTGATCTACTGCCAATTTGGATTCTTGATTCCTCCCAATTTCCCATAAAAAAGAATTTAATTGCTTGCCCTTTTATGTCAACCCCAACAGCCTCTTAAGGCAATATCTAAGTATTATTTTATAACTTTCACATATCCAATGAATTATCTACCAAAATCTAAAAACATAGGAGCTAACTTACCTAGGAAAATAGTACACTTCCATCATCTCTCTAATGTTATGTTCTTTGCTTAGGTTTTAGACTTTTTAGTATACCACAAATGTCGGTCCAAATTATCTGTCCCATTTGATGTCGCATAAAAAAAAAACTTAAGACTTTTCAACTAATTTTTTCGATATGGGTGCATTTAAAGGACCCAATGCTACATTTATATATCTGTTACGAGTTATATGATGGTTGATTCTCAACTAACTCGTATCTCTAAACCCGGTTTCAGCGTCCAGAGTCGCCTAATTTTAAGGTAAAGTTGCACATGGATGTGAAACAAGGGGGAGGACCCAAGAGCCAATTCTACCTCCTAGACATAGGCAGCTGCTGGAAGAACGACGGGTCGCCATGCGACGGTGACGTCAAAACCGACGTCACCCGATACAGCGAGATGATCATAAACCCGGAAACTCCGGCTTGGTGTAGCCCTACTAACCTAAGGGCATGTCCACCATACCACATTACTCCTAACAACACCAAACTCCATAGGAATGACACTGCAAACTTCCCCTATGGAGCCTACCATTATTATTGTGGGCCCGGAAACGCTCTGTATATGGAACAGCCCTTTGACTCTTGTGATCCTTATAGTAATCCTCAGCCACAGGAGATTGTGCAGCTGCTTCCTCACCCCATTTGGGCCGAGTACGGGTACCCTACCAAGCCCGGTCAAGGCTGGGTCGGGGACCCGACGACTTGGGAGCTTGATGTTGGTGGCCTTTCTAACAGGCTTTACTTCTATCAGGTTATAAATTTTTCACATAACTAAAAAATAAATTTTTACAATTTTTTTTGAAGTTGTAAACTTTTTGTGTTTTGGTTGCAGGATCCTGGTACTAAGCCTGCAAGAAGAGTATGGGCTTCAATTGATACAGGGACTGAAATCTTTATGAGCAACAATGAGGAGGTCGCGGAATGGAGTGTTAGCGAATTCGACGTGATTCTTACTTCATAAGTTTGAGGTTGTTTTTTGTTTATGTCTTCAGTTCTTGATTAGGAGCACAAGCTACACAAGGGAGCAGTGCTTCATTGGTGTGGAGAATTGGCTTATATATGGATTCACTGATGTTGTAATATGAACATTCAAGTGATGAAAAATTGAGAAAAAAATGAAGGTTGTCACATCTAATCAGCTGTAATTGTACTGAATATCTTTATTAGAAATCATTGCTAAGTGAAGATATGTGGTCAATTTCAATCAAATTGGTTGGTTGCAATTGAGGACTTTGAAGCAACAATTTTAAACAGAAAAAGGAGAAAGTGTAAACTATCAAAGTAGTTATGTTTTACTGAACATGGATTTTTCAATATTGCATTATTTTGGTAAATGACTGACTCTAATTCCTTTTATTAGCTTCTCTGTTTTTTTTTTTATATATGAAGTTTGGTGAAATAATGTACTGATGATACATTATTTCTGTCTGCAAGAAATTAAAAAAATGTAGATGATAACAATAAAACTTGAAAAAAATAATTTATAATCACATGGGTGGATGTTATTTTCTGGTGGATTATAAATTTATAATCAAATCCTTGGGAAAAAATTATGCAGCAACTGCATATATGACAGTACAAAAAGAGGGAAAGAAATGATAAGAAATCACATTTTGAAGCAATTCAATGCAACATGTAGTACAGGCTAATTCAATAAGTGTACTGCTCTAATGGTATTACAAGTAGTACAACAATTAGAAGTACCAGTCATAATTTGTACTGGTTTTTCTTCTAGTATATAAACTATGATCTCAAATTCTCAGTTACCATTTCAAAATTGAGTATCACTCCACAGATTTAGGAGCAAAAAGATGTGCTATTTCTCTTGATACCCAGATGTGCAATTTGCAGGTACAAGGAACTCAAGAGACTCTTCTGATTGTGTAGAGGGCGGTACGTTATAAAGACAGGGAAGAGGCTGAGCAAGGATGGAGCATAATAACAGATCAATCTAAGCTGTTGTTGTTCTACCCTTGCACTGCCTCTTCCCTGGCTTTAATTTGTCTCTTTCTCTATCTCTATTTGATTTTTAGCTAAGATTCATGTATAATAATGTTATGAAACTATAGAATAGATTGTCTACTTGGTATTTGTCAATGGGCTTTATTGATTTTATACACATAATTGTTACATATATCATGATGCCACATATAGAAAAATTTTTGGCACTTACAGTATAATCTGCACTCTGCATCAATCATCAGCAAAAGCTGCAACTTCCCCAAGAAGAATCTTGCTTACAAGTATGAGATATGGTGGATTGTGACCTGAGCAAATACGGGTTGGCCTGACCAACCCGCCCGCCTAATAATATGGGCTCAGATAAGAATTAAAGTCCTAACTGGCCGTTTGGTACGGCCCGGACGGGTAAGCGGGTCAGGTACGATTACGGGTCTGACGGGCCGTTCAGCCCAGCCTGTTTATTATTTTAAATATATAAAAAATCCCGAATAACGGGCCAAGCTGTTCAACCCGGCCCGTATATTCTATTAAGCATGTTGTTTTATTTTGAATTTTAGGAAACAAGTATTTTTAATGAAATGACTAACCAGGCTGCCCGCGGGCCGGCCACGACTTTCGGGCGGGTATGGTTAAGGGTTTTGGCATGAATAACGGACCTGGTTCGGACCCGGCCCGCTTAAACGGGTTGAAAAAAGGGTTCAGCCCAGCACAGCCCGAACCCGTGTTTGATCGTCTAATTATGAACACTGCAAACGCCATCTTCCCAATAGTATTAACAAAAATTGAGTCTCCTTTGTAGTTTGTACTCTAAGAAAATGTGAACTTGTCAAAGTTAGTAAGATGTAGTTGAATGAATCAACCAAGCAGATCCCTTGATGCTGAAAACATGATAAAATTTCATAGACTTCATATATAGTTGTTTTAAACTGCTGCAGCCCATTTGCCGACTTCATATGAATCAGCATAGTAGTACAACTTAATCCTGCTAGACAATGACAATCCCACTGCAACCGGGGAGATTCCAAACTCGGCATCATCTTGTTCTGCTGGATCATCACTAAAGGAGGCAACATCTCCTACAAGTCTGAACAAGATTCTTTGTGTTTGTAACTCCTTAGGAAAGTCAAAGTACATTGCTGTTCCCGGTTTAGTCCCTGGCAACCGGTACTCTGCAACACTCACCATCTTATGCTGAGGCTCCTGAAAGTAAACAAAAATTCCTCCAAACTTTTGAGAAGAGCAACATAATTTACATTTACATAAAATGTTGTTCCATTTGTTGTCTCACAAACACAAAATAGTACTCCCTCCGATTTTGATCAAGTGTACGTGTCGTTTTAGGTTTTCTAGGCATTTAAAGCGAGTAATGAGAATTCTTATTGAAATATGTTTTTATCGATTACTTTGATTCTAAATTCTTTATCCATTGGCTTAAAAAGGTGGTGAGCATCAAATATGTGCTAGGATTGAGGGAAAATGTAAGATAGTAGGTGTATTTAATACATTTCTTAAACATTGTATTCAGAAGACAATTATTTTACGGTTTTTTCGCTTGGTAATCTTGAGGTATTGTTTAACCCTGAGTTTTTCATTTATTTTGCAGAATACCAAAATCGTTAAATATAAAATAAAATAAAAAACCCTAATAACTTTTTTCGGGTTTAGGATTTACGACTTATAGCTTAGGGTTTTGGGGTTTAGGAGTTTAGGGTTTATTATTTTTATTTTTTTAAATAAACGGAAACCTTTTGTATAATAGATTTGAGTATTTCGCGAAAAAATAAAAAACCTCAGGTTACCACATGAAATTAACAAAACTTTGGTATACCGCACGAATTAAGCGATACCTCTGGTTACTGGGTGAAAAAACCGATTATTTTAGATCAGAGGGAGCAGGATTTTGCATGAAAGTTGTCATATGAGAACTATTTTACAAACTATGGAGCATCAAAGAAATATATGCTGAGAATTCATGATACAAGTCTAAGATCAAAATGTAACAAAACAAGCCAGAGTTACCTGTAGAATCGACACTCTAAGGTAAAGTACCGCGGGATTCAAGTGTCTTTGGTCCAATAGAGAAAATGAGTGATCTCTTAGAGCATTGAATCCTGGTGAATGTGAGACTCGAGGTTGGATTGCAGAGAAGGCGTCAAGGCGAAACCCAGCCAACAAGGTTGTTGGGGAAAGATACATCTCTAGCACAAGATCATTGTCTATTGACCTTTCACCTTCAATAGGAACCTGCAAATTAATGAAAACATGAACTCATTGATCCATGATGTTACATATGAAAACACAGCTTATGTTACAAATGAAGAATGGATTAAGCATAAGAACACCTTAAATCTACTTAGCCGTGGAGGTAGCTCCAATGACTTGATCAATTTCAAGTGGTTGGAGTTGAAGGACTCTTTTGGTGTAAGGTCAATTTCATTATCCCTCACTGAACATCCAACTACAATAAGTCTCTTGGCATGAAGATGTGTGTCGCCTTCGTCTAAAGACGCGTCTTTGTCAAGGCTTAGTGTTATCCAAATGATGCGACATCGAACATGATTGGTGAAAGAGAATTTTATGTGACGTGGAACGTCGTCTTTAGATCCATGATTTTCGGGTCCGTAAAGCTCCATTGATGACTCTAGGAGAGAGTGTACATCCCATCTTCCCATGAATGATCTCTCTTCCTCTCTTATTTTAGTACTTGTCCAGATTTTCACCTATCACAACAAGTTGTTGCAGATGATGCATTTTTCAATAAGGAGAAAAGAAACTATGTTGCAGCTACACAAGTCCTGAATCGAGTAAAATAGCAAGCCAAAATTTGGATTATGTTTTTTATCTAGAGGGTAAAAATGTATGACTCTTATAAAAGTTACAACAACAACAATCAACCCATTACAGAAGTTAAATCAAGTAAAATAGTACTTGTTTAGAATTTCACCTATCACAAGAAGTTGCAGATGATGCATTTTTCAATAAGGAAAAAAACTATGTGCAAAAGCATCTTCACAAGTCATGAATCAAGTAAAACAGCAAGCCAAAGTTTGGATAATGTTTTTTTTTTATCTAGAGGGTAAAAAAGGTACAACAACAACAATCAACCCAATATAGAAGTTAAATCTGAGAAAACTTACAGAAGGAGCATCAGATTCTGAGTATCCACAAGGACTAACTACTAAGATCACTCCACTAACATCTGAAAGACTGCCAAGAACAATGGTGAAATCAACAGAGGAGGTGTTTGTTGTCGCCTTCCAGTAGGCGTCGTGCGGCCCGAAATCCAAAGGTAAAAGTAATGAATAGCAATGTGCAGCATCAACAACTGTGTCAACCTTCCATAGAAAAAAAGTTACCAAGAAAAAAGAGTCATGTTCATTGAAAGAGTCTGATTCAGGTGAGAACAGACGCTTATATGCAAACGTGAGAAAGCTGCACACATAGTTAACATTTATGCACACACAAGTACACGTTTCCCATCATGTTCAAAAATTTTGTACTATGTATTCATGTTTACACGTTCGCATATAAGCGTCAGTTCTCATATATTTATGTTGATGAAGTACTAAGGGCATGATTATCAGTAGATCCCATTTGGGATCTTCAACCCTTTTTTCTCTTTTTTATCTATTTCTCTCTCTTGCTTTTTGAAGATCCCACAATAACCATTTTTACGGGTAGCATCTCAAAACCGTGATCTTCAGCCTATTATTATAAAATAATATATATTTGTGATCTTCAATTTAAAAATCCCACCGATGTGCATGGCCTAACAAGGAGTTTTCGAAAACGAAAACACGGGTCATTACCGAATGCAAGAAGCTAGCAAATGGGAATTCAGCAAGTGATTCTTCCCCATTGAGCAACATCCTAGGATCATGTTTTTCAGATCCTTGTACCACTCTATCAACATGGCGCAAACCGACAACAAGATCCAAGGCTTGCTCCATAGCCATGATCATACGAGAAGTCCTTCTAGAGCTAAGCAATACTCTGACATAGTCCAAGATCAAGGCATGAAGTACAACATCACTACAACATTGCTTACAAATGATCTCCTCTGCTGTCAAATGCTGATTTCCATGGCTTAATCCAGTATTAAACCGCCTTAGATTATGACTTGTTGTGATTAGAAGTGCTCCTTTTCCAGCACAACAAACCTCACAAACTTGTCTCCCACAATGATGGCAAAAGTTGAACAAAGTGGAGCCCACAGATTGTGGACTCCCTTGAGTTTCAGCTTGCACTCTACACTTGCCACCGCGACAACTCTCCCTTAATCCGACAACATTCCAAATGTCTATAGTGTTGTTGTCATTGCTGGTTTCCAGACCAATTGATCCAATGATTTTGTCTTCCATGGATGTTTGTCCAAGAAATGCAAGGCTGCTCGCCACCCGACAAAGCTTTATCATGTATGTTTCATCAATTAACAGATTAGGGTTTATAGAAGATGGGTAAATTTCAATGGATAACAAAGCCTTGTCTCTTTCAGCTGCAGATAGATTGAGGTGTAGACGTTCGATTTCAAGCTTCATAGCTTCAACAAAATCTATCTTCTTTCTCTGCATTGCAATTAAAATCATCAAAAGATTTGAATATGAAGCCCAGGATTCTTGAAAGGGTTTTGTTATTTGTCTTCCCGGGCGATAAGATGCTATCAAATTAAAAATTTATTTTATTTTTTTAGTTATCACAAGTATATCTTTCCTTAACATATAACTCACTATATTTACATATTGGTAAAATTTATTAAAAACTAAATTCTAAAATGGAAATTATAAACTCGTCATAAAAAATGTTTCTATTTTTGACATTTTATTTGTCGTTCCGGGGTGATAAATAGTAAAATCCTTCCTGAAGTTTCATGTCCATAAATATATAACATGTTGTACAAACTGACAAGAAAGCCAAGCATTTTGTAATTTTCACTCTTGCTAAACATTTGTTATGCTTACAAAGTTACAATTGTAAAGGCCATAGGTCATATATATATGTTGCATTTTTTGGCGGGAAAAATGTACATCTTACGTGTCATATTGTATAATGTTTGGAATAATTTTGTTAAAAACAATCTTCCGTATAAATCAATTTGTAATAGTTTACCTTGGTTAATAGTAAGTATCTTTGTTTGGGGATTTAGAAGTTGATCGATTGGTCGTGTTTAAGTTGGACAATTTTATCATGTTGAAAAAAAGGTATATATATAATTTGATTTATGGTTGAAAGGTGCTCAATCCTAGCTCTAATTATTAGATGTATTGGGTATTAAGTTGATCGAAGGTACTCAATCCTAGCTCTATTTATTTCTGTGTTGAGACATTGTTTCCACTATTATTATGCTCAAGCCTAAAGTCAAAATTAACATAAACAAAAACTGCACATTTGAATTGAGTTTCACTTTCACATACCGTTTCTGACCCCATAAAGGATTTTATAAACTTTGTGTACTCCATGATGCCACATTGAGAAGAATTGAGTCCATCCAAGTCATGCATAAAAGGATTGCTTTTGTTTTGCCTTTTAGCTTGCTCAAGTAAACTTGAAACGGTCTCTTCTTGCATAAACACCGATTTCCATGGAATAGAGGCCCCAAGAACCTCAACCTGTACCAAATTTCACTTCTGAACTATGCAGCTAGTATCATATGAAACTAGACCTGTCAAAATTTGACCCGACCTGTAAACTCAATTTTACCGACCCATGTTTTTTGGGTTGAGACATGACCCGAAAAGTGTTGGTTCAAAAGTGATCTGACCCGTTCGACTTAAAATTTCTAGGTTGAGTCATTACAAATGTGTTTATATATTTATATGTTAAATATTATAATATATTTTATTATTAAAATATTATATAATAATAATCTTTTGATTTATTATTTTTATTTTAATTAAAATATTATTTTAATAATCATTTTATAGAATTTTAACATGGCGCTCTCGACCCGACCCGGTATGCTTAAACCCCGAGCCCGATCCGTTTGACCCGTTTATATAAACACCTCTTAGGATCATCAAATGAGAAAAATGAGTGTTTTGTAGAGAGTTTGTACCTCACCAAGAGTTACTGGAGCTCTTCCTGAAACTGCAGGATAGAAAGTCAACGCAACCACACGTGTAAGAAAGTCAAACTCTCCTTCCAACTCGTCGAAATCATATAGGAGAGAAAGCCTACAACTATCTGGTCCATGGCGGCGTCTTCCAGATAAAGGAATTGAAATCTTTGTCCCATTTGCACAATGAGGTATAGACCCACACTGTTGATAAGAGTCCAATATGTACAAGAAATGATCAATTGTATCTATGATCAACATTTTAGCACAAAGAAACCATACTAGCTAGGATAAGAAACCGGCATTGCTCGAGTGATATTGAACATGTATTCATGTATTAAATGACCCTCATGGATACATAGGTCTTAAGGATTTGATCAAATGAGAATGATTATTATCATATAAAATAAAAATGATATACATATAGACAAAAATTTACGCACATATAAGTAAATATTTATGTACTTTAGAAACTCATATACACATGCAAAATGTTATGCATAAGTTTTCACTTATATATGCATAAGTTTTTGACTATGCGAGCATGATTTTGTACACATTAGAAAAATGCATAAATGTTTACTTATATGTGCATGAGTTTTAAAAGTACATAATTTTTTATTTGTGTGTAAGTTTTTACTTATATGTACATCATTCTCGTTTTACACGGTAATAATCATTCTCAAGTGATCAATGCTCTATATTTACTTATAAGATTGAATATGATAACAAGTACCTCAAGGACAAGCTTAAGTCCATCAAGATCTCGTCCTGTTCGCACATCAACGGTTGCTGGAGATGTTGAATCATCAGCACCATGTGAAACAGTGAGGAGTAGCTCACAAACATGGCATGGCTCACTAAGATAAATGAAGAGTTCAATCACATCAGCTGCCTCTGGGCAAACCTATAAAATATTGCATGATGTATTATGTATACAATCAAGCTCGTGTACACGAAACTGATTGTGGCGTTTTTGAGGAAGTTAACATACCCAAATCAAGCTCTTTTCCTTGAAACTCAAAAGACTAATGTCATCACCAGAGCCCTGAATTCCTGGGACTGGCTTGAGAAAGCAAGCAGGCTGTCGCGATAGTACCTGAGGAATCAAGATCAACCAATGAAAGTGAAAAACGAGTATGTGTAAGAAGTTTAAGTGCTCCCTTGATTGAATGCAGGAAGTGCAATTCCTACGAAATTAGTATATCATGAGAATTGATCAAGTATGTTTGGTTAAAATTCAAATCTTGGTAATTTGAATTCTTGTGTTTTCCAAGAATTGAAAAACTCAAGAATTATTATGGAAGTTAGCTCTTAACCAAACGAGCACTAATATGATGGATCTAAAAGGTTAAAAACAAGCAAGCGAATCAATGTGTAAGAATTGTATTTCGTGGTGCTTGAAATACAAGAATTGTATTTCAAGCACGATGGATCAA
This sequence comes from Rheum nobile, assembly GCA_027886185.1. NCBI lineage: Eukaryota > Viridiplantae > Streptophyta > Magnoliopsida > Caryophyllales > Polygonaceae > Rheum > Rheum nobile. The sequence continues at coordinate 884,537 of WOAB01000066.1, forward strand.
AAATAGTTGTGAGTACAGAAAGTGGATTGTGAAACTTGAGATTGGGAGATCCTTGTAATACCTAGGTCACCTAAGACTTTTGTAAGTTTTCTTATACTTGAATGAAAATTACCCCCCTTCATTCAAAAAAAAAAAAAAAGAATACTCATCTCACATCTACAAGTTGTGACATAACTTATCTAGTATATAAGCTTGATAGGCTATTTCTATTGTCAATTGGTTTTAGAATGGAACCCCAATGGGCTTATGCGCTAGGCTCATACGCACAGTTGCGCTTCAAGTGTCACAGGCTGGATAGAGGTCTGTCACACTTCAGAGTGAGTGTTAAGAATACGCATCTCACATCTAAAATTGTGACATAATTTGCCTAGTATATAAGTTTGATGGGCTACTCCTCCTATTGTCAATTGGTTTTATGATGAAACTCCACTAGACTTATATGCTAGGCCCATACGCACAATTGCGCTATACATACGTATATTTTCCTGCGTAGTCCCACGGCCTATTGTCTAAATTTGACACGTGGATATTGATAAATTATGTTCGGTTAAAATTCAAGTCATGGTAATTGGAATTATTGTATTTTGCAAGAATTAAAAATCTCAAAGAACTATTTTGGAAGTTAGTTGTTAACCAAACGAGCACTAATAAGATTCAATAGGTTAAAAACAAGCAAGCGAATCAATGTGTAAGAAATAGGGAAATGCCATACGTGTAGAGGGCGAAAAGGGACAGATGGCAGATGTTTAAAGAGCCGCATCCCAAGAAAAATCTCCAACTGCTTCTGCCTCGAGCTATCCACGACAACATTCTTATACCTCCTCTGCAGAGTAATCTTCATGCTTTGAGCCGCACTAAACTGTTTAAACTTGCCACGTTCGTCATTAAAGATGCTAAGTATCTGACTGTGCATAGCCTTAGAGCCAGTGTACAACGTGGCATGAATATCTCCAGCAAGCAAGAAAAGCTCAGAAAGCTGAGCAACAGGCAGCAACATCGTTGACCTCTTGAACTCCTCAAACGTGAGGTCAAACCTCTTCCACGGCTTATCTGGACACGGGTGATGCCACGTGGTGATCCTAGTGTTGTGGTCAATGTAAAAGCTCTTCCCAGTCCCTGCATCCGATCGCCTTTCCCATCCAGGTGGCAGAGGAGCAGAACACGTGGCGTGCTCCAAGAGCTCGTATCCCGAGAACAGATCATTGTCAAGAGGTATCATCAGCCGCCTACATTGCTCCACAAACACTTGGACGGCTCCGAAGAAGCTGGCGGCGTTCGTCCTGTCCAAGGAATCCGCGCAGTTGTAACGCAACGCACCGTTTTGAGATGTTCTTAGGCAAAACGCACCTTCGTACTCGTCACTCTGGATGATTTCGCCGCTACAGTTTCTCGTACGCTGACGCGATACGAGATAATCCCCTTCGCTAATCCCAACGGCTATGGTGGATTCTTTAACCAATTTCCACAGCCCTTCGATCGTATGAATCTCGCCGATCGCCTTGTTATTCGCGTGCCAATCGTAGTTTATTAGTTCAATTTTAGTGTAAGGAAGGTTTTCGGTTGTTATGAGATGATTAAGAGATTTCTCGAAATGGTGAACTAGCAAGGATTCGGATTTCCCCTCTCCATTTCTGAGCAAGTTGATGCAGACAATTGGGACTAGATCGTTTTTGTTATGGGGATTTGAGTTTCGAGCGTCGTATCTTCTACTCAATCTTTGATAGTATTGAGTGGTTCCCTTGTACGGTTGATGATCCGCCACGTGTATTTCGGCTTCGGCTGCTGTGATCTTCTTCAGTTCAGCTCCCCACCAGATTGGAATAGTGCCACGTCGCCAGATGTATCTGTTGAATGGAACACTTTGACCTGCCTTTTTCTGAAGCCAGACCAGCTGCTCACACTCAACTTCATTTCCTGTTCACAGAGTTTATCCAAAGGTAGAGATACGTAAAAAAAAAAGAATCCCACGTAGCAAAAATGACTAAAACCAAGACCTTTATATAAGTATAGTATTATTTTATCCATGTTTTAAGTGTTGGGACTGTAAGGGTAAGGTTAGTGTGTAAAATAAGACTTAAACGACATTAATTTATAAATATTTAACATTATAAGGATGTATTTATTGATACAAAATACAATAAAAATAAGATTAAAATGACATTTGTTTAGAAACTAGAGTGGTGTTACTTAATTGTTAACTACAGTAATATATCTATTATGTGTTTATACAAGTTCTAATAAAAATATAATAGTGAAATTTTTTGAAGGTTATGAACAATATTTTATATATGTTATGGAGATATAGGCCTAATTAAAATTTAGAGGGAGTTTCACATATATTTGGTACACAATATGAGAAGTTATAGGGCCATTGGATCAAGGGGGAGGAGGGATGAGATTAAAAGGGGTGAAAAAAGAGTGAATAGTGACGTGATGACATAACCGTAAGTACGGCGATCTTATTTTTTTCCGGCCAACAAATTTTTTTTTTCCGTCTCTGATCGTTCTGGAATAGACAATCATTGATGTTCAGATCTAAGTACTAAATGTTCATTTTTTGTGTCGTAAGGTTTACATATAACATGTTCATGTTCAAACATATGTCTTTGAACATTTAGTGTTTATTTGTGAACTTGAGTATATAAATAAATGAACATTAAGAACTTATTTGTGAACCTTCTATATAGGCTATTTCAGAATTATTAGGAGACGAAAAATAAAATGTTGATAAAAAAAAGAACGGTCGAGATCACTTCACATGTTTTACGATAAGAGCATGTTGTACTTGATCCTGAATCTTAACATTTATACACAATACTTTTTAAACTATGTAAATTTTAACCTCATTAAAAATTTAAAAAAACACGTTCATTGTGATTGGCCCACTGGACTTTAACATTAACAGTGAACTACTATTGAAGCAATAAGATTTCTGTTATGAACTTATGATGCCTCAATTGACAATATCAATACAGGACCTTAGAAACAGAGAAAAAATTAATGTGAAATACAAAACCAACTGTTGTCATCATGCATGAAGTGAATAACCATTATTCATCTAGGTTATGATAGTTTGTTGGCCTATAAGTGAAAGTGTAGAAGAATAATAGACTTTGCATAACTGCATTTTGGTTACCTTTTTACCAATCTTTGTAAAAGTTAAAAAGTGTAATGGCAAATACAAAGGACATCGATCTACAGCAGCTTATGTTACCTGTGCCAGAACATGAGTTCAATCCCCTTGCCAAATATCGAGTGCCTGGATGCAGTCTGCTTCGACGAGCTATAAGAGCCACAATTCCTTCTTGCTGTCCTGACCTCCCGAATTCACGGCATTCTGCAAAGCCCTGTAAGCTTAACGTACATAAACTCTATAATCAAGTCAAACATAAATCTCAACAAGAAATAAAGATGGTTCTAATCAGTGAAGTAATGACAAAAGATGCTAAACATAGAAAGAAAAAAAACACATTTCTAAAGTTGATATGGGAAAACAAAAATTCAAGATGACGAGCATACAACATGTTGAGTTCCTTGAGTTTTGATAGTAAAAAAGACATGTTAAAATCCGATCCTACCCGAAAACCCTATCCGATTTTTTGGTGAAACCCGAACCGAAAGTCATTGGATCAAGAAGAATCTGAACCCGAACTCGACCCAAACGCGTTATTTCATACATATTAGCTCATTTATATTTAATATATTTATTAAATAACAATATAATATTACTTATTTTATAACCATCATAAAAAACGCCCGAACCCAAACAAAAACCGTTACAAACCCACCCGATTTGACTCGAAATTTTTTACAATCCGAACCCGACTTGACCCCCGAACCGACCCACCCGACCCAATTGAGAGGTCTAACAAGCATCCACATGAATGACACGATAAGTTTGTTAACCCAACATAAACTCCATAATCAATTCAAGCATAAATTTGAACAAGAAAAATAAAGAAGTTTTTATCTTAACATCTGAGCAAAAGATTGTTCTTATCAATGAAGTAATTGGCAAAAGATACTAAAGATACTAAATAGAGAAAAAGATCCCCTTCTAAGAAAGATATGGGAAAACACAACTTCAAAATGGCAAGCAAATCTCAACACCTTGCAACATACGTTAAGGGTTCGTTTGGTATCGATATCAAGGATATGAGATATCGGATATGTGTATCGGTATGGATATTAAGATATGGGTATGAGTAATATCAAGGTATCGGATATGGATATAGATATGAGTAATATGTTTGATATACCAATTTTCTAAAAGATATCAAAATAACACTCTAATACCACTTTAATATCACTGATATCGATATCTATTTAATATCACTGATATCAGGATATACCAAACACAGATATAGCTATGACTGATATCTCATACCTAATATCCTAATATCAATATCAAATGGGCCTAACAAAACTTATTAGCAGCAGCATAAGGAGGAGTGAAGATTAGATAGAACCTGCAAAAGCGTGACACAATGCCTTGGCAAGCCTATACTCTTAAAATGACTCGCCAACCATCCATTCCAAACAAATTCCTCATCAGCCTTCTCTACCGCCATCCGACTAGGAAACGGCCGAGTTATATCCCTTGTCTCACAGAAGTAATACTTCCCATCAATGTCAAGCTCCATCAACTCATTCACGTTCTTTCTCTCTCCTCTTCCTATTGGCTGAGCATTCTCAAGCCTCACCCTGATCCACTGGCTCTCCACCACCGTGTAAACGCGGCCCCCACCGGGCAAATCCGAGATGCTGGGGCCCACCTTTGTAGCAACAAGAAGCAGTCCACAACTCCCCAATGCTGCATAGCCCAACACTGCTCTGGCGGAAACCGCGCTGTAACGCCGCCTTGAGCTGCGGTTGATGACGTGGTCTATGGCCTCTTGTTCTGACTTGAACACGTCATCTCCCCACTTTCCTTTGTGTGAAAGGGACCCAGTACAAGGATCTATGTAGATCACTTGGGTGTTGGGTTGAGTTGACAAGGTAATTACTATGTATACCTCCCCTGATTCCAGGGTCAAGACAACAACAGATGTGTAACTCAAGCCACCACCTTAAATTAATCAACCCAAAAAAAAAAAAAAAAAAGTCAAATATTTAAGGCTGGTTTGATCAATGTAGTAGTGGAAATGTGGGATGGTTGAATTGCTTACTATGTGATTCCATGAGTTCAATCTAGATGGTGTCTGCAAAAAACAAAAAAAAGAAAGAGAATATGATCTATCAAAAAAACCCAAGTGAAAAATGTAATGCAGAAATTAAAATGTGCTATAAAAAAAAAAGATGATCAATTGAGTTTGTTATCAAGTTTTTAAAACCAGTAATGACTGATTTCATGGCTAAATGGATCTGCAGAAACAATAACATACAAATTTCCAGTATCAATGCTTGCAAGATAAATGACAAAAAAAAAAGATTGGTTTTCTGGTTAATTTAGGGATTAAATGTGTTCCCAATGGAAGAATGATATTCATAAACAGAGAAGAAATAACATCTTGAAAATTGAAGGGGGGGAAATGTATAACTTATTGTAGATGGGTAATTCATATGAAACTGGGTCTCAAATCGAATTAATTTACGATTCCTCTGATCAATCACTCTCGCAGGAAATTTGAATGAATTAACCAAAAAAAACTTTCTGATGATGTAAAGGCAAATGAATGTGGAATGGAATAATGAGTTTTTCCAATTATTGTTCTTGTTTTTTTTTTTCTTCCTTTTTTTAGTAATACTATTACTACTGTTTTTGGGGCTTTAATGAATTCCTAAATTTATGGCTCTTCGTAAATCAGTTAAAACAACAAACAACTTGTAGTTCCTTTTTGAAGGAATTACAAATTGTTTGGTAAATTTTGGGCAGGATACAAAAAATTGTCTAAAAAAAAAATTTGGCCCCATAAAAAAAAAAAAACCAATTTTACATCGATCAAAAGTATATGAAATCATATTAAAATGTGCATAACTTTTATAAGGAATGTGCATAGAAAATTTTGACCCAAAAAATGAAAATATCGTCATAAAAAAAAATCATGAAATCATGTCAACGCCAACGTTGACCGTCGGCGACCGGAGTTGACCGATGGTCAATGCCAAAGTTGACCCACTTATTTTGTACTAGATGTTTATATCATTTTTATATATCTTAAATGTGCATGACTTTTTTTTTGTACATAAATCTTTGCATGAAAGTGTATACAAATTTACCTGAATACGTATACTTTTGTACTGGATGTGTATGGCTTATATTTTGAAATGTACGTACGTGTTTTTTAATTTTATGTACATAAACTTTAAAATTTATTGATTTTTACTTGTATGTGCATGAATAATAATATATATGCATATAACTGGTGTATTATTGAAGATCCCCCAAGAAATTACATTTTCATTTAAAATTTAGTTGTGCTGACTTATACCATTTTCTTATCTTATACAATCGAGACCTTTAATTTCTTATATCTGATATCACATATTCGTTCTATTTTATACATGGACGTCCATTCACACAAGATTCAGACTCCTATATTAAACTTTCATTATAGTTAACATAAGAAATTTTGTTGTCTTATCTCTGTAAAATAAAATATCAAGAACCAAAACGACAAAATAGCATACAAAGATAAATAAAGTTTATCGGTTTTTTTTAGTGTGTGTCCATGGACACATGCTAACAAGTTAAAATAGAAAATTATTTTTAAAATATTTTCTAAAAGAGAATGTGTAAATCCCTAATAAAAAAATTAAACTAATAATTGAAAATTCTCACTTCAGGTAATTATCACTTCACAATTATCATTTCAGGGAATGAGACTCGTGACAGAATCAAGAGAAGAGAGACTCGTGACATATACGAAGCAACGTGCTGATAACGTGTTATAAACTAAGAGAAAGGGATAGATTTGAGAGAAGAAAAAAGAGCAATGAGAGAGTAATGATGTGTATTATTATTAGACTTCCAAAGAGGGTATATATAGGCTTCGTTCGGCTGTCTCCTTTTTTGTACTTTGTCCCCTTTGAAATGCTCATTTCCAGAAAAAAAGTCTCGCGTGGTCTGTTCGGAACCAATACACCGGAGATGCTTCAAATTGCTTCCGATTCCTCATTTCTGGGCCAAAAAAAAGCTGGAGTTCCTTACTTTTTCTACTTCTTCACTACTTATGAAGATCCTTACTTTTAATCCTCCCCTTGTTGCCCCCGACATTTCCCCATCTTCGAATTCTTTCCTGGCGATTGTTCCCGACATTTTTGGTTGTTCACTTCACGAGCTCGCGGTTGTTCATCAGCGAGCGATCGCTGCAGGTATGCTCACGAGCTCTCTCTTCTCTCCCCTCACTCATCACCTTCCTCTCCTCCCCAGCTCGCTCTCACTCTTGTTCCTCTCTTTTGTTGATTTAGGGTTTCGTGAAGCTTGCTCTCAAATTTTTCATATCCGAAGCTCGCTTGCTGCAGGTATTATCTTCACCTTTGATTTAGGGTTTCGTGAGTCCCAGATTTCGATTGGATTGAATCCATTTTGGACTCAATCGATATTAGGGATTTCATCGTTTTGATTTTTAGGGTTTTCGATTTCAGGGCTATGATTTTAGGTTAGGGCTTTTCATTTTGAATTGGTAAAGTTCAATTTAGGGCTATGATTTTAGGTTAGGGATTTTTAGGGTTTTCAATTTCAGGGCTATGATTTTGAGCTTTAGGGCTTTTGATTTTAGGGTTTAAAGAGCTTTAGGGCTTTTGATTTTGATTAATCTTCTGTGATGATTTTAGGGTTCAGAAAGCATTCACCAATTTAGGGTTTGGCCTCTTCCAATCCAACCTAACATGGAGAATTTGGTTGAAGCCATGTATGATGAAATGACTGCCATTGCTTTGTGTTGCTTGTGGCTCCCGAGTGTTCTCTATCTGGGTGTTCTCTTGGCATTTTTCTTTCTTTTTCTGATCAAAATTTAGGTGAAATTTGCTTGCCACACCCATTGATCCTGATCCTTTGTTATGTGGATAAGGTTTTCTTTTTCAACTTCATTCTTTATTTATGTGGGAGCAGAGAATGCCAAGTACTAACTAAGAATAAGAATAAAGGATTTTCAAATCTTTATTCTAGTAACTAGAGAATATAAATTTTCTAGAACTGAAGATGAAGATCTCATTCAGTGAGTTAATGCTTTTTATATCAAAATCATTTCAAGTGTGCATATTTATTATTAATCTTCTGTGACTCTTTTTTAATTTTCCCTCTTCTGGTGAAAGTGTCTAGACTCTCTTTCCATTGAGCCAAAGTTCAACAAATGTCTGAATTGGTATATATTGAGTCATTAGCAATGAAGAAAATCCTTCACAGAAATGTATAATTATGAAAAAGAGCACATAATTCTCAATGAGATTTCTCAAGTACAAAATTCTTGTAGGAAAATAAGTGGAAGAAATTCACCATATGCAAGCACAACACACACCTTTTGTTCGAACTACATCTATCTGTATCTGCATGGGGACAGATCTCCTCAGCTATTGCACATGGTGGAAATCAATTCATAGCTTGAAAGACAAAATATAGATTTGTAGTAATATAGCTTAATTAGGACTGAAGTATAATTTAGCTATGAATTTGACACCAAGCCGCCTTCTCATGTTCAACAAATGAGGCTAATAAAAATATTTGTTGTCTTCCTTTGCACACAACTACTCTCTCTTCCTAATAATCCTGCTCTTTAAAAGCTTCCATACATAGGTCTATATTCTCTGCATTTGGCATTTGGCATGAACCTTATATAGAAACATCATTGAGTTTCTAATCATTGCATTTTTTTTAGTCCAAAATTTGTTACAAAAACTAGTATTAAAATGCTCTAAATTATTGTCATCAGTTCAAGGTCAAGCCTTATTGTTTTGAGCTAAGCTTTCCTTTTTTAGTAAGTGATGAAACCTTGCAACTTATGTAATTTTTGTGTTATGTTCTTCATCACTCTATCCACAAGGTACCATACAACATTTTAAATTCTTCAACCCTTTTGTTTACTAAAGGCTAAATGTAGAAGTTCAAATTTGTTATATGAACCCCATGTTTGGGCAATTTGCAGAAGAACCGGGTTCTCTCTAATCTAGAAAGCAAGCTATTATCTTCTTGTTGTTGGACTTGGTTTTCACCTATGCTGTAATGACTGCGTTTTCACCTGTGCTGTAATGTTTTATGCTTGTCACATCAGTTCTACATCAGCTGATACTTGTTGTTTAAAATTTATCTTATGAGTGAGCAAATTATCCCTTTAATTCATCTCATGAATCTTCCATTTATCTGGAAACCAAAGAGGCAAGTACAAAAAATCTGGTGACAGTCCTAAGCGTCTTCTTGTTCACAATACATTTTTGTTGTCTTTATACTTTCTTGTGAACTTTGTAGTTAACCCTATTGCATATACACCAATACTTATCTCCTAAATCTTTGTACATTCGGGATTCATGTTAAAGTTTATTGGTACTTTGTATATTTTTTTTTAGGAATGTCAGATTCTGAAGACGTACAGAATTGGAGTGACACGAATGAACTTGAAATCTCATCTCAGCAGTCATACCAAGGATTGCCTAGTTTTATCTTGGAAACGATGTCTGATTACAGTGTGCCCTCTCCAGGGATGCTTTCGGACGACCTCCGGGTAACAATACCCTTTCTAGTTATCCAATTGTTGTTTATTACTCTTTGTTTACTACTTGTTTACTGGTTTACTACTCTTTGTTTATTACTCTTTGTTTACTACTCTTTGTTTATTACTCTTTGTAACAATACCCTTTCTAGTTATCCAATTGTTGTTTATTACTCTTTGTTTACTGGCATATGGTATAAGTTGTATTGCCCAAAGCACTAACATAACACTAACATATTCTTAAATACATGCATATGCGGACAAATGTCAGGAGGAACTTGCATTGCTCAGTGAATCCCCAGGAAGTGCGCGGGCTGCGCGCCTACATAATATTGCTAATAAACAACGAGGCCGTATCGAAGAAGCTGAGTTGGACATAGCAGCTTACAATCAACATCAAACCGTTGCAGAAAATACAAACAGCGCGCTGGCGGATAGACTAGCTGGTATTACCACTGCACATGTCCTTGTTTGCTTGGAACGCGACGGCTTAAGAAGGTTTAGGATGATTGCGATTTACGTCATTGTTGTCCTTGTGATGTTATTGCTTGGTTTTCTAGTTTATGTTCATCGCATTCTACATCCGTAGGGTGCGGACTGCTGAAATTCTCTTGGTTAGGAGTCATGTTGGTGTACTCCATTTTGGAACTTTATGCTAAGTTAGGGTGTTTTGGCATGTAAGTTTGCCATTTTGTATAAAACTTGTCACTCTTAACTTAGGGTTATCTTCTAGTTGGCATAAACACTAGGTAGTGGATGCCATTTTGTAATTGTAAGGTGATAACCTATTAGTTTTCTTATCCTTTGCATTTGTGGTAGCAACAGATGACTTTGCTACCATGTCTTAGTGGTAAATTTTAATCAATTGTACTACATATAGTCCAATTGGGTATAGTCCAATTGTACTACACGTAGACATGGATGAAGCAATCACATGGGTATAGTGCAATTGTACTACACGAAATCACATGGGTTAGACAGGGATGAAGCAATCACAAGGGGTATAGTCCAATTGTACTACACGTAGACAGGGGTTTAAAGCAATCACATGGGTATAGTCCAATTGAAGCAATCACAGGGGTCACCAATAATGGAGTTGGGTGGAAAAAAAATCGAGAGGAGCATTACACTTGCTTTATATATACCGATGTGTTCACTTGCATATATAGCTCACACCTTTTGGCTCACATATTTGCACATATATAATTTCAATTGGTTCTAAGCGGAAGAACTTCAACTTTAGTTGTTCAATATGTTGATCAATTATCAATAGATTGAGGTTAGTGATAGTAGTGTTATTCATTTATTATTAGGGATGTTTGTGAATCTTACGAGTTTTTTTGTTTCTTGCATCTTCTAAGCGGGTGTTATTGATTTTTTCTATAGGTCATCGTATACTTGAAAATGTCTGGTTGTATCTTCCAAGATTCAATGACCGTTCGATATTACAAGTTTGTTTTCGTAATCTAACTTCCACAACAAGTTCAGTACGACCGAAGACCCGAGGTTTTTCGGTCGTATAGAACATGTCGTGGAAGTTTGAGGACGAAAACAAACTTGTATTACCGAAGGTCATCGAGTCTTGGGAGATACAACCGAACATTTTGCAGTATACGATGACCATTTGCTCAATGGTGCACAGCGAGTTCTATATGACTGAAGAATTCTCCGGAATAGGGGAGCAAGGTCACATGTATCATATTGATCTACACTTTTGGGTCAACTCTGGAAATTGGAGTCTTTGTTCACATGAAGAACCGAGGTTCCCACTGAAGTTTGTCTAATTGAAAACTCTTAGCTTGTATTTGTCATCACTCATCTATGGGGAGAATGATATAGAAATGCAGTGAAAACTCTTAGCTTATATTTGTCATTACTCATCTATTGGAAGAAGGTAATTAATGTCAAGCTCATTTTGATCTCACGTTGAATGTGGGAAGGGAGAGAATGTGCACGGTTCTGTTGGATGCTCTCATGCAATAAGCTCAGATTGTAGGCATTATTTTGATCTCACGTTGAATGTAGCTTCATGGCTAGTTTGAGGAGGATTGTCCATCTTTACATAGGGGACACACAAACATGGAAAAAATGGAAATGTAATATATAATTAATTATATAATTTAAAATTTATATTATAATTAATTAATTATGTAATTTAAATATTATTTGTCTTCTAAATGGCAATGGCTAGCCATATAGCCTTGAGAAGTCTGCATTGCCGAAGCAAAAATATAACAAGTTCATACTCACAAAAAATCATCACCCTTACACAAATATTTAATTCCTCGTTGGGTTTGACCTAAATAAACATTAAATATATAATCTAGGGATTTATCAAAACAAAAATACCCTATAAAACCATAAGAGTGTTTTCTACTGGTTTACCCTAAATAAACATCAACACTAGATGCTCCAAAATGATTTCCCATAGATTTTCATACCACTAATCATCAAAGAAACCTTGCTTTGTTGTTCCAAATTTCACGTGCAATTTCTGCTCTTAATTTGCCCATGCCTCTAGGAAGTTCGCCAGTACCTTCATCTTCTAGCCCTTGAAAAACTTCTTCAAATTCCTCGTCGTCTTCAAATAGTGAATCGTGGTGATTGTGTTGTAGAATGAAATCGTGGAGGCCAAAACAAGCTAGAATAAAGTCATTCTGTGTTGGGATACTGTAGCTAGGCATAGCATTTAAAATCTTCCATCTCTTTTTTAGGACTCCGAAGCATCGCTCAATGGTGCATCATAAGGAAGAATGAATGCGGTTGAATCCTTCTTCAGCGTTTTTTGGAATCTCCCGCTGGAATTGTGATTTATGGTATTTCACTTTAGAATATGGCACCATGTACCCTTCTCTATCCGGGTATCCCTTGTCCAGTAGATAATAACGACCTGAATAATCGATTTTTAAATAACTAAAAAAAGAGATATGCATTTATATTTATCTAGCTTTGCAGTCAAACATGATTACATTTTGTGTTAGATGAAGAATCGAATTGTTGGTCTCATTTACATCATACAAAAGAAAGAAATAAGGTGAATTTTTGTTGGTCTCATTTCTGGATCGCCCTTTCAGTTGTAATGCTATGGGATTTGCCTCTTGATTGTGATTGCAGCGTTCCTATCGTCCCATCTGTGCCCGGTTGAGTAACAAAGGTTTGCATAAAGTCATCAGTGTCCTCTTCAGCGTCTTTTTCCAATTGAATATCAAGGATATCGTCATCCTCAGAGTGGATAATAACCGCATCATCAGCACACAGAGGAATCGAATCCGGTTCCATCGATGGAGCAACAACATGCTTCCCAGACGCCACGAGTTCAGTATAAATGTCGTCCCAGAGGTCACTAATCTCTGCCTTCACCCCTTTCCTTCTAAATTTCGTATACGCATCACCTAACTCCTGAACAAATACATTGAACCGATAGAACATCAATGAAGAAAGATAGGAGATCAAACGTGTTGTCAATGAAATATTGAAGGGTTCATTATCTGCACATATGGGTTCATTATCTGCACGTATGACATATACAGATGTAGGGTTCATTATGAGCAACAAAAAGTGTATTTCATTTTCATATTACATCATTTTCATATTACATCAGGATTCAACTACTCACCCACCCACGCATGAAATATAAGCAAAACAAAAGGAAAAAACTAGGCCAAGCAACCCCAATTTTGACCACTCACCAACCCTTTAGCAGATAAGTAAAGGAGATAAAAGTAAAAACCCACCTATCATTAATCCACTCAAGAGGAGAAAATATAGAAATGAAGAAGATCGATTAAGTCACCATTAAGATGTTAGACTCATATCACAGATTATAAGGATGAAATAAGATCATGTATCTTGCATATGTAGAAAAGATATGAGAGCAAACGTGTTGTCAATGAAATATTGAAGGATACTATACCTGTTTTTTCTTCTGCCACCATTCCTCATCCGCCACAATACGCCCAGTTAATTCATTCCATCCTACACCAGTCTTCATGTGCCTTATTTTTTCCCAGTTGTTCCATAATTTCCTTTGAGTGAAGTATTTGTTTTGGGCAGCTTTAACCGTTATAGGCATCTTTGCTTTCTCCTCAAATTCTGAACATATCGCAGGCCAACTAAAGGGCACACCGTAACCATTTTTTCTTTTCTGAATTCTTAGGACTTCCAAAAAAGTAAGAGTAAGGGGCTCAGTCCAATGGAGTGGTTTTTCTTTTGCTATGGCATTTTCCTTTCCCGTTACTTTCCCTTTTCCTTTCCCTTTCACAATTTGGGTATCTATACTTTGTTCAGCCATGCCCTAGTATTATAATTTGCACACACATTAACAATCCTTAAAATCCATAACCTTAAAAATTCAGCAAAAGGAAAAACCAAATAAACAGGGTAATTGACCACGACGGTATAATCAAAAAATCAAAGGATAAACTTGAAATTAGCACCAAGCACTAACTCAAAAATTCAACAAGCATATGGTTTATGTCATACAAATCAGCAAGCTAAACCAAAAAAAATTGAAATTAGCCCAATCCCTAACCCAAAATATCAGCAAGCTAACCATCATGTACTTGTAAGATGACCACTAACAGCAAGCTAAACCAAAAAAAATCAGCAAGCCCTAACCCAAAAAAATCAGCAAGTTAACTCCCCCAAAAAATTTACCATGAACAATCTAAACCAAAAAAATTCAGCAACCCCTAACCCAAAAAAATCAGCAGCTCGTGAGAGATTAAATTAGCCCTAAATTCAACAGTACAATCAAAATTAACTCCACGAACAAAATTAACTTCAGTTGGGGGCCTGCGATATGTTAACTCCCCCAAAAAAATTAGCAAGTTAACTCCACGAACAGTACAATCAAAATCATTGAAATTAGCCCTAAATTCAAATCAGCAGCTCGTGAGAGATTAAATTCAAGTTAACTCGTGAACTGATAGAGATTAAATTCAGCAAGTTAACTCGTGAACTGGTAGAGATTAAATTCAAAGCCCTAAATTCCAACAACACTATCTAGAAAAGCCCTAAATTGGAAGAAATCTAACAATGGATGAAAGTGCTTACCTGGAGGATTGTTCGGAAGCAAAGGACGACGACAGGCGACACCACTGTCCAGCAAAGATGAGCACGAACAGAGCCTCCACTCTCCAACGACGAGGACGACGACGGCCTCCTAAAGCCAGCCCACAGTGGATGAAGAATTCGCCGAGAAGGAGGATGGCTTCCTTGCTAGGGTTGCACAAGGTTCTGAGAGGAAGAGGGGCATCGGGTTCAAAGGTAAAAGATGCAAGCCAAGAACACGTGCAGATCACGTGCAAGTCACAACATGGAGAAAATGAGGTCCCACGTGCAGATCACGTGCATTTTTCTAAATTATATCAAAGGATATTTTAGTAACTTTAACCCTAAAAATTATAACTAATAAGCATTAATAAGTATTATTTACCGAACATACATAATAAAATAAGTACACAATTTCAGCATCAAAATTTCAGCATCAACATCAGCATAAGCATAAGCATAAGCATAAGCATTAGCATCAACATTAGTTACCGAACAGAGCCATAGAGTTTATAATACTTGGCTTATAAGCCAATTTTAGGGTTTACATGGACTTTATCTTATGTATATCCAAATATTGGATATACATAATATTATAACACTAAAAATATTATTGCAAAAAATGAAGTTCTACACATTAGAAAAAATCTTTATCAAATTAAAACCACTAAACATGTATCAGCAACCGGTTTATGAAGAATTAAGTAGAAGAGATAATGAGGAAAATTTCCTCTGGTTTTCTTTATTGGAAACGTATACAAGGGTTTGCTTAGAGAGCAAGATAAGATCCTATATCTAAGGAAAGGATAAGAATCTTAACAAACATATATCAAAGATAACAATAAAATAGATATGATATCCTAATACCCCCCTCAAGTTGGAGCATACAAATCTTGTATGCCCAACTTGCCAAGTAAGTACGTAAAAGGTTGCTTGCTCAGTGCCTTTGTGAAGATGTCCGCTAGTTGATCCTGAGAGCGAACATAGGAGGTAGTAACACATCCTGACTGAATGAGATCCCATACAAAATGACAATCAATTTCGATGTGTTTGGTGCGCTCGTGAAATACGGGATTCGCAGATATATGGAGGGTTGCTTGGCTATCACAAATAAGACGCATAGGGGATGAGTGACGGATGCCAAAAGACAAGAGAAATGCCTTGAGCCAAAGAAGTTCACAACATGCGGCCGCCATGGAACGGTACTCGGCCTCAGCGGAAGACCGAGACACGGTAGGTTGTTTCTTAGTCTTCCAAGAAACAGGTGAGTCACCCAGAAGAACGAAGTACCCCATCAAAGAGCGTCGAGTGATCGGACAAGCTGCCCAATCACTATCGCAATAGGCAGTAAGAAGCAACGAGCTCTGGCGAGAAAGAAGGATCCCCTGACCGGGATGGCTCTTGATGTAATGAAGAACCCGAGTGGCAGCTTGCCAATGAGCATCTTTCGGACATTGCATGAATTGAGATAGAATATGAACCGAATAACTAAGCTCGGGTCGTGTGATGGTCAAATAAATAAGACGACCAACTAAGCGGCGATAGCGGTCTGCGTGAGCATACTCAGGTCCGGATGCAGAAGCAAGATCATGGTTTTGCGGAAGCGGGAAATCGGCTGGTTTAGCTCCAAGAAGACCAGCCTCGAACAATATATCGAGTGCATATTTCCGTTGACAAATGAACAATCCATCCTTCCCATGAGCAATTTCAAGGCCCAAAAAATACTTCAGAGTTCCCAAATCCTTCATGTGAAAACATGAGTGCAAATACTCCTTGAATCGTGCAATGAATGACGAGCTATTTCTGGCAATAATTAAGTCATCAACATACACAAGTACATGAAGAGTGATGTTGTGATGAATATAAGAGAATAATGAGTAATCTGCGTATGATTGCTTGAAACCAAATTGAAGAAGAGCAGAGGCGAGTTTGGCAAACCAGTTTCGGGGTGCTTGACGAAGACCATAGAGAGACTTTCTGATGTGACCCTGCCCTCCATATCAGCTACAGAGGAGGAAGACGCCATGAGACATCCGCCTTGAGACTCCTCTACCGCTACATCTACCCCGACCTAGATTTAGGAGACTTTCTATTTCTAGTTCTTACGGTTTTGAGACATTACTTCCTTAATACTTTTTATTTACAGTATTTCTATTTTTAGTAGCTGCTATGTCTGGTTGTTTTCCATTTATGTTAAATGGGCCGCCAGATTTAGTAGCTAGAGAGTCCGGCCCATTAGGCCCACTCTCTAGTATAAATAGGAACTATTGTAGTTCATTTGAGGGTACGTCGAAATAGAGCTTGTTTTCCAGTCGAGTAATCTCTTGCAAACCCGGGCCCTGACGTCACAAAAATTAACGCGTTTCTAGTCGAACTATCCTGGCGCGTTAATTCGGTTACAGTTATCCAGTTACGATCCGTATTCCCGCAACAAGAATTAACCCTAATTCTTGTCGCCCCCACAAACCCTAGACAACCACCATCACTTTCTTCCTCCACACGCCTACCGCCGCACTAACCACCACACGACCACCCTCTTTCGCCGCTCGCCATTTCCCGTCTTTCCGCTGCCATCTCCGTCGTCACCATCACCTCCGACACCATTCGCTACACTCCATCCGCTGCATCTCCGCTGTTCACTGTGAGCCGAATAGCCCACAGTCCGCCTACACCAATCCGGTTCCCTTTCGACGAGTTGGTTCGCCCCAATACGCTTTCACTCGGTCATTGACATCGATTCATGGTCTTTCCATCGGACAAGGTGACATCAACTGGTATCAGAGCCAACGAATCGCGTAAGTCGTTCCAACTCTTCTTTCAATCACTCCTTCGCTTCCATAAATCAATTCCTGCATCAAAAAAAATGACGAACCTTTCTACCCAGACTTTGTAACACCCCACCATATGGGCCGACCCATTACAGGGCTGCAGCCCATACACCCCAACCCATCCCATGCTGGCCCATACCCTTAAGGCAGGAAACCACACCATGGAGGTTGTTCGTGAGTCTCGAACTCGAGACCTCACGCTTTAACAAGAAGCCTTGCGCTCTCTTGTCACCAATTACGCTGTAGCCCTGTAATGGGTCGGCCTATGTGGTGGGGTGTTACATAAAAGTACACTTTGAATGAGAGGGGCTCCGACCTTATAGGGCCATCCATTTCTCTATCCATGGGCCACAACCCATGTACCCCAACCAAATCCTCATGGATGGGAGGTTGTTCGTGAGTCTCGAACAGGAGACCTCACGCTTTAACAAGCGGTCTAACGCCCACTTGTTACCAATTGTGCTCCTCCCAGCCATGGGGGTTTGGTTGGGGTACATGGGTTGCGGCCCCATGGATAGAGAAATGGCTGGCCCGATAAGGTCGGAGCCCCTCTCATTCAAAGTGTACTTTTATGTAATACCTCAGCCACTTGGGCCGGCCCATCACAGGGCTGCAGCCCATACACCCCAACCCATCACTAGTAGCTCCAAGCCCAAGGCCCAGCTATTTCTAGCAGCGCAATTGGTGACAAGTGATGCTTTGGCTGCTTGTTAAAGGGTGAGGTCTCGTGTTCGAGACTCACCAACAACCTGCTAGAAATAACTGGGCCTTGGGCTTGGAGCTACTAGTGATGAGTTGGGGTGTATGGGCTGCAGCCCTGTGATGGGCCGGCCCAAGTGGTTGAGGTATTACAGATTTCGTCAAACATTTTTTTCCCTTTTCGCAATTTTCTTCCATATTCCTATAGAGCATCTCGAGACGAGTCCGGGCATATAAAATTCGCCCAAAACGGACATCATTTGCCCCTCAAAAGGCCAAAATACGAACAAAAAAAAACAAATTTTTTCCTTCCTGCACAACCGAACCCTCACACAGTTTTTCTGCAATTTCATATGTTTTTGCTTGGTTTTTGATTGTGTTTTTTTGTAGATTCGCTTGCATATAGGCTTAGATAGTTTGCTTGCAACTGTGTTTGCATTGTTTGCGCCAAAAATCTGCATCATCTCAATCCCTTTCTCTTCCAACTTGAATCACTGATTTTTTTTTATTTCTGGCTGCTGTCATTGCTGTCTGTTGTTCGTAAAATCTGCCCTGTGATTTTGTTGAACTGCGACGTTATTGTGTGCTGCGTTGTTATACAGAGTGCTGCTACGTTTTGTGCTGTTCGTGAATTCGCAACAATAGGGTATTAGTAAAAAAAAAAAAAAAGTACAGTAGCGGTTCGCAGCTCTCTCTCAAAAAAAAATCAGCAGTTATTCGTAGAAAGAAAAAAAAAATTATCGAGACCACACAAGCCAAAATAAGGCAAGTGCGTCTCTTCGCAGTCTAGAAGGGAGAACCCGGTCTTGAATCCGACACCTTCACATTACCGTCATCGCAGGTGATTCATTTATCGTCTTCTATATCTTTCACCGTCTGGGTTGCATATCTTGATTGACTGTGTTGTGATTACTTATGTGCTTATATCCTTGCATATCTACTTTTGACATTTTCTTTGCTGAGTATTGCCTTGATTTGTTGATTGTTGTGTGAGTTGCCTTAAGCCTGCTCGTAACCGCCCACACGGCCAGCCAGATTAGTTTACCGAGTGATTTCTTGTTGAGTTCGGTTCTGCTTACCTATTTGTTGACTCTCTGTTGTTGTTGTTGTTCGCTTTGATTCTGTGATTTGCCATTTCTTGTTGTCAGGTACCATGTCAGCAGGTGATACAACCCGTGAGACAAGCGTAGAGACTGTTGAACAACAAACGCTCCGAGAGCTGCTTGCTCGAGACAAAGCAAGAGACGCGCAGTTCGCTGAACTCCAGCAGAAGTATGAAGAAATCTTAGCTCGCCAGCAACCGGTTCCGGTCACTATGCTAGCTTCTGCTCATGATCAACTACAGGAAAATGAGTTGAGCGCCTTAGCCTTGGAAAAGGCGAAGGGTAAAGTTGTGATGCTACCCTCTACATCGGAACCAGGTCAGCTGAAACACCTGGCTTCGCAACGAGACAACACTGTAGTTCCGCAGCGTGGTCGACAACGACGGTCTGTGTAAGTAGTGATCCGGGAAGAGAACACTGCAACTGCAGAGGCCGATGATGAGAGTTCCCCAGAGGAGCGTGAGGACGATCAGGTTCATTCCAGTGGTCGACATAGGCAAGGCCGCTCACCGACATTACACCCTACTACCGGTCGTCCCCATAACCAGCCGTCTGGTTCACATCTGCAGTAGAGACAGCGTCAGCGTCAACGACCAAACACTTCTGTGCCGTTTGATATTGATGCTTTCCAGGATCATCAGAGTGCTCGCACTCCTCTTTAATCTGATGAGGAGGATCAGTTTGATGAGTACGACCTTGAGGAGGATGAGGGTCAGTTTGGATATGCTGACGGTTGTCATCCGTCTCTCCAGGATCCCCCTGAGCTTCAGCACCAGCGTACCAACTATGGGCTGCAACCCTGTAATGGGTCGGCCCATGTGGTGGGGTGTTACATAAAAGTTAACTTTGAATGAGAGGGGCTCCGACCTTATAGGGCCAGCCATTTCTCTATCCATGGGCCGCAGCCCATGTACCCCAACCAAATCCCCATGGTTGGGAGGTTGTTCGTGAGTCTCGAACACCCTCTAATTCAAAGTGTACTTTTATGTAATACCTCAGCCACTTGGGCCGGCCCATCACAGGGCTGCAGCTCATACACCCCAACCCATCACTAGTAGCTCCAAGCTCAAGGCCCAGCTATTTCTAGCAATGCAATTGGTGACAAGTGATGCTTTGGCTGCTTGTTAAAGGGTGAGGTCTCGTGTTCGAGACTTACCAATAACCTGCTAGAAATAGCCGGGCCTTGGGCTTGGAGCTACTAGTGATGGGTTGGGGTGTATGGGCTGCAGCCCTGTGATGGGTCGGCCCAAGTGGTTGAGGTATTACAGATTTCGTCAAAAATGTTTTTTTCCCTTTCTGCAATTTTCTTCCATATTCCTGTAGAGCATCTCGAGACGAGTCCGGGCATATAAAATTCGCCCAAAACGGACATCGTTTGACCCCTCAAAAGGCCAAAATACGAACAAAAAAAAACAATTTTTTTCCTTCCTGCACAGCCGAACCCTCACACAGTTTTTCTGAAATTTCATGTGTTTTTGCTTGGTTTTTTATTGTATTTTTTTATAGATTCGCTTGCATATAGGCTTAGATAGTTTGCTTGCAACTGTGTTTGTCTTGTTTGCGCCAAAAATCTGCATCATCTCAATCCCTTTCTCTTCCAACTTGAATCATTGATTTTTTTTTTATTTCTGGCTGCTGTCATTGTTGTCTGCTGTTCGTAAAATCTGCCCAGCGATTTTGCTGAACTGCTGCGTTATTGTGTGCTGCGTTGTTATACAGAGTGCTGCTACGTTTTGTGCTGTTCGTGAATTTGCAGCAATAGGGTATTAGTAAAAAAAAAAAGTTCTTCCGCAGTTCACAGCTCTCAAAAATAAATAAAAAATTCAGCAGCTATTCGTAGAAAGAAAAAAAAAATTACCGAGACCACACAAGTCAAAATAAGGCAAGTGCGTCTCTTCGTAGTCTAGAAGGGAGAACCCGGTCTTGAATCCGTCACCTTCACATTACCGTCATCGCAGTGATTCATTTACCGTCTTCTATATCTTTCACCGTCTGGGTTGCATATCTTGGTTGACTGTGTTGTGATTACTTATGTGCTTATATCCTTGCATATCTACTATCGACATTTTCTTTGCTGAGCATTGCCTTGATTTTGTTGATTGTTGTGTGAGTTGCCTTAAGCCTGCTCGTAACCGCCCACATGGCCAGCCAGATTAGTTTATCGAGTGATTGCTTGTTGAGTTCGGTTCTGCTTACCTATTTGTTGACTCTCTGTTGCTGTTGTTGTTCGCTTTGATTCTGTGGTTTGCCATTTCTTGCTGTCAGGTACCATGTCAGCAGGTGATATAACTCGTGAGACAGGCGCAGAGACTGCTGAACAATAAACGCTCCGAGAGCTTCTTGCTCGAGACAAAGCAAGAGACGCGCAGTTCGCTGAACTCCAGCAGAAGTATGAAGAAATCTTAGCTCGCCAGCAACCGGTTCCGGTCACTACGCTAGCTTCTGCTCAGGATCAACTACAGGAAAATGAGTTGAGCGCCTTAGCCCTGGAAAAGGCGAAGGGTAAAGTTGTGATGCTACTCTATACATCGGAACCAGGTCAGCTGAAACACCTGGCTTCGCAATGAGACAACACTGTAGTTCCGCAGCGTGGTCGACAACGATGGTCTGCGTAAGTAGTGATCCGGGAAGAGAACATTGCAGCTGCAGAGGCCGATGATGAGAGTTCCCCAGAGGAGCGTGAGGACGATCAAGTTCATTCCAGTGGTCGACATAGGCAAGGACGCTCACCGATATTACACCCTACTACCAGTCGTCCCCATAACCAGCCGTCTGGTTCATATCTGCAGTAGAGACAGCGTCAGCGTCAACGACCAAACACTTCTGTGCCGTTTGATATTGATGCTTTCTAGGATCATCAGAGTGCTCGCACTCCTCTTTATTCTGATGAGGATGATCAGTTTGATGAGTACGACCTTGAGGAGGATGATGGTCAGTTTGGATATGCTGACGGTTTTCATCCGCCTCTCCAGGATCCCCTTGAGCTTCAGCACCAGCGTACCAACTATGTGCCGCCTCCTTTGCTGCCTCAGAATCAGGAGGCCTATTGGCACGTTGTCTAGCCCGGGCGCCACCAGCAAGCGCACCAGCCTCAACGCCCCGCTGTCGGATGACAGCGTCTGCGATAACCTGCCCGCTTTCCTCCCCAGTATGGCGCTCGTCATGTCGAACCATTGGCGGACCTTCCAGCTCGGTTTCACGACCGCCAGGCCCAACCACCTGTCCAACGCCGAGACGTGAAGGTAAAAATCAAAAACTTCTATGGCTTATATGATCCTTCTGTCTTTCTTGAGTGGGTGCAGAATACAGAGCACGTCCTACGCCATTTGACTGTCCTTGAGTATGAGAAGGTAGATCTCGTGACTTTACATTTTAAGGGAGCTGCACAGACGTGGTGGCAACGTATTACGCAGTAGCATTATCGGATGGGTTGGGCACCCATTACTGAGTGACATCAGCTCGTGTACATCATGACTCGGAAGTATGTGCCTTCCACTTACAAGGAGCAGATGTGGACTGAGATCGCTCGTGCACGACAAGGCACAAATTCACCTCAGGAGTTTTTCGCTCGCCTCGAGGACATGTACTTCAAGGCTGGCGTTAGTGTTGCTCTAGGCACCTTGCGCACGGGGTTCATTACTGGACTTAACCAGCCTATCCAGGATCAGGTTGACGTCCTGCCCATTCGGGACCTCAACAATGTCGTGCACACTGCGCAGAAGTTCTACCTCGAGCAACAGCGCCAGAGGCAGCGACCATGGCAGTCTGCAGCACCTTCCAGGTATGGTTCTAGACCCTTTCCTTCCGATTTAGGCACTCAAGCTACTCCTACTTCTAGTGTGCCTAGACAGGACCAAAGAAGCACAGGTACAGCGTCTGCTACAGCTATGCAGCGATCAGCCTCGTCTGCTCCTGCTCACCGCTCGCAGCCGCCAGCTTCAGAGACCGTTCATTCTGACCGAGCCCGAGATCTGGAGTGCTTCAGGTGTGGCGGAAGAAGACACTACCAGAGAGACTGTCCTAATGCCAAGAAGGTCCTCTTCTCCACCCAGTTTGCAGGTTATGAGAGTTATGACGACGCCGATATCGACGTCGAGCCTATTCCTGTCGCTGTCTATACAACCAATGCTGATGGCTGTGTGGTCGGCACTGCCGATCACCATGATGACCAGTCATATCGTCTTGCCTTGCTCTCTAGACGCGTGTTGAGCGTCAAGGAGGGCGCCCTTACTGAGCAACGGGAGAACTTGTTTCATGCTCGGTGCAGCCTTCAGGATGCATCGCTGAGTGTGATCATTGATGGTGGGTCGTGCTGCAACATCATCAATGAGAAGGTTGTGTAACATTTCAACCTTCCGACTGCACCGCACCCCGCTCCATATGGCCTTTAGTGGATCTCTGACGGATCAGGTAACAAAGTATCACACCAGTGTCTTATTTCTTTTTCCATTGGTCCATATAACGACACTGTGCTTTGTGATGTTACCGCCATGGATGCTACCCATTTGCTTTTGGGACGTCTGTGGCAATATGATCGTCGCGTGCTTCACAACGGGTATTTGAACACTTACATGTTCACTTACCACGGAAAGCGCGTGACACTCTCACCTATGACTCCACATGAGATTTTGCAAGATTTGGCTGACCGACAGCGCCAGAAGGCGATTGAGGCCTCGGGAAGAAAGCCACCTGACGCGCTAGACCCGACGGGCAACTCCTACACCCCCAGTTTGCCTACTATTGCGAAGTCAACAACGAACACAACAAGCAAACGAGCTCCCGGTCCAGGCGGCAATGTGCCTCCTGCTTCGCCTCTGCGTGGCACCTGTGAGCGCAGATCGCTACTCTACGTACATCCTCCAAGCAAGTTTCCTTGTGTCCTTGATAGTTCTATTCCTTATCCCACAACTCTGTCAGAACCTGCCCTTTCGCCGAGTTTTTTGTCTTTTTTTGCAGGACTTGCGGGTGGACAAGCATCCTCCGGAGCTGCAAGGATGGAGGACACGCACACAGCTGGAACGACGCGTGCTGCAGTACTCAGCCCCGCAAAACAAGGGCATGCAACGCTTGATCTTCGCCCCGGGCGACTTGGTTTGGCTTCACTTGCGGAAGGAGCGATTCCCCTCCGACCGCAAGTCTAAGCTCGACCAACGAGGTGATGGTCCCTTTGGAGTCGTCAGCGCAATTGGCGACAACGCCTACCAGCTCGAGCTCCCGGACAAGTATGGGGTGCATCTGACGTTCAACGTCGCGGACTTAGCGCCATATGTTGAGCTTGAGCCTCATGAGGGTGAAGCGGGGACGCTTCACAACCAAGTGGGGGAGGGTGATGTGACCCTGCCCTCCATATCAGCTACAGAGGAGGAAGACGCCATGAGACATCCGCCTTGAGACTCCTCTACCGCTACATCTACCCCGACCTAGATTTAGGAGATTTTCTATTTCTAGTTCTTACGGTTTTGAGACATTACTTCCTTAGTACTTTCTATTTACAGTATTTATATTTTTAGTAGCTGCTATGTCTGGGTGGTTTCCATTTATGTTAAATGGGTCGCCAGATTTAGTAACTAGAGAGTCTGGCCCATTAGGCCCACTCTCTAGTATAAATAGGAACTATTGTAGTTCATTTGAGGGTATGTCGAAATAGAGCTTGTTTTTCAGTCGAGTAATCTCCTGCAAACCCGGGCCCTGACGTCACAAAAATTAACGCATTTCTAGTCGAACTATCCTGACGCGTTAATTCGGTTACAGTTATCCAGTTACGATCCGTATTCCCGCAACAAGAATTAACCCTAATTCTTGTCGCCCCCACAAACCCTAGACAGCCACCATCACTTCCTTCCTCCAAACGCCTACCTCCGCACCAACCACCACACGACCACCCTCTTCCGCCGCTCGCCATTTCCCGTCTTTCCGCTGCCATCTCCGTCATCACCATCACCTCTGACACCATTCGCTGCACTCCATCCGCTGCATCTCCGCTGTTCACTGTGAGCCGAACAACCCACAGTCCGCCTACACCAATCCGGTTCCCTTCCGACGAGTTGGTTCGCCCCAATACGCTTTCACTCGGTCCTTGACATCGATTCGTGGTCTTTCCATCGGACAAGGTCACATCACTTTCGAAGCCGACAAACCTTACCATCCGGGACTGTGAAACCCGGTGGGGGTCGCATGTACACCTCTTCGTCGAGATCGCCATGTAAGAAAGTGTTGTGGACATCCATTTGATGAAGTGCCCAACCCTGAACCGCAGCCACAGACAAGAACAACCAAACGGAAGACATCTTTGCAATGGGAGCAAATGTTTCAGTGAAATCGACCCCTTCAACTTGGCGATTTCCTAGAACAACAAGTTGGGCTTTATGACGTTCAATGGAGCCGTCAGAACGGTGCTTGATGCGGAATACCCATTTGCAACCAATAGGCTTCTTGTCGGGAGGCAAAGATTCAAGAGTCCAAGTGCCATTTTTCTCCAACGCAGTGAGCTCATCAGTCATGGATTGTCGCCATTCAGAGTGACGAATAGCCTCGGTATAAGATCGAGGTTCAACGGCGGCTGTTACAGCGGCTAGGAACTGCACATGAGGAGGTGAAAAATTGTCACAATTAACAAAATTGACAATGGGATAAGCAATACCTGAGGAGGGTGTCAAAGTCGGAGATGGTGCAGCGATGGAAGGGGTTTTGCACTGAGCTGTGTGGCAAACAAAATCACGAAGGCGCGTAGAAGGCTGCCTTGAACGCTCGCTGCAACGATGAGTAGCAGTTTCAGCAGGTTCAGCAGAGACTGCGGGATCCGAAGGTGCAGCAGGACCAGCAGAAGCTGCTGGAGTCGACGGAGATAGGTCGAGGAATGCATCCTCTGATCGAGCAGGAGAATCAAAGACAGTAGGGTGAGGCGACACATCAGTAGGCGGAGGCGTAGTAGGTACAGAAGGTGACACAACAAAAGGGAAAGAAGTCTCTTGAAACACGACATCCCGGGACTCAAAGAATATTTCTGAATCAAGATCAAACAACCGCCAAGCCTTCTTGCCATAGGGGTACCCAAGGAACACACATCGGCGACTGCGAGATGCGAACTTATCATGATCATGAGGAAGAACAACAGCATAGCAAAGGCACCCAAATATGCGCAGATGATTGTAGTTCGGAGGCTATCCGTAAAGTAGTTCGTATGGAGTCTTCCCATGAAGAACCTTGGATGGAGTTCTATTGATTAAGTAGGTAGTTGTCAGAACACAGTGGCCCCAAAAACGAATAGGCAGTGAGGCTTGAAACCGCAGAGCACGAGCGACGTTAAGTATGTGGCGATTCTTGCGCTTTGCCCGTCCATTTTGCTGCGGTGTAGCCATGCAAGAAGACTAAAAAATGACACCAATAGAGTCGAAGTAAGGCCGCATAGGAAGAAATTCAGATCCATTGTCAGTACGAAACCGTCACACTTGCTTGTTGAATTGTCGTTGCGTGAATGCACATAATTCTGAACCAATTGTGCCACCTCTTTCTTGGAAGCAAGTAAATGCACCCATACACAACGAGAATAGTCATCGACAAATGTTAAAAAATAACGAGCACCACAAGTAGAGGGGGTACGATACGGCTCCCAAACATCAGCATGGATTAGCTCAAATAAATCAACGGCTTTATTACTGCTTAAAGAAAAACAATCACGAGTTTGCTTAGATTGAAGACAAATAGAACAAGGATCTGCTGAATGTTTGCTATCAAAATGTATTCCTGGTAAATTCAAAACTAATGAATAATCGGGGTGACCCAATCGTTGATGCCATAACTCTGTAGAGGACGTAGACACAGCAGCTGCTTGACCGGAGATGCCCACGCCTGTGCAAAGCCAGAAAACCCCATCCCTCGCTTCACCGACTCCAATCACCGTCCTCGAATGTCGATCCTGAATGACACAAAGCTTGTCAGTAAGAGTTACCAGAAGCCATAACTCACGCATTAAGTGAACAAAAGAAATCAAATTGCAATTAAATTTCGGCACTAGCAGAACATTGTTAATTTTCAAGGATTCCCCAAGCACAGCCGTCCCTGCTTGAGAGGCTACAGAGGTCGACCCATCTGGCAAAAGAATAGTAGCAGGAGAAATCGTGTGCAAGTTCTGTAATAGAGACGAGTTGCCCGTCATATGGTACGAGGCGCATGTGTCAAGAATCCACCGATGCGAAACCTTACCCATTAGCTTGTCCTCTGTGGAGCCTTTGAAACTTTTCAACATCTCTATCATATGAGTCCATTGGTCATCCGTGAGGGCCGGAGACAGTGCAGCATGGTCCTACGAAGTCAAGTTTGCAGGGGACGATGATGGAGGCCCCCTGAGCAGCATTAGCGAGCCCCGTGAAGCCGCGACCAGAAGGTGGACGAGAAGATGACCCCGATGAAGAGCCACGACCACGTCCAACCCCAACAGAGGAGGTAGAAGCATCACCATGCTTCTGACGATACTCCTCCCACCAGTACGTGTACCCATGGAGTTTGAAACAAGAAGCAACCTCATGGCCTTGGCGACCACAGTGAGTGCAGGTAGGTTTGTCGAACCGAGAAGACGACTCGGAGCGACCAGTAGGGAGTGACTTGGAACAAGTAGTCTTGGTCTGAGCAGCAAAGGCAACCGCATCCTACCCTACAGCGCGTTTAGTGGACACGGTGCGATGGCGTTCCTCTTGAATAGCAAGAGAATAAACATGATTCAAACCAGGCAGGGGATCTTGAGCAAGGATATGGGAGCGCAGTGCCCCATACGGACCATCATCGAGGCCCATAAGAAATTCATGGACAAAATCCTCTTCACGTTCAGATTGAAGCTTCGAGACCCACGCACACTTGCATCCAGTGCATGAGCAATGCCGGGGCTTGCGGTAGTTCTGAAGTTCGTCCTGGAGTTGTTTGAGACGTCCGAAATAAACAGCAACAGGCTGACCGTTTTGACGAAACCGAGCGACCTCAGTTCGTAATTGATGAACTCGAGGGGCGTTGCCGATGGAGAAACGTTGCTCGATCTCGTCCCATAGGGCTTTTGCCGATTTTTTGTAGGATAAAGATGAACGAACTGAGGAATCAACCGTTCGAAGAATCCACCCCACCAGCATAGAGTTGACAACACACCAGTCGTCATAGGTTGCAGCGGTTTCAACAGGTTGTGAAATCCGACCATCAATGAAAGGAAGTTTGCGGCGTGCGCTAAAGGCGTTCCACAGGGCTTGCTCCCATTCCTGATAGTTGTCGCCTTTAAGAGTAACCGGAACAAGATTCATGCCGGTATGATCCGACGGATGAAAGTAATACGGGGAGGTAGAGTCGATACCATCTTTCTTGGTGGTATTATCGCCAGTCATGGTCAAGGAAAGATAAAAAAAATTGAAGGAGACGATAGTGGCGGAGAAGTACGTAGGGTAGGTTAGTGTTTTAGGGTTCTAGATCTGATACCATGAAGAATTAAGTAGAAGAGATAATGGGGAAAATTTCCTCTGATTTTCTTTATTGAAAACGTATGATATATATACAAGAGTTTGCTTGGAGAGCAAGATAAGATCCTATATCTAAGGAAAGGATAAGAATCTTAAAAAACATATATCAAAGATAACAATAAAATAGATATGATATCCTAATAGTTTACTTACAAAATAGCATTACAAAAAAAAAATTAAGAATTTGCTTAGGGCCTCCTATCTTAAGGAAATTAAAACCACTAAACATGATAATTGTTTTTAATCTCCTACCTTGCATCGAAAATTCAGCTGGACTTACTTAATACAAGCCGCAATGAAAGAGGGAAAACAAAAAAATTGATGGTTCTAAGCCTGGAATTAGGATTAAAATGTTAACCCGGGTGGTTAATTTTAGACCTTGAAACCAGCGTAATACGGAACCGCAATAGGCTTCAACCAAGCATCAGCATCCGGCAAGAACGCGCCAACAGTGAAGACCTGAGCCTCCTCCCTTGTCAACACCTTGACGTGGGGCCACTTGACCCGTAAGTTGGTCTCGGATCCCGGCCCACGGTTTCCGAACTCCCCGTAGAACGAGTCCACAGTGTTGCCGTTAGGGGTGCCGTCGAACTGCGTGTATCCTACGGGCTGGATCATGTCTCCGAGTTCGCTCTCCATGAACACGGTCCTTGCGTACACCTTCCAGGGTCGTCCCAAGTAGGTTTTAATCTTAGCCTTGTCCAGAGCTGGGTCGGCTTGTACGACACAGTCCTGGATAATAAGGCCCGTGGGCATGCTGGGGCCCGTCCTCCCCTGGGCCGTGACCGCGTTGAATTGGTTGACCATTGGCATGCGTACGATGATCGTGGAACCTTGGATGACGCACGCACCGTTGCCGAAGATGAAGTCGACTGTGCCGGATATGACGCAGTCGCGGAAGAATTGGGACCCGCCCTGGACGTAGAGCGTGTCCTGGTAGGCGTTGAAGTGGCAGTTGAGGAAGACCTGTTGATTAATGATAATGCAACTAATAAAGTAATTGATACGATAATAGTACATGCATGTACCACTAGGCATGTTCAAACGGTCTAAACCAAACCGTAATAGACCGTTTTTTATTTTTTCTTATGATTTTTTTAAAATTTTGAGATAAAAGTGGTCATATAATGATTTATTTACGGTCGGAATCTAGATTGAATTGTAATATATTGGACCGTAAAATGGATTTACCGTATTTAATTAGGGTTAAATGAGATATATATTTATGGAAAAGGTTCATGTAAGAATGAGTGTTTAGGTGAGAATGTCAAATGTGCATGGATTTTTTATTGTATGTGCATGAATTTGGTAGGTGAAAATTCATACACATACCGCAAAAACGATGATGTGCATGGATTTTTGCCTATATATGCATTTTTTTTTTTACTATGTGTAAGTTAAAACACATGCACATACAAGCAAAAACTTGTGCATACCTCAAGATGTACATGGATTTTTGTATGTATGTGCATATATTCTTTACTATATATGTGAATACGTGTAAGTGAAAACGCATGCACATACACACAAAATTGCACGCACATCGTGTGATGTGCATTGATTTTTACTTGTATGTGTGTATTCTCACATTCACCTAAGCGCCCTTTCTCACCGGATTTGTATCCTACATTTATTATAACAAAAGCATATTACGGTTCGGACCAGACCGTAAATTTTTTAACACTTGGATCATGGACCGGACCAGACCGGATCGATATAGTCCGGTCTAATTACGGTCCGGTTCAGTCTCGGACCATAATAGACCATTTTTTTTCTTATGATTTAAAAAAAAATGAGATAAAAGTGGTCATGTAATAATTTATTTACGGTCCAAATCTAGACCGGACCGTAATTGGACCGTAAAAATGAATATACTTAGGGTTAAATGAGAGATATATTTATTGTAACAAAAGCATATTACGTTCTATTACGGTTCGGACCGGACCGTAATCCGTAAACCTTTAGGGCCCGTTTGGTATTGATATCAGGATATCAGGTATGGGTATGGATATCACTCATACACATACATGTGTTTGGTATAATCCTGATATCGATATCAAACTGATATCTGCTGTTTGGTATGGGTTATAGATATCAGGATATGGGTATGAGTGATATCAGAGTGTTATTTTGATATCTCCCACATAATGAATATATTAAAAATATCACTCATATCTATACACATACCTGATACCTTGATATCACCCATACCCATATATTGATATTCATACCGATATCCATACCTGATATCTCATATCTTTGATATCGATACCAAACGAGCCCTTAAAATCTTGGACTATGAACCGGACCGTTTCAGCCCGGATTTACGGTCCGGTCAAAAAATGAACACCCCTATGAGTATTGATGGATTGGGAGATCGATTATTCAAAAACCTGTTGCTCGTTGTTGGCCCTTAGGGCGACTGCTTGGTGGCCTTCGGGACCAGCGGTGTTCTCGAACGCCATGTCCTTGCAGAAAAAGAAGGGCGCTTGAACGGCGAAGGTGGCGGTTTTGGAAGTTGTAACCCCGCCTTTGTTGCTCTTATTGCCGGTAACTATGGTTTTTGTGGGACCGTCACCGTACATGTAAATGTTTTTCTTACTGCTCTCGATTACTATGTGCTCATTGTAAATACCGGCTTTCACATATATGACGTACCTGACATGGCAAGCACCACGTAAGTACGTAGACATAAGGATGGATAAAAATAGACCAGACCGTAAGACCGAACTGAACCTTAAATTTACGGTTCGGTCCATGGTCTGAAAATTTAACATTTTCAGTCTTACGGTCTGGTCCGGTTCTAATTTTTACGGTCCGGACCGGTCGGACCGTAAAAATTAAAAAAACAAAAAATTCATTACTATTTTGGGCGTAATTTTTACGATTTGTACCGTAATCAAACAATTTAAATGTCGAAAATTATGAAATCTAGTCTTTTTGATTCGGTCTGGTCCGATCCACGGTCCATATATTAAAATATTTAGGGTCAGGTGCAGGCATGCATGTATATGTATGGATAAAATAACCAAAGATTAATAACATACTTGCCACCGGGAGGAAGAGGTGACTTAGGGTTATACGCATTTATGGCTTCCTCGATGGTTTTAAACTGACCGCTCCCGTCCTGCGCGACAACAGCGTTGGGGGCCAACTCGCCAAGTACACGCTCTCGTCCTTCATCGTTCATGTTCAACAACCGCCTATCGGCCGCTGACAACCACCTCGGGGCTCCGTCTTTGCCCATCATTTCACTAGCTCCTCCGAGCAACCTCCTCCCGCTCCCGACTTTTTCAACACCGAAATTACCGATCGCTTTGTGGATGTTGTCGGTGCTGAGCTCGAACCCTACGGAATTGAGTGCCTTGGTGAAGTCTGTGAACACGTCTAGGACGGTCATGGTCACCTGGGTCGCGTTCACCATGTCACCCTTCAAAATATCCTGGTAAGACAAGACATTACTTTTGTAAATATTACTCTTCTTAGTATATAAGGTTAGTGGGCTCCACAAAATTTATGTGTTCAGCTTATATGCGTGTGTGCACTCGGACTGACATAATCCTCGTATATCAGTCTATCAGACTTTATCATGCATGTACCTACCTATAGATAGATGGATGGATGGATGGATGGATGGAATATGACCTGAAACTCGGGTGTATCGGCTTCCCCGAGGGTGTCCATGCAGTTATCATAGAAGGTCAAGACGTCGCTGAGCCACAACCGAAGTCTAAACGTGCAGGTTTCGCCAGTGTTTGAGTTCATTTGGCCAAACTGGGTTATTGCTTGTTCTAGCTTATAGATGGATTCCCTGAATAGATCCTTGCAATCGTCGACGGCCATTTCGGCGGTCTCCGGCTTTGCAGCAGACTTGATCTTTGGCACCAATGTGTCAGTGAGGTTGAAGATCTTTGTCGCCATATCCAGCGCCACCGAGATCCCGGCTTTGATCACCTCTGCGGTGTTGCCCTTTCCGATCGCCACTTTAGTCAAGATCGTCTCACATGCCTCATTGTACATTGCTCCCTTGCACAACATCTTTATGCTATTCTCCACTGCTAACGAGTCCTCTACTTTACCCAGTGCGGGTTGGGCCAGAGTTGTTTGTGCCAACGTGGGCTCTCCCGGAGTTAGTTGAACTGCCGTAGTTGGTTGGGCCATAGTCGTTTGGCCCTCCATGAAATGGGTCAACGTGGGCTCTACCGTAGTTGGATGGGTCGATGTGGTCTGGGCTGGTGTTAGGTTGTCTTGTGTTGGCGTTGCCCCGGCAACGATGCTTTGAGTGGTCTCCATGTTGGATGCACTTTGTGCAGGTGGTGGAGGGCACGCGCCGCCACCGGTCAGCACTTCAATAACCACCTTGGTGCCTGCCATTTCCACGTAATAAATTAATAATTAATGATCAATTAATTAGATAGAATATGTTTATTAAATATTAGACAAGTCTTAATTAGATATATATGTACCAGCACCGGTACCCTGTACACGGTAGACGTCACAATCGGCGCAAGAAAGCTCCACCTCAGCGGAGACACTGCTCACGGCGGCGACCGCCATGATGCCGATTACAAGTATTCCGACGTCGTATGCCTTCTTATTGTTCCTCATTTTGATTTGTTTGATTTCAATATGTAAGATGAAAAAGAAAAGTAATAATTATGTTTCTTTTCTCGTTGCTTTGGCGAGTATATATAGTTATTTTTAGAGGGGGATATATGCGGAGAAGCGAATGCCTGAAATTGCTCTAAAGTGGGTGGTTTTTGTTCCCCTTGCTAACGGATCAACTTGATTAAATAAAGAAAGGGTAGCTATGATGATTCTCGATTTTGTAAAGTTTTTCCACCATAAACATAAAACTGCATCATTTTTTTGGCTTTATTTGTTTGGCCTTATTTTTCTCGGAGAATCTTAATTTAGAGATTACTTAATTTTGGTGGGATTTAAGGATTAAGAGGAGCGCGCATATCCAAGTTTATAGATGGAAATAACAACGAGAATAATAGCTCGACCCATTTTGACTACTATTCTTGTTGTAATATGACCCATTTTGACTATTAGGAATCCATAAAGGTAAATTACGAAAATCCTCATGTACGTATGTACTTTAAATCGTAATTAACAAAGATATTATGGTGAATATAAACTATATTTATAATTTATGTCTAAAATTTATAATTTAGGCTCCGTTCTGCAAAGCTTTTTTGAGATTAACGGAGTTTGATTTTCTTTTTAATCTAGTTAATGAGTGTTCGGTAAAAAATGTCAATCTAGCTTAGGGAGTTTATAGTAGATTAACGTAGTTTATTTTTTTTATTTTTTTAATGTGACTCCCCCTAAATTATTGAAGATTAACAAGCTGAATTTTACATTTATCTCATTTCAGCTTGTAATACCGAACACCAACTATAATTTTTAAATAATTAAGCTAAAAAATTCAATTCCAGCTTCAGCTAGTCATTCAGCTCCAATTCCAGCTTCAACTACTTATTCAGCTTCAGCTCTCATTTCAACTGAATTTATCGAACAGAATTTTAGAAAGATTCGTTAAATTTAGTTTTTAAAGATTTTATTAGTCTTTTTTTTATACGGTTATTAGTTTTACAAAATAGTGTTTTTATTATGTCTTGACTGTCATGTCAAGGCCCGTATGACGTATATACTACATATCCAAAATTCTGGTTAGCTAAAAATGCAAATCTTTGATTGTCATGGTGCATGGTTCTACAAATAGTGTTTTTATTATAAACTTTTGGTTTACATTAAGGTTGAAATCATACTAGTTAATCTGGTCAATGATCATGACATAAACGAAATTGAATACATATGAGATAGCTCGAGTTAATTAGGAAGTCGATATTTGCAAATGGTAAGAGAATCGAAATAAACCGTAGTTCGATTGGATAATGATAGTTAGTTCGAGACTTTCTCCGTCAATGATCCTCCATCGTCATTTGAAGTGGAAATTATGGCGGCAATTCCTGGTCTAAATGACGTGTGGAACCGAGGATCTTGATCACTACAGTCGTAATATATACTAATTTTCTAATCTACTATATAACTACTAAATGTAAAGCCCTACTGAGTCACATGACACTCCAAGAATACACCATTTCGTTTTTGTCATGTGACACTATATTAGTAATTTAAACACGTGTTAATCAATCTTTAATTTTCGAATCACTGATTTTTTTTCTTAAATCGAAGATTTGCCAGTATATTTGCATAATTGATAACATGAATATTTATCAGATACAGTTTTCCTAAACGTGAATATTTATTTATACTAATTTCATATGATAAAAGATTTGGATAGCCACAAATTAAAACTACAGATTTTCCAAATATCCCTAATACGTAGTTTACATTGGTATATTTGATTTTAAATCAATCACAAAAAACATTAATAAATGTCTTTTATAATTACCACACACATTCTAAAACCAAAAAAATAAAGGCAACATGCACTGCTATGACAAATAAACAATAATACATGCAAGATTAAATTTGCACTGCAATTGTGAATTTACATGCAATAATATGACGAAGATCAAACCTAGAACTACATTTACATGAGAAATTAGTATATAAAACGAAAAGATATTTTAGATTTGTAAATTAGGAGAAGGCAAGAGATTTTAAAATTTACAATTTTTTTGCTCCAAATACATTGCCCTTATGAATCAATCAGTGGCGTTTAAGGCTATGTTTGTATTGAGGGATTGAGAGGGGATTTGAAGGGAGGGGAAGCAATGAAGTTGTGTTCTCTTGTTTGGTTAAATTTTATGAGGAGAATTGGGAGAATTTTAACAAAAACAATGGGGAAATCACAAGGGAATTGAAGGGAAATTGAATCCTACCAAATTGGTGGAATTTAGGTGAAAATTACAAATAAACTCATTCAAAATTTAAAAAAAGAAAATTAACATTAACTAATTTTCATTTCTCTCCCTCTTAAAATTCCCTTCTATCCAAACAAGAGAAAATTTTGAAATCCTTCCATTCACTTCTCATTCTCTCCCTTTCTTTTCCTTCTCATCATTTTTTATATTTTCCTTCTCTTTTCTTTATACCCATTAACCATTTGCCAAACATACTGTAAATGTTTTTCTTATATTTGGTGTTTATAAATACACCCTCCACATGATCCTATATATCTATAGATATTCACGATTGTAGCTCTAACCCCGTAATCGAGATTTATAGAAAGTTATAATTCTTTACCCTAAAATGATGATAAAGCAAATATGGAAATAGTTAAATCGTTCCAAAAAAGAATACATTTGTTGCAGTGTAATGTTAGAACAAATAAGATCGAGACAGAAACAAAATCTTATTTGGAAAAATTATAGAGCAACTTTAAAATGTCGTTGCGACGTGGTATGATGTCAACTTTCTTACAAGCTAATCTATTATATAACTACTAAATGCAAATACCGACTGAGCCACATGGCGCTTCCAGAATGTGCCCGAATTTTACGCTGCCACGTGACGTCATGGTATTGAATTGGACACGTGGCGGCCTGTGGTTTTTTTAGATTTATTTATTTTAAAAATTAAAAATTATGTATCCTTCCTTTTTTCTACATTTTACAATAAATTTTACATATATCAATATATAAATTTCCTTATTTAACAAATACAACTTACCATATTTTATAAAAAATCTATTTTATAAAATATAATATAAGATAGTCTAATAATTTACTTTCTGGATATGCTATATTAAAATATGCAAGATTACCACTTTCCAAATTTGTACCCACTAGGGTACATATTAGGTTTATTTTGGTGAAATCAATAAAATATATGAATACAATAAACCTGTACGAAAGATTAATTGTTACATAACACTAATTTATTATGGGTTAGTAGAAGATTCTTGAAATATTAGTGCAATAATTTATACAACCATGAGAACTTCTCAACTTATTTTTCTCTATAATTAATTTAAAAAAAAAAAATTATATCCTTAGAGAGTAGATAGATCATTATCATTTATAATTTTGATTCTTAAAAAAACTTAAACAAATTTTAAAAATTAACCTCACATGTTAGAATATTCTGCAAACTCCCAAATATTATATGTCCTATATTCAATATCATCTACATTTTTTAAAATAAGTTTTAATACGGTGAATTTTATGAATCCACTATACTTTTTAAGGCAACTTTGGATATGATTTCATGATTTTATTAGATGAACATTTAAGGCAAGATTACCAATATTGATAAGATTTTTCTTTGGCAAGAATGTGATCTACCTATATATTTGTTTTAAAGACTATTTAATACTCAAAGTTGATTTTATAGGAATAAGGATGTTAACAATATATCTTATTTTATTGAAAAAAATTATATTAATTAATTTTATCATAAATATAATTAACTAAGAGGTTTATTGCTTTAGGTCGATTTGTCCACATAAATTGCATACACTTGCCATATTAATATTATTTACAATTAAATCTTAACAATATAGTAATAGAATCCTACACTTGCCACACTAATATTATTTACAATAAAATCTTTCCAAAATGTACAACAAAATATTCTGTAATATTTTATTATCTTTTTTAAATATTGACCACGAAATATTCTGTAATATATATTTATGCAAATTGCCTTTCTGTGATGATTTGGTTTCCTTTAGATTTCATTCTTTTTCCACTAAAATCATATTGCCTCTCTCTCTGTGTATTTTTGTTTGAATCAAGGCATCGATACTTTATTGCTTTAGGTCGATTTGTCCACATAAATTGTTCAATCCACAATTAAAATTCACACCTTACTTTCTTGAGTTGTTCTTTTTCATCATCATGTGTATTAAGTAGCAATATTCCTAAATTGAGCTACCATCAAAATCTTTCCAAAATGTACAAAAAAATATTCTGTAATATTTGATTATCTTTTTCCAATATTGACCACAGAATATTCTGTAATATTTATTTATGCACTATGCGAAAATAAATCTGTAATATTTTTAACATTATTCCTTTTCAAAATGGACCACAAAAAGATAAGACTAGGATCCGGAAGTTAGTCGCTAAAAGTAAACTTTATACAAAACAAAGGTGAAAACGTGCTATAAGTATAATGGTTTATGTTCATGACAATTATTTTATATAACATATTATTGGTATGCATAATCTTTTTTTAAAGTCGTTCAGAGCGTGAAGTATAATCTACTAATCCAAAACCTTATGTGTCGCCACCACGTTTGATTTGCCTACATGTCATCACTCATCTAACCATCATCCACTACATCATCCAACTATTAGGAAAAAAAATAAAAAAGGATTATCAACTAAAAGAGCTGCAAAATGTTCTGAAAAGATACGAAAAAACTAAAAATTATTTTCCATGTGTAGAATAAGATAAGTTTTGATTATAGTAAGTAATCATAACCAATAAGATAGGTTTTTATTAGAGAATCTCAATTTATATGCGTAGGGAGTTTTTAACCCTTTATTTTCCTAAGCAATCTTGAATAGATAGAAAAGTCTATTTTTCATATATCTTATTTGATGGTGTAAGTAAATATATATCAATTAATCTTGCTATATCATCTTAAAACACTTATGGTTTTTACAAATCTTCTTTATAATTTTTTCTACATATTGAAGCTATACAATTATTTTACGATCAAGTTCACAAATTGCTTAAAACTGTAGATTTCTATCAAGAATATATAAAATATTATTGAAAAGATTCTCTCGAAGTCGATTAAGATAAATCCAGTGTTTATGTTGTAGTAGTTTACTTACCAATTTCCAAAACTAATGTATTTCGTAGAGTCTATTGAAAGTCATTTAAATCCAATTTATACGAACTAAAGAGCATATAGTATGTTGTATTTATCAAGTGCATTGTTTATATATGTATTATATTATATTATAATATATATATGCTCTTTCCTAATGTATTTTTTATCTTCAAACGACAACTCTATAAAATAAATAACTTACTTTAACATAATTGTAAGCCAAATTTCATATGGGTCTAATCTTCACAACGTATTTGTTAAATATAATTTTTTATTATTATTTTTTAAAGTACTTATTGGTCATAGTTAATATAGTTTGATCATCTTCATAAGTTATGGTTTTGTTAACTTTACAACTTAAGTTCATGTACAAAACTATCTGAATTGATTTGTGATGCCAACTTATTATTTGGGATGAGCTCCGATGATGAATAGATTCTATTTTGAAGCATTAGACATGACTTTAAAAGATATTATATGGGCTACAAATCCCCTTAGTTCAGTTTAACCGTTTGGAGAGAAAGTCGTAGTATTTGGTGGAGACTTTAGGCAAATCCTGTAACACCCCCAAAATATAACCTCGAAGGGTATTACCGCCAGTGACCTCGGGTTTCACACCCGAAGCCACCCCAGGCTTTACCAAAGTATACAATCGTATAAAACCAAACTTATGATACAAAATATCATAACTTCATTTAAACCATAGTCGCGGAATTACAACACAATTCCAAGTATGACAAAATACAGAGTAATCTTATAATACAGTGAAAGTCTTGTTAAAATAAATAGCATAAAATCTTGATCACAACGATCACCGCCAAGGATCTCAACCTGGATAAACTTGTCAAAACCACCGTTTGCCTTCATAGTCGTTCTAGCCTTCGTGGAACTGCAACTTATCTGATGTGCCGAATTGAACGGATGACACCAGCCAACCATGCATTGGAATATAATCGGTTGGTTAGTCTAATGAAAGACTAAGCAAGGGTACAAGCAGAGTGGTTCGAAGTAGTCGTATTAGGTTAGACTCATCGCTTCTCGAATCAAAACCGATGACGATAGTCAACCACCATACTCCTACTAGAATCTAAGAAAAGACATGATCAAGAGAAGATTCTGAAAGAGTGAGTCTTAGGGAAACATATGAAAATAAGACTCCAACGAATTGAGTCTTATCGGAAACATGACAAATGTCCGGAACATAAATAAGTTCACACAAGCGTTTTAAAACTGACTTAGGTGTTTCAGTTCACGACCAACCTCACCGCACAATGCGAATCCAGATTGGAAAGATAACTTTATTCTGACCAAAGTCTAGACGAGTTTCCTAGCTGCACTACTTTCCTAGCTGCACTACTCGCCAAAGGGGTATATTTAACTATGTGCACCACGGCACTTATCTTGTTTAATTCCAAAACGAACATTCATGTTACAAGCTTTTAAATATATATTTTGTCATGAGGGACATATATTGAATATAGGTTTCACCATGAGGGACCTATATCGAAGGGAGTAAATCCCAAAAGGCTGCACCAGCTGTGTGCACGTACCCGAACCAAGGTAATGGTCATGACCGAAAGAAGTACTAGAGGCATCATCCTCCTAGCACCTAGTTATAAAGAAACCACTAAACCTCGTAAGGTACATAGTGTTCCTACGAATACTCATGCTAACTAAACAGTTCAACACAGTAGTAGTTCACATCAAAGCTACCGGGGCCAATCACAGATAAAATAGCGTTGTTCTAACGATATACAACCTATCATAATATCCGTATACTCATATATATATATATATATAATAACGTTGTTCTAGCAATATACAACCTATTATAATATCTCTTTTAACATCACTTACCGTTATAAAATTGTTCCCAGACGAAAACAACAACTCATCCCAAATTAATTAACAATTCAATAATTGATAATCAATATAAATATGGAATGGTAAGCAAGAGCAAACCGCCATTTGCCTTAGATTTCGACGAAGCTTGAGATGACGGATTTCCGGGTCCAAACGAGGAAGAACTCAAATTATGTTTTCCTACGGAATGACTCATAACGAAATCGTAAGTTAGATTCGACAATTAATAATACGAATCTAAAGAAAAATGAACGAAATCGAAGGAACAAAAGTCCCAAACGAAATCACAAAAGCTCAAGCCAAACCACACTCGCCCAGGCCTCACCGTGGGTGCGGTGGGGCGACAGTGGCGAGAACCACAATGGAGAGAACTCACCGGGGAAGACGATCGGGGGTTAATCCGTGGTTGCTCTGACTTCCAAACACCTTGGACCACTAGCCACCACCTTGAGGCACCTCCTCTTTCCCTTGGTAGCTCCGGCGAAGCTTGAACTCCGGCGACAGTGGCAGCAAAAGAGAGTGTTTTGAGGGAGAGATCTAGAGTCCTCTCTCTCTCCTATGCCTCCTCCCTTATATAGGCCACTAAGAAGTCAGTTGGGGCTAGCTGGCTAGCACTCCACCGCCTCCAACACCGGCCGACAAGAGGCGAAACTGCTCAGGCGGCGAACGACGAAGCACAGAGCCATCATCACACCGCGGGGTGCGGTGGGTGATAACAACAATTTGTCATGCTAATTACTGCTATGCAAGTAATCCAAACAAACCTTAAACCGTAGTCCTAAGTAAGTAAGGGTCGAGTCCTCAGGGAGACAAATTCTATCTTTATGTATAATTTCTATGTCAATCTTAAAGTAACCAGAGGGATTTTTTGTATGTTTTAGAATCACTAAGCATGCAAAAGCAAACAAACGAAAGATGATGAATTCAATAATTGGGGAAATAGCTCAGCCAAACAAACATCCACTATTCGTATGATAAGTTGATCATAGATAATCATTCAATATCTCATGCAATGGAAATTCCTATTCCTTTTCTAAAGTAACTACAAGCACAACCAGATACTTATAGCACTAACTAATTAAACAACCATGAAACCATCAAGATTCAGTACTGACATTACGAATGTTTGGGTTCACTTCCGTTTGAGATGAAATTTTACCAGAAACCTTCGCTTCAAGTCACCTGCCTTTCCAAGTTCTGAATGCTAGCTTGTGTAGTTT
This sequence comes from Rheum nobile, assembly GCA_027886185.1. NCBI lineage: Eukaryota > Viridiplantae > Streptophyta > Magnoliopsida > Caryophyllales > Polygonaceae > Rheum > Rheum nobile. Next base: position 926,203 of record WOAB01000066.1, read on the forward strand.
CTTGGAATTACAATGAGCTCTTACTCAGCTTAGCAACATTCTCATTGAGATTGACGTTGCTTTGCATCAACATCTTCATCATATCTTCCATGGAAGGTGATGGGTTTGAGCTCTGCCCTTGAGGTCTTAGCACAACGGTTGCCTAGATTGTTGAGGATTACCCTATTGTTGCACTTGACCTTGATTCTGTTCTGGGTCTTTCCACCTGAAGTTGGGATGATCCCTCCAACCTGGATTGTATGTATTGGAGTAGGGATCATACCTAGGCCTCTGCTGATATCCTCCTACTGCATTCACCTCCTCTTGGAGTGTAGGGCATGAATCAGTAGGATGCAAGTCATCTTGACAAATCTCATAGGCTTTAGCCTGCTGAGGTGTTCCCTTCAGCTTCAGACGCCTCACTTCTTCTTTCAGCACATCAAAATCAGCTTGATCAATAGGAGGTTTAGAACCAACTGCCAGCAGACCTTGAGAACCTTTTCCGCTGAATTGCCTAGAATCATCAGCTAGTGTAGCAAAAATCTCCATTACCTCTTCAGATGTCTTTTTCATGATGTTCCCACCACAAGCAGAATTTACCATCCTACGATCCTCTTTGCGGAGCCCTCCGTGAAGATAGAGAATCAGATCATGAGCAGCATAACCATGATAAGGGCAACTATTCACCAGACTCTTGAATCGCTCAAAATAGTCATAGAGAGATTCATTAGCACGTTGCTCTATGTTGCTGATTTTCTTCTTGAGATTGTTGGATTTGATTGCTGGAAAGTATTTATCAATAAACACCTTCTTCAAGTTCACCCAAGTAGTAATGCCGCTTGATTAAGTTGTGAGATTTTCGTTCCTTATCTATCGCATGAATTTTATCTATTCTCTTGCTTGAATTGCTTATGGTTAATATTGACAGTTTCTAGCATGCGCAACTAGGTATTGTCTCTATTGATTGATTGCTAGATTTAGATTGTTACTGGTTGAGCATATCTTTATCGGAGTAGCAAGAGAATAGACAAAATTCATGCGATAGATAAGGAACGAAAATCTCACAACTTAATCAAAACGAAAGCTTCAGTTGTCTGACTAAGCCAGGAAAGCTTAGTTCTTCATAACAAAGTACGTAGAATAGAGAAAAGATGAAAAACGATGATAAGGGAGGCCAAACTCCCTTCTAACCCTAAATACTAGAAAATAATAAAAACTCTTCAAAAGTAAATAAAAAACGAAATAATAAAAACACTAATAATAATCCAAAATAACAAAATAAGGAAAAGTGGTTCGGTTCCGCATCCGACGCGGCGGCGGTAGCCGCCAGAACACTTGTTGAGATTTCTTCGGTTCAGCTCCTGTGATACCTCCGTAAAAACGCCATAACTTTTGATTCTCAACTTGGATTGCGCTCATATTGAATTCAACACATTGTTCTTCTACTCTCGTATGGACTCTCTCCTTCGTTCTTCTTCGTCTCCTCAGTGGTCAACTCATTTTCCTCTGGATATCTTCAATTTTCTTCTCCAGACCACCAAATCCACACTTCTCCTCTCTAATTCCATAATCCACAGTTGTGCACTAAATCCATCCAAATAGCACCTTAAACCTGGTAACAACCCCTAGAAATGCACTACAAAATAGTGCCGATCAATGGGTATTGCCGCGGGGTGCGGTGTTGCCCAGGTCCTGACCGCGGGGTGCGGTGACACTGCCGCGGGTGCGGTCAAGGCTAAATTTGAGCCCTTTTTCCCTTTTTTACTGGGAAACCCATTTTCTACCGAGAGGAATCTTAATTATGGGTTTTAACCCCGGGTTAAATATATTTGTACCCGAACACGTATTTCTAAGCCTCCAAAATACGTCGAATGTATTTTATTCCACTCAGAGAATTATTTCGGAGATCATGGATGTTATGAAAAATTCGAACTCCACTGAAAGCGAAATAATTATTGAACGAAGGTTGGGAAAATTACCCAAATACCTTTACTAAAAATGAGGGGTATTACATCACTTCTCCCTTAAAAGAAGTTTCGACCCCGAAACTTGGCTGATAACAACTTGGAGATACAACCCGTATTCTGAGTTATTCAATCGCATAAGTTTAACCATGCCTAACCCAATTCACACTTTGTAAATTGGTTCAAACATTTCTAGGTTAAAACCTATCACCCTTCATAGCTTAAGGAAATTCTATCATCTGCTTATACAAACATCCATTCCACCATGCTATTCCTATGGTAATATGAGGATTATTACATTATCACCCCCTTAAAAGTAGTTTCGACCCCGAAACTAGCATCGCTAAACTAAGGGGACCTGTTTCACCATAATCTCACTACCTGATCTTAAAAAGTGCATTGTTATGGTTTACAAACGGCCCACTAGTGGCTCCGAGCCCAGGCTCAGCCATTTCCAGCGTCCGCCGTAGCCCATACACTACAACCCATCACTGGTGGCCCAGCATTCTCGCCACTTCCAATAGGTTAACCTATCACTGGTTGCCCAGAACTTAATCTCGCCACTTCTAGTAGGTTGGTGAAAAGACTCGAATCTGAGACCTCATCTTTTATCACTCCCCCGAAGGCAGAGATGATACTACTATCTCGCATATTCTATCTCCATATGCTATACTTGTACTAACTCATGACCATTATCAAAGTCATGCTCACCACAATAGACTCGCTATACTTTAATTATGAGAATACACATTCTCTTTCACTTACCTCTAAACTTCTTTCGAAGTATATACCCAAACTTCCTTAGGTTAGTATCCTTAACCAATTTGGTCTTCATAACTTATATTGCCAATATCGAACTACCTATTCGATCATGTATCCACTTACAACATATTGTCTACATTCCTTACTCTTGTTAGAATAGATGTAATCATCCACAGGATTACCATTACCTTAACCAGAGTATCCATTACAAAAATCTCCAATATAACTTCGCTGTTATGCCTTATTACTCCTAAAGACCTTAATATTCTTACATAGAAGAATATAACATCTCTCTACTAACTTCCTTTCGACAATTCAATTATCAAGTACATACATAGAAATCAACTGTACCGCAACTTAGTACCTCTTTGTCATATCTTTAACTCATATCTTCCCACAATTGGTCACCTTAATAAACATGGCCACCTTTTCCTCAAGTCTACTTGATATCGTCCGTCACCTTATCTCTATGTATTATGTCATGTAATCATTCTCACTATATCCACAAGATCCTGACCACTATATAATAATGGTCTTAAAAAATTATCATAACGATATTATTGTACCTTCAATAGGAGAACACGCATTTCCCTTCCAATTTCCTTATATACACAATCCCAAAGTTCGAAACATTATCTCCTCAATTTCCTTAAAGGTACCTTCCACAATTTCGTCATTTACCTGAAAGTAAGTTTGGCCTTATGCCATCTCTAACCAAAAATCCTTACGAGAACAATTTAACGCATTCCTTTAAGCAATTTCCAACTTAAATCCTTTAAGGTTCCTTAACTTTCTCTAAGAATAATCACAACATTTATTCATATATTTCCCAAACCAATTAATCACATGAGATCTTACTCTTATTTCCTCAAAGTATCATATTGCCAAATGATTCATTATCAACAGAATCAATCACTTGTGTTCTAATCCTTCAATAGATATACACAAGTAGCATTGTTACCTTACTCCTTAAGCATACATAAACTTAATGTATGTACTAAATCCTTTAATTTATCGGAATCATCAATATGATCTATCCTTAAACTGTAATCCTTCCATTTAAATGACCTCTTCCTAACACAGTAACTTCACAACTTAATCTTTCCAATAAGGGTTGTACTATACGCCTTATGGATGGCCTATTCACATAAAGTCCAAATATCGAACTTTGTAAATTCCCCTAGTGTCATAACTCTTTAATCCCTGAAAGGACAACTTCCCAAATTCAGTCATTTGGCCCACTTAAATTTGGCCCTAAAGCTCACTGCCAACTCAGACCTCTAGTTTCCTCGAAACAAGATCGTGATAAATCGATTAGTACGGTTGTGCCTAATCACTTTATTTCCTGAACGTGACATCAAATCGTCATAATAGATATCAATCACTCTCTGTCCAATCCTTATATCGCTTCTCTTAAGGAAGCCTCATAACGGACCTCAAAATGAAACTTCGAATAGATCTTCCAAAATAATATCTATGACTTTGCACACTTGGCTTTTTAAAAGCAAATTTTAACCATTGTCCTACACTGGTCGTAATAGAGGACACAAGTTCCCTATGAACTATCCCTCTTATACATTTCCCTTTTTAGCAGTCTGTCCATATCAATGCCTATAGCATGGCTTCACAACGAGGCATTCTGAACTTCATATAGTTCATCCTTGTATACTTATCAGAATAATTGTTCAGGGTACCCATATGAGATTTTAGCCCTTAGATCCCATAGGGCATTACCCACTCACATTTGTTCATACACCAAAAGAAAATTTCGGTAAAACTCAGCCTACGAGATAACACTCGCCAATTGAGCTAAGAAAACGATTAAAGTCATACTGACGTATCATTACTCCAGAAATGGATCTAGAATTAAGTAATAGAGTCGACCCCGGTGTTAACCATGTAGGGAACGAACATCTATACTACATATGTTACCCCTCCTCTATGAGTCCTGACAGTCCTTATCCATACATGACCTATACTGTTCCCGGCACTCACGGGGTCTCGAATGAACGGACAATTTACAATAGTGACGAATTTAGTAATTTCCGGAATAAGGAAACACTTCTTCATTATTCGAAACATTACATAAAGCAACTGACAGGAAGTCGAACAGACAGATTACGAAACTAGAGAGACTATCGACACAAGTCATCGCTCCCCATTCTAGAAACCTTACTAAGTACTACCACTTGTACAAAGCTTCCCTTCCGTCGGGGTGACGTATCACCATTTCATAGGCGCTTTGCCTTAATCTGTGCCTCCAAATTTTCAGCGCAAGCACTACTGCTGCTAATTCCAGATCATGCGTCGGATAGTTTTCTTCATAGGTTTTCAATTATCGAGATGCGTATGCAATTACTCTGTCTCTCTGCATCAATACACATCCCAAACCACTCTTCGACGCATCACTATAGATCACATAACCATTATTTCCTTCTGGTAGCGCTAATACTGGTACGGATGTCAAACACTGTTTCAGCTTTTGAAAACTGGCCCCGCACTTGTCATCCCAAACAAATTTCATGTGGAATTTGCGGAGCAAACCAGTCATAGGTAGAGCGATCTTAGAAAATCCCTCCACGAGCTGTCTATAATATCCAGCAAGTCCTAAGAAACTGCGCACCTTCTTCACATTCTGAGGCCGCTTCTAATTGGCTACCGCTTCAATCTTCTGGGGATCAACCATAACCCCATTCTCATTGATCACATGGCCTAAGAAAGCCTCTTCCTTGATCCAAAAGTCACACTTAGACAATTTCGCGTATAGCTGATTCTGTCTAAGGACTGACAAAGTAATCCAAAGATGTTCCTCGTGAGCTTCCTCACTCGGGGAATAGATCAAAATGTCGTCGATGAAGACCACCACAGACTTATCCAAGTACTGGTGACAACGTCGATGCATCAGATCCATAATGACTGCTGGAGCATTAGTAAGTCCAAATGGCATGACTACGAACTCCTAGTGACCATATCTCGTCCGGAATGCAGTCTTCGGAATATCTTCCTCACGAATCCTGAGTTGATGGTAACCGGACCTCAGATCGATTTTGGAACAGACTTTAGCTCCCTGTAGTTGATCCAACAGATCATCAATCCTCGGCAATGGATATTTGTTCTTGATCGTTACTTTATTCAACTCTCGGTAGTCGATACAAAGTCGAAACGATCCATCCTTCTTCTTGACGAACAATACCGGAGCACCCCAAGGCGATGCACTCGGCCTTATATATCCCTTGTCAAGAAGATCCTCAAGTTGCTTCTTTAACTCTCGCATCTCAGTAGGAGCCATCTGGTACCTTAGAAATCGGCACGGTACCAGGCTCAAGATCAATAGTAAACTCCACGTCACGATACGGGGGTAAACCAGGAATATTCTCCGGAAAACATCCGAGAATTCACAAATAACAGGAATATCAAGAACTGAAGGTTCATCTATATTGGGATTATCCAGATAGCACAGGTACCCGACACAACCTTGTCGAAGTAGCTTAAACGCAACCATCACATTGATAAGCCTGCCGTTATCAGCGTCATCACGACCCTTAAACTTGCATACAAACTGGCCCCCAAATGACACTGTCACAGTCCTTGAGCTAAAATCGATTACCGTCCCATGACGCGCCAGTCAATCCATACCGAGAATAATGTCGTATGGAGTCATGGCAATACAATTCAAATCTGTTTCGAATTTCTTATCCTGAATGGAAATCGGAAATTTTGACAGACGCTTGGTTTCGACCAAATGTTCATCATTAGGAAGATTTACAACGAAAGGCTCACAAGCTTCGTTGCAAACTAAGCCTAGGTTACTAACGCAACTCTCCGAAACGAAAGAATGGGTAGCACCCGAATCAAACAATATACACACAGGAGTAGAATGAAGGTATAGAGTACCTTGAGCAATTGGAGCATTCGGTCCAACAGCCTCACACATCTCGTAAAGGCGCTGACCTTGACCTCCAATCGTTCCTCTAGTACTTGAGGCCTTGGCCTGACTTGTTGAGTATGGACCACAACTGGTGTACCCATTGACTCTCACGGCCTTGCCCTCAAACGAGCACGCTCAACCGTCTCATCCACCTGGCGATGCGCTTCAGCACTAATCGCCTCCCAAGTGGCAGGAGACAATGGCGAGTACTCCCGCTCAGGTGACAACACCGGACTCGGATAGATAAACTCCACTCCCGGGTCCTCGCTGCCCACCAATAAGTGCTCCAAGCCATTGGACTTATGGCCCTGCCCCTCGAGGTCTTCCTCGGGGTCCTTCTCCTCAGGATCTTCCTCGGGATCCTTCTCGGGAACCGACTCAATTTCGAAGTCGTTGTCGTAGTACCCTCCAAGGTACTGTGCCGGCTCCTCCTCCTCAGTGTCCTCCCTTGGCTCCACCTCAGGTTCCACCACAGGAACCTCCGCGTTGCCGGACACTAGCACTACCGTCTCAGGGAGTACTGTCTTCCCCTCCTCGGGTGGACTACTAGGTTCACCGACCTCAAAACACGACGAGGGAACCGGGAACTCAAGCTTATCTAGAGATGGCGGAGCCATCTCGGCTTCTTCCGAGTCCCTCTGAAGAAAAAGGAATGCACCCATATCCTGGGGCGACGAGAAGAGAATTAGTCTTTCTAAATATAGAAGTTCACTTCCATATTAGACTAAAGAGAAGGCACGACTATGAACGATGTCCTTTCAAATTCTTTTTATTTTTGAAAACTCAGAGCCCTTGAAAACATTTCTCCATTTCAAACGAGTAATTGGTTTCTGAAGAAAATATCCGACCCGTTTTAAAACTTTTGGCTCTGATACCATATCTGTAACACCCCCAAAATATAACCTCGAAGGGTATTACCGCCAGTGACCTCGGGTTTCACACCCGAAGCCACCCCAAGCTTTACCAAAGTATACAATCGTATAAAACCAAACTTATGATACAAAATATCATAACTTCATTTAAACCATAGTCGCGGAATTACAACACAATTCCAAGTATGACAAAATACAGAGTAATCTTATAATACAGCGGAAGTCTTGTTAAAATAAATAGCATAAAATCTTGATCACAGCGATCACCGCCAAGGATCTCAACCTGGATAAACTTGTCAAAATCATCGTTTGCCTTCATAGTCGTTCTAGCCTTCGTGGAACTGCAACTTATCTGATGTGCCGAATCGTACGAATGACACCAGTCAACCATGCATTGGAATATAATCGGTTGGTTAGTCTAATGAAAGACTAAGCAAAGGTACAAGCAGAGTGGTTCGAAGTAGTCGTATTAGGTTAGACTCATCGCTTCTCGAATCAAAACCGATGACGATAGTCAACCACCATACTCCTACTAGAATCTAAGAAAAGACATGATCAAGAGAAGACTCTGAAAGAGTGAGTCTTAGGGAAACATATGAAAAGAAGACTCCAACGAATTGAGTCTTATCGGAAACATGACAAATGTCCGGAACATAAATAAGTTCACACAAGCGTTTTAAAACTGACTTAGGTGTTTCGGTTCACGACCAACCTCACCGCACAATGCGAATCCAGATTGGAAAGAGAACTTTATTCTGACCAAAGTCTAGACGAGTTTCCTAGCTGCACTACTTTCCTAGCTGCACTACTCGCCAAAGGGGTATATTTAACTATGTGCACCACGACACTTATCTTGTTTAATTCCAAAACGAACATTCACGTTACAAGCTTTTAAATATATGTTTCGCCATAAGGGACATATATTGAATATAGGTTTCACCATGAGGGACCTATATCGATGGGAGTAAATCCCAAAAGGCTGCACCAGCTGTGTGCACGTACCTGAACTAGGGTAATGGTCATGACCGAAAGAAGTACTAGAGGCATCCTCCTCCTAGCACCTAGTTATAAAGAAACCACTAAACCTCACAAGGTACATAGTGTTCCTACGAATACACGTGCTAACTAAACAGTTCAACACAGTAGTAGTTCACATCAAAGCTACCGGGGCCAATCACAGATAAAATAGCGTTGTTCTAACGATATACAACCTATCATAATATCCGTATACTCATATATATATATATATATATATCTATAATAACGTTGTTCTAGCAATATACAACCTATTATAATATCTCTTTTAACATCACTTATCGTTATAAAACTGTTCCCAAACGAAAACAACAACTCATCCCAAATTAATTAACAATTCAACAATTGATAATCAATATAAATATGGAATGGTAAGCAAGAGCGAACCGCCACTTGCCTTAGATTTCGACGAAGCTTAACGAAGCTTGAGATGACGGATTTCCGGGTCCAAACGAGGAAGAACTCAAATTATGTTTTCCTACGGAATGACCCATAACGAAATCCTAAGTTAGATTCGACAATTAATAGTACGAATCTAAAGAAAAACGAACGAAATCGAAGGAACAAAAGTCCCAAACGAAATCACAAAAGCCCAAGCCAAACCACACTCGCCCAGGCCTCACCGCGGGTGCGGTGGCCTTGACCGTGGGTGCGGTGGGGCGACAGTGGCGAGAACCAAAACGGTGAGAACTCACCGGGGAAGACGATCGGGGGTTAATCCGTGGTTGCTCCGACTTCCAAACACCTTGGACCACTAGCCACCACCTTGAGGCACCTCCTCTTTCCCTTGGTAGCTCCGGCGACGAACGAAGAACTCCGGCAAAGCTTGAACTCCGGCGACAATGGCAGCAAAAGAGAGTGTTTTGAGGGAGAGATCTGGAGTCCTCTCTCTCTCCTATGCCTCCTCCCTTATATAGGCCACTAAGAAGTCAGTTGGGGCTAGTTGGCCAGCACTCCACCGCCTCCAACACCGGCCGACAAGAGGCGAAACTGCTCAGGCGGCGAACGGCGAAGCACATAGCCATCATCACACCGCGGGGTGCGGTGGGTATTGCCGTGGGGTGCGGTGTTGCCCAGGTTCTGACCGCGGGGTGTGGTGACACTGCCGCGGGTGCGGTCAAGGCTAAATTTGAGCCCTTTTTCCGTTTTTGACTGGGACACCCATTTCCTATCGAGAGGAATCTTAATTCTGGGTTTTAACCCCGGGTTAAATATATTCGTACCCGAACACGTATTTCTAAGCCTCCAAAATACGTCGAATGTATTTTATTCCACTCAGAGAATTATTTCGGAGATCATGGATTTTATGAAAAATTCGAACTCCACTGAAAGCGAAATAATTATTGAACGAAGGTTGGGAAAATTACCCAAATACCTTTACTAAAAATGAGGGGTATTACAAATCCTACCCATTATCACAAAAGGAAGCAAGCAAGATATTATTTTTGCCACCATTAATTCCTCTTATTTGTGGGAATATTGCAAAATTCTTAATTTGACAAAAAACATGAGGATTCAACAAGGTACATCTGATTATGATATCCAAGAAGCAAATGAATTTTCTAAAAGGGTATTAAGCATCAGAGATGGTACTGTAGGCGATGACAAGATGGAGAAGCACAAATACAAATTCTTGATGAACTATTGGTGAAGGATTATGACTTAGATCTGATTTCAGTAATTATTAAGTTTGTTTATCCCTCTCTTTTGGACAATCAATTGTCTCCAAAATACTTTGAATAACGAGCAATTCTTGTACCACCACATGAAGAGGTAGATAGAGTTAATAACTATATATTGTCTTTGTTACCAGGTAATGAAAAAGTCTATATCAGTTCGGATAGCCTTTGCAAGACAGGTTTCATTGCAGCCAATGATGCAAGTGTTTATACTTCTGACTACTTGAAAAGTATTAGATGTTTTGGTGTCCCAAATCATGTATTGAAAACTAAGGTTAAGGTCCCTATTATACTGCTTTGAAATATTGACCATTCTTCAAGTTTATGCAATGGGACAAGATTGATAACCACGCAGCTCGACATTCATGTCATACAAGGAAGAACTATTTTAACTACAATTAGACATATAGTTTTGAATCATCGCATGCTCATGTCACTGTCAAACACTTCATACCCGTTCAAGTTTCAACGAAGACAATTTCTCTTGAGTGTCTGTTTTGCTATGACGATAAACAATAGCCAGGGCCAATCTCTTACAAATGTCAGTTTGTATCTTTCACGCCCTGTTTTTGCTCATGGTCAGTTTTATGTTGCATCACTCATGGTCAGTTTTGTGTTGCATCATCAAGAGTTACTAGCAAGAAAGATTTGAAGATTTTGATATGGGACAAAAAAAAAAGATCTGATACTATGATAAGTGCTATTTTGTAGCACGTATCTAAGGGTTATTACCAGGTTTGAGGCGCCATTTGGTTGAATTTATGCACAATTGGAGATTATGGAGTTGGAGCGGAGAAGTGTGGTTTTGGTGGTCTGGAGGAGCTAATTAGGAACATCCAGAGGAAGAGGAGTTGACCACCAGAGAAGATGTTGAAAATCTATGAAGGAACCACATTGGAGTGTCACCGCCCCGCGGTGAGAAGTGCCGCCCCACGGCCATCTGCTAGGCGAAAGCAGCGTAATTAATTAGTTAGCCCGCGTGCGTGAATGCTGGAATGAAAAGGGAATTTGGGCCAAGTTGAAGAAGATAGGCCCACGAACTTCGGCCCATATGAAGAATCGAAGACGCGTCAAATTGAAGCAGGAAGAAAGCTGAAGCGAACGGTGACGGCATGATGAAGTCAGCGTGGATGGGTGTTGATGCTGCTTTTGAAGTGGGCCGTTGCTGAATGGGCTGTGTTGGGCCGCGAGAGAGTTGCAATGGAGTTGGGCCGTGAAGAAGCATGAACGAGACAAGCAAGCAGCTGCTTGCACGAGGCCGAGCGTGATTCCGGGGTTAATTTCCCGGGATTTGATTAGTTTACTTTTGGTTACTATATTATTATTATTGCTTTTTATTATTTTTATTACTTTTAGATTTAGGTTAAATACTCTTTTGTTAACCTAGTTGCCACAAGTTATAATTCTCCTTCGGGAGACTAAGTTCGTTCTTTCAGTCCCAACTCTAGGGTTTGAACGAATGGAGAACTAAACACCTTTGTTTCGCTAGACGTTTGAAGCAATACAGTTGATTCGGTTGTGAGATTTCTATTCCTTGTTCTTATTCTTATGTGTGTTGGTTTGATTCTCTTGGTTATATTGATTATTGATTTATCGTTGTTCTTCATAGTCTGGCCAGCTAGGTTGAGTAATATTTATCAATTGCTATGATTGCATATAGGGGTTCCGAGTGCATATCTAGTAGCAAACACAATTGTGCGTATAGGGGTTCCGAGCGTACAATTGTGAGTGAGAGTCAGTTGCATGCGAGTATTAATACGTCTTTCTATTTGCATGTATCATATATCCTTGTGTGCATTGCTATTGCTTTGTTGGTGGTAAAGTATACCGACAACTGTGAGAATCGGTGGTATTTTACCATTGGCATAGTAATAAGTCTATCGACAACTGTGAGAATCGATAGTACTTAAGATCAGGGTGGGAACAACCATAAGAATAGTAAAAGAACTTGGATTGAATAGATTTCAGTGATCAACTTATATCTCTGTATTGTGGATCTCGTTCTAGTGGAACTACTTTCCCCATTCATATTCTCAAGCCAACTTAACCTTGTTACTCTGTGAACAACCAAAAACCCCCCTTTCTTGTTACTTTGTATGCTGATTAACATTTAGAAAGATCACTTCCTCCATGTGGGATCGACCATTGCTTGCCTCTACTACTTGTTTAGGTTTGTTAGGATTATTTTGTTTAGGTGTCACGACAACGCCTATCATACTACTACCAATGTAGTATACAACGAAGTTTTTCATAATTTGTAGCAATTTTGAATATCTTACGAGATTTTATATTTGGGGTTTCATTTTCATGTATTAGATAAATATTTTGATTATGCTTTATCGTTTTAGTAGTATAGATGTTAGGGATATGACTATCCACGTTTCAAAACTACTTAACCAATTTTACTATTAATAAAGTTATGGAGAGTTTCGCCTCTCTTTTGATAATGTATTTTGTTAATCTCTTCAATATTTTGTATTCAATTAGTTATTTTTTACATTAACATTCATCTACTTTTATAATAGTCATTACCTACATATTTCTATATCAATTAAATATATAATTTTTATATACTGTTTTTTTTAAATGTAAGAAAGAATAAACAGATCCCGTACACGGCACGAGTACTACACTAGTTTATACTCTTAGTATATAGGTCAAAATTTTAAAAATGTTAAGGTTCAAAATTTTATTTATAGGTCAAAATTTTATATAGGTCAAAATTTTATTTTATTTTAAAAATGTTAAATACTCCGTATTATTTATATTAATGTTCAAAAAAATTAAATATAAGGCTTTGTTGTCCAATTGTTGTTTATTATTTATAAATACTTTCTTTTAAAAACCTATTATTATACATTTCGATATACGTGTAATAAAATCAGTTTATTTTCTCTCTACTACTCGGACTTTAAAAAAAATACACATACACATAAAAATCACATTTTTACTGGACATATTTTTTTATACAACTCTGGATTTGTTTGGTGAATATATATATAAAGACCTTTTTGCTTAAAAGTATTTTTTTATAAAAGTAGTTTTTAAAATTTTAAATTTGTTTGGTATGAGAAAGTGTACAATGAGAGAAAAAATAATTTTAATGAATAAAAACATTATAAATAGATGGTCAAACAATACCTCTATTTATTTACTATTTATAAATAAATAAAACTCTTTATAAACTACGTCAACTAACAAATCTCCTAAGTTAGAGAGACTAATATGTATATATCATGGATCGAGGTGGACGTATCTTGGTCGATACACATTCATATTTTTATTAAATGTTGAATCGAGAAGGTTGAGCTGTGCGAAGTGAGTGAAATCTATAGATATGCTAACATATTTTTTGTTTGGTATAATACTTTTAAAAAAAATAGAAAATTATATTTTTCATTTTCTTCTTACACTTTTCCATACTCAAAATTTTTCCATAAATACATCCGCCAAACGAATCCATACATATTAGTGGATTGCACCGCTAACATAAATAGATATATTTGAAGTATTATAAGACGGGCTTGTAATCCGCGTGTATACATGTTTAAGATTATTCCATGAATTAAATAAGGAATACATTAATTATAAACACCATATATTCCCTTTTAAACATTAAACTCTTTCCTTACCACTATCATCTTGATTTCGCAATTGATATTAGGTGAGAATGATCGCTCAAGTGCGAATGTGAGAATAATTTTTTTTATAAGCACACATTACTAGAAAACATACTTACGTATAGAAGTCACTTAGAATTATATGAATAAATGTTAAGAAATTATATGAACACTTACTAAGAAAATATATACACATACTATTAAGTATATGAACACACATTTCCAATAAACATATACACGCATAAGTAGAAAACGTATAAACATATTTTTCATAACATATACATAGTAGAAAACGTATAAACACATTTTTTGTAACGTATAAACATATGCACACTTAAGGGATCGTATACATAGTGTTCTGTTCCCTTTACAAATTACACTAGGAATTTGAATTGTCACTTTTTTTTGGAAATCAAACCGTCTGCATATATTAAAGCACATCCAAAGCCATCAAATCCAACAAACCTTGCGGAAAATCAGAACTAAAAACTTGGGAGTCACCTCCACTAAGACATACCCTAGCAAGGAGATGAGCAACAATATTACCACTTCGTTTCATATGAATTAAACTAAACGATGTAAAAAAAGAGCTAATATGTTTAATATCATGGCATGGAGAATGAAACCGCATGATGAAAAAGTAGCCACTGAAGAATTGTAAAATTTTACCAAAGATGTCGCATTAGTCTCAACAACCATGCGATCGAAACCGTAGTGTAAGCTTCCTCCGCCCCCATAAGCACAACTTCAATTTCAGCTTCTAGGACATACAAAGATGAGCCCAACAACATAATTTCAGCTTCAATTTGGATTGTCACTTAGGGAAATTTTATCAGGTCCAATATATGGGACTTTTAAGCCATTTATATTATAAAATTAAATTGGGTTAAAAGACTTATGAAGGGTCCAAGATTGAACCTGATAAAATTGCCCAGTCTGCGTGGAATAAATCTTGGTCGTCCGCGTGACACGCAACGGACGACCAAGATTTATTCCTGACCGTCTGTTATTTAAAAAAAAATCATTTATATAAAAATTGGTTAGTTAAAAAAAAAAAATTACCATAATTCTAATTACATTTTTCTCTATCCATAGACATCCATTTTGTATATATTTGGTAGATTTTAATATTTTTTTTTGTATTATAGGTATCATTAAGTGAAAAATAAATCATTTTATCATTATTAATGGTGGTTTAAAATAAAATAAATACCAATTTAATTTCTTTATATGAAAATTACATTGTAAATAATTGTTTGAAATTTATGTATTTTTTTTACAATTTTAATATAATTAAGTCCAAATAAACCATATTATAATTATTTAGGATAATTTTAAATTATAAATATGTACTAACTAAAATCATTGATACTAATTTATAGTGGGAGAGTAAAGGGTAGCTATGGTTGGAGAGTAAATATAGGATATGTAATACGTATTATGGTGTACTAACTACTTTTTTTCATAATTTAACAAAATAGAAAAAAATATAAATAATTTTTTATTTGCCTATAAATAAGATATAGTTGCAATTACAGAACTGACACAATCCTTTATGTTGTTTTGTATTTTCTTAAATTTATGCATCGCTTTTGTTGATTTTAATATCAATGTATGTTTGTCGTTAATTTCATTTGATTTTTAATATTCGTTCTTAATTTTAAATAAATAATATAATATAATAAATAAATAAAAATAAAATAGCATTAATATATTTTATGCATGTTTTTTTATAAAATATTTTTAAAAAATTTAATATATAATAAGTGATATAATTGTAATTTAATATAATAAAGAGATCCGGTGAGGATGAGAAGGGAGGAGAGGAATGAGGACGCATGAGAGCCGTCCGATAGGAAGCAAACAGAGTGTCCAGATCGCTTTTCAAAAATTCGGCGAAAAATCGGCACGGCCGAATTATTCGCGAAAAAGACGGATTCGCGTGCACGCGAAGTGCAGATTTGTGTGCATGCCAAATACACTGTTGTGTGCATGCCAAATACACTACGGTGTGCACGTGAAATTCATTTTTGTGTATATGCATAAAACGCGTGAGTTCATATGGAATGAACAAAACGTGTGCACATGAAAACACGACTGTGTGCATGCGAAGTATATTATCGTTTGCATGCGAAGTATACTACTGTGTGCATGTGAAAATGACATGTTTGTTCATACGAAATGCACTACGTGCTATGTGTGCATGTGAAACAACGTAGGTGTGCATGTGTCCACATGAAAATAACATATGTGTGCATGAGAAAATGACTCAAAGCGTATACGAAATAACATGTGTGCATACGTATGAAAACCAATGAAAATAACATACGTGTGCATATGGAAATGACCTGTGTATGCACATGAAAACAACGTGTGTGCATGCAAAACAACATATGTGTGCATACTGACTAAAATGTGTGTGCACACAGGACGCATTTTTTTCGCGAAAAATTCGGTCGTGTCGAATTGTATCCGAATTTTTTCCTTGGCTGATCTAGACGCTCTTTTCTTGATCTGATGGTCTTGGAGCATCCTTATTTCTCTCCTAAGTCTTCATCCTCACCTTATCTTTTCTCATAAGTTAATATAAATAAAATAATATAATTATAATTTAAACTAAAAAATCTAATAAAAACCACAATACACTTAAGAACTTTTAGTAATTAATTCATCCTAAAAAATCCACTCCAAGGGACCTATTAAGTAATCAAACGACTGCATAATTTGACTAAAAAGTATCATTATTTGAAAATTAATTGTGATATCCAAACTATTTACCTCCTATATCTATTTTATTTTTATCTTTAAAAATATATTTATAAATACATTATACATGTACAAACAATGCCTTATTTTATATATTTCGAGGGATGTGAATAGTTAACCCACAAATTGACTTATTTACGCTATTCGTGGTCGATTAGAGAACTACATTAACATCTTACCCTTGAACATCTCAATCCAAATGATATTTTAATATATACTTTCAACCATCAATAAAGCCATTTAATTCATTTTTTTTTTTGATATAGTAAGAATTCAAAGTTGTAAAAAATAACTTAGAGAGGCCGAAAACATCGACTGTCGAAACAATCGATAAAATAACAAATTAAAGACATCCCAAAAACAAAAAAGTGAAGGGAAAAAACAAAAGCTATAACAAGAGAAATAAACTAAAAAACCCAAAAATAAGATGAATAAGACTTCGTTCGACTGTAAAAAAAATGAAGTTCAATCGGTTGAAGTGGAAGCAATTATTTCCTATGGGGGAGGATAGATGAAGCAATTATTTCAACTAGTTAAAATTTTTATAGGTAAATTTTGATTTCAATTGGTTAAAATTTTATATTGAACGTATCCTAAAACACAAATGAAATCCGTGCCGTCGGGGCTTGTACTGGATGGTTTGAGCTGGCGGTAAGTCCATGATCAAGTGATCCAATAATTTTTTTTGAAGAGATAAGAATTATTAAACAAAAAATGTATCAATCATTTTTTCATTGCAACATCCAAAGCCTTCTTAATTCTTTGTTTATAAGAAAAGCCTTACTTTATAGTTTATACAGTATTCAAAATTCAAAACTAGCATTTCGGGAGAGAGAAAAAACAATAAAATCATAACTAGCCCTAATAAATGCTTTTTATGGCAGTCGTTAGAAAGGAGGAGAAAGATGAGGAGAGAAGAGAACGAGAGTAGAGGAAGAGAGAACGTTGACATCGCAACTGCGGACATGCTTCTCAACTCCATCGATTCTTTGGAAGATTCTTTTTGACCAGTTACAGACTCTACAGTCAATAGAAAGGCTGAAAGAATCGTGAAGTAGCAACCGCCGGAAATACGATATGAGCGGCGGAGAAGCGGCGGCTCCGGTGATGGAGGAAGCGGCGGAGTCGCAGTATGCTAATGCGAAGATATCGGTTTGGTGGGACATAGAAAACTGTCAAGTCCCTAGGGGCTGCGATGCCGTCGCAATCGCGCTGAATATCAACTCCGCCCTCGCCAAGATGAGTTACTGTGGATCGGTCACCATTTCTGCCTACGGCGACACCAGTCGTATTCCTCTTGCTGTTCAACAAGACCTTTCTAGCACCGGTATCGCACTTAATCATGTACCTGCCGGTAATTTTTCTTGTCCTTTCTCATTCTGCAATCTGCTCTGTTCGCTTCGTAGTACCTCGATTGATCGTCGTTAGG
This sequence comes from Rheum nobile, assembly GCA_027886185.1. Lineage (NCBI taxonomy): Eukaryota > Viridiplantae > Streptophyta > Magnoliopsida > Caryophyllales > Polygonaceae > Rheum > Rheum nobile. Next base: position 944,237 of record WOAB01000066.1, read on the forward strand.
TTTTCGTCTTAGTTTTGTTTTTCTCAAGATCAACTCCACTTCATCGGTGTGTATGCGTACTAAGCGAAATCCTTGGTCCCTAATTTCGCTGTGTTTTTGGATTCCCTGACTAAAATCTGTGGGTGTGTGCTTTCGTATCGTACTACTATGCTTTGTATTACAATGAGCGTGATGTGTGCCATTTTCTAGGGTTTCGACTTGATTTGTACTGATTTTTTTTTCCTTCTCTAGGGCATTTTTAGTGAAACGTTGGGATTTACTCAACATTTTTGGCCTTTTACAGGTGCTAAAGATGCAAGTGACAAGAAGATTTTAGTGGATATGTTGTTCTGGGCAATCGACAACCATGCGCCTGCTACATATTTGTTGATTTCTGGTGATCGAGATTTTGCCAACGCTCTTCATCAGTTGCGAATGAGAAGATATAATATCCTTCTAGCACAACCAAATCAAGCATCTGCTGCCCTTAAATCTGCAGCTAAGAGTGTTTGGTTGTGGTCGAGTCTAGTAACTGGTGCTGCTCCTATTGGAAAGAATGTACCAGCACAGCTTATGAATGGTATCGGTTCCTCCAATCTGGAGACAACACAGAACGATAAATCTGAACCTGCTCATGGACACCAATCGGTAGTTTACCAGTCTGATAATCCTGCTCCAGCAAATCAAAAGTTTAAGGCTCCTGTCAAAGCTGGTAATGGTGATCCCAAGTACAAAGGGAAACATGTCAAGAAGAACTTAAATCAGCCGAATATGGCAAATACGAAGCAGGACAAAGCACAAACAAGGGTCGTTAAGAAGGCCCCCCATGAATTCTTTCGCCCAAATGGTCATGCTGCCATCTCTGCAAGTTGGTCAGCTTACAATAACGTCCCTGTACAAGCTAAACCATCTGCTTTCAGTCAGAAGGAATTGTTAGCAAAGCAAGAATATCAATATCCTTCTCATCCTGGACCCATGGGTACTCACATGCATTTCATTTCAGCTCCAGGAAGTATGAATCAGGCTAGTTCTGCTTCCCAGTTTATGCCTATGCCTTTTAGACCGAACGTTCCTGTATCTTCAGTGCCGACCGTTAGTTCTCTTGATTTTGGTAAACTAAGCATGTCTGATTACCCAAATGATGTTCAGAGTTCTATGAATCTCGCCCAAACAACTGGGGAGGTGTCTAAGCTGAATGCAATAGAGAATTCAAATCCTGAAAGCAAAAGCTCTTTGGAAACAAATCCTGGCATTCATGCAAATGTGCCACCACCCTATCACAATCCCTCAGTAAGATCTCCCATTAAGCTTTCATTTGGTCCGCTAATTCCGACGCATGCAAATGTTCCATCGAATTCTGGTGTTTATGAAGCTGGGGACCTTGCACCACTCCCTTCAGAATACGAACTCGAGCTTTTGGGGCTTGTACTGGATGCTTTAAACCGCCTTAAAAAAGAGAAGATTTCTCCCACAGAAGCAAATATTGCTGATTGTATTCGCTTTGGAGATCTAAAGAACCGCAATACTAACATTAAGAAGGCTTTGGATGTTGCAATGAAAAGACAGATGGTGATGGGGCACACCTTAGGAGGTGGATTGCAGTTGTATGTTAGTAAAGGTCAGAAAATATGGAGTTGCATTAATCCTGAAGGTGGCAATCTTAAACATTATCCAAAAGCAATATGGGACAAAATTCAGCAGTTTCTTATCTCTTCCAGTGGACAATCGGCTATAGTTGCTTCTTCGTGCAAGTAAGTTCATTACCTTTTTTACTTCTGTAACTTCAATTAATGCAATGCTTGAGTTATTGGAGCATAGATGTCCACCTAATTGGCATTTGTCAACTACTTAGGTATGAAGCAGCATTAATCTTGAAGCAATCATGCCTTCAAGATCGCCCCCTGGGAGATGTTATTCGTATCACAAACATTCTAGCTGGACCTAAAAAATGGATTAAACCCGGTCAATCTGGATGGCATCCAATTACCATTACTCTGGCTGAGGATCCTGTGGATGCAAGTAAAGTAGAGGCTGCTTCTTGATTCAATCAAGGAAGCCTGTGGTGCTCTGAGTTGACCCTTTCGAGGTAGGCAGGCTAACCATCACCACATCCATTCAAAACTAGAAGAGTTAAGTACAATTTAAAAGCTTCTTGTACAGTTAAGAGTGTTATGGTCAATCGACTCAATCCTACGTATGGAAAAAGGTTGGCTCGGAAGAGTATTATGCTTTAGTTTTTAGTCAGTGCTGTGGACAGCCTACATTTTTGGACAGTAAGGGGAAGTTGTTGGTGTCCACCAGGCTCTGCCACGTAATCAAGAGGTCTACTTTCTTGATGAAATCAGTATCCGTATCATGGCTACTGAACCTTTTCTTTTCTGTTTACTGGAACGACGACTGATAAGAAACCTAGAACTTCTTTTGTTCAGCGCAACGGGATCAAGAAGAACGCCAAATCGAATGCTTTGAAAATCGACCTACTGAAACGTAACTGTTTGTTTGCACTTTGGTGTGCTCTGCATTGCTGGTCGGAGTTTTTGTGTTTAACAGTAGAGTTTTACTATGTTTTTCTTGATTTCACTCGAAAATGCTGTGTCTGGATTTCACTTGCAGGATGGACTTGGCTATATTCCATGTACTTGCTGGCTTGCTGCACCTTTTTTGGACACCTCATATGGTCAAAGTGCAAGTGGCTGTAATAGGAATTTCCTTAGGCTGTGAGTAATTTACGTATTCACATGCCCTGTTTACTATGCATCAATTTGCTCCTATCATTTTGTCTCCATCTCCCAAAATTGTGTTTTATCTTAATCACCAATCAGAAGTCGTAATTACCACTCCAGCATTGGTATTTTTAATATCTTTAATTGAAACGTGATTTTGCTATAAATATATACACAGGTGGTTTAATGGAAAGGACTATGATTGGTGCCCTTAAAAATCGATTAAACCACACAAAAAACACATCTTTTCCAATCCCCGCAAAAAAAAGAAGCTATTTTCTGTCTTGGAAAAAACACACCCTAATCATAGAATGTAATCCAACAGTATAAAACCACATTTCGTGTCTCACAAATCATACACTGCAGAAAATAAAACAAATAGTGTAGAAAAAAATAAAAACCACCTACGGGGAGAGAGTACCGGAGAACCCTGATTTGTGTTCTCCATCTCTCCTACTTGAAATTAGCCCAGAAAAATATCATTTACCGATTAAAAAAAATAATAGCATACAAGAAAACATAGTCACAATATGGTGAGCAAGGCAGTTATAGGCGTTACGTCCCTTATTTGCGTGGTGGGCGTGGTTATCGGAGTGGTGGCGGTGGTCGGAAGCAGCCACAAGAAGCAGAACCTGACGCCATCTCAGAGGACTGTGACGGCGCTATGCGGAGGCGCAATGTACAAAGACTCGTGCGAGACCACCCTCAATAAAGCGGCGAAAAATGACAGCGCATCCACGTCAGACATAATCAAGGATGCGGCCAAGATTGCCCTAGAGTACGTCATCAAGAACTTCAACCTCACCGATGTGTTGATGAAGAAAGCCGACGATCAACAGAAGTCGGAGGGCACGAAGATGGCCGTCAACGACTGCAGAGACCTCTTTCAGTCCTCCATTGACAAGCTCCAGGACGCTATAGACCACATCGGCGACACGAACTCGTACAAGGATCAAGCCAAGACGTGGGATTTAAGGTTTGTAGGACATTTTTCGGCCTTGATTGGAAAAATAATGGTTTTTGTTTATAAACTCTTTTTTTCAAAAACCTATTTTATATATTTCTATAAATTTATAATAAAATTATTTAACTTTTTCTCATTATTTACACTTTTTTAATAAAATATATAATATTTTTCAACTACTTATCAATAAAAAGTAAACCTTTCGTAAATGAATAAGGTTGTTATGGTTTACACCGCAACCCACCGCATTAAATTTTAATGCGTCACCACATACTGCGTAAAATTCCGGATATTCAGCTTACACACTACCTGATAGCGTATAAGATTTAAATAGAATTATTATTTTTACGCGCTACATTGTATAGTGTAAAACCGGATATTTTAAACCATACTTTATCGAGCGTAACCGCTTTAAAAACCGCAGTTACACTATGTTTGTTTTTACATATAAAAATTTTATCTCAAAAAATGCTTTTATAAATTTCGATAAATTTATAATAATTTTTTTTTATTACACACTTTTAAAAAATTACAAACATATCTATAAAAAATACTTTTATTACCAAAATAATTCATTTTGAATACTTTTTTTCCCCTCAACAAGGTTGTGGTTGAGCGACTCGTTGACGTACCTAGACAACTGCATGGACGGGCTAAAAGGAGCGAACGACAGTGAATTCCGGGACGACATGAACGGCGGAATCAACAACGCCACCATGATCACCATGAGCGTCCTCGACGCCTTCACGTACTTCATCAAGGCGCTAAACGAGATAGGCTTTGATTTGGACACCGACAAGGTTACGGAGGCGCTAAAGGGCGGCGGCGGTGGGAAGGCGGGTGCTAGGCGGTTGCTCAGTGGGCCCACCGAGATGTTGGGCGGTGATGGGCTCCCGAGGTGGTTGTCCGCCGACGACAGGCAGTTGTTGAACCTCGACGGCAAGGGACGTGGTCTCGCCGGAGAGGCCCCCAACGCGGTTGTCGCCAAGGACGGCAGCGGCCAGTTTAAGACTATCACTGATGCACTCAAGGCCTATGACCCCAAGAAGCCTCCACCTGGCGGCAGGTAACGTGATGGTCAAGTTAACGGTTGAGTGTGCATACATGCATAATAAATATAGATATATCAATGGATTAGGAGCATATATATAGGAAAGGGTCATCATAGGAGTGGAATAATCAATGGTTGTGTGGCGCGTGGCAGGTACGTGATATACGTGAAGGCAGGAATTTATGACGAGCAAGTGCTAGTGGAGAAAAAGAAGGATAATATACTCATGTACGGTGACGGTCCCACAAAGACCGTCGTCACAGGCAAGAAGTTCTTTGTCAAAGACAAGATCACCACTTCCCAAACCCACTCCTTTGCCGTCGTAGGCAAGAAGTTCGTGTGCAAGGACATGGGGTTTGAGAACACCGCCGGTGCCGCTAACCACCAAGCGGTTGCCCTCAGAGCCGACGGCGAGAATCAGGTGTGATATCCATTCACTTTCGATATGGAATGGACTTATTATATTCTAACAAATAGGGATGACAAATGGGTCAGATGATGGATGAATGGAGCACGTTTATTACCCGTCCGTTAGTCTTTTCGGGTGTACCCATTTATCATCCATCGGGTGATTAAAAATAACAATTTGATATAACTTATAATATCCATTTTATGTAATATGAAAAGTGAAATGAAATAAATAGGTTATAAAAGAGTTTTTTAACCATATGCAATATCTGAATGAAAAATGAGAACAATTTCGGGTGTATCTGGTCGGGTGATGGGTGAAAGACCTTCACCCGTATCTGTCCATCATCCAACATTATTCGAGTTTTCAGTGCGGATGAGATTGACATCCCTAGTAACAAATGCTAATAAAGATTAATAAGGTAACTGATAGGGTGATAATGTCAGGTGTTTTTGAACTGCATCTTCAACGGCTACCAGGACACGCTCTACGCCCAGAGCGGGTCCCAGTTCTTCCGGGACTGCACCATCACCGGCACCGTTGACTTCATCTTCGGCAACGGCGCCACCATCCTACAACGCTGCACCATCATAGTCCGAATGCCGATGCCGAACCAGTTCAACGCGGTCACGGCCCAGGGGCGAACCGGTCCTAGCATGCCCACGGGCATAGTTATTCTAGACAGCATCATACGGGCCGACCCAGCCTTGGCCAAGAACATCAAGACGTACTTGGGCCGGCCCTGGAAGAAATACGCACGGGCCGTGTTCATGCAAAGCGAGATAAGTGACGTAATCGCGCCCGAGGGGTATATTGACTGGGAGGGCCCACCCGCCCCGTTCAAGGACACCGTTTTATACGGCGAGTTCGGCAACAGGGGGGCCGGGGCCGCGACCGGTGGACGGGTCAAGTGGCCCAATAACAACGTTAGGGTGTTGAGCCCACCGGAGGCCCTGGCTTACACCGCTAGTGCGTTCTTGCCCGGCGCTGAGGCTTGGTTGAAGACATCCGGCGCGCCCTTTTTCCTCGGTTTAAAGGCTTAAAAGAGTGCGTCTCCACGATAAGCTTGTGTGGATCGACTGTACCGTAGATTTTCTTTTTGAGTGTTGGAGGGTGAAAAATAATAACCATCATAAATGATATACTTAATTAGTAATTATGATGTAGACGAGGAGCATAGCTTATTCATCTGTGCATTAAATATTGCATGCGTAAATAAAAGATAAACAATTGTGTATTGTATTATGTTTATTTTTGTTATAAGGAAATATTGTATTATGTTTATGTATAAGAAGAGTTATGTGCAATACCACTCTGAGTCTCAGGTTTAATTGAACGTGCATTTATCTTGATTAATTCGCGATTGCAGAGGATAATTAAACATCAATATTTATAAAGCACCGCATATTACTTATAAAGCTATAATAATGTGCTTATTTTGTACAAATTTAAAATAAATGTGTACTCGTAATATTATAATTATAAATGGATATTAAGTAATCGGGGAATGATACTGTGAAAATGAGTTTTTAGGTGAAAAGTGAATAAAACTTGTAAAACAAGGTGAAATGAGATGATAAAAGACTCGAATAGGTATCAAATCTGAATTGATCGTGTCAATAGAACGTACATCTTCAATTCTTCGATTCAAAAAGACAAATAGTAATTTTCCACTAATGGTGCAAAGCGAATAAAGCTTTTAAGACATTGTCGGAAGCCAATTTATTAGTCTTTCAATTTACACAATATTAATATATCAGATAAATTAAATTCTTACCTTATGAAAAATACTCATAAGATAAATGCAATAATAGAAGATGGAGGATAAAAATGTATACCATTCCTTCACATGGCATGGGGGTTTGAATGGTCAACCTCAAGCTACAAAGTACGCACCACCACCACCTTGCTTTGTCCCCCAATTATTACTCTAATACAAAAACTTTTCGCTTAAACTCGGATTAGAGAAAACAATAATTGTCTCTCTTATATAGTACAATATATTATTAAGGTTAATGGATCATCTCACCAATTGGCTATGTTGGAAGCCCATTAGACTTATATGTACACTCATCCATAAGATTGTAACAATTTTTAAGGTTTGTGTTATAGTTTGGTGGATCGATAAATGGAAATGTGCTATTCCGAGTGCAAGTAGTCACGCATAAAGCCCGTGTAATTGAGTTTTATCCTAAAATTAATTGATAATAAGAGAAATAATTCACTAAACTTATATATTAGGTATTAATATTCATCAACTTTGACGCGATATGTACTTTACGTTCCAACACTTCTCATTGGAAGTTCATCCCACATCGAAATATAAGTTCATCCCACATCAGAAGTGAGAACATTATTCCTCATATTGGTTATTGGTTTTAGGATGAAATTCAATTGGACTTATGTATTTGGCCTATCGCACATGTATGCTCGCATGTTCTCTCCCTTAGTCTATTGGACCCTTGGAGTTTAACATGATATCAGCGGGTTTCGCATTGAGTTTATTTTGCTGGTTTGCTTGGGCTTAGCCCACCACTATGACACGATCTGGGCTAGCTTATTTACTTTACCGACCTTACTGTTTCAGGCATTCAGACAATTATACTTGAGGAGACGTATGAAGATAATTTTCCCACGTCGAAAGTTGGAAAGTAAACAAAATTAGTACATAAGGTTCATAAATTACTCTTTCTTTTGTCAGGTTTTAGGATGAAATTCTATTAGGCTTGATAAACGAATTGCCCTTAGACTGACACGTTCCTTCGTTTATCAGTCTTGTTTAACGGCCAACCGAACTTTAAACGTTTGTGTTATAACTCTCAGCCACACAAATAAATTATACATATATACGCGCGTGCTTGAAGAAGATTAAGAACAACCACGTACAACATCAATCCCATTGTCTTAGTGGAATCGATTAAAATTAAATAAAAATATATAAATCGACTTAGTTATGACATTTCTATACATTAACAAGCATATTTGTTCATATATATAGATAAAGACTATAAAGTATATTATCAAACGCATAAGATCATGATCAAGACTCTTGTTACTTAGGTCCTTAATTGCAGGAACTAACTTTATAAGCAAAAAACTAGTTACCTTACATGAACTATTTTTTTTTGGGTAAAAGTTACCTTACATGAAATTGAAAAGGCAAACTTTTTGTTGTTGTTGCCAAACCAAGAGTCCTACGTGTAATTAGTGAATGCGGACACTTGGAAAAGGAAAAGAAGGTGGAATCGGACGTAGGAAGGTTGAAAAGCAGTTGTAGAAGATCGAATTGGAATACTCAAATGGGAATTAATTGGGGAATCTTGATGTTCCACATACACTCAATGTGCTTTGTCTACCCTCTCTCTCTCTTTTTATTTTTTATTGTTATTCTAAATAAAATGTTTAAATCTAATAAAAAAATATTAATTTTCAAATAAATAATATTTAACAAATAAATAAATATAGGAATTTAAATCTATACACCGAAGGCATAAAATAGAATAAACGATCAAAAGGCATTTTTCACCATCTACTCTCATAATATTAAAGCTATTTTTTTTATAATTTACTTTTTATCGTATGTCCTGAATAAATACTCATGTTATGGTTTCGTAGGATAAGAGATATGATGATGTAGCTCATGTAATGATAAATGTTTTAGTAAGATAAGTGATAAAGAATTGTTTATAGTTAAATTTGTATAGTGATCATTCTAGGCTCAAACATTTCAAAATTTCAATATCCTCTTTTTTCTTGCAACTTTTAAATATCTATTCATACGTATACTCTTTTTGGCTGTCCAATTTGTGAAAAACACAAACTCTACTCCGAAAATTCATAGAATTTAGTCAATTAAGTCAATTGAATAAAATTTAGCGTGAAAAATGTGATAAGTAAAAAAATCATGGATGTGAATCCGGTGAGAAATGATGCTTAAGTGAGAATGTGAGAATACACATATACAGACAAAATTGCATGTATATCTTGTGATATGCATGTAATTTTGTCTGTGTGTGCATGGGTTTTTAACTTACACATAGTCACATATATAGTAAAAAATATATGCACATAAAGATAAAAATTCATACACATCTTGAGGTGTTGATGAAATTTTAACTGTATGTGCATGAGTTTAACTTACACATATTCACACATCTAGTAAAAAATATATGCACATGAAGGAATTGTGTCCTTTAATCAAAGGTGCAATTACTGATTATGAAGTGAGACCATTTATGGAGATATTTAATCCGATGATTTTAGGTAGTCATAGTGTTTTGCTAGAAGCCAACTATGATTTATAGACCATATGTTATAGAGTATGTCATAAAGTCTATTGCTATTGTTATCGGGTCCTACGAGGTCACACCCTTAGAGTTTGGAATGGATCAGTTTATTGGGAGACATATTATATAAAGTATATAATATAAAGTTATATATGATATAACTTGGGAGATAAGGTTTGTTAATAATAAAGAGTTATTATTAATAATAAGAGATGTACTTATTTAGAAAATAAGATATCTACACATGGTAATATAAAATGAGGGCTTTCTAGGAGAAAATCATAATCCATCTTTTACTCAAGGCAGCCGTACTCCTCCCTTGCTCTCTCCCTCGATCGCCTTCGTTCCTCGCTCTAGCAACCGAGTCCCAGGCGATCCAGATCCAAGCTCGGGTGGACCAAATAGAGGAGTCACACGTGAGGCTCTATTCTCTCCATTCCAGCAGATTGAAATACGCATCAAAAGATATTTGATTCTTCCTATCTATGATCTATTTGGTTTATGCATGAGATCCTTGGTTAGATGTTAGGAAATCGTTTCCTGAAATTCTGTTTTACGCATCTAAAATCCCAACAGTGGTATCAGTTGCCTCTTGCATAAATTGATTAGATCAAGTTCAAAGTTTTAAAATTTGATACATGTTCATGATCGTCTTGATTCAAATTAAGTGGATAATTGATATGTAGATTAAATTTGCATGATTAAAATTTAGATTTTGATCGATTGGATTAACAAAGTCTAGAACTTTCAATATGTATATGCATGTAAAATTGATCTTATCCATATTTGATTTATATGATTTAATTATATAAGAGATATGATTTTTTGACATGTTTAAATCATTAGATGAAGATTTGATTTTCATAAGATGAATCAAGTACCCAAATTTCAACTTTTTGTTAAATTCTGATTTTTCATCGAATTGTTTGGCCTGTTCGGTGGCTGATTTTCATTTCATGACATTATGCTTTAAATTGTTAAAGCAGTGTTGGTCAGCTTTCCAGACTTAAATTTATAAGATATCATATTGCCCTTTACTTGCATAATTAAATCACGGTGGCTTTTTGCATAATTAAAGCACTGTTGGTCCGTTTGTTCACGGTGGCCTTTTGATATTAAATATATGTAATACAAGCTCTAACCTCACGTAGAATTTTTCTGCTCACGGTGGAATTGTACGGCTCACGGTCCTGCGGTGGCTGGTTCGGGCCGGACCCGGGTCGGCCTGCAGGGGCTGCGTGGTTCGGTGGGAGCGGGTTGGTCCGAGTTTGACTCGGACGCGACTCGGTTCGGTTGGATAGATTTGGCGTTTTAGGATAATTTACTAAAAGATAAGATAAAGATCTTATTTGCCTAATAGGATAATATTTGATATTATCTATAATATAATTTCCTAAAAAGTTATTAGGATAGATTCCCACTAGATTTAGATAAGGATATTTGATATCTTATCTTGTTTATGCATATCTTATCCAATAATGCATTTTAATAATTAATTATGATTAATTCTATATATTATTTTTTAATTTGAATTAAGAATTTGATATTAAATTATTTATGTCATGAGATTATTTATTTAATTTGATATGTTTTTTTTAAAATTAAATTAGTTAATGTTATTAATTAGATTAATATTATTGATAATATTTGATATTATTATTGCATGCATGTTTTATGATATTATGATATTATTGCTTGCATGAGGTGACTAGTATGGCCCACAATAGTATACATAAATACGGTCTGCGTACCGTTATGTTTTTCTTGTACACGATCTGCGTATCGTTATGTATTTTTGTAATTTAAATTTCTGCAAGAGAGTTTATTTCAATTATATGTAAGACAAGAAGAAGAAGATCCTAAGAAGACCAAAGGATGGAGATCCATGGAGAATACTAAGGATGGAGATCCAAGAGTAACAAGAGCCATGAAGATTAGATCTTTAATTTTGGTTTTTAGGGGCCATACTAGGATCACATTTAATTACTGCATTACTTGAATGCTTTATTTTCCACTTTGCATGCTTGTTTGTTTGTTTATGCTATTTTGTTCACTAGTAAATAAACAACCAATACATGCTTAAGTCCCTTAATAAAATATTGAGATCATGCCTTTCCATATCATAACCATGAGGCCCTTGTGATTCGTTGGATAATTTTCGCCCTAGCGAGGTGTCCTTCCTTGACCTTGGGATAGTGCGGGTATGTCTAATAGGGGCATGCTGCCTTGGTATGGTTACACTCAACAAGAGACCAAAAGGCTCAGTTTTGGATCTTGAGGCATAAGGATGAGTCTTACATAAGATGTGACCATCAACCAAGAGTTATAAGGTGTTATAATTAGTAAATGAGTTTACTTACCTTGATTACATGAGACTTTGGGAAGTGCCCTAGTACGCTCGAGTTTCATCTAAGATAGGATCTTGGAATCATTTTACTCACAAGGGACAATTTAATTGAGTAGAATGTGCAATAACTTATTATTTATAGCTGGTCTAAATTTTAAGTTCTTGCATGTCAAGCATAATTTATCTGCATATTTTATTCTGTTTTGTAGTTACTATGTCTTCTGAACACCTCAAATTCACTCTCCGCTCAATTGTTGAGAAAAACCGATTGAATGACACAAATTTCATTGATTGGGAAAGACATATGAGAGTTAGTCTCAGGTCTGAGGGACAGGAGTATGTCCTTGAAATCCCCATCCCAGAGTTGATTGCCACCTCATCTGATGAGGATAAGGCAAGTCACAAAAACCTGGAAGAAAAGAAGAGGGGAATAGTCTCCACTTCAGGTATTTACGTTACTGAAATCTTATCAACCAAGTCTCATTCTTGGATATTAGATTCAGGATGTGGTTGTCACATAATTTCGAATGTGCAAGGACTAAGAAATAGGAGACGATTGCAGAAGGGTGAGATAGATCTCCGCGTTGGAAATGGAGCAAGGGTTGCTGCACTTGTCATTGGAGATTATAGTCTACCTCTACCTTCTGGCTTAGTTTTAAAACTTTATAATTGTTATTTTGTTCCATCTATTACTAAGAATTTGATTTCAATTTCAGTTTTGATCCTTGAGGGTTATGAATTTGTCATTAAGGATTGTTTTTCCATTTATAAGAATGACATTTTCTATGCTTGAGCCCATGTGAGTAGTAGTGGACTATACATGCTGGATCTCAAATCTGAAATTTATAACGTTGATACAAAGAGGCAAAAGTCGAATATAAGTGAAGCCAATCTATGGCATTGTCGCTTGGGTCACATTAGCATCAAACGCATGAAGGAACTCCAAATGGTTGGTAGCCTAAAGTCATTTGATTTAGAATCATTTGAAACATGTGAGTCATGTCTGATGGGCAAGATGACAAGGTCACCTTTCACTGGTACGAGTGAGAGGACTACTAAGCTCTTAGCTCTCATACATACCAATGTGTGTGGACCTATGAGCACAAAAGCTAGGAGAGGCTATCGACACTTCATTACATTTACTGATGATTTTAGTAGATATGGGTATATCTACTTAATGAAGCATAAATCTGAGTCCTTTGAAAAGTTCAAAGAATTCCAGAATGAAGTTGAGACACAGACTGGCAAGAAGATAAAGGCACTCCGATCAGATCGAGAGGGCAAATATCTAAGCCAAGAATTCGACCATCACTTGAGGAGTTGTGGCATTTTGACACAACTGACTCCACCAGGCACGCCACAGTTGAATGACGTATCTGAATGGAGGAACAAGACACCATTAGACATGGTCCTCTCAATGATGAGTTTTGTTGATCTTCCTACATCCTTTTGGGGATATGCCCTCACAACTGTTGCGTTCACACTAAACAGGATTCCGTCACGATCAGTTGACAAGACACCACATGAGATATGGTATGGAAAGGTTCCTAGCTTGTCATTTCTGAAGGTCTGGGGATGCGAAGCTTATGTAAAGCGTTTACTATCTGACAAGTTAGCACCAAAATCAGACAAATGCTTCTTTATAGGTTATCCCAAGGAAACAAGGGGATATTATTTCTACAATCCCGCTGAGAACAAAGTGTTTGTTGCTCGGGATAGTGTCTTTTTGGAAAAGGACTTCTTTTCCAAGAAGCCAAGTGGGAGAAATGTTCAGCTTGATGAGATTCAAGCTGAGCAACAAACCCAACAAAGTGAGGACATAGACGATGTCACTGAGGAACTTGATTTTGGGGGCGTACCTTCTCAAAGGGAAACTGCCCAGATTCAAGATGCAATTCCTCAAGTTGATGAAACACTTGAGGTCCCGTATACAGATGTGGTCAACCCAGCAGCTGAAATCTCTCCTATTGTTGGACCACATTGGAGATCAGACAAGCTAAGGCAGCTGCCTAGGCGTTATGAGGATTACGTCTTGACTGCTAGCATTGACGTTCTACTTTTAGAGAACGGTGAGCCTGCGACCTATAAGCAAGCGATGGCGGACCCCGACTCCGAAAAATGGCTGGAAGCCATGAAATCCGAAATGGACTCCATGTCTGAAAATCAAGTATGGGACTTGATAGATTTGCCTGATGGGTTAAACCCATTGGATGCAAATGGGTCTTTAAGATCAAGACAGACAAGGATGAAAATGTTTTTGTCTATAAGGCAAGACTAGTTGTCAAAGGATTTAGACATGTTCATGGTATTGACTATGATGAAACGTTTACACGGTCGTTATGATCAGGTCCATTAGGATACTCCTAGCGATTGTCGCTTATTATGATTATGAGATTTGGCAAATCCTAGGAGAATATGCAAGCTTAAGAAGTCCATCTATGGACTTAAGCAAGCATCCAGGAGTTGGAATCTTCGTTTTGATGAAGTGGTCAAAAAGTTTGATTTTGTCAGATGCGAAGAAGAGCCCTGTGTCTACAAGAAGTTTAGTGGGAGCAAAGTGGTCTTCCTAGTTCTATATGTGGATGACATATTACTCTTTGGAATGACATTCCTATGCTGGAGACAGTTAAGGAGTGACTTAAGACGTATTTCTCAATAAAGGACTTGGGAGATGCTGAGTACATACTAGGCATTAAGATCTATAGAGATAGATCTAAGAGACATTTGTCTAAGTCATGGAACTTATGTAGATAAGGTCCTTGATAGATTCAATATGATGAACTCTAAGAAAAGGTTCCTGCCTATGCAGCATGACTTATATCTCAGTAAGAGCCAGTGTTCTAAGACACCTGGTGAGGCTGAAAGGATGAGCAGGATTCCCTATGCCTCAACCATAGGATCCATCATGTATGCAATGACTTATACTCGCCCAGATGTTGCATATGCTTTGAGCATGTGTAGAAGGTACCAATCAAACCCGGGTGATGCACATTGGTGTGCAGCCAAGAACATCCTGGAGTACTTATGAAGGACTATGGATGATCTCTTGATATTTGGAGGTGATGATGAGTTGGTCGTCAATGGCTATATTGATGCAAGTTTTTAGACATACGTAAATGATTTTGAATCTCAATCTGGATATGTCCTCATTCTGAATGAAAGAGCCGTCAGTTGGAAGAGTTCCAAATCCAGACATGTTCTACGGAAGTACCACATGATCAGACACTATGTTGATAGTGGAGATGTGAGGATGTGCAAAGTGCACACAGACGACAACATTGCAGATCCTTTTTACCAAGCCCATGTCTAGGCCCAAGCATGACAGTCACACTCGGGCCAAAGGACTCAAGCACATTAGAGAGTTCTTTTGAGACATTGTTTGTTTTATGATAAACCTTGTTTATTGTTATCACATATATTTATGCTTGACTTATATATATGAGTTTCATATTATTATCTAATCATTTCTTGGGATTAGATAAAATATCCAAACAATTTAATAGTTATCAAATGGGCTCATTAAAACTGTTTTGGTGAATGAAACCCCATTAAGTGAACTGAAATTATAAAATTGTTAGAAGTCTATGGTCTAAGTTGTTAACTTGGATACAAATGACTTAATCAAAAGACCATATGTGAGATTGATTGATAACACCGGGTTTCATGTGTTATAGGGACATGGAGATGTCTAATCGATTACATAGATGTGTATACTGATACACATCGGACATACCGATCTTAGGATTTCTCGGGACTTTACTGCGGAGTTCTAGGATTATTCATGATTAGTGAGTTCCTTAGACATGAGTATGATATAGTTATCATTTGACTGCTGGTATGTCTTTGACGCTGTCAAACGCTGACCGTAACATGCAGTTATAAAGACAGTGATTGAGATTGCCAAAAGTTGAGTGGGAGCTGTAGTCTTACAAGATTGAATATGTCCTCCTATTCCATGTATACCATGATACATTTGGAAATGATTGGTGTCTCGTCCACTTGAAGAGTGAGAACTGTGAAAACGCATGGCCATGCTCAGATGGATTATTAGTAATCATCTGTACTGACAGTTTGATCTCAAGAGTTCAAGAAACGTATTTGGCGGTAAAGATGAGTTTCATCATATAGTCAAATAAGACACTAAGTGATAAATGAATTTTAACATTGCACATTTGTTTTAAGGACAAGTGGGAGATTGAAGGAATTGTGTCCTTTAATCAAAGGTGCAATTACTGATTATGAAGTGGGACCATTTATGGAGATATTTAATCCGATGATTTTAGGTAATCATAGTGCTTTGCTAGAAGCCAACTATGATTTATAGACCATATGTTATAGAGTATGTCATAAAGTCTATTGCTATTGTTATCGGGTCCTACGAGGTCACACCCTTAGAGTTTGGAATGTATCAGTTTATTGGGAGACATATTATATAAAGTATATAATATAAAGTTATATATGATATAACTTGGGAGATAAGGTTTGTTAATAATAAAGAGTTATTATTAATAATAAGAGATGTACTTATTTAGGAAATAAGATATTTACACATGGTAATATAAAAGGAGGGCTTTCTAAGAGAAAACCCTAATCCATCTTTTACCCAAGGCAGCCGTACTCCTCCCTTGCTCTCTCCCTCGTTCGCCTTCGTTCCTCGCTCTAGCAACCGAGTCCCATGCGATCCAGATCCAAGCTCGGGTGGACCAAATAGAGGAGTCACACGTGAGGCTCTATTCTCTCCATTCCAGCAGATTGAAATACGCATCAAAAGGTATTTGATTCTTCCTATCTATGATCTATTTGGTTTATGCATGAAATCCTTGGTTAGATGTTAGGAAATCGTTTCCTGAAATTCCGCTTTACGCATCTAAAATCCCAACAGTACATACAAACAAAAATCTATACACATATTGTAACGTGCATCAATTTTTGTCAATATGTGCATCAATTCTCAATTAACATAGTCACCATATAGTCAAAAATCTATACGAATTTTTATATATATGTGTATGAATTTTCACTTATTAAAATTATGCACATACAGTCATAAATCCATATATATTCAGTATTTTCATATAAGCTCTCGTTCTCAGTCAACATTTTCCAAAAACTATAATTAATTTAGTTTCAATCGGTAATTGATTAGCGTAACCAACATTAACAATACTGACCGAAAAAAAAACCAACATTAATAATACCGTTTAAACGATAACTTCTATTAATCGAAATCTTACCTAAGTGCAATCCGGTTAAACCGAAATTTTACACACTCATAAACCCTCCTCCCTCTTCTACTTTGGCTATTTCATTTTTGGAAAATTCCTGTTGGTGTCCCTGTATTTAGGATTATTACTGTTAGTGTCTCACGATTAAATTTTTTCCTGTTGGTGTCCCTAAGGTTTGAGTTTGTTTGTTTCGTAACCAAACTTTTTCATGTTTGTACCATTCTAGTTCAAATTGATTAAATCCAAATCTACCATTGTGTTCCTCGCCCTCAAATTAGTAAGATTTGACTCCTAAAATACTCAAATCCATGTCCGAACCATGTCGATTTGAATTCCGAAACAACAACCCGTTTCGACCTTAAGAATTCAAATCGGAATGGTTCGAGTATGGATTTGAGTGTTTTAAGAGTCTAATCCTACTAAGTTGATGTCAATAAACATAGTGATGAGCTTCTATTTGATCAATTTGAATCAAAATGATACGGATATGAAAAATTTCAATTATAAAGCGAACAAATCAAAACCTTAGGGATACCAACAGAAAAAAACTTAATCGTGGGACACCAATAAAAATAATCCTAAACTCAGGGACACCAACATGAATTCCCCCTCATTTTTTCTGGTCAAAACCAATTTGGCTATTTCATTGCAAGATCATGTCTTTTTACATGTGAAAGTTTTGTTTTAATCTTTTGTGTACTATCTCTTCTCTGTTCTACCCACCGGCCACCACCCTCCATCTCTCTCCTTTAGCTTTAACCCAATTGGGAATTGGCATTTGGGCTTACTTTACATTCCGGCAGCACCTTCTCTCTCCTCCATTATTGTCCGGATTCAGCTCCCCACCACCGTTTTCTCCGTTCTTAATCAGCAACTTTCTTCACCTTTCCTCTTCCCTTTCTTCAATCCTCTTCTTTTTCTTCCTCGTTTTCCTGCAGATTTACTTCTGAATACGGTTAATTGGCTACTTCACAGCTTCAATTGGGGTGTGGAGTTTTCACTTGGGTATATCTGGTTATGGTATTTTTCTGCCCCAATTTGCGTTGATTTCTGATTTTGTTTAATCACATGGGTTTATCTCTCTACTGTTTCTGGAGTTTTGGGGCAAAATTTCCTACTGATAATCTAAACCCCCAGTGGTTGAAATTTTCTGTGCAAGCTTGAATTTCCCCATCATCAGATTAGTACTTTTACCTTGCAGAACCTAATCATACACTTCTAGATCTGAAATTCTGATAAAAATGGAGCAAGCTCAGCAAATCTATGGCATAAAAGCCCTGGGGAAGAGGAATTTGGAGTGGGATTTGAACCACTGGAAGTGGGATGGTGATCTTTTCATTGCTAGCCCAGTGGATCCCTCTACAATCCCTTCAAATTTCCAGGGCCAGAAATTTGTTCAGATTCCTGTTGCAACTGGGCAATCTTCCAACGGTTCATCCTCATGCTCAGATGATCTGCACCCAGAGCCTGAAATCCAGAGAGGACCAACAAGTGATTTGGACAGGAAAAGAAGGGTAATTTTGGTTGATGATGAAGAAGATGATCATGAGGCTGGAAAATTGTCCCTAAAGCTTGGTGGCTACCCTTATCTTGCTCAATCCCAAGTGGGTTTAGCGGGACACTTGGATGGAACAAGTGGGAAAAGGACTAAAGTGGCTGGAAATTCTTTGAACCGTGCAGCTTGCCAAGTTGAAGGTTGTGGTGCTGATCTGAGTAATGTTAAGGATTATCACAGGCGGCATAAGGTCTGTGAGATGCACTCTAAAGCAACCCAAGCACTTGTTGGAAATGTTATGCAGCGGTTTTGTCAGCAGTGTAGTAGGTTTGTCTTTAATCTTCTTCTCTAATCTGTTATAATGATGTGAGTATTTCTATGTATTCTGCTGAATTTTGGGTACTGCAATGGTTTACTAGAGTTATTAAGTTTCAGTGGTGGGTGTATATTTGGCAAAGTAATAGTTCTTGCCTTCTTGGTGTCTCTAGTTTTATTGGATTTACTGCACAATAAGAAATTTTGTTGTGATGTAATCCTAAGCTTAGGATGACAGTCGAAAGTCAAGGTTGAGTGAAAGCCTTATGGTTATTTGCTGTTATGGTTGTTTGATTTGTTCATAATTTGTTGCTAGATTCCATTTTCTTCAAGAATTTGATGAAGGGAAACGGAGTTGTAGAAGACGTTTGGCAGGCCATAATAAGAGAAGAAGGAAGACACAGCCCGAACCTTTGATGAGTGGACAGCCTGCAAACGATGAGCAGGCTAGCAATTACATATTAATCAGTCTTCTGAGGCTACTTTCCAATATGCAAAGTAAGTTAATTCTTTTGACTACAATTGCATTCATGAATCATGATATATTATTTATCGGTCCTGTTTGTGCGAAGTTCAGCTGAGGTACATATTTCAACTGATTAAGAGAGAACCAGTTTTTACCTGTTTGATGTTGTTTGCATATGATTCTCTGGATCAATGATGCTGCCAAAGACACTAGCATCAAGCACTAAGTTATTCCCTTCTGGGCTCCCCCATAATAATTTAATATCCCCTTTTCTTTATACTTTTTGTTCAGAAACAGCATGTTCCATTGTGTTACTTTTTATATCGTTGTGGAGATCATTGGGCATGCATCTACTGCATATGGGACAACCTGTTAATGCCAAACCATGTGATCTGCTCTTTCTGTAGATATAATTAGGTTCCATTGGGGGTACTGTGATGCAGTGGTAATACCTTGGATTGATGCACAAGCTTTTAATTATTTACTTGTTCAAAAATTGTATCAAAAAAGGAAAAAAATCTAATGTCTTCTGGAGTACTTTTGTTTGCCATTTGACAACAGCAAATGAATAATTGTTGTCTGATAAAAGTGAGTTACAGAAATATATAAATTGCTATTTTTGTTGCTGCAGCCAATAATAGATCAGACCCGACCACTGATCGTGATCTGGTTGCTCATCTTTTGAGGACTCTTGCAAGCCAATCTGGCTCGCCTGGGTTGAACGACTTACCTGCACTGCTCCATGAATCTCAGAAGTTACTGAATGGAGCGATAGCGGACGGAAACCCGAAAAATATATCAGCTTTTCTGTCGGGTACTCCTCCACGTCCTCTCGGGCCCACAAACACGCATCTTAGGAAGCCTGCCTTGGAGGTCTCACACAAACAAATGCTCACAGATGGTGGCATGGGAGGCAATACACAGGCAGCTTCCTCCCAGAAATCAGACGGCATTTTCTTGAAGGATAGCCCGCCAACTTACTCGGAAGCCAGGGATAGTGCTGTAGGGAGGACAAAGTTAAATAACTTTGACTTGAATGACATTTATGTCGATTCAGATGACGGTGTTGATGACCTCGAGAGGTCACCTGGGACCAGGACAGGGTCCGTTGATTGCCCATCATGGGCACAACAAGACTCCCAGCAGTCAAGCCCTCTTCAAATTAGTGGAAATTCTGACTCGGCTTCTGCCCCGTCACCTTCTAGTTCAAGTGGAGAAGCTCAGGTACTGGACTGAGTTACTTATAACTAGCTATTGTCTCTGCTCTAGTCACCCCTTCTTAATGATATACTCACAGTAATCAGGCAATTTATTCTTACTATTCTGCTTTCTTGCTACTTATCCAGAGTCGTACTGATCGAATCGTATTCAAGCTTTTCGGTAAAGTACCCAGTGATTTTCCTATGGTGCTGAGAGGACAGGTGAACAGAGTATATGCTTACCAACCTTTTATACGCGGACACGCGGTAATTGCTTTATATTGAAGGTCTGACATTTCCCCCCTTCTCTGTAGATTCTCGACTGGCTAGCTCACAGTCCTACCGAAATTGAAAGTTATATTAGACCTGGTTGTGTTATTCTGACAATATATCTTCGCTTGGCTGAGCCCGTTTGGGAAGAGGTATGATCTTTAGAAGAATATCTTTTTTCAGCATGTGAGTTGTTAGACTAAAAATATGCTTTCTTTTTAGTATTTTACTTGTCAGATAATTCTAACACGTTCTGTTTGATCTTCACTCACAGCTTTCCTCGGATCTTGGCTCCAGCTTATCTCGACTTTTGGACATTACTGATGAATCTTTCTGGCGAACTGGATGGGTGTATACAAGGGTGGAGAATCAAATTGTTTTTGGTTATGATGGTTTGTTTCAGATTACTTGTTTGATCTTTTCATTTCCCATCTGCCTGTCGCTGCCATCTTGAACTTGCACATTTAATCTCTAATTCTTTCATTTGTCCTTTTCTTTCCCTTTTCAGGCCAAATTGTGGTGGATAAATCTTTACCCTATGAAAATAGTTACTGTAGTAGAATTTTGAGCGTGACACCAATAGCTGTTTCTATATCAGAACTTGCTCAGTTCCAAATTAAGGGTTCCAACCTGTCAAGACCTTCGATGAGGTATATAATATTCTTTGTAACAGACTGATGAGCTAATGTAATAATCTATGACTCTGAAAATAAACCCTCTTGAGCAACTTTGTTTCCCTTAAACTTCTATAAATGCAGATTACTATGTGCACTAGAAGGGAAGTATCTTGCCTTGGAACGCCATCAAGATACATCAATAGATAAGGATGATACCCTTACGGGAGATGATGATATTGAGTGCGTTAATTTGTCTTGCTCCATCCCTTCCGTGACTGGCAGAGGCTTTATTGAGGTAGTGTAGCGTGCACTCTGACCTGCAGATTCCTCCTATTCCTTTCTACCTGAAATAATAGACTTATCCACTTTCTGATGTTCTACTATACAAGATATAGATCAGGATCTTTGAACTTCATTGTTTTCATCTTGGTCTACATGCAAGACTCATTCTTGGAAAAAACCCTCTTCAGTCTTTACAATTTATGCTGTGTTCTGTGGACATTTGTGCAGCACAGATTTTAAAGTTTGCCTGAACTTTCATTTGATCTTATGACTATCTATTTCACAGCATCTGTTTTCTCCAATGTATTTGGCATCACTCTTAATCCTTTATCCTAGCCTTGTATTTGTAGCTGATGACTCAGGATCTGAGCCAAAGTTCTTATTTATCATATTATCCAGGTTGAAGATCAAGATCTTAGCAGCAGCTTCTTCCCATTCATTGTTGCCGAGAAAGACGTCTGTTCAGAAATTCGTATGCTTGAATCTAAAGTGGCGTCAACTAATATTCAAGAACCCAACGGGAAATGGGAAGCCAAACATCAAGCCATGGACTTCTTACATGAAATGGGATGGCTGCTTCATCGTTGTGAATTGAAGTCCAGACTCCGTCACCAAAATCCCAACACTGAATTATTTTCTTTCAAAAGGTTTCGGTGGCTCATGGAGTTCTCCATGGACCATAACTGGTGCGCCGTTGTAAAGAAACTGCTCGACATTTTGCTCGAGGGAAATGTCGGTTATGGCGAGCATCCTTCCCTAGGTTTCGCCTTGTCTGAGATTGGACTCCTACACAGGGCAGTACGTAGAAACTCCAGACTGCTCGTAGAACTCCTGTTGAGATACGTCCCAGTTAACTCGTCTGAAGATTCCGGTCATAACTTTTTGTTCAGACCAGACGTCAAAGGCCCAGCTGGCTTGACTCCACTTCACATTGCAGCTGGTATAGACGGTTCTGAAGCCGTGTTGGATGCTCTAACTGATGATCCCGGGAAGGTATTTTCTTTTGTCCTATGTCCTATTTAGGGTTTGTTTGGTAGATGTGTTTATAAAGAGTTTTTCGTAAAAAAATTTAATTTTTAAAATTCAAATTTTGGGCGATATAGGGAAATGTGAAGGAAGCTCTAATTTTTTTTTTAAAAAATAAACACTTTATAAACATTTGACTAGATAAGGCCTTATTCAATTGAATGATTATTGCAATACTTTAAGAGTTGTTTCTTTCTTTCTTTCTAGTAATTGGATATTAGTATTGGAAGAGTGTGTTTGTTCCCATGTTCAATTAGAATAAATAGATTATCTTCAAGTAGTGAACTTTGACAGTTAATCACTTGTAGTGCTCTATCCAACACTTTTCTGCAGTCAATCGGTAACGCGCGTTTTCTTTTCAATTCACTCATGCCGTTGCTCGGTTTTGCCTTCGTCTAGGTGGGAATTGAAGCATGGAAAAGTGCTCATGACAGCACCGGCTCAACTCCAGAAGACTACGCTCGTTTAAGAGGCCATTACTCTTACATTCGACTAGTTCAGAAGAAAATAAGCAGCAGATCATCAACCGGGTGCGTGGCTGTTGACATGCCAGACGACATAAACACACATGGCAGCAGCGTAACGAGCCTTGAGATCGCCTCGAGATTGCCTCGGAACGCAGGCCCCAGCTGCAGAGCTTGTGAAAGGAAGATGGCGTATGGAGTTGCAGGGAGGTCTAGGGTTTATAGACCTGCAATGCTGTCAATGGTTGCCATTGCTGCAGTTTGCGTGTGCGTCGCCTTGTTCTTCAAGACTTCGCCCGTCGTTTATATTGTCAGGCCTTTCCGTTGGGAGTCGCTTGATTTTGGCTCCATCTAAGCTTTCATTTTCCTTTGTTCTTGTTTCATGGTTTTTGTTTGTTATATATAGCCAGTGAAGGTTTTTGTGTAATGGTATAAAAATGAAGATTTCAGATGTAGAGAGAACTGCTTATTGTAAAATCTCTATCTTGAGGTTTTGTAAGTGCAAATTCCGTTTTAGCTGTGTGACGTGCCAAAGGTTTATCATCCAAAAACAAACTGAAATTTATCATCCAAAATCCAAATCATATGTTTTTTCCTTGCATTCAATCTGAACCGCATCGTCTTACATTAAATTAATGATTTAATAAAATTTGATGTAAGATAATACATTATTTGAGAGTTTGATTAAATTAATGATTTAATAGAATTTGATGTAAATAAATGTATTATTTGAGAGAATTCAAACAGAAATCTTACATACTTAATAGAACTTGATATAAGATAATGCATTATTTGAGAGAATCCAGAGAGGTTTTTGGGCTCATTTGGCCCTTTAAGAGTTTTCAATTAATAAAATAGATTCCTACTAATTTTTATGTATTTTTTCTATCACTACTAGCTTTTTTTTTTTTTTTTCTCTCCATTTTCTTTATTTTTTTTCTCTCTAAAATATTATTTTTTGGAGTTTAGGGTTTAAGGGATAGGATTTATGGGGTAGGGAGTATGATTTAGGAAGAGAGGAGTCTATTTTTACTAAGGATCTATTAATTTTAAAAAAAATTTATCAAATGATTATTTACTTAACTCATCAGAATCCAGACCCTAAATGAAAAAATCCACAAAAACTTAAATCAGTATTGACCGAAATCCGCGAACCCTTGCTAGCTTAGCTCGCATATAGATTATATAAATTCAGATCCAGATGCAGAATTAACTATTATCGGCTGATCTATTATAGGCTGATCTCCTATATTTGTACCAGCAATACTAATTATATTTGTCATGCTTTACCTGTAAATGAGCTTGAGTTCAGATCTAGTTGATGTAGTGTGAGCGCCAGCTAATTCCTTTTGCTATTTTGGATTCTTGAATCTTGATCAGTTGTTCAATCAAGACCAAGGTTCAGTGCACTTTCATGAATAGAACAAAGGCAATATCAAGAATGAAAGACAAAATGACACTGGTTTTTGAAGCCAAAAACTTCCTTTTCTTCATTGCAAAAATTTAAGTAGTTATTCCCACATTACATCCCAAGCATCAATAGCAAAGGAACAAGTAAATATAAAATTGGCATAACATGGCAAAGCCCAAAAAAAAAAAAAAAATGGAAACAAATCAAAAATAGGCATTTTTTAAAGGTTTACATATTACTTCTAGACTCACTCTCTTAAGCTTGAGGCTTGTCCCATTTAAGGGGCTTGACAACCTCCCAGGTGAAGTCAGCGTCATCCCTTCCAAAGTGACCGTATGCAGCAGTCTTTAGGAACCTGCCATTTCCACCCCTCTTCAGATCAAGGTTGATGGCGATCATCCCTGGTCGGAAGTCGAAGTTCTCCTTCACAATCTTGAGGATCTCCTTGTCAGGGATCTTTCCGGTTTTGTACGTGTCAACGAAGACTGAAAGAGGCTCAGGAACACCAATGGCGTAGGACACCTGGACGATGCACCTCCTCGCGAGCCCACTTGCAACAATGCTCTTGGCCGCCTGCCTGACAATGTAGGCCCCGCTTCTGTCGACCTTGGTTGGGTCCTTTCCGGAGAAAGCACCGCCTCCGTGAGCTCCCCATCCACCGTAGGTATCGATGATGATCTTACGTCCTGTGAGCCCAGCGTCTCCGTGGGGTCCACCGATCACGAAACGACCCGATGGGTTGAGGTGGAAGATGGTCTTCTCGTCAAGGTACTTCTCAGGGACGACGGGCTTGATCACATGCTCCTTGAGGTCAGCAGCGATCTCGTCATTGGTGACGGTCTCGTCGTGCTGTGTGGAGATCAAGATGGTGTGGACGCGAAGGGGAACCATGGCGCCGTTGTCGTTGTAGTACTCAACGGTCACCTGGGTCTTGCCGTCAGGCCTTATCCATGAGCAGGTCCCGTTCTTGCGCACCTCAGTGAGACGGGCGCCAAGCTTGGTTGCAAGAACGTGGCTAAGGGGCATGAGCTCGGGGGTCTCATCGGTGGCGTAGCCAAACATGTGGCCTTGGTCACCTGCACCGATCTCCTCGGGGCGCTTGGTGAGGTGGCCATGGACACCCTGAGCGATATCCGGGCTTTGCTGCTCAATGTTCACCAGAACCTTGCACTTGTCAGCATCAAGACCGACGTCATCAGAGGTGAACCCGATTCCACGGCAGGTGTCACGGACGATCTTCTCGTAGTCTATGTTGGCCTTGGTGGTGATCTCACCCAAGACCATGACCATGTTGGTCTTGGTGCAGGTTTCACAGGCGACTTTGCTCTCGGGGTCCTGGGCAAGGCAAGCATCTAGCACTGCATCAGAGATCTGGTCACAGAGTTTGTCAGGGTGTCCCTCATTCACGGACTCAGAGGTGAATAGGAAGGTTTCCATTGCCATCACTCAAGCTGCACCACAAGTATAAGATAGGACACCATGGTCAGCACACCAGGATATCAAACTAAACATCTTGACATTCATAGTATCAGATAATTCACAGTGTTACACTAGGATATCAAATTAGAACAAGCATACTAGTATTTAACATGATAGAGCGGCATTGTGAAGATACCTAAACCTTATCATTGATGTACAAGCTCAAGATTTTATCTGTTTGTTCAAAAGCATCATGCCTTCCAAAGAATATACCATTCTTATCAAGAGAATCAGAATAAAAGCAGACAATTGAAAGAAGACAGGAAAGTACAACAATTGGAGCAAAAATCTGTTGCAATAACCGAGTTTCAACAAAAGTCCAAAGCATTTAAACAGAAGAGTAGCTTCTGATATCAGATGAATTTGCAATTAATTTACACTTGTCAGATCTAAAGGAAAGCAAAAGGCCCCACATTTGGCAGTTGAAATTCAGCATGCTGATCATTCAATTCAAACCAAATCTAGACAAAAAATGAGTAGGAAATGCTACGCAAGCTTACGCAAAACTCAATAAATCAGATCCAGATGCAGAATTAATTAGTACAAACACCAAAACCTAGATCTAATTCCATTTTCCACCGCCAAAATCTCAGTCTTCTTAAATTCCACAACAAAATCCTAGATCCGTAAAAATTCTGCAACAAATTCTACCAGAAGCAAGAGCAAAGCTTTTGGAAATGGTGCTTACCGAGATCAGAGAAGAATCAGATCCGGAAACAGGAAAGAAAGGAGACCTCCCACGAAGAAAGTGAATGAAGAGCGAAATCGAGTTCGAGCGACTGAATTTGGACATCCAACCTATCCTTTTATAGGGGAGCTCTGCTCGGACTCCAAGGACTCATTTTAACCTGCTACCGGACTAATCGGTTACGGGTTGGTGAGATTGCTGTTTGCTTAATATCGGATACCCGCAACTAATCGAAGCCGTTGGATCAGAAATATGAATACGAGCCGTTCGATTCGCAAGATTTATGGGTTGGTGAGATTAATATTAATCAAAGTTTGAATTTTTCGTTGATAAATTATACAATCAATTTAGGTTTTACCGGGAAGCGCCGGGTTAGCGGCATATCGTACTATATCTGTAACCTATAGCATCATTAATAGAGCTAGCGGTGTTCATCACCTACCACCAGGAACCAGCTGGTGTATTTCAGTCAGTGCAGCCCATTTCATTATTTTATTACTCCATTGGTTCGAAAAAAAATGACGATTTTATAAACGGAAAACAAATACTCCCTCTGTCCTATATTATAAGTAATATTTGGGAACGCGTCACTGTTTACCGTTGAAGTTTCGGTTTAAGATTTCTTCCAATATATGAGAAAAAACATAGTCATGTGGAGTCTTGTTTGATTCGTCCCAACAATTACTTTAATAATATCAAAAAATTATAATTTTTAGGGTTATGTAATTAGAGATATTAACGATATAAAACCCGCCTCGGCGGATGTGTCCGAGTCAAATGGGGCTTATATTTTGGGACAGAGGGAGTACTAGGATGGAATAATTCAAGTTTCTAAAATTGGTTATATTTTAAAATTAAGGGTTTTATTAATAAAAAATTACGGAGTAGCCCGTATAAAATATAAATTTAACGTGTTGATATTTATTGAATTATTAATCAGAAGATTTAGAGATTGAGATTGGTAGTATTACAATTTACAAGGTGTACTTGCAACGAAATCTGGACCAAAGAAAATCGTGAATGAATTGATGACTATAAACAGTTAACACTACTATATCATTTCATTCACGTGTTGAAGAATTAATCACATTTGTTATATAGAATACCAATACCATGGTTTTGACTTGTATTAATACATGTTTAGAGTTTGATTCCTCCAGCAAAATAAAATTGTAATAATGAAAGTATTTTGATTTCATTCTAGTTTCATTGAAGATCTACTAGCAATTTTGGTTTACCCTAATATTTGCATAATTTCAGTAACGAAGTGCAGGAAAACATAATTGGTCAAGATTTTTTTTTGTTTTGGGATTGTTTTCATAGGGTAATTCAAATTCATATAGGTGGATTGGTATATGTCATTTTCCCCAACAAGAAATTAGGAATATTTCCAAAGCAATGGTTTAATGTTGTTTTTTCTTTTTTAATTAGGTGAGAACATGTCAAATGGGCAATCACAAACACCCAAGTTGACATGATTAATTACAAATGTCAAATTCACTTGTAATGTTACCAGGATTTTTGAAAGGCACGAAAAAGCTACAAAAAATTGGAGGGTTTGGTAATTAACTTTATGTTGTTCTAAAATTTATACTTTTAGAAACTACTATCCTAATTTAAAAGAGAATTAAATCTTATATATTACTATAATTGAAATTTTAAGAAATGTTTAAAAATTTAATTGTTCAACTTATGCCATACCTTCAATTCAGAACTATATTAAGATGAGAATTCTCCATCCCTATTATATTGATTTAGTGTCTCATATGAGCAAAACAAAATGAAGTAAAATAATTGTCGCACATATTTTAATTTCTGGGCGGAGGTAGAAGAATGGTGGTAACAAATTATTACGTAACTATGAAGTTGAGTTAATGATTTTAACTCAACTCTTTCATCTCAAATCACAAATTATTACTCCGTATTTTTTAATGTTTTAGGGTTCATTTATTCGAGTCGGATCATAATCACATTAATTAAATCAGCGTGGTCAAAATTGCATGCGTAGTAGAAATGCACAAATGGATTGGAATAAAAATTTGAAAAGCCTCTAGAAAAATAAGTAAAAGAGTTGGTGAAAACAAAAAGACTTCTATTTATTAATTTTATTTATCTTTGTCAGCCATGCGAATTAAGCTTTAAACAAGTGATCGTGATGCGATGTTGCTTGTATGTCGTAGCCAATTTGCGTTGGTGGGTGGAAAGTCATTTTGTGGTCCCTTGCTGTCATTATCAAAAATCACTAATAAGTAATCCCTATTATTTGTTTTATTTTATTATTTTTTAAGTATGCAAATTGTGTGTTTCACGCGTATTTTATTATGCGCATTTCACTTGTTAAGTCGGCTTATTTTATTTTATTTTTAAAAAATGCTTTGAAGGGACGTAAATATATAAAATCTCCTAGCTAGTTTGTGCCCCACTAAGAATAGTACATGATTTGAAGTTGACCTATTGATGCCTCCAGTTAAGACTATTGATTATTGACTACACGTAGAATTTAACTCTCAAAACGCGTCCTTACCCTCTGTTTGGTGTTGGGCCTGGCTTTCCCTGAGAGAATGGATCGAGTAAATTAAGCCCAAGCTCATGATAGATCGAAAAAACAAGGGAAAAATCTAGAGGAGGCGACGTGACTTCTCTGATCGAATGCCCTCTGACAGGATCGCAAGAATCTCGCCATACATTAAATGTCCAGATCACGCAACGGCCACAACATTCAAGCCACCGTAATTACAATGATTTAATGGCATAATTCCCGCCATTACTCTCAGCATTGAAGATAAAATATACGATCAAGACATAACGGTAAGAGGAGTAAAAAAACTTACCATATTTGGACGAAGAGGAAGATAAGAAGGATACAAACACAAATTACGCCACACAAGCATTCTCGCTCAGAAATACATCAGAACAACATATCTGCTCCAAGCTTAGCTCTACGAGAGTCATCCACGCTGATTCGTCACCAGTCGCAACCTGAAAGCCACCGGTCGAGTCCTACCCGATCTCTTGTCTTACTACGATAAGTTGTATCTCGATTCGATCCGATTAACACGACATCTAATAAAATAATCTCGCTATTCTACATTTATTCTTTGTTTGTCTATTATTTATTTGGTTTGGATTGTTTTCTATCACCCGATCGACTAGTTACCCCGTTTAAGGCGATTTAGGTCGTTCGATCTTTTCGCCCCAAAACAATTTGGCGCCCACCGTGGGGCAACTTGCCGATCACCCTTCCGAAACTTTCCAACCATGACTATTGACCCACCTACCAACTCTGAAGAACCACGTCTCGAAGACGAAACCCAAACCGCAGGGAACACCACCGAAAATCCTACTCCAACCCAGTTCCAAGAACTTTCCCAGAAAATGGCCACCCTACAAGAGGAACTAGCCCAGCAACGCCAAAAGACCGAAGCCCTAGCCGCTTTGTCAACCCAATCCGAAGCCGAGATCGCACAACTAACCCGTGAAAATGAGTCTCTTAAGTCGCAGGTACAATCAATGGCTTCGGGATCTAGGAGTATGCCCATCGACAGCAACGTCCGAACACGCCTCGACATGGACAACGTCGAGCCAACGCCCCTGGGTGTGCGACGATCCGGATACACAGAGGGTACATCTCGAACTCCTATTGCCCATCCGTTTTTGACTAACCATGTCACTTTTTCCACACCGATCGGGTCGGCAGGGGCCCGAATCGACGAACCACAGGTTACCAATCCACCAGACGTCCTGGCTTTCTTCTAGCAGACGCTCGACCAACACATGAAGACGATCGACGATCGCTTCAACAGGCTTCCAGGAGTCCCGCAGTCAATCGAGAGGGAAGCGACCGACGGATTCGAAGAATCCCCGTTCATTGAAGAAATCGCCAGGGTCGAGATCCCCAAACAGTTTCATCTTCCCAGCATGGCGACATTCGACGGCACCAGCGACCCAGATGACCATATTTCTATATATAAACAAAAATTAATGGCTGCATCTGTTTCAAGGGAGAACCACGAGGCCGTCATGTGCAAAAGCTTTGGCACGACCCTCGCAGGTTCCGCACTAACTTGGTTTATGCGTTTGCCTCAGGTAACGATTGCATCGTTTGCGGATCTGGTCAACTCCTTCAAAAGTCAATTCGCCAGTAGTCGGAGGCTCGAAAAGCAGTCGAGTGACCTCTACCGAGTCACACAAAGGTATAACGAACCTCTCAGGAATTATCTCAACATGTAC
The DNA here is from genome assembly GCA_027886185.1 of Rheum nobile. NCBI lineage: Eukaryota > Viridiplantae > Streptophyta > Magnoliopsida > Caryophyllales > Polygonaceae > Rheum > Rheum nobile. The sequence continues at coordinate 975,163 of WOAB01000066.1, forward strand.
AATAAGGAGAAAGTGGCGATCCCCCACTGCGACGTCACAACCTCCATCGAAGCCTTCAGACAAGGACTGATCAAAGACAACAACCTTTACGACAAGATTACCAAGTACCCATGCAAAAGCTTCGAAGACGTCCAGGCCAAGACCATGGCCGAGGTAAGATTGGAAGAGGACCGTGAGTTGCGTAAATTCTCACGCGGATCCGATCCATCCGATCGAAAAAATCCTTCCGACAACCGTCGAGACAGGCGTCCTCATCCTTATTCTCGTAATCAAAACGAACCAAATCAGGTAAACTCTTTCCAAGACAGGTCACAAGATTGGAGAGACGGTCCGGCGTTGCCTCCTAGAGTCCAGTCTTATAACTTTAACATTTCCGTGTCGGAGCTCGTCAAGAGTTTTGACAAATATGGAAAAGAGGTAAGATGGCCCCGAAAGAGCGACCGACCGGATGTCAAGAAGGACATGAGCCGATGGTGCGAATTCCATGGCGACCACGGGCATTCGACCGACGAGTGCATCGCCTTGCGAAAGGAAGTCACTACGTTGCTCTCACAGGGGCTCCTGCGCGACGTAATCTCGGAACGGGCAAAAGCTACCATGGAACGACGAGACCAGGTAAAACAGAACAAACCCCCATCTCCCATTCATACAAAAATTGTCAATACTATTTCAGGTGGATCGGACATATATGGAAACACATACTCCGCGGCTAAGCGGCACGCCAAGGAAAGCAAGGGCGACAAGCCCGAATCATCAGAATTTAAGCTAAAGAAGACTTCCAACCTTCCGACGGTCACATTCGACGAGTTCGACTCCGACGGGTCGGATAGGCACCACGATGGTCTGGTAATCTCTTTATCCATTGGTAATTGCTTAATACGGAGAGTACTAATCGATACAGGGAGTTCGACCAACCTCTTGACCCTTGACGCTCTTAAAGAAATGGGCCTAACTGAGAACGACCTAATCAAGAAGTCGACCCCACTGGTCGGGTTTAGCGGTGAGGTCAAGCATACGACTGGCGAAATCATTCTAACCACATACGCTGGAGGAATCAACCAACAGGTGAAATTCTTAGTCCTAGACTGTCCGTCTCCCTATAATTGTATTCTTGGCAGGCCATGGATACACGCTATGAAGGCAGTACCTTCAACATATCATCAAGTCATCAAATTCCCCACTAAATGGGGAGTCTAAGAAATCAAAGGAGATCAAAGGACCGCTAAGGAGTGCTACGTCGCTTCTATGAAGAGCGTAGTCAAACACAAGACCGCATAGCAACCACAGAGCGGCGAAGGACCTAGTCGGTACGCCAAACCAGAAATGGAAAAACTCGATGAGATCGCACTAGATCCTTCAAAGCCAGATCAAACGGTAAGGGTCGGGTCGGACTTGGACGACTCGACCAGACAACAACTCCTTGACTTTCTCAGGACCAATGTCGACTGTTTTGCATGGTCGCATGAGGATATGGTCAGAATATCTCCAAACATTATTACTCATAAATTAAATGTGGATCCATCTCATCCTCCTGTCAAGCAAAAACGCAGGAAGTTCGCCCCCGAGCGGAACAAGATAATCGACGACGAAGTCAAAAGCTTATTGAAAACATGAAAAATAAGAGAGGTCCACTACCCTGAATGGCTAGCCAACGTGGTCGTAGTCCAGAAGAAGAATGGCAAATGGAGAGTCTGCATCGACTTCACAGATCTCAACAAAGCTTGTCCCAAGGACTCATTCCCACTACCCCACATCGATGCCATGGTCGACGCAACGACGGGATATGAAATGCTTACCGTCATGGACGCCTTCAGTGGCTACAATCAAATCCTCATGGAACCCGACGATCAAGAAAAAACAGCATTCATCACTAGCCAAGGTATCTATTGCTATAAAGTAATGCCGTTCGGTCTCAAAAATGCAGGGGCTACGTATCAACGACTAGTCAACAAAATGTTCAAAGACCAGATTGTGGACACGATGGAAGTCTACACAGATGACATGTTGGTCAAGTCGAAAAAGAAAGAAGATCATATCGACCATCTACGCGACAGCTTCGAGGTGTTCAAAAGGTACAACATGAAACTAAACCCTACTAAATGCTCATTCGGAGTGTCCTCAGGAAAGTTCTTAGGGTACATGGTGACACAAAGAGGAATAGAAGCTAGCCTAGAACAGATCAAGGCTCTCATCAACCTTCGATCCCCTCGATGCGTCAAAGACGTATAGAAGCTTACAAGTCGGATAGTAGCTCTGAACAGATTCATCTCCAAATCATCCGACAAATGCAAACCCTTCCACGACGCTCTTAAGAAGAACAAGTCCTTTCAATGGACGGGAGAACACGAAGCAGCGTTCCAGAACTTAAAAGAGTACTTGGCCAGTCCCATGTTGCTGACCAAACCTAAAGGCGACGAGCCCTTATTTCTATATCTTGCAGTGTCAGAATCAGCCGTAAGCGCAGTATTGGTCAGAGAAGAAGATGGCAAGCAGTCACCAATATACTACGTCAGTCGGACGCTGCTGCCAGCCGAAACGAGGTATTCGTCACTTGAAAAGCTCGTGCTATCATTGGTAATGGCTTCGACCAAACTCAAATCGTATTTCGAATTCCATACTATTACTGTTCGCACTAATCATCCCATGAGAGCTATTGTTTTGGGGCAAAAAGATCGGACGACCTAAATCGCCTTAGACGGGGTAACTAGTCGATCGAATGATAAAAAACAATCCAAACCAAGCAAGCAATAGATAAACAAAGAATAAATATGTAATAGCGTGATGATTTTATTAGATGTCCTGTTTAATCAGACTGAATCGTGATACAACTTATCGTAATAAAACCAGAGATCGAGTGGGACTCGACCGACGACTTGTGAGTGGCGACCGGCAGAGATCTAGCGTAAGCAGCCGTTAGAGATCTAGGTGGCCAACGAGAGTGCTATTCTGGTGAGTTGTTTTTATTCGAACGCTTGTCCTGTGTGTAATTGTGTAGTCTTCTTCTTATCTTCCTCGTCGTCCTGATATGGTAAGTCTTTTACTCTGGTGACCGTTTATGCTTCGGCCGAATATTCCATCTTCAATGCTCGGAGTGATGGTGAAGATTGCGCCATTAAATCTATGCGTTTATGGTGGTTTGAAGGCAGTGGCTGTTGCGTGATCTGGCATTTAATGCTTGGCGAGATCCTCGCGATCCTGTCGGAAGGCATTCGACCAGAGACGTCTCGTCGGATCCTCTGGGCTTTCTTCTTCAATCTTCCGATTGGCAATGGGCTTGGGCTTGACCGATTTGACCCATCTTCTCTGGAGAATCCAGGCCCAACAATAGCCCCAAGTTGCTATGGGCTTACAATTTAGGCAAGTTGACCGGAATCCATGGCAACTTCTCTAGACGCGATCTCCACCTTCCAATTTGGCGCGTTTGCTCAGGGCTACGTGGCGCATGATCGAGGCATGATGTGACGCCTCTGCAGGCCTTCACTTCCCTCCATAAATTCGTAGCAGAAGGAATCGATTACTCTTCATCATCTTCCTTTTCAAGTTTCTGGTAAGCCTCTTGGTTTCTCTTGCCATAGCTTTCTGATTTCTCTTAGTCGTAGCTCTTTGATTCTCCTCTTTTCCCATTCTCGAAATGGTTTCTCTCGAGGCTTCTGAGTCGTCGAAGACTCTCTCCGATTCTCGTGAAGACAAAGCTCCTCCTCGTTTTATTTTGAAGGAGTCGGATGCGTTGGTTAGCACTATGTCCCAGGCGGAACTGGATCAGGTGCTCCAAGTCGGAGGTTTTCCGCCGAAGACGGTTGCCAGGCTGCCTCACCCAGACGAGAGGGCCAATGCTCGCTATGAGGGATGGGTTTGCTTCTACTCTTATCCGTTTAGAATAGGGCATAGGTTTCCTTTTCCCCCCCTTGTCAGGGACTTCTTAGCTATATTGGCGCTGGCGCCATGTCAAGTAATGCCTCAAGCGTGGAGAGTACTTAGGGTTTTAGATCTTGTGAATGTTCAAACTGGGGCTGATTTTGACTTCGACGCCCTGTGGTACAACTACTTCATAGGATCGAAGAGTTCCTGTCGCATTCAGTTGCGTGTCCGACCTGGTCGGAAGCCCTTGGTGCAGAGCCGTGATGTTAACGACCGCGGATGGGGGTCGAAGTTCTTTTTCGTCGAACGCTCTTCTCTGGAGAAGGAGGGAGAATGTCCGTTTTTGTTGACGGAGTGGCGAGTCGATAGTATGTACTTGTCTTTTCTTTCATGTATTTGTGTGTCTTAACTCTTGCTTTAACTTTTCTTTTTTGTAGTCCCCGAACCAGAGGATCTAGAAGTGAGTAGCCGATCAGAGGGCTTGTCAAAGATTGTGCTTGAGATTCCCGCGTCTGAAAGGAAATTTGTGAACGTCAACTTGCTGGCGACGACTCCTGCCTCACAAGAAGATATGTCGAATGTTTCTTCATCTCGTGCGAAAGATAGACTTTCGGCTTTAGGAGTCTTTTTATTGTTTTTCACTTTGTCGTGTACTTTAGGATTTCTCCTTTTTTGTTGTCCTGTCGTGTCAGGTTCCCCTGGTGGTCGGTCGAGTGCTCGCCTGAGGGTGGCGTCGGGAAAAAGCTTGATTGAGCAAAGGAAAGCAGCAGCCAAGGCGGCGTCGAGCAAACCGGCTCTGATTGACCTGACGACTACGGTTAAAGCTGGATCTAAGACGAAATCAAGCGCTCGTCCTGATGATGTCAAGGCGGAGGACGTCCCTAAGAAGAAAGGCGCGACCGCCGAAGGGGTCGGCAAGATCGGTGCCATAGGGCCGTCGATCGTTGATCTTTTTTGCGCTCAAGACCCGACTTTGAAGTCGGAAGTTAAGGATGTCTCCCCTTTGGACTGCATTGGTGAAGCGGGCAGTTCCGCGTGGAGGGTGTGTTGCCCTTTGTTTTGTGCATTTTTGTATTTCTTTTGTTCGACTGTGTTTTCTGATTCGTGTATTTGTGTTGTTGTATGCCTTTTTGTCAGGCTTTTCAATACTTCTTGGGAGCTTACTCCGGTGTCCAAGCGATGCTTGTCAAGGCTAAGGACATGGCTGCTAGGTCAGAGTCCGACCTTGCCTCTTTAAGGACCAAGTTGGAGGGAGCGGAGAGTCGCTGTCGCGAGACTGAGCGTCGTCTCACCAGGGAGCTGAAGAGCTGTCAAGGGGAGCTGGTCGCATGTCAGAGGGAGTTTGAAGAGTGCAGGGCATGCATTGAGGAGGAAGTGAAGCGGGCTCGGATTGCCGACGGTCAGATTGCTGGCGACGTTGGGGCCTTCTACGCGGTGAAATCGCGCATCGAGATGATTGAAGAGTTCAATGAGGGCAAGCATGAGCTCTGGGACCTGAAGGTGGAGAAGGAGACTTTGGACTCCATGTTTCCAAAGGGTGATCCTGGTCAGGAGCTGTTCTGCTTAGCCGACGTCGGAGAAGAGGCTGTGGATGAAGGTGCCAATGAGGACGAAGCTTATTCTGACGATGCTAAGCCGACCGACGAGATAGCCCCATTGGAGCCAGCCCCTGCCGAAGGTAATGTTGTTGTTCCCGATGCTTGACTTTGTTTGTCCCACTTGTGTGTGGGTTTAGACATTTGGTGCCTTTGGATAATGTATGTTTTGGCGACCCGTCCACCATCGCGGGTCGCAGAATATTTTTGTTTGATGAAGTCCTACAGATGTGTAGGCAGACAATGTGGTTTGGCGACCCGTCCGCCATCGCGGGTCGCGTATTTATAAAAACGCTTTTTATTTTGCTGCAAATGCGTTTTTACATGTAGAATTGCATGCTAGTTTGTTTCGTACATGTTCGTCGAACTTTCGAGGAAGTTGTCGACGACGTTTAGTATGTCATGTATATCGGTTTCACCCGTGTGCTCCGTCGAGTGGGGTTTCACCGTGTGTATGTATGTAGAGCAGGCCTGTGACGTGTTTGTGTATGTGTTAGTCATGACATTATGCCGGGGAGGTAAGCAATATATAATAAGGTGTTTGTTCCTTATGTTTAATTCCGTGAATGTAATAAGGTGTTGTACCTTATGTTTTGTATAAGGCAGGCGGTGTGCCGACGTGCCTGTGTTGTCATCTCCCCGTAATCCGATCGATCGTGTAATGTAAGCGCTATATGCGGATGACATGATCCATTTGCGGACGACTGGGTCCATTTGCGGACGACGGGGTCCAATGTAAATGCTATTCTGCATTTGTGTTTTTGTAAGGAGGAAATCCTCGCTTAGTGTCAGATGATGACATGTAAAAGAAAGTAGCGATGTATATGCGATGGCATGCGATATGTATGCGACGGATGACAATGTATATGCGATAGCATGCGATATATATGCGACAGATGGCAATGTATATATGATAGCATGCGATAGGCAGCAATGTATATGCGATGTATAGAGTTTTGCGTGATGTTTTTACCTTATCGGTTCAGAAATGGTATAGCTTGAGATGTGCTGCGTTCCAACTCCTCGGGATTGGTTGTCCGTCTTTGTCTTCTAACTGATACGCTCCTTGTCCGACCACTTCGGTGATCAAGTAAGGTCCTTCCCATTGTGGTGCTAGCTTTCCGTCGGATGGGTTCTTGGTGTTCTGGAATGTCTTCCTTAGGACCCAGTCTCCGACCTTGAATGCCTTGATTCAGACGTTCTTGTTGTAACTCCTTGCGACTTTTTGTTGGAACCTGACCATCCTGATTCGAGCTCTCTCTCTGATTTCGTCCACTGTGTCGAGATTATGTGCTAGTTCGACGTCGTTTTGTTCAATTGTCTGAAGGTTGCAGCGAGAAGTCGGAACCAGTAACTCAGCCGGGATGACCGCCTCACTCCCGTAGACGAGAGAGAAAGGCGATTGCCCAGTCGCGTTCTTTGGAGTAGTCCTGTCGGACCAGAGAATAAGTGGGAGTTCGTCTGCCCATTTGCCTTTAGCCCCGATGAGGCGTTTCTTGAGGTTGTTGATAATGATCTTGTTGCTGGATTCGGCTTGTCCGTTGGATTGTGGATACCGAGGTGTGGATGTGACCAACTTGATGTTCCATTGGTCGCAGAAGGCTCTAGTCTTATGACTGATGAACTGGGAACCGTTGTCGCACACGATTTCTGATGGGATGCCAAATCTGCACAAGATATTGCGTTTTATGAATGAAATGACGTGTTGATCCTTTACCTCTCTGTAAGCCTCGACTTCGATCCATTTGGAGAAGTAGTCCGTCATGGCAAGGAAAAAGACTCTTTGACCCGACGCGGGAGGAAGCTTTCCGACAATGTCCATTCCCCATCTCATAAAGGGCCATGGAGCCAGGGTCGGATGGAGGAGCTCTGAAGGCTGACGATGGACGGGTGCGTGTCGCTGACAGGCGTCGCACTTCTTGGTGTATTCCATGGCGTCTTTGTTCATTGTTGGCCAATAGTACCCGTTTCGTAGGGCCTTTCCTAAGAGGCTTCGCCCGCCAGTGTGGTTGCCACACTCTCCTTCGTGTAACGATTGCAAGATACGTCTGACTTCTGGAGTCTTAAGGCATCGTAGGAGTAGCCCTGTAACAGATCTTTTGTATAAGATGTCATCAATGATATCGTAAGAGAGTGTTTGTACCTTCAGCCTTTTTGCTTCTGTCTTGTCGTCGGGTAGAATGCCGTCTTTTAACCACCTGATGTAATGTAGCATCCAGTCGTCATCGACGTCGATGATGTCCTCTTCGGGTCGGTCGCCTATTTCCATGGCGACGAGTTCTTCAAGTGATGTTGTTAACTCGACGGATGTCCTTGGGACGGCTGGCGTCATGATGTGGGCCAATGGTATATGTGGAAATTCTTTCGGGTCTAGGACAGATCCTAGATTGGCGAGTGCGTCAGCTTGGGAGTTAAGGTCCCTGGGTACCTGTCGGATGTTGAATGTCTGGAATTGTCCGATTAGTTTCCTGGCTACCTCCAGGTAGGCTACCATTCTGGTATCCTTAGCGTTGTACGACCCTTGTATCTGGTTTACGACCAGTAGGGAGTCGCAGACGACTTCGATCTCTCGGACCCCTAGATCGCGAGCCAGGATGAGTCCGAATATGAGTGCTTCGTATTCATCTTCGTTGTTAGTTGCATCCCACTCACATCTAACGGCTTGAGCTATCTTGTCCCCTTGTGGTGATTTCAGCACGACCCCAAGCCCTAATCCTCTGGCGTTCGACGCCCCATCTGTGTGGAGCTCCCATGTACCTGTCTCGTCTGTCGCGAGTAGTTGTGTCACTTCTTTAGCGGCTTCTTGCTCTAGGGTCAGACTGAAATTGGACACAAAGTCGGCTAAGGCTTGCGACTTGATCGCCGTCCTAGGCTCGTACTCGATGTCGTAACCACTGAGGTGGATGGCCCATTTGGTCATTCATCCTGTGAACTCGGGTTTCCTCATGATAACTCTCATGGGATGATTAGTGCGAACAGTAATAGTATGAGATTCAAAATATGGTTTGAGTTTAATTGAAGCCATTACCAATGATAGTACGAGCTTTTCAAGTGACGAATACCTCGTTTCGGCTGATAATAGCGTCCGACTGACGTAGTATATTGGCGACTGTTTGCCATCCTCCTCTCTGACCAGTACAACGCTTACGGCCGACTCTGACACTGCAAGATAAAAAAATAAGGGCTCGTCGCCTTTAGGTTTGGTCAGTAACATGGGACTGGCCAGGTACTCTTTGAGGTTCTGGAACGTTGCTTCGTGTTCTTCCGTCCATTGAAAGGACTTGTTCTTCTTGAGCGCGTCGTGGAAGGGTTTGCATTTGTCGGATGATTTGGAGATGAATCTGTTCAGAGCTGCTATCCGACCTGTGAGCTTCTACACGTCTTTGACACATTAGGGGGATCGGAGGTTGATGAGAGCCTTGATCTGTTCTGGGCTGGCCTCTACTCCTCTTTGTGTCACCATGTATCCTAAGAACTTCCCTGACGACACTCCAAAGGAGCATTTAGTAGGGTTTAGTTTCATGTTGTACCTTTTGAGCACCTCGAAGCTGTCGCGCAGGTGGTCTATGTGATCTTCTTTCTTTTTGGATTTGACCAACATGTCGTCGATGTAGACTTCCATCGTGTCTCCGATTTGGTCTTTAAACATTTTGTTGACTAGTCGTTGATATGTGTCCCCTGTATTTTTCAGACCAAAGGGCATTACTTTGTAACAATAGATACCTTGGCTGGTGATGAATGCTATTTTCTTGGTCGTCGGGATCCATGAGGATCTGATTATAGCCGCTGAAAGCATCCATGAAGGTGAGCATTTCGTGCCCCGCTGTGGCGTCGACCATGGCGTCGATATGGGGTAGAGGAAACGAGTCATTGGGACAAGCCTTGTTGAGGTATGTGAAGTCGATGTAGACTCTCCATTTGCCGTTCTTCTTCTGGACTACGACCACGTTGGCTAGCCATTCAGGATAGTGGACCTCTCTGATTTTTCCTGTTTCCAATAAGCTTCTGACTTCGTCGTCTACTATCTTGTTCCGCTCGGGAGCGAACTTCCTGTGTTTTTGCTTGACAGGGGGATGAGATGGACCCACATTTAATTTATGAGTAATAACATTTGGAGATATTCCGACCATATCCTCATGCGACCATGCGAAACAGTCGGCATTGGCCCTGAGAAAGTCAAGGAGTTGTTGTCTGGTCGAGTCGTCCAAGTCCGACCCGACCCTTACCGTTTGGTTTGGCTTTGAAGGGTCTAGTGCGATCTCGTCGAGTTTTTCCATTTCTGGTTCGACGTACCGACTAGGTCCTTCGCCGCTCTGTGGTTGCTATGCGGTCTTGCGTTAGACCGCGTTCTTCATGGAAGCGATGTAGCATTCCTTTGCGGTCTTTTGATCTCCTTTGAATGATTTCACCAGTCGTATGCTTAACCTCGCCGCTGAACCCGACCAGTGGGGTCGACTTCTTGATTAGGTCGTTCTCAGTCAAACCCATTTCTTTAAGAGCATCAAGGGTCAAGAGATTTGTCGAGCTCCCTGTGTCGATTAGTATTCTCCGTATTAAGCAATTTCCAATGGACAAAGAGATTACCAGACCGTCGTGGTGACCATCTGACCCGTCGGAGTCAGACTCATCGAAAGTGACCGTCAGAAGTTCTCCTCGACTTGAATTCCGACGCTTCGGGCTTGTCGCCCTTGCTTTCTCTGGCATGTCGCTTGGCCGCGGAGTACGTGTTCCCACATATGTCCGATCCTCGTGAAATGGTATTGACAATTTTTGTATGGACAAGAGATGGGGGTTTGTTTTGTTTTACCTGATCTCGGCGTTCCATGGTAGCCTTTGCCCGCTCCGAGATTAAGTCGCGTAGGAACCATTGTGAGAGCAGCCTAGCGACCTCCTTTCGTAGGGCGATGCACTCGTCGGTCGAATGACCGTGGTCGCCGTGGAATTCGCACCATCGACTCATGTCCTTCTTGATATCCGATCGGTCGCTCTTTCGGGGCCATCTTATGTCTTTTCCATACTTGTCAAAACTCATGACGAGCTCCGACATGGAAACGTTGAAGTTATAAGATTGGACCCTGGGAGGCAATGCAGAACCGTCTCTCCATTCCTGTGACCTGTCTTGGAAAGAGTTTACCTGATTTGGTTCGTTTCGAGTACGAGAATAGGGATGTGGACGTCTGTCTCGATGGTTGTCGGAGGAATGTTTTCGATCTGATGGATCGGGTCCGCGTGAGGCTTTACGCGACTCACGGTCCTCTTCTAATCTTACCTCGGCCATAGTTTTGGCCTGGACATCTTCAAAGCTTTTGCATGGGTACTTCGTAATCTCATCGTAGAGATTGCTGTCTTTGACTAAGCCTTGTCGGAAGGCTTCGATAGACGTTGTGACATCACAGTGGGGGATTCCCACTTTCTCTTTGTTGTACCTGTTAAGATAATTCCGGAGAGGTTCATTGTACCTTTGCGTGACTCGGTAGAGGTCACTCGATTGTTTCTCGTGTTTCCGACTGCTAGCGAACTGACTCTTAAAAGAGTTGACCAGATCCGCGAATGATGCGATCGTTCCCTGAGGCAAACGCATAAACCAAGTTAGTGCGGGACCCGCGAGGGTTGTGCCAAAGCTTTTGCACATGACGGCCTCGCGGCTCTCCCTCGAAAAAGATGCAGCCATTAGTTTTTGTTTATAGAGAGAGATATGGTCATCTGGATCGGTGGTGCCGTCGAACGTCGCCATGTTGGGGAGATGGAACTTCTTGGGGATCTCGACCCTTGCGATTTCTTCGACGAACGGGGATTCTTCGAATCCGCCGGACGCTTCTCTCTTGATCGGTTGCGGGACTCCTGGGAGCCTGTTGAAGCGATCGTCGATCGTCTTTATATGTCGGTCGAGCGTCTGCTGGAAAAGAGCCATGATATCTGACGGATTGGCAACCTGTGGTTCGTCGATTCGGGGCCCAACATACCCGATCGGTGTGGAAAAGGTGACATGGTTAGTCGAAAATGGACTAGCGAAAAGAGTTCGAGACGTACCCTCAGTGTGTCCAGGACGTCGTACGTTCGGAGGCGTTGGCTCGATGTTGTCCATGTCGAGGCGTGTTCGGACGCCGCCGTGGACGGGCGCGTTCCTAGATCCTGAAGCCCCTGATTGTACCTACGACTTAAGAGACTCATTTTCACGAGTTAGTTGCGCAATCTCGGCTTCGGATTGGGTTGACAAAACGGCTAGGGCTTTAGTTTTTTGACGTTGTTGGGCTAGTTCCTCTTGAAGGGCGGCCATTTTTTGAGAGAGTTCTTGGAACTGGGTTGGAGTAGGATTTTCGGTTGGGTTTTCTGTAGTTTGGGTTTCATCTTCGAGACGTGGTTCTTGATTGTCAGTAGAAGGATCGATAGTCATGGTTGGAAAGTTTCGGAAGGATGATCGGCAAGTTGCTCCACGGTGGGCGCCAAATTTTTTTGGGGCGAAAAGATCGGACGACCTAAATCGCCTTAGACGGGGTAACTAGTCGATCGAATGATAAAAAACAATCCAAACCAAGCAAGCAATAGATAAACAAAGAATAAATATGTAATAGCGTGATGGTTTTATTAGATTTCGTGTTTAATCAGACTGAATCGTGATACAACTTATCGTAATAAAATCAGAGATCGAGTGAGACTCGATCGGCGACTTGTGAGTGGCGACCGGCAGGGATCTAGCGTAAGCAGCCGTCAGAGAGCTAGGTGGCCAACGAGAGTGCTATTCTGGTGAGTTGTTTTTATCCGAACGCTTGTCCTGTGCGTAATTGTGTAGTCTTCTTCTTATCTTCCTCGTCGTCCTGATATGGTAAGTCTTTTACTCTGGTGACCGTTTATGCTTTGGCCGAATATTCCATCTTCAATGCTCGGAGTGATGGTGAAGATTGCGCCATTAAATCTCTGAGTTTATGGTGGTTTGAAGGCAGTGGCCGTTGCGTGATATGACATTTAATGCTTGGCGAGATCCTCGCGATCCTGTCGGAAGGCATTCGACCAGAGACATCTCGTCGGATCCTCTGGGCTTTCTTCTTCGATCTTCCGATTGGCAATGGGCTTGGTCTCGACCGATTTGACCCATCTTCTCTGGAGAAACCAGGCCCAACAGCTATCATGAGGAAACCTGAGTTCACAGGGCGAATGACTAAATGGGCTATACACCTTAGCGGTTACGACATCGAATACGAGCCCAGGACAGCGATCAAGTCGCAAGCCTTAGCCGACTTTGTGGCCGATTTCAGTCCGACCCTAGAGCAAGAAGCCACAAGAGAAGCGACGCAACTACTCACCACGAATGAAACAGGCACATGGGAGCTCTACACAGATGGAGCGTCAAACGCCAGAGTATCGGGGCTAGGGGTCGTACTGAAATCGCCGCAAGGGGACAAGATAGCTCAGGCCGTCAGATGTGAGTGGGACGCAACTAACAACGAAGCTGAGTACGAAGCACTCATATTCGGACTCATCCTGGCTCGCGACCTAGGGGTCCGAGAGATCGAAGTCATTTACGACTCCCTTCTAGTCGTGAACCAGATACAAGGGTCGTACAGTGCTAAAGACGTCAGAATGATAGCCTACCTCGAGGTAGCAAAGAAGTTGATCGGACAATTCCAAGCATTCGACATCAGACAGGTACCCAGGGATCTTAACTCCCAAGCTGACGCACTCGCCAACCTAGGGTTCGCCTTAGACCCGAAAGAATTTCCGTACATACCATTGGCCCACATCATGACGCCATCCATCCCAAGGACATCCGTCGAGTCAACAACACCGCTTGAAGAACTCGTCGCCATGGAAATAGGCGACCGACCAGAAGAAGACATCGTCGACACCAATGACGACTGGATGCTACCTTACATCAGATGGTTAAAAGACGGCATTCTGCCCGACGACAAGACAGAAGCAAAAAGGCTCAAGGTACAAGCACTCTCTTACGATATCATAGAAAACATCTTGTACAAAAGATCTGTTACATGGCTACTCCTACGATGCCTCAAGACCCCAGAAGTCGGACGTATCTTACAATCGTTACACGAAGGAGAGTGTGGCAACCACACCGGCAGACGAAGCCTCTCGGGAAAAGCCCTATGAAATGGATACTATTGGCCAACGATGAACAAAGATGCTATGGAATACACCAAGAAGTGCGACGCCTGTCAGCGGCATGCACCCGTCCATCATCAACCCTCAGAGCTCCTCCATCCGACTCTGGCTCTATGGCCCTTTATGAGGTGAGGAATGGACATTGTCGGGAAGCTTCCGCCCGCATCGGGACAAATAGTTTTCTTCCTTGCCATGACGGACTACTTTTCTAAATGGATCGAAGCAGAAGCCTACAGAGAGGTAAAAGATCAACATGTCATTTCATTCATAAAACGCAATATCTTGTGCAGATTTGGCGTCCCATCAGAAATCGTGTGCGACAATGGCTCCCAATTCATCAGTCATAAGACTCGAGCCTTCTGCGACCAATGGAACATCAAATTGGTCACGTCCACACCTCGGTATCCGCAATCCAATGGACAAGCCGAATCCAGCAACAAAATCATTATCAACAACCTCAAGAAACGCCTCACTGGGGCTAAAGACAAATGGGCAGACGAACTCCCACTCATTCTCTGGTCCGATAGGACCACTCCAAAGAATGCGACCGGACAATCACATTTCTCTCTCATCTACGGGAGTGAGGCGGTCATCCCGGCCGAGTTACTGGATCCGACCGCTCGTTGCAACCTTTAGACAAACGAGCAAAACGACATCGAACTAGCACACAACCTGGACACAGTGGACGAGATCAGAGAAAGAGCCCGAATCAGGATGGTCAGATTTCAACAACAGGTCGCAAGGAGTTACAATAAGAACGTCCGGATCAAGGCATTCAAGGTCGGAGACTGGGTCCTAAGGAAAACTTTCCAGAACACCAAGAACCCATCCGACGGAAAGCTAGCACCACAATGGGAAGGACCTTACTTAATCACCAAAGTAGCCGGACAGGGAGCATACCAATTAGAAGACAAGGACGGACGACCGATCCCGAGAAGTTGGAACGCAGCACATCTAAAGCTATACCATTTCTGAACCAACGAGGTAAAAACATCACACAATTTTATACATTGCTATCTATCGCATATACATCGCTATCTATCGCATATGCATCGCATCTATCACATATGCATCGCTATCTATCGCATATGCATCACATCTATCGCATATGCATCACTATCTATCGCATATGCATCGCTATCCATCGCATATACATCGCTATCTATCGCATATACATCGCTATCTTCTTTTACATGTTATCACCTGACACTAAGCGAGGACTTCCTCCTTACAAGAACACAAATGCAGAACAACATTTACATTGGATCCAGTCATCCGCAAAAAGCGCTTACATTACATTATACGATCGATCGGAATACGGGGAGATGACAACACAGGCACGTCGGCACACCGCCTGCCTTACACAAAACATAAGGTACAACACCTTATTACATTTACGCAATAAAACATATTGCTTACCTCCCCGGCATACAGTCATGACTAACACACATACGAACATTCACAGGCCTGTTCTACACACATACATACGGGGAGCCCCACTCGACGGAGCACACGGGCAAAACCGACACATCAAATAGAAAACGTCATCGACAGTTCTCTTGAACGTCTGACGACATGTACAAAACAAGCAAACGTACGATCTTATATGTAAAGACAAATTGCATTAAATAAAAGTACTAGCATTTTTATACAAATACGTGACCCGCGATGGTGAACGGGTCGCCAAAACACATAATATTCAAACCCACACACATGTGGGGCAAACAAAGTCAAACTACGCAAAGAAAACAAATCAGGCGTCGGGGACAACGGCATTACCTTCGGCAGAGGCTGGCTCCAGAGAGGCTACCTCGTTAGTCGGCTTGACATCGCCAGAGTGGGCCTCGTCCTCGTCGACGCCCTCATCCACGACTTCTTCTCTGACGCCGGCCAAGCAAAACAGCTCCTGACCAGGATCGCCCTTTGGGAACATGGAGTCCAAGGTCTCCTTCTCTGCCTTCAGATCCCAGAGCTCATGCTTGCCTTCGTTGAACTCTTTGATCATCTCGATGCGCGACTTCACCGCATAAAAGGCCCCAACGTCACCAGCAATCTGGCCATCCGCAATCCGAGCCCGCTTCACCTCTTCCTCAACGCCTGACCGACACTCTTCAAACTCCTTCCGACATGCGACCAACTCCCCTTGACAACTTTTTAACTCCCTGGTGAGGCGACGCTCAATCTCACGACAACGACTCTCCGCTCCCTCCAGCTTGGTGCTCAAGGACGCAAGGTCGGACTCTGACCTAGCAGCCCTGTCCTCAGCCTTAACGACCATTGCCTTGACACCGGAGTATGCCCCCAAGAGGTACTGGAAAGACTGAAGTCTCACACAACAACATGACACACAATCAGAAAACACGGTCGAACGAAAGAAAAAGAAAAGAGCACAAACAAAAGGCAACTCACCTTCCACGCGGAGCACCCCGCTTCACCAATGCAATCAAGAGGGGAGACGTCATCGACCTCCGACTTCAAAGTCGGGTCCTGAGCGTGAAAAAGGTCGGCGATCGATTGTCCGACGACACCGATCTTGCCGATCCCCTCGGCTGTCGCCTCCTTCTTCCTAGGGACCTCCTCCATCTTGACGTCTTCAGGGTGAGCGCTCGCCTTCCTCTTGGAGCCAGCTTTGACTGGAGCCGTCAGATCCACCAGAGCCAGTTTGCTTGATGCGGCTTTGGCCGCCGCCTTCCTTTGCTCGATCAGGCCTTTCCCTGACACTACCCTCAGACGAGCACTCGTTCGACCACCAAGGGAACCTGACACGACAGAACAACAAAAAAGGAGAAATCCTAAAGTACACAACAAAATGAAAAACAGTAAAGGACTCCTAGAGCTGAGAGTCTACCTTTTGCGCGAGACGATGAAACAATCGACATGACTTCCAGACCAGAAGGGGATGCTGACAACAGATTGACGTTGGTAAAACTCCTCTCCGACGCTGGGGCAGCTAGGACAATCTTGGACAAACCTTCCGATCGACTGCTCACTTCCAAATCTTCTGGTTCGGGAACTACAAAAAAGAAAAGTAAAGACAAAGAGTTAAGACGCATAAAACAAGCAAAAGGGAAGACAAATACATACTCTCAATTCGCCACTCCGTCAATAAGAACGGACATTCCCCCTCCTTCTCCAGAGAAGAACGTTCGACAAAAAAGAACTTAGACCCCCATCCGTGGTCGTTGACATCCAGATTCTGCACCAAAGGCTTCCGACCATGTCGGATACGCAACTGAACGCGAGAGGAACTCTTCGATCCAATGAAGTAGTTATACCACAGAGCGTCAAAATCAAAATCGGCCCCAGATCGAACATTTACAAGGTCCAAGACCCTTAGAACTCTCCACGCCTGAGGCATTACTTGGCATGGCGCCAACGCCAGAGTAGCTAAAAAATCCCTAACAAGGGGAGAAAAAGGAAATTTATGCCCTATTCGAAACGGGTACGCATAAAAACAAACCCATCCTTCATAACGAGCATCAACCCTCTCATCTGGATGAGGCAACCTAGCGATCGTCTCCGGGGGAAAGCCCCCAACTTGAAGAATCTGATCCAGTTCTGCCTGAGACAAAGTGCTAGTCAACACATCCGACTCCTTCAAGATGAAACGAGGAGGAGCTTCGCCTTCATGTGGATCAGAAAGAGTCTTCGACAACTCGGAAGCCTCGCTAGAAACCATTTCGAGAATGGAAAGAGAGGGGAATCGAAGAGCTATGACCAGAGAAATCAGAAAGCTATGGCGAGAGAGACCGAGAAGCTTACCAGAAGAAGCTTGCAAAGGAAGATGAGATGAAGACAAATCGATTCCCTCTGCTCCGAATTTATGGAGGGAAGTGAAGATTTGCAGAGGCGTCGCATCATGCCCCGATCACACGCCACGTAGCCCTGAACAAACGCGCCAAAAAAGGATGGTGGAGATCGTATTTACGGAAGTTGCCTCGGATTCCACTTTCCTTGCTTAAACCGAAAGCCCAAGGCAACTTGGGGCTATTGTTGGGCCTGGCTTCCCCTGGGAGAATGGGTCGAGTAAATCAAGCCCAAGCCCACGATAGATCAGAAGAACAAGGGAAAAGCCCAGAGGAGGCGACGAGACTTCTCTGGTCGAATGCCCTCCGACAAGATCGCAAGAATCTCGCCATACATTAAATGCCCAGATCACGCAACGGCCACAACATTCAAGCCACCGTAATTACAATGATTTAATGGCATAATCCCCGCCATTACTCTCAGCATTGAAGATAAAATATACGATCAATACATAATGGTAAGAGGAGTAAAAAGACTTACCATATTTGGACGAAGAGGAAGATAAGAAGGATACAAACACAAATTACGCCACACACAAGCATTCTCGCTCAGAAATACATCAGAACAACATATCTGCTCCAAGCTTAGCTCTCCGAGAGTCATCCACGCTGATTCGTCACCGGTCGCAACCTGAAAGCCACCGGTCGAGTCCTACCCGATCTCTTGTCTTACTACGATAAGTTGTATCTCGATTCGATCCGATTAACACGACATCTAATAAAATCATCTCGCTATTCTACATTTATTCTTTGTTTGTCTATTATTTATTTGGTTTGGATTGTTTTCTATCACCCGATCGACTAGTTACCCCGTCTAAGGCGATTTAGGTCGTCCGATCTTTTCGCCCTAAAACATTTGGCTAAAGGTTTATTAAAGGGAGGTAAGGGATAATAAAAGAGGGTAGAGAAATGATAGGAAAAGAAAAGACAGAATTTTAAATAAATATTATTTGGCTAGGATGGAAAGGAAAATGTAGAATGTTAAAAATGTTGTTTGGGAAGTGGGGGGAAAGTAAAAGAAAATGTGAGTTGGTAGAGTTTGATTTTTCTTTTTTTAATATTGTTAAGAAATATGAATTCCTCCAAATTCCACCCAAATAGAAGGGATTGCTTTACCTCCAAATCCCTAGCTTATTTTCTCTTCTTTTCTCCCATATTACTCTCAAATCTCTTTAAATAATTCAGCCAAACAACATATATTAATTTCCCTTCCTTTTCCATTCTCCTTTTTCCCTTCAAATATTGACTTCCAAACAAAGGGATATATATGAGGATCTGTGACGAAGAACATGAAGGATAAAATGAAAGAATAGATGATGGAAAATATTTATTGTCTTGATAATGCCTAGAAAGGCCAAATATATACATGAGTATAAACTAAAGATAAGAAAAGATATCAAAAAGATATACAATCAGGATAATTAAGATAAGGAAACTAAGATATTCTATCAATTAACAAGGTAACTTCTAACATTCCCCCTCAAGTTGGAGCATGAGAATCCGAGATGCCCAACTTGGACGACAAATGAACGAACTGAGGCTTGGCCAAGGCCTTTGTGAACATGTCAGCAGGCTGGTTGGTAGTCGAAATATGAGCGGTGACGACCTTGCCAACAAGGATGAGATCTCAGACAAAATGACAGTCAATTTCAATATGCTTAGTCCGCTCATGAAACACCAGATTGGCGGAGATGTGGAGAGCAGCTTGGCTATCGCAGAGAAGACGAACTGGGGATGGATGTGAGACGCCCAGTGAGTGAAGTAACGAGCGGAGCCAAACAATTTCACAACAAGTGGCTGCCATAGACCGATATTCGGCCTCAGCGGAAGACCGAGAGACGGTAGGTTGCTTCTCCGTTCGCCAAGAGATGGGAGAACGGCCTAGCATCATGAAATAACCCATCACAGAGCGACGAGTGATGGGGGCAGGCAGCCCAATCGGAGTCACAATACGCAGTGAGACGGAGAGAGCTATCACTGGAGAGATGTAAACCTTGCCCGAGATGACTCTTGAGATAACGAAGAACCCGAATAGCGGCTGCCCAATGATCCTGCTTCGGCTGTTGCATGAATTGCGATAAAGTATGGACAACAAAACAAAGATCTGGTCGAGTGATTGTCAAGTAGATAAGCCGACCGATCAACCGCCGGTAAGACTCCGCATCTTCAAGGTCGCAGCTAGTAGATAGGGAAAGATTATGAGTCAGGTCCATGGGTGAATCACATGGCTTGGACCTGAGCAGGCCTGTGTCGGCAACAACCTCAAGAGCGTACTTCCGTTGAGAGAGGAAGATGCCGGAGGTGCCACGAGCGATTTCTAAACCGAGAAAATATTTGAGTAAGCCAAGATCCTTCATATGAAAACACTTACTCAAGTAAGACTTGAAGTCGGCGATGGCGGTGGAGTTGTTGCCTGCAATGACGATGTCGTCAACATATACGAGAACATGAAGAGTGGTGTTGTGTCGGTGAAGATAGAACAAAGAGTAGTCAGCGTAGCTCTGCTGAAAACCAAAGGCACGAAGGGCGGTGAGCAATTTAGAAAACCACTGCCGAGGTGCTTGACATAAGCCATATAAAGACTTTCGAAGCCGACATACACTCCTCGTTGAGATCTCCATGAAGAAATGCATTATGCACATCCATTTGATGCAATTCCCAGCCTCGAATCGCAGCAACAGAGAGAAATACGCACACGGTAACCATCTTGGCGACAGGCGCAAAAGTTTCGGTGTAGTCAACACCCTCGACTTGTCTATTTCCAAGAGCAACTAGACGAGCCTTGTATTGTTCAATCGAACCATCCAATTTGTATTTGATCCGATATACTGTAACACCCCCAAATATTTTCTTGAAAGTATTACCGCCAGTAACCTCAGATTTCACATCCGAAGCCACCCAAGGCTTAACCATTCATACAAATCATAAAATACACTGATAAAACGAAATATCATAATCTTTATTTAAACCAAAGTCTCAGAATTACATCCGTAAATCCCAAATACAACAGAAATACAGAATATGTTTAATACAGCGAAAGTCTTTTAAATAAATAACATAAGGGTCTTGATCGAAGCGATCACCCGCCTAGGATCTTCAACCTGGATAAAACTCTTAAAAACTTCATCTGCCTTCATCGTCGGTTCTAGCCTTCACGGAACGGAAGTCTACCTGATGTGCCGTATGAGACGGATGACACCAGCCAACCATGCAAGGGAAAATAACCGGTTGGTTAGTCTAATGAAAGACTATGCAAGGGTAAAACAGAAAGGTTCTAAGGTAGTCGTATTAGGTTAGGCCCATTGCTTCTCGAATGAAAGCCGATGACGATAGTAAACCTCAATACTTCTACAGAAGGATACAAAACAGAAAGATCAAGAGAAGACTCCTAAAGATCGAGTCTTATCGGAAACGTATGAAGAGAAGACTCCAAGAGATTGAGTCTTAACGGAAAGTATGACAAGTGTTCGGGAACGTTAAAGTTTCACACAAGCGTTTAAAAAGACTTGACCATTTGGGTACACGACCAACCTCACCGCGCAATGCGAATTCAGATTTGGAAGGAGGACTTACTCTAATCGAAGTCCGGGCGGTTTCCACGTTGTACTCCTCACCCGAGGGTATATTAATTATGTGCATAATCACACTTATCTTGTTTAATTCTAAAACGCATATTTACGTTATAAGCTTTTAAGATATATCATCTCATCATGAGAGATATCAGAGGGAATAAATTCCGAATGGCGGCACCAGTTGTGTGCACCTACCCTGAATAAGGGTATAGTCATGACCATAGAGAGTATTAGGGAAAAATCCTCCTAATACCAGTTATAAAGAAACGACTAGACCTCGCAAGGTACATAACGTTCCTACAAATACTCATTCTAACTATAATGTATAAGTTCACACATAAAATCCACACCAATACCATCATGGTAATAACAGATATAATAGCGTTGTTTCTAGCAATACATACAATCTATTATAATATCACATTTTAAATCATATTGTTTATAAAAATCTGTTCCCAAACGAAAACAACAATTCATCCCAATTTAATTAACAATTCGAAATAATTGATAATTAACGGAAACATGGAATAATAAGCAAGAGCGAACCGCCACTTGCCTTAGTCTAGACGAGCGATTGAGCGACGACGAGTTTCTCGGTCCGGAACGGGAACGGAAGTTGGATTACATATTCCTACGACAACGACCCATAACGAAACCCTAGGTTAGATTCGACAATAAAATGATACAAATCTAAGAAAGAACGAACGAAATCGAAAGAACGAAGGTCCCGCCCGAGACCGGATCGTCCAAGGCCACGATCGCGATTGCTAAGGCAATCCACAGTCGCGGCATGGATTCCGCGGTCGCGGGCGTCGAGGGCAGTGTCCGCGAGCGTCGAGGACAGCGGCCGCGGATGCGGCCGATCTTGTCACTGCCACGGTCGCGGTCATGAACTCTGACGACTCTAAAGGGAGAAAACCTCACCGGCGACGATGCAAGGGGGCTCGATTCGCGAGGGCTTCGACTCCAACCTTCCTTGCATCTCCTAAGCACCACTCCAAGGCTACCACGACGACTGGCGAGAGCTCCGGCGACACTTCAAGAGTTCCAGTGAGAGCTCGAACTCCGGCGACGAAGGAAAAACGAGAGAGCAAGAGGTGAGGAGATCAGATTTTTGGGTGCCAAAACCTTCCCAATCCGACCTCCTTTTATAGCCCAAAGGAGGAGCCCTCCCCGCCCAGATCAACGGTGAAACAGAGGATCAACGGCGGGCGCAAACGACGAGGAGGAAGATGAAGCGACGTTGGCGTGTCTGCATTTTCCGCGGTCGCAGAACTTTTTCCGCGATCGCGGAATATTCCTGTGCCCAACTCTTCTGAGAGCCATTTTTCCGCGGTCGCGGAAGAGGCATTTTCGCGTCTTTTTGCCCGGGAAAAGGTTTGGCATGGGTTTAAACCCCGAAATTTCCATATTTGTACCCAAACAAATATTCTAAGCCCCGAAAATACATCGAATGTAATTTATACCACTCAGGGAAAAAATACAGAGATCAGACATGTTATAGAAAATCCGAATTTCTCCGAAAGCGACACGATTACAAAACGAGGGTTGGGAAAATTACCCAAATATCCTTACTAAAAATGAGGGGTATTACATCACTTCTCCCTAAAAAAAAAGGTTTCGACCCCGAAACTAGGCCGAAAAAAGATCGGGAAAACGACTAAGCATATCCTCTTCAGTCTCCCAGGTTTCCCAAGTAACCTCTTCAGATCCAGCCTTGGACTAAAGAATCCGTACTAATGGTACTACCTTGTTCCGCAACTGCTTCTTGCGACGTTCGAGAATACGCACAGGTATCTATTCGTAGGTACCATTTGTCTGAATCTCGATGTCTTCATAACTCAACACATGAGACGCATCTGGCATGTACTTTCTCAACAAGGATACGTGGAACACGTTATGCACTGGATGTGCCGACGGCGGCAATGCCAAACGATACGCTAGAGACCCCACCCTATCAAGGATCTCAAACGGTCCCACGTAGCGAGGGTTAAGCTTCCCACGCTTGCCGAACCTAAACACACCCTTGGATGGCGACACCCTGACAAACACCTTGTCACCAACCTCGAACTCGACATTCCTGCACTTCAGATCTGCGTAAGACTTTTGTCGACTCTGAGCTGTCAACATCCTCTGTCTGATCAAAGCAATGTCCGAGGCAGTCCTTTCGACTAACTCCGGTCCGAGCAGAACCTTGTCGGCATTCTCATCCCAACAAATCGGAGATCTGCACTTTCGACCGTACAAAGCCTCGAATGGAGCCATCTTAATGGTAGTATGCTATCTATTGTTGTACGTGAACTCAATTAGACTTAGGTTGTTCTCCCAGCTAGTCGGACGATCAAGTACGCAAGCTCTCAGCATATCTTCCAATGTCTGGATGGTCCTCTCAGAATGTCCATCCGTCTGAGTATGAAATGCAGTACTGAACCTCAACTCGGTTCCCATGGCCTTGTAGAGTTCCTTCCAGAATCTCGACATGAATCGACCATCACGATCCGATACAATGGTCTTTGGTGTACCATGCAAACGGACAATCTCATGTAGGAACACTTCTGATAGCTTCTGGGTTCCCCATGTTGACTTGATAGCCACGAACTGAGCACTCTTCATGAGCCTGTCAATGATTACCCATATCGCATCCTTTTGACTCTGAGTCTTTGGCAACCCTGTGACGAAATCCATAGCGATATCCTCCCATTTCCACTCTGGCACTGGAAGAGGTAGCAATTCACCACCTGATCTACGGTGTTCTATCTTGACTTTCTGACAGGTCAAGTATTTCGCCACAAATTCCGCTATATCCCACTTCATGTTGGGCCACCAGAATTTCTTCCTGAGGTCCTTGTACATCTTACTAGAGCTTGGATGTACAGAATAAGCTGACGAATGGACCTCCTTCATCACCAACTGGCAAATACCATCAACGTCAGGCACACAAATCCGGTCCTGAAACCAGAGTGATCCATCCTCCTGAATCACGAATCCGGGAGCTTTCCCGTCCATCACTTCGCTGCTTAGCTTTACTAAGACCACGTCGTCAACCTGCTTTTCCCTGATTTGATCAAGTAGCGTAGCCTGAATCTCTAGCATACTCAGGTATCCTCGACGCTGATCGTACAAGACTTCAATCTCGCACAACCCTTGGTTCAACTTGGTCTGAGCAGTGAGTAGAGCCACTATAGTCTCGTGCGGCGTCTTCCGGCTCAATGCATCGGCTACTACATTAGCCTTGCCCGGATGATACAACAACTCGATGTCTTAGTCTTTGAGTAGCTCCAACCAACGAGGTTGTCTCATATTCAACTCCTTCTGAGTGAACACATACTTGAGACTCTTATGATCGGTGAAGACTTGGCACCTCACACCATAGAGATAGTGCCTCCAAATCTTCAACGCAAAAACTACAGCTGCTAACTCCAGATCATGCGTCGGATAGTTTGCCTCATAGGTTTTCAATTGCCGAGATGCTTACGCAATAACTTTCCCTTTCTGTATCAGTACACATCCTAACCCATGCTTTGAAGCATCACTATAGACCACATAACCATCAGTTCCTTCTGGTAGCGCTAACACTGGTGCGGAGGCCAGACACTTCTTAAACTTTTGAAAACTGGCCTCGCACTTGTCATCCCAGACAAACTTCTTGTGGACTTTGCGGAGCAAACCGGTCATAGGTAGAGCGATCTTAGAAAATCCCTCCACGAACCGTCTATAATATCCAACGAGTCCTAAGAAACTGCACACCTCTTTCACATTCTGAGGCCGCTTCCAGTCGGCTACCGTTTCAATCTTCTGGGGATCAACCATAACCCCATCCTCATTGATCACATGGCCTAAGAAAGCCACTTCTTTGATCCAGAAGTCACACTTAGACAACTTTGCATACAACTCATTCTGTCTAAGGACTGACAAGGTGATCCGAAGATGTTCCTCGTGAGCCTCCTCACCCGGGGAATAGATCAAAATATCGTCGATGAAGACCATCACGAACTTATCCAGGTATTGGTGGAAACATCGATGCATCAGATCCATGAAGACCGTCAGAGCATTGGTAAGGCCAAATGGCATGACTACGAACTCATAGTGGCCATACCTCATCCGGAAAGCAGTCCTCGGAATGTCTTCCTCACGAATCCTGAGCTGATGGTAACCAGATTTCAGATCGATCTTAGAAAAGACTTTTGCTCCTTGCAATTGATCCAACAGATCATCAATCCTCGGTAACAGTGTAATATCCCTCATTTTGTAAGGGTAATTTTGAAATTTTCTAATACCCATATTACAAGTCAGATTAAATTCAGAGAAGTACAGACATTTTATGAGATGTTTGATCTCTGTAATATTTTTCTGAGTAATATAAAATACAATTAATGTATTTTTGGGTAAAAAGGGTCGTTCGTGTACGAATATATTTAACCCGGAGTTAAGAATATTTTTACCCCTTGGTAAAAATGACAAAACGGACGAAAGGGGGCAAAATAGCCTTGACCGCACCCCGCGGTCAAGTGGCCGCACCCGCGGCGAAGGCCAAATTTGGAGGCGGTAACAGAGTCAGCTACCGCACCCCGCGGCCACGCCACCGCACCCCGCGGTGAGCCGCTGTCATTCGACAAGTTGCATTGCAACTTGATGGCTGCAGAACGTAGCCTTGGTGACTCCCCTAGCCTACTTCTGACTGTCGGGACACCTCCTCCTTGTTGTCAACTGAAGGTAAGCTACTTGGTTGGCCTTTAAATGGAGCAAATCGGAGGGGAAAAGTGGCATGAAACAGAGCTGTCATCTTCCTCCTCTCCTCTGAAATTCCTCCATTGTTGCCAAGCTTTGAGCTTTGTTAGAGAAGGTGATCGAACTCCTTTGAGCGTTTAGAAAGGTGCTCTTGAGTGTTATTCAAAGGTCTAAGGTATTGGGAGATCAAAACTCAATCGGATCGAAGTCGAACGAATCGATTTGGTGAGTGTTTCCCCCGTTGCCATCGTTGAAGTCTCGCCACTGTTAACCGACCGCACCCCGCGGCAAGGGCCCCACCGCACCCGCGGTGAGCCTTGTCCGAGGTGTGTGTTCGTGTGTGTTTGGCTTTGGGCGAGGCTTGACCCCTTTGGTCCTTTTCCTATTCTTTTAGATTCATATATGTAGATATTGAATCTAACTTAGGGTCTCGTTATGGGTTGTTCCAGAGGGAATTATTGTCCAGGATCTATCCCAGTTTCGGACTCGGAAACCGTTATCTCTAAGCTTATTAAAGCTTCGTCTAATCTAAGGCAAGTGGCGGTTCACTCTTGCTCATCATTCCATATTTCCATTAATTATCAATAGTTTGATTGTTAATTAATTTGGAATGATTTACTGTTCTGTTGGGAATAGTTTGATAAATGATGTGAAAAGAATATGATATTATAATAGGTTGTATATCTGCTAGAACAACGCTATTATAGATATATATTTATGATATTAGCCTGGAGGGCTTTGATATGATTATTACTGTGTTGAATTGTTTAGTTAACACGAGTATTCGTAGGAGCGATGGACTATTCGAGGTCCAGTCGTTTCTTAATAATGATTAATGGTGCAAAGGGTGATAAACCCAAAAACCATTTGGTGGGTCATGACCGATCTCTATACTCGGGTATAGAGATGGTGGCACTTAACTGATGCTACAAATCTTGGGATTCGTCCCATGCAGGAGTATGTCCCTCATGGCGAAACATATATCCTATATGTCTCTCATGATGAAACATATACTCAATATATGTCTCTCATGGCGAAACATATATTTAAAAGTCTATAACGTGATGCGCGTTTGGGAATTTAAATAAGATAAGTGCCGTCGTAGCACATGATTAATATACTTCAGACGAGTAGTGCAGCTAGGAAAGCTCGTATTGACTTTGATCAGAGTACCGTTCTCTTTCCAATCTGGATTCACATTAAGCGGAGAGGTTGGTCGTGAACCGAAACATCAAGTCGTTTTTGAACGCTTGTATGATTAATTAATGTTCTCCAACATTTGTCATGCTTTTCGATAAGACTCAATTCGTTAGAGTCTTCTTTGGGATTGATTGCTGTGAGACTCGGTCTCCAGAATCTTCTCTTGATCATGCTGCTTGATATATTCCAGTAGGAGTATGGTGGTTGACTATCTTCATCGGTTTTAATTCGAGAAACGATGAGTCTAACCTAATACGACTACTTCGAACCACTCTGCTTTGTACCCTTACGTAGTCTTTCATTAGACTAACCAACCGTAATTGTTCTCTGCATGGTTGGCTGGTGTCATCCGTTCGATTCAGCACATCAGATAAGAATCCGAGAAACAAAGGCTAGAACGACTATAAAAGCAAACGGTGTTTTAATGGATTTATCAGGTTGCGATCCTTGGCGGGTGATCATTACGATCAAGACCCTTGTATTTATACTTTGCAAAGACTTCCGCTGATTACTCTGTTTTGTCCTATATGGATTGGGATATAATCCCCAAACATATGTTTTAACCAAAGATTTTGGTGTTTACATCATGATTGTTGTTTATGATTTGTATTTAAACCGGTAAAGCCTGGGGTGGCTTCGGTGTAGAAACCGAGGTCACTGGAGGTAATACCTTTCCAAATGGGTTACGATTTGGGGGTGTTACAGATCTGGTATCAGAGCCAAAGGTTTTAAAATGGGTTTGGGAATTCATGAACCATTTACTCGTTTTAAATTGAAAATGTTTTCAAGGGCTCTGAGTTTTCGAAATGAAAAGAATTTGAAATATTACCGTTTATAGTCGTGCCTTTTCTGTAGTATGATATGGAAACGAACTTCCATATTTAGAAAGACTAATTCTCTGTTCGTCACTCGTAGATTCTAAGTGTTTTCGTTTCTCTTCAGAAGGACTCGGAAGAAGCCGAGGTGGTTTCGCCATCTCCAGTAAGGCTTGAATTCCCAGTTCCCTCGTTATGATTTGAGGTTGTAGAACCTAGTAACTCGGTTTGAAGTTCATCTAATGAAAGTTTACCTAGTTTGATCCTTTCCGAGTTGATTATTACATTAAGTATACTGCAAGGTATTAATGTATAAAATCCTTGGAAATTGATCGGTAAACAGATGATGAACACAAGGAACAATGCTCGTTCTGGTGCTGGGCCGAGTAACAATCCCGGACATAACGAGAGAAATGTTGGAAATCCTGAGAATGTACGTGAGTCCAGTTCCCAACATAATCCCGGAGGCAATGACCCAGCTCAGGGCAACGCTCCAAGGATATTTGATGAAGCGGCCATTGCAGAAATTCGAGGAATTTTCATGTAAGCAATGAGCGATGTCCTACACCCGAATATGCCTCAGGCGCAAGATGTGCCGGCATCCTCAGCGGCCCCGGGAGTTGAAGAACAGGAAACTCATGTACCTTTGCATCAGGAGAATGTGGTCAGGGGCAAGAATGATTATGGCCGAGCGCTGAAAGCCATAAATTCTATGAGACCTGACAACTTCAATGGGAAGGGTGAACCAGTTGAAGTAACGCATTGGTTTTCCCACATGGAGCGGTTGTTCCGCAGTGTGGAGTGCACTGAGGCTGAGAAGGTATACATAGCTTCTCTTCAACTGAAAGGAGATGCTAGTGAGTGGTGGGAAAACACTGGTCTTGCTGATAGCCCTGATTTGAGTTGGGCAATGTTCAAGACCAAGATGACCGACCGATTCTTCTCTCGGGCAATGAGGGAGGAAAAGTGCAAGGAATTTCTTTACCCTAAGACTGAAGGGTTAAAGGTGAATGAGCTGGCAACCAAGTTCAATCACTTGTTGCGGTACGCTGGATCGGAAGTATCCAGTGAAGAACAGAAAATCTGGCATTTCCATGAGTGGATGAGCCCAAAGATTAAGCCAATGATGTTGAGCCACAATTGCTCTACCTTGGAGCAATATGTGGATGCGGCTTACAAGTTGGAGGTGACTCTGGATGAGTCGACCAAGAGAAAGAATCGCCAGAGGTCAACGCAAAATCAACCTCAGGCGAGTGGATTCAAACCTCCTGCGCCACCGTCTAACTTTGCTAAATCCAACAAGGCGAAAACGGGTGGGGCTCAAGGAGAGTCGACACAACAATAGGGTCAGGGCAAGAGTCTGATCCTATGTTATAATTGTGGTGCTGCTGGGCACAAGAGTACTTCGTGTCCTAAGTAAAGAAAGACATGCTTTGGTTGTGGGAATGAAGGGCATTTGCAGAAGTTCTGTTGGCAGGGAAAGCAGAAAGGAGCGGAGTCACAGCAGGGGTCTGTTAATCAGAGTAACCGACCCAGGTTTAAACTAGCAGAGACTCCTAGTTCTTCGATGCAGACAGCCGCATAGAACAAGGGGAAAGCCCCAGCTGCTTTTAGAGGTCAGGGTCAACGCCTGTACGAGATGCGTGAGGCTGATGGACCTAACGCTCCAATTGCTCAAGGTACTTTATACCTTCATTCTACTTCAGTGTGCATACTGTTTGATTCGGGTGCTACTCATTCCTTTATTTCAGAGAGTTGTGTTAGTAAGTTAGGGTTAGTTTGCAACGAGGTTTGTGAGCCTTTCGTTGTGAATCTTCCTAATAGTGAACGCTTAGTGGGGACTAAGTGTCTGTCTGAATTTCCGATTACCATTCAGGGTAAGAAATTCGAGGCAGATTTGATCTATATTGCCATGGCTCCATATGACATTATTCTCGGTATAGATTGGCTGACACGTCATGGGGCGGTAATCGACTTCAGTGCAAGAACTGTGACGGTGTCATCTGGGGACTAGAGCGTGTGCAAATTTAAGGGTCAGAATGACGCTGATAACGGCAGGTTTATCAATGCGATGGCTGCGTTTAAGCTACTTCGACAGGGTTGTGTCGGGTACCTTTGCTATCTGGATTCGCCCATGAAAGATGAACCAATAATTCTTGATATTCCTGTGATTCATGAATTTCCTGATGTTTTTCCGGAAGAGATTCCTGGATTACCCCCGCATCGTGTCATGGAATTTTCTATTGATCTAGAACCGGGTACTGCGCCGATCTCGAAGGCACCGTACCAGATGGCTCCTGCTGAGATGCAAGAGTTGAAGAAGCAATTAGAGGATCTTCTCGACAAAGGTTATATAAGACCGAGTGCATCACCTTGGGGTGCTCCGGTCTTGTTTGTCAAGAAGAAGGATGGATCGTTTCGACTTTGTATCGACTATCGTGAGTTGAATAAAGTCACGATCAAGAACAAATATCCTTTGCCAAGGATTGATGATTTGTTGGATCAGTTGCAGGGAGCTAAAGTCTTTTCCAAGATCGATATGAGATCTGGTTATTATTGGGCCTGGATTCTCCAGAGAAGACAGATCGAGAGGATCGAGCCCAAGCCCACTGCAAATCGGGAGAATGGCAGACGAGTTCAGAGGAGTCGACAAGGCTTCTCTGGTCGAGCAACACCCGACAAAACCTCTCCAGTCAAGAGTCATCCGACAAGATCGCGGAGATCTCGCCACGCATTTAATACTCAGATCATGCAACATCTGCAACGTTCAAACACCTTAATTGCCAGTAATTCAACGGCGAAATCCTTGCCATTACACTCGGTATTGAAGATAAAAACATAAAAAATGGTGCAACGGTCACAAGAGTAAAGGGACTTACCATATTTGGAACGACGAAGAAGATAAGATCAGGGAACTCACAACTACGCAAAACACATGCATTCTCACTTAGCAAACTCACCAGAATAGCACTCTCGCTCCCCATATAGCTCTCCAAACGACTGCCTACGCCTGACCCCTGCCGGTCGCCACTCACAAGTCACCGGTCGAGTCCCACTCGATCTCTAATTTTATTACGATAAGTTGTATTGCGATCTAATCCGATTCACACGATATCTAATAAAATCATCTTGCTATTATATATTTATTTCTTGTTTACCTATTATTTGCTTGGTTTGGATTATTTCCCATCGTCCGATCGACTAGTTACCCCGTCTAAGGCGATTTAGGTCGTCCGATCTTTTCGCCCCAAAACAATTTGGCGCCCACCGTGGGGAAACTTGCCGATCACCTTTCCGGAATCTTCCAACCATGGCTATTGATCCCCCTATTGATAACCAAGAACCACGTCTCGAAGACGAAACCCAAACCACAGAAAACCCAATCGAAAATCCTACTCCAACCTAGTTCCAAGAACTCTCTCAAAAAATGGCCGCCCTTCAAGAGGAACTAGCCCAGCAACGTCAGAAAACCGAAGCCCTAGCCGCTTTGTCAACCCAATCCGAAGCCGAGATCGCGCAACTAACCCGTGAGAATGAGTCTCTTAAGTCGCAGGTACAATCAGTGGCCTCAGGATCTCGGAACGCGCCCGTCCACAGCGGCGCCTGAACGCGCCTCGACATGGACAATATCGAGCCAACGCCTCCCAGCATACGACGTCCCGGACACACTGAGGGTATGTCTCGAACTCCTTTCGCTAGTCCATTCTCGACTAACCATGTCACCTTTCCTACACCGATCGGGTCTGTTGGGGCCCGAATCGACGAAACACAGGTTGCCAATCCGCCAGATGTCATGGCCCTTTTTCAGCAAACGCTCGACCGACACATGAAGGCAATCAACGATCGTTTCAATAGGCTCCCAGGAGTCCCGCAACCGATCGAGAGAGAAGCGTCCGGCGGATTCGAAGAATCCCCGTTCGTCGAAGAAATCGCAAGGGTCGAGATCCCAAAAAGTTCCATCTCCCCAACATGGCGACATTCGACGGCACCACCGATCCAGATGACCATATCTCTCTCTATAAACAAAAACTAATGGCTGCATCTGTTTCAAGGGAGAGTCGCGAGGTTGTCATGTGCAAAAGCTTTGGCACGACCCTCGCGGGCCCCGCACTAACTTGGTTTATGCGTTTGCCTCAGGGAACGATCACATCATTTGCGGATCTAGTCAACTCTTTTAAGAGCCAGTTCGCCAGCAGTCGAAAGCATGAGAAACAATCGAGTGACCTCTACCGAGTCACACAAAGGTACAATGAACCTCTCCGAAATTATCTTAACAAGTACAACAAAGAGAAAGTGGGAATCCCCCACTGTGACGTCACAACGTCTATCGAAGCATTCCGACAAGGCCTGGTCAAAGACAGCAATCTCTACGACGAGATTACCAAGTATCCCTGCAAAAGTTTCGAAGATGTTCAGGCCAAAACTATGGCCGAGGTAAGGCTGGAAGAGGACCGTGAGTCGCGTAAAGCCTCGCGCGGACCCGATCCATCCGATCGCAAACATCCCTCCGACAATCGTCGGGACAGACGTCCACATCCCTATTCTCGTAATCGAAACGAAGCAAATCAGGTAAATTCTTTCCAAGACATGTCACAAGAATGGAGAGACGGTTCTGTGTTGCCTCCTAGGGTCCAGTCTTATAACTTCAACATTTCCGTGTCGGAGCTCGTCAAGAGTTTCGACAAGTATGGAAAAGACGTAAGATGGACCCGAAAGAGCGACCGACCGGACGTCAAGAAGGACATGAGTCGATGGTGTGAATTCCACGGCGACCATGGTCATTCGACCGACGAGTGTATCGCCCTACGAAAGGAGGTCGCTAGGCTGCTATCACAGGGGCTGTTACGCGACGTCATCTCGGAACGGGCAAAAGCCACCATGGAACGCCGAGATCAGGTAAAACAGAACAAACCCCCATCTCCTATCCATATGAAAGTTGTC
Organism: Rheum nobile; assembly: GCA_027886185.1. Classification (NCBI taxonomy): domain Eukaryota; kingdom Viridiplantae; phylum Streptophyta; class Magnoliopsida; order Caryophyllales; family Polygonaceae; genus Rheum; species Rheum nobile. Next base: position 1,007,793 of record WOAB01000066.1, read on the forward strand.
AATACCATTTCAAGTGGATCCGACATATGCGAGAACACGTACTCCGCGGCTAAGCGACACGCCAAGGAAAGCAAAGGCGACAAGCCCGAAGCATCGGAATTCAAACCAAGGAGGGCATCTAACCTTCCGACGATCACATTCGACGAATCCGACTCCGACGGGTCGGATAGTCACCATGACGGTCTGGTAATCTCTTTGTCCATTGGTAATTGCTTAATCCGGAGAGTACTAATCGATACAGGAAGTTCGACAAACCTCTTGACCCTCGACGCTCTCAAAGAAATGGGTCTGACTGAGAACGACCTAATCAAGAAATCGACCCCACTGGTCGGGTTCAGCGGTGAGGTTAAGCACACGACTGGCGAAATTATTCTGACCACATACGTTGGAGGAATCAACCGACAGGTTAAATTCTTAGTCCTAGACTGTCCGTCTCCCTACAATTGTATTCTTGGCAGGCCATGGATACACGCTATGAAGGCAGTACCTTCAACATATCATCAAGTCATCAAATTCCCCACCGAGTGGAGAGTCCAAGAAATCAAAGGAGATCAAAGGACCGCAAAGGAATGCTATGTCGCTTCCATGAAGAACGCGGTCGAACACAAGATCGCATAGCAACCACAGATTGGCGAAGGACCTAGTCGATACGTTGAACCAGAAATGGAGAAACTTGACGAGATCGCACTAGACCCTTCAAAGCCAAACCAAACGGTAAGGGTCGGGTCGGACCTAGACGACTCGACCAGACAACAACTTCTCGACTTTCTCAGGACCAATGCCGACTGTTTCGCATGGTCACATGAGGATATGGTCGGGATATCTCCCAACGTTATTACTCATAAATTAAATGTGGATCCATCTCATCCCCCTGTCAAGCAAAAACGCAGGAAATTCGCCCCCGAGCGGAACAAAATAATCGACAACGAAGTCAAAAGCTTATTGGAAACCGGAAAAATCAGGGAAGTCCACTACCCTGAATGGCTGGCCAACGTGGTCGTGGTCCAGAAGAAGAACGGCAAATGGAGAGTCTGCATCGACTTCACAGACCTCAACAAGGCTTGTCCCAAAGATTCATTTCCTCTACCTCACATCGACGCTATGGTCGACGCCACAGCATGGCACGAAATGCTCACCTTCATGGACGCCTTCAGTGGCTACAATCAAATCCTTATGGATCCCGACGATCAAGAAAAAACAGCGTTCATCACCAGTCAAGGTATCTATTGCTACAAAGTAATGCCCTTTGGTCTGAAAAATGCAGGGGCTACATACCAACGATTGGTCAACAAAATGTTCAAAGACCAAATCGGAGACACAATGGAAGTCTATATCGACGACATGTTGGTCAAGTCCAAAAAGAAAGAAGATCACATCGACCACCTATGCGACAGCTTCGAGGTACTCAAAAGGTACAATATGAAACTAAACCCTACTAAGTGCTCCTTCGGAGTGTCGTCAGGGAAGTTCTTAGGATATATGGTGACACAAAGAGGAATAGAGGCCAGCCCGGAACAGATCAAGGCTCTCATCAACCTCCGATCCCCCCGATGCATCAAAGACGTACAGAAGCTCACAGGTCGGATAACAGCTCTGAACAGGTTCATCTCCAAATCATCCGACAAGTGCAAACCATTCCACGACGCGCTCAAGAAAAATAAGTCCTTTCAATGGACGGAGGAACATGAAGCAACATTTCAGAACCTCAAGGACTATCTAGCCAGTCCTATGTTACTAACCAAACCTAAAGGCGATGAGCCCTTATTTCTTTATCTTACAGTGTCGGAATCGGCCGTAAGCGGTGTACTGGTCAGATAAGAAGATGGCAAACAGTCGCCAATATACTATGTCAGTCGGACGCTATTATCAGTCGAAACGAGGTATTCGTCACTTGAAAAACTCGTATTATCATTAGTAATGGCTTCGAACAAGCTCAAACCATACTTTGAATCCCATACTATCACTGTGCGCACTAATCATCCCATGAGGGCTATCATGAGGAAACCCGAGTTCACAGGAAGAATGACAAAATGGGCCATACACCTCAGTGGTTACGACATCGAGTACGAGCCGAGGACATCGATCAAGTCGCAAGCATTAGCCGACTTTGTGGCCGATTTCAGTCCGACCCTAGAGCAAGAAGCCGCAAAAGAAGCAAATCAACTACTCGCGACAGACGAGACAGGTACATGGGAGCTCCATACAGATGGGGCATCGAACGCCAGAGGATCGGGGCTTGGGGTCGTACTGAAATCGCCACAGGGGGACAAGATAGCCCAGGCTGTCAGATGTGAGTGGGATGCGACTAACAACGAGGCTGAGTACGAAGCACTCATATTCGGACTCATCTTGGCTCGCGATCTGGGAGTCCAAGAGATCGAAGTCGTTTGCGACTCCTTACTGGTCGTAAACCAAATACAGGGATCGTACAATGCCAAAGACACCAGAATGATAGCCTACCTGGAGGTAGCCAACAAACTGATCGGATAATTCCAAACATTCAACATCCGACAGGTGCCCATGGATCTTAACTCCCAAGCCGACGCGCTCGCCAATCTGGGATCCGTCCTAGACCCAAAAGAATTTCCACAAATACCATTGGCCCACGTTATGACGTCGGCCGTCCCAAAGACATTCGTCGAGTTGACAACACCACTTGAAGAACTCGTCGCCATGGAGATAGGCGATCGACCAGAAGAAGACATCGTCGACACCAATGACGATTGGATGCTACCTTACATCAAGTGGCTAAAAGATGGTATTTTACCAGACGACAAGATAGAAGCAAAAAAGCTTAAGGTACAAGCACTCTCTTACGATATTATTGACAACATCTTGTACAAAAGATCTGTTACAGGGCTACTCCTACGATGCCTTAAGACTCCAGAAGTCGGACGTATCTTACAATCATTACACGAAGGAGAGTGTGGCAACCACACCGGCGGACGAAGCCTCTTGGGAAAGGCCCTACAAAACAGGTACTATTGGCCAACGATGAACAAAGACGCCATGGAATACACCAAGAGGTGCGACGCCTGTCAGCGACACGCACCTATACGTCATCAACCATCGGAGCTCCTCCATCCGACCCTAGCTCCATAGCCCTTTATGAGATGGGGAATGGACATCGTCGGAAAGCTCACTCCCGCGTCGGGTCAAAGAGTCTTCTTCCTCGCTATGACAGACTACTTCTCTAAATGGATCGAAGCCGAAGCCTACAGAGAGGTAAAAGATCAACACGTCATTTCATTCATAAAACGCAACATCTTGTGCAGATTTGGCGTCCCATCCGAAATCGTGTGCGACAACGACTCCCAATTCATCAGTCATAAGACTTGAACCTTTTGCGACAAATGGAACATCAAATTGGTTACATCTACACCTCGGTATCCGCAATCCAACAGACAGGCCGAATCCAGCAACGAGATCATTATCAACAACCTCAAGAAACGCCTCACAGGGGCTAAAGGCAAATGGGCAGACGAGCTCCCACTCATTCTCTGGTCCGACAGGACCACTCCAAAGAATGCGACTGGGTAATCGCCTTTCTCTATCGTCTACGGGAGCGAAGCAGTCATCCCGGTTGAGCTACTGGTTCCGACCGCTCGCTGCAACCTCCAAACAAACGAACAAAACGACATCGAACTAGCACATAATCTCGACACTATGGATGAAATTAGGGAGAAAGCTCGAATCAGAATGGTCAAGTTCCAACAACAAGTCGCGAGGAGCTACAACAAGAACGTCCGGATCAAGGCATTCAAGGTCGGAGACTGGGTCCTAAGGAAGACATTCCAGAACACCAAGAACCCATCCGACGGAAAGCTAGCACCACAATGGGAAGGACCTTACTTGATCACCGAAGTGGTCGGACAAGGAGCATATCAACTAGAAGACAAAGACGGACAACCAATCCCGAGGAGTTGGAACGCAGCACATCTTAAGCTCTACCATTTCTGAACCAATAAGGTAAAAACATCACACAAAACTCTATGCATCGCATACATATCGCATGTTATCGCATGTACATTGCCATCTATCGCATACATATCGCATGTTATCGCATGTACTTTGCCATCTATCGCATATGTATCGCATGCTATCGCATATACATCGCCACTTTCCTTCATATATCATCGCCTTGACACCAAGCGAGGACTTCCTCCTTACAAAAATACAAATGCAGAACAACATTTACATTGGACCCAGTCGTCCGCAAATGGATCCTGTCATCCGCATATAGCGCTTACATTACACGATCGATCGGATTACGGGAAGATGACAACACAAGCACGTCGGCACACCGCCTGCCTTATACAAAACATAAGGTACAACACCTTATTACATTCACGCAATTAAACATAAGGAACAAATACCTTATTATATATTGCTTACCTCCCCGGCATAACGTCATGACTAACACATACACAAACACATCGCAGGCCTGCTCTACATACATACATACGGTGAAACCCCACTCGACGGAGCACACGGGCGAAACCGACATACACGACATACTAAACGTCATCGACAACTTGCTATCTATCGCAAACATGTACGAAACACGCTAGTATACAATTCTACGTGTAAAAACACATTTTTGCATCGAAATAAGAAGCATTTTCTATAAATACGCGACCCGCGATGGTGGACGGGTCGCCAAACCATAATTGTCTGCCTACACATCTGTAGGACTTCATCAAACAGAAACATCTTGTGACCCGCGATGGTGGACGGGTCGCCAAAACATACAGACACCAAATGTTTAAAAACCCAACACAAAGGGGACAAATAAGTCAAGCATCAGACACACCAACATTATCTTCGTCGAAGAAATCGCAAGGGTCGAGATCCCAAAAAGTTCCATCTCCCCAACATGGCGACATTCGACGGCACCACCGATCCAGATGACCATATCTCTCTCTATAAACAAAAACTAATGGCTGCATCTGTTTCAAGGGAGAGTCGCGAGGTTGTCATGTGCAAAAGCTTTGGCACGACCCTCGCGGGCCCCGTATTAACTTGGTTTATGCATTTGCCTCAGGGAACGATCACATCATTTGCGGATCTGGTCAACTCTTTTAAGAGCCAGTTCGCCAGCAGTCGAAAGCATGAGAAACAATCGAGTGACCTCTACCGAGTCACACAAAGGTACAATGAACCTCTCCGAAATTATCTTAACAAGTACAACAAAGAGAAAGTGGGAATCCCCCACTGTGACGTCACAACGTCTATCGAAGCATTCCGACAAGGCCTGGTCAAAGACAACAATCTCTACGACGAGATTACCAAGTATCCCTGCAAAAGTTTCGAAGATGTTCAGGCCAAAACTATGGCCGAGGTAAGGCTGGAAGAGGACCGTGAGTCGCGTAAAGCCTCGCGCGGACCCGATCCATCCGATCGCAAACATCCCTCCGACAATCGTCGGGACAGACGTCCACATCCCTATTCTCGTAATCGAAACGAAGCAAATCAGGTAAATTCTTTCCAAGACAGGTCATAAGAATGGAGAGACGGTTCTGTGTTGCCTCCTAGGGTCCAGTCTTATAACTTCAACGTTTCCGTGTCGGAGCTCGTCAAGAGTTTCGACAAGTATGGAAAAGACGTAAGATGGCCCCGAAAGAGCGACCGACCGGACGTCAAGAAGGACATGAGTCGATGGTGTGAATTCCACGACAACCATGGTCATTCGACCGACGAGTGTATCGCCCTACGAAAGGAGGTCGCTAGGCTGCTATCACAAGGGCTGTTACGCGACGTCATCTCGGAACGGGCAAAAGCCACCATGGAACGCCGAGATCAGGTAAAACAGAACAAACCCCCATCTCCTATCCATATGAAAGTTGTCAATACCATTTCAGGTGGATCCGACATATGCGAGAACACGTACTCCGCGGCTAAGCGACACGCCAAGGAAAGCAAAGGCGACAAGCCCGAAGCATCGGAATTCAAACCAAGGAGGGCATCTAACCTTCCGACGGTCACATTCGACGAATCCGACTCCGACGGGTCGGATAGTCACCATGACGGTCTGGTAATCTCTTTGTCCATTGGTAATTGCTTAATCCGGAGAGTACTAATCGATACAGGAAGTTCGACAAACCTCTTGACCCTCGACGCTCTCAAAGAAATGGGTCTGACTGAGAACGACCTAATCAAGAAATCGACCCCACTGGTCGGGTTCAGCGGTGAGGTTAAGCACACGACTGGCGAAATTATTCTGACCACATACGTTGGAGGAATCAACCGACAGGTTAAATTCTTAGTCCTAGACTGTCCGTCTCCCTACAATTGTATTCTTGGCAGGCCGTGGATACACGCTATGAAGGCAGTACCTTCAACATATCATCAAGTCATCAAATTCCCCACCGAGTGGAGAGTCCAAGAAATCAAAGGAGATCAAAGGACCGCAAAGGAATGCTATGTCGCTTCCATGAAGAACGCGGTCGAACACAAGATCGCATAGCAACCACAGATTGGCGAAGGACCTAGTCGATACGTTGAACCAGAAATGGAGAAACTCGACGAGATCGCACTAGACCCTTCAAAGCCAAACCAAACGGTAAGGGTCGGGTCGGACCTGGACGACTCGACCAGACAACAGCTTCTCGACTTTCTCAGGACCAATGCCGACTGTTTCGCATGGTCACATGAGGATATGGTCGGGATATCTCCCAACGTTATTACTCATAAATTAAATTTGGATCCATCTCATCCCCCTGTCAAGCAAAAACGCAGGAAATTCACCCCCGAGCGAAACAAAATAATCGACAACGAAGTCAAAAGCTTATTGGAAACCGGAAAAATCAGGGAAGTCCACTACCCTGAATGGCTGGCCAACGTGGTCGTGGTCCAGAAGAAGAACGGCAAATGGAGAGTCTGCATCGACTTCACAAGTGTCACACACCACAAGGCAATAAGAATCGAACTATTCAATAGTGAATTCTATCTCAATACTGGTGGGATTATAGAAAGACTTTCGAAAATGACTTCTCTGTCGGTTACGACTAAAAATACTAAGGGATAAAAAAGCATAATATTCAAACTGTTTGCGTGCTTAGCCGAGTCCTATGCTTTGTTCATTTCGTAGGCATCGAGTTCGATCCATTAGGTTCTTCTTACGAAAATAACCGTCTAGTCCCTTCCCTCTCCTTACAGTCGAGCTCAATTACATCGACCCTCCCTTTGAAGTGCATTTCTCAGATCAGCTCCCCGAGTCACTAGAAAGAGAAATGCAACAGACCTCAACAAGGCTTGTCCCAAAGATTCATTTCCTCTACCTTACATCGACGCTATGGTCGACGCCACAGCAGGGCACGAAATGCTCACCTTCATGGACGCCTTCAGTGGCTACAATCAAATCTCTATGGATCCCGACGATCAAGAAAAAACAGCGTTCATCACCAGTCAAGGTATCTATTGCTATAAAGTAATGCCCTTTGGTCTGAAAAATGCAGGGGCTACATACCAACGATTGGTCAACAAAATGTTCAAAGACCAAATCGGAGACACAATGGAAGTCTATATCGACGACATGTTAGTCAAGTCCAAAAAGAAAGAAGATCACATCGACCACCTATGCGACAGCTTCGAGGTACTCAAAAGGTACAATATGAAACTAAACCCTACTAAGTGCTCCTTCGGAGTGTCGTCAGGGAAGTTCTTAGGATATATGGTGACACAAAGAGGAATAGAGGCCAGCCCGGAACAGATCAAGGCTCTCATCAACCTTCGATCCCCCCCGATGCATCAAAGATGTACAGAAGCTCACAGGTCGGATAACAGCTCTGAACAGGTTCATCTCCAAATCATCCGACAAGTGCAAACCATTCCACGACGCGCTCAAGAAAAATAAGTCCTTTCAATGGACGGAGGAACATGAAGCAGCATTTCAGAACCTCAAGGACTATCTAGCCAGTCCTATGTTACTAACCAAACCTAAAGGCGATGAGCCCTTATTTCTTTATCTTGTAGTGTCGGAATCGGCCGTAAGCGGTGTACTAGTCAGAGAAGAAGATGGCAAACAGTCGCCAATATACTATGTCAGTTAGACGCTATTATTAGCCGAAATGAGGTATTCGTCACTTTAAAAACTCGTATTATCATTAGTAATGGCTTCGAACAAGCTCAAACCATACTTTGAATCCCATACTATCACTGTGCGCACTAATTATCCCATGAGGGCTATCATGAGGAAACCCGAGTTCACAGGAAGAATGACAAAATGGGCCATACACCTCAGTGGTTACGACATCGAGTACGAGCCGAGGACATCGATCAAGTCGCAAGCATTAGCCGACTTTGTGGCCGATTTCAGTCCGACCCTGGGCAGGGGCTAAAGGCAAATGGGCAGACGAGCTCCCACTCATTCTCTGGTCCGACAGGACCACTCCAAAGAATGCGACTGGGCAATCGCCTTTCTCTCTCGTCTACGGGAGCAAAGCAGTCATCCCGGTTGAGCTACTGGTTCCGACCGCTCGCTGCAACCTCCAAATAAACGAACAAAACGACATCGAACTAGCACATAATCTCGACACTGTGGACGAAATCAGGGAGAAAGCTCGAATCAGAATGGTCAAGTTCCAACAATAAGTCGCGAGGAGCTACAACAAGAACGTCCGGATCAAGGCATTCAAGGTCGGAGACTGGGTCCTAAGGAAGACATTCCAGAACACCAAGAACCCATCCGACGGAAAGCTAGCACCACAATGGGAAGGACCTTACTTGATCACCGAAGTGGTCGGACAAGGAGCATATCAACTAGAAGACAAAGACGGACAACCAATCCCGAGGAGTTGGAACGCAGCACATCTTAAGCTCTACCATTTCTGAACCAATAAGGTAAAAACATCACACAAAACTCTATGCATCGCATACATATCGCATGTTATCGCATGTACATTGCCATCTATCGCATACATATCGCATGTTATCGCATGTACTTTGCCATCTATCGCATATGTATCGCATGCTATCGCATATACATCGCCACTTTCCTTCATATATCATCGCCTTGACACCAAGCGAGGACTTCCTCCTTACAAAAATACAAATGCAGAACAACATTTACATTGGACCCAGTCATCCGCAAATGGATCCTGTCATCCGCATATAGCGCTTACATTACACGATCGATCGGATTACGGGGAGATGACAACACAGGCACGTCGGCACACCGCCTGCCTTATACAAAACATAAGGTACAACACCTTATTACATTCACGCAATTAAACATAAGGAACAAACACCTTATTATATATTGCTTACCTCCCCGGCATAACGTCATGACTAACACATACACAAACACATCGCAGGCCTGCTCTACATACATACATACGGTGAAACCCCACTCGACGGAGCACACGGGCGAAACCGACATACACGACATACTAAACGTCATCGACAACTTGCTATCTATCGCAAACATGTACGAAACACGCTAGTATACAATTCTACGTGTAAAAACACATTTTTGCATCGAAATAAGAAGCATTTTCTATAAATACGCGACCCGCGATGGTGGACGGGTCGCCAAACCATAATTGTCTGCCTACACATCTGTAGGACTTCATCAAACAGAAACATCTTGTGACCCGCGATGGTGGACGGGTCGCCAAAACATATAGACACCAAATGTTTAAAAACCCAACACAAAGGGGACAAATAAGTCAAGCATCAGACACACCAACATTATCTTCGACGGGGGCTGGCTCCAATGGGGCTGTCTTGTCGGCCGGCTTGGCATCGTCAGAATGAGCTTCGTCCTCATCGACACCTTCATCCACCGCCTCCTCTCCGACGCCGGCTAAGCAGAACAGCTCTTGACCAGGGTCGCCTTTTGGGAACATGGAGTCCAAAGTCTCCCTCTCCGCCTTCAGGTCCCAGAGCTCATGCTTGCCCTCATTGAATTCTTCAATCATCTCAATGCGCGACTTCACAGCATAGAAGGCCCCCACATCGCCAGCAATTTGACCGTCGGCAATCCTAGCTCGCTTCACTTCCTCCTCAATGCTTGCCCTGCACTCCTCAAACTCCCTCTGACATGCAGACAGCTCCCCTTGGCAGCTCTTCAGCTCCCTGGTGAGACGACGCTCTGTCTCTCGACAGCGACTCTCAGCTCCCTCTAGCTTGGTCCTTAAAGAGGCGAGGTCGGACTTTGACCTAGCAGCCCTGTCCTCATCCTTAGCAAGCATTGCTTGGACACCAGAATAAGCTCCCAAGAAATACTGAAAAGCCTGACAAAAAGGCATACGACAATGCAAATACACAACTCAGAAAGCGAAGTCGAAACAAAAGAAATACAAAAACGCATAAGACAAGGGCCAACATACCCTCCACGCGGAACTGCCTGCTTCGCCAATGCAGTCCAGGGGAGAAACATCCTTAATCTCCGACTTCAAAGTCGGATCTTGAGCACGAAAGAGATCAACGATCGATGGCCTAGCGACACCAATCTTGTCAACCCCCTCGGCAGTCACGCCTTTCTTCTTAGGGATGTCCTCCACCTTAGCATCGTCGGAACGAGCGCTCATTTTTCTCTTAGAGCCAGCTTTCGTCGCAGTCGACATGTCAGTCAGGACCGGCTTACTCGACGCCGCCTTAGCTGCAGCTTTCCTTTGCTCGATCAAACCTTTTCCAGACGCCACTCTCAGTCGAGCACTCGACCGACCACCAGGGGAACCTGACACGATAGAGCATCAAAAAGGGAGAAATCCTAAAATACACGACAAAGCGAAAAACAACAAAAAGATTCCTAAAGCCGAAAGTCTACCTTTCGCACGGGATGAAGAAACATTCGACATATCTTCTTGTGGGGGAGGAGTTGGCGCCAGCAAATTGACGTTGACGAATTTCCTCTCAGACGCGGGAACTTCAAGCACAATCTTTGACAAAGCCTCCGATCGGCTGCTAGCTTCCAATTCTTCCGGTTCAGGGACTACAAAAAGGGAAAGTTAAAAACAGAGTGTTAAAAACACATAAACGCGTGAAAGAGAAAACAAAGTACATACTGTCGATCCGCCACTCCGACAACAGAAAAGGACATTCTCCAGAGAAGATCGTTTGACAAAAAAGTATTTCGACCCCCATCCACGGTCGTTCACATCGGGAGTTTGCACCAAAGGCTTCCGACCTCGTCGGGCACGCAGTTGCACACGAGAATAACTCTTTGACCCGATGAAGTAATTATACCACAAGGCGTCGAAATCAAAACCAGCACCAGTTTGCTCATTCACTAAGTCTAAAACCCTAAGGACTCTCCAAGCTTGAGGCATCACTTGACACGGCGCTAACGCCAAGGTAGCTAGAAAATCTCTAACAAGAGGAGAGAATGGGAACTTATGCCCTATCCTAAACGGGTACACATAGAAGCAAATCCACCCTTCATAGCGCGCGTCGGCCCTCTCGTCCGGCTCAGGCAGCGTAGCAATCGTCTCCGGAGGAAAGCCCCCGACTTCGAGGACTTGGACCAGCTCTGCCTCCGACAAATTTCTAACCAACGTGTCCGACTCCGTTAGGAGGAAATGAGGAGAAGTATCGCCCTCTCCGGCATCGAAAAGAGTCTTCGACGACTCAGAAGCCTCCAGAGAGACTCAGAAGCCTCCAGAGAGACCATGTCGAGAATCAGAGAGCTATGGCTAAGAAAATCAGAAAGCAAATGGCAAGAGAGACCGAAAGGCTTACCAGAAACTTGCAAAGGAAGGAGATGAAGACTAATCGCTCCCCCTGCTCAGAATTTATGGAAGGAAATCATGATCTGCAGAAGACGTCGCATCGTGCCCTAATCGCGCGCCACGTCGACCTGTGCAACCGCGCCAAAAAGGACGGTGAAGATCATGTCCAAGGAAGTTGCCATGGATCCCGGTCTACTTGCCTAAACCGTAAGCCCATAGCAACTTGGGGCTATTGTTGGGCCTGGATTCTCCAGAGAAGACAGATCGAGAGGACCAAGCCCAAGCCCACTGCAAATCGAGAGAATGGCAGACGAGTTCAGAGGAGTCGACAAGGCTTCTCTGGTCGAGCGACACCCGACAAAACCTCTCCAGTCAAGAGTCATCCGACAAGATCACGGAGATCTCGCCACGCATTTAATACTCAGATCATGCAACATCTGCAATGTTCAAACACCTTAATTGCCAGTAATTCAACGGCGAAATCCTTGCCATTACACTCGGTATTGAAGATAAAAACATAAAAAACGGTGCAACGGCCACAGGAGTAAAGGGACTTACCATATTTGGAACGACGAAGAAGATAAGATCAGGAAACTCACAACTACGCAAAACACACGCATTCTCACTTAGCAACTCACCAGAATAGCACTCTCGCTCCCCATCTAGCTCTCCAAACGGCTGCCTACGCCTGACCCCTGCCGGTCGCCACTCACAAGTCACCGGTCGAGTCCCACTCGATCTCTGATTTTATTACGATAAGTTGTATTGCGATCTAATCCGATTCACACGATATCTAATAAAATCATCTTGCTATTATATATTTATTTCTTGTTTACCTATTATTTGCTTGGTTTGGATTATTTCCCATCGTCCGATCGACTAGTTACCCCGTCTAAGGCGATTTAGGTCGTCCGATCTTTTCGCCCCAAAACAGTTATCATCAGCTCAGAATTCGTGAGGAAGATATTCCGAGGACTGCATTCCAGATGAGGTATGGTCACTATGAGTTCGTAGTCATACCATTCGGACTTACCAACGCTCCAGCGGTCTTTATGGACTTAATGAATCGATGTTTTCACCAATACTTGGATAAGTTCGTGGTGGTTTTCATCGATGACATTTTGATTTATTCTCCGAATGAGGAAGTTCACGAGGAACACCTTCGGATTGTGTTGTCAATCCTTAGACAAAATAAGCTGTACGCTAAATTGTCTAAGTGTGATTTTTGGATCAAGGAAGTGGCTTTCTTAGGCCATGTGATCAATGAGAAGGGGGTAATGGTTGATCCCCAAAAGATTGAAGCAGTAGCTAACTGGAGGCGGCCTCAGAATGTGAAGGAGGTGCGCAGTTTTTTTGGACTTGCTGGATATTACAGACGGTCCATAGAGGGATTTCTAAGATCGCTCTACCTATGACCGGTCTGCTTCGCAAGGTCCACAAGAAGTTTGTCTGGAATGACAAGTGCGATGCCAGTTTTCAGAAATTGAAGCAATGTCTGACCTCCGCACCAGTGCTAACGCTACCAGACGGAACTGATGATTATGCGGTCTATAGTGATGCTTCAAAGAGGGGTTTGGGTTGTGTGTTGATGCAAAGAGGCAAGGTTATTGCTTATGCGTCAAGACAACTGAAAACCTATGAAGAAAACTATCCAACGCATGATCTAGAGTTAGCAGCGGTAGTGTTTGCGTTGAAGATTTGGAGGCATTATCTCTATGGTGTGAAATGCCAAGTCTTCACTGATCACAGGAGTCTCAAGTATGTATTCACTCAGAAGGAGTTGAATATGAGACAACGTCGTTGGTTAGAGCTACTCAAAGACTACAACCTCGAATTGTTGTATCATCCGGGCAAGGCTAATGTAGTAGCCGATGCATTGAGCCGGAAGACGTCGCACGAGGCAGTAGTGGCTTTGCTTATGGCTCAGACCGAATTAAACCAAGGATTGTGCGAAGCAGAAGTCTTGTACGATCAACGTCGAGGATACTTGAGTATGCTTGAAATCCAAGCTACACTTCTTGATCAGATCAGGGAAAAACAGGTTGATGACGTGATCTTGGTGAAGCTGTGTGATGAAGTGATGAACGGGAAGGCTCTCGGTTTTGTGATCCAAGAGGATGGATCACTTTGGTTTCAAAACCGAATTTTTGTGCCTGACGTTGATGGTCTTCGCCCATTGGTAATGAGAGAAGCCCATTCGTCAGCCTACTCTGTACATCCAGGCTCTAGCAAAATATACAAGGACCTCCGGAAGAATTTCTGGTGGCCCAACATGAAATGGGATGTAGCAGAATTTGTGGCGAAATGCTTGACTTGTCGGAAAGTCAAGATAGAGCACCGCAGACCAGGTGGTGAATTGCTACCTCTTCCAGTTCCAGAATGGAAATGGGAAGATATCACAATGGATTTCATCACAGGATTACCCAAGACTAAGAGTCAGAAAGATGCTATTTGGGTTATCATTGACAGGCTCACGAAGAGTGCTCACTTCGTGGCTATCAAGTCAACGTGGGGAACCCAGAGGTTAGCAGAAGTGTTTTTACACGAGGTTATCCGTTTGCATGGTACTCCAAAGACCATTGTATCGGATCGTGATGGTCGATTCATGTCAGGGTTCTGGAAAGAACTCCACAAGGCCATGGGAACTGAATTGAGATTCAGCACTACGTTTCATCCTCAAACGGATAGACAGTCTGAGAGGACTATCCAGACTCTGAAGGATATGTTGAGAGCATGTGTACTCGATCGTCCGACTAGCTGGGAGGACAGCCTGAGTCTAATCGAGTTCACATATAACAATAGCTGACATGCTACTATCAAGATGGCTCCATTCGAAGCTTTGTATGGTCGCAGATGCAGATCTCCGATTTGTTGGGATGAGAACGCCTACAAGATGAGAACGCCTACAATTGGTCGAGAGAACTGCTTCAGATATTGCCTTAATACGACAAAGGATGTTGACAACTCAAAGTCGACAAAAATCTTACGCTGATCCGAATCGTAGAAATGTTGAATTTGATGTTGGTGACAAGGTCTTTGTCAAAGTCTCGCCATCTAAAGGTGTGTTGAGATTTGGTAAGTGTGGGAAGCTCAACCCTCGCTACGTGGGACCATTTGAAATTCTTGACAGAGTGGGATCTCTATCGTACCGTTTGGCATTGCCTCCATTGGCACATCTAGTGCATAATGTGTTCCACGTATCCTTGCTGAGGAAATACATGCCTGATGAGTCTCATGTGCTGAGCTATGAAGACATTGAGATTCAAGCAAATGGTACCTATGAAGAGATATCTGTGCGTATTCTCGAGCGTCATGGGAAGCACTTGCGCAACAAGGTGGTACCGTTGGTACGGATTCTGTGGTCCAAGTCAGGAACCGAAGAAGTTACCTAGGAGACTTGGGAAACTGAGGAGGATATGCTTAGACGCTTTCCCGAGTTGTTTTCGGCCTAAGTTTCGGGGTCAAAACTTCTTTTAAGGGGGAGGTAATGTAATATCCCTCATTTTGTAAGGGTAATTTTGAAATTTTCTAATACCCATATTACAAGTCAGATTAAATTCAGAGAAGTACGGACATTTTATGAGATGTTTGATCTCTGTAATATTTTTCTAAGTATTATAAAATACAGTTAATGTATTTTTGGGTAAAAAGGGCCGTTCGTGTACGAATATATTTAACCCGGAGTTAAGAATATTTTTACCCCTTGGTAAAAACGACAAAACGGACGAAAGGGGGCAAAAATAGCCTTGACCGCACCCCGCGGTCAAGTGGCCGCACCCGCGGCAAAAGCCAAATTTGGAGGCGGTAACAGAGTCAACCACCGCACCCCGCGGCCATGACACCGCACCCCACGGTGAGCCGCTGTAATTCGACAAGTTGCATTGCAACTTGATGGCTGCAGAACGTAGCCTTGGTGACTCCCCTAGCCTACTTCTGACTGTCGGGACACCTCCTCCTTGCTTGTCAGCTGAAGGTAAGCTACTTGGTTGGCCTTTTGATAACAGGAATTAGTCGTGCTAATTCCTACTATGCAAAATATCCAAACAAACCTTAAACCGTAGTCCTAGGTAAGTAAAGGTCGAGTCCATAGGGAGACATAGTCTATCTTTATATGCAATTTGTATGTTAATCCAAAGTAACAAAAGGGGGTTTTGTGTGTTTTAATGAATCTAAGCATGCAAAAGTAAACAAACTAAAAGTTGATGAATTCAGTGATGGGAAAAGCACTTAGTCAAACAACATCCACTATTCGTATGACAAGTTGATCCTAGATACCCATTCAAAATCTCATGCAATGGAAATTCCAATTCCTTTTCAGATATAACTAATAGCACAACCAGATACTATTAGCACTAACTAATTAAACAACCCTGAAACTATCAAGATTCAGTTTAACAGCAGCTTTACGGATAGGAATATAGTTGGATACAATTCTAGCATAAAACAACCAGCTTTTATCCTAGAATGTAAATCAGTTCTCTTCTGCATAAGACTAGCACAACCAGATACTAGCACGATGCAGTTGCTACTCTGAAATAGTTATGCTCAACCAGTAACAATCTAAAACTAGCAATAGATCAATAACAACAAACCCTAGTTGATCAGACTAGAAATTATCAATATCAATCATAAGCAATCAAGCAAGAGAATAGATAAAATCCATGCAATAGATTAAGAACGAGAATCTCACAACTGAATCAAAACGAAAGCTTCAGCGTCTGACTAAGCAAGAGTGGCTTAGTTCTTCATAGCAAAGTACGTAGAATGAAAAGTGAAATTAGGGTTCGAGAGATATTCCTTTTGGAGGCAAAGCTCCCTTCTAACCCTTAAATACCAAAAGTAAATTAGTCTAAATTAACCTAAAACGAAAATACTAAAACCGTAATAAAATAATCCAAAATAAAACAGATCTGGAAAACGGGCTCGGTGGGCTTCTGACAGCGGCGGCGGTCGCTGCCTCCTCTGCGGCGGTCGCCGTAATCGCGGTGGTCGCCGGCTTTAAACGGCGGTCGCCGGATCAATGCCGTAGCCATGGTCGTTGGGAGGGCTTTGGCGGCGGTCGCTGCCTCCTCTGCGGCGGTCGCCGTGAAGCCATTTCTTCAGTGTCTTCGTCTCTTCAGCTCCGAATGCTCCCAAAGCCTCCAAAAGTGTGTCTTCAGCACCTCCTCACCAATACTTCATAACTCCTTGGCGTCTTCTACTGGTGGCTTCATCCTCAGTGTTTCCTATGATCTCCAAAACAGCTTAAACACCTCCAAAAACACCAACTTCGCCCCCAAATGCCATACACATGAATGTGTCTAAATCTACCCGAATGGCACCAATAAACCCTCTAATGACTCTTAGTTAAACCCTACAGAGTAGTGCTTATCAAACTCCCCCATGCTTAGACCTTTGCTCATCCGCGAGTAAACTAATAAAGAGCCTACTCCTCCAATGCAGCATCCAAGGTCTCAGGAAGCATATCCTCCAGCTAAGAGTCACCTAACGCATGCCAAGCTCCTGGAACCAATCTCATTCACAACACATCAACACTCAACAAGCTTAACGGGCGAGCAGAGTATTTCCCCCAAGCTAAACCCGGACATCCAATAGTGTGAGTAACCTCTAATCCTAGCCTCCATCTATTGCTCCTTATGTCTCCCAGAGTGACCTACCCGACAATCCTTCTTTGACTCCTCTTCTTATGACGCCTCGCCAAGAATAATGAGAAATCCTAAAATCACTCTTCTTCTTTTTCGCTCGTTTTGCCAAGGCGCCCTTTCGGGTTTTCACCAAGCCACTCATTTCATTTTCCAATAGATGTACTCACATAAGCTCACGTCACTCTTGACCACATATTACCCCAGCCTAATACTGGTCCAAGCCACCTGCTTATTACCTAGGCCGCCCTTTCGGGTTTTCGACCTATCCCGGGATTTCAATAATAGCCTTTTTTTCAAATTTTTGGTTTCTTCTCTTTATTCATTTTTCTCCTCAACGACGTAGCAAGAATAGAACTCTCTCTCATTCTTAAACATTGCATTGTCCTCAATGTAATGAAAGACAAAAAATAGAAGCACAGGGAAAAGCAAAAAAATTAACTCACAACGTCGCCGAGTAAACAAAAGGGGGGTTTTGTGTGTTTTAATGAATCTAAGCATGCAAAAGTAAACAAACTAAAAGTTGATGAATTCAGTGATGGGAAAAGCACTTAGTCAAACAACATCCACTATTCGTATGACAAGTTGATCCTAGATACCCATTCAAAATCTCATACAACGGAAATTCCAATTCCTTTTCAGATATACCTAATAGCACAACCAGATACTATTAGCACTAACTAATTAAACAACCCTGAAACTATCAAGATTCAGTTTAACAGCAGCTTTACGGATAAGAATATAGTTGGATACAATTCTAGCATAAAACAACCAGCTTTTATCCTAGAATGTAAATCAGTTCTCTTCTGCATAAGACTAGCACAACCAGATACTAGCACGATGTAGTTGCTACTCTGAAATAGATATGCTCAACCAGTAAAAATCTAAAACTAGCAATACATCAATAACAACAAACCCTAGTTGATCAGACTAGAAATTATCAATATCAATCATAAGCAATCAAGCAAGAGAATAGATAAAATCCATGCAATAGATTAAGAACGAGAATCTCACAACTGAATCAAAACGAAAGCTTCAGCGTCTGACTAAGCAAGAGTGGCTTAGTTCTTCATAGCAAAGTACGTAGAATGAAAAGTGAAATTAGGGTTCGAGAGATATTCTTTTTGGAGGCAAAGCTCCCTTCTAACCCTTAAATACCAAAAGTAAATTAGTCTAAATTAACCTAAAACGAAAATACTAAAACCGTAATAAAATAATCCAAAATAAAACAGATCTGGAAAATGGGCTCGGTGGGCTTCTGACAGCGGCGGCGGTCGCTGCCTCCTCTGCGGCGGTCACCGTAATCGCGGTGGTCGCCGGCTTTAAACGGCGGTCGCCGGATCAATGCCGTAGCCATGGTCGCTGGGAGGGCTTTGGCGGCGGTCGCTGCCTCCTCTGCGGCGGTCGCCGTGAAGCCATTTCTTCAGTGTCTTCGTCTCTTCAGCTCCGAATGCTCCCAAAGCCTCCAAAAGTGTGTCTTCAGCACCTCCTCACCAATACTTCATAACTCCTTGGCGTCTTCTACTGGTGGCTTCATCCTCAGTGTTTCCTATGATCTCCAAAACAGCTTAAACACCTCCAAAAACACCAACTTCGCTCCCAAATGCCATATACATGAATGTGTCTAAATCTACCCGAATGGCACCAATAAACCCTCTAATGACTCTTAGTTAAACCCGACAGAGTAGTGCTTATCAAACTCCCCCATGCTTAGACCTTTGCTCATCCGCGAGTAAACTAATAAAGAGCCTACTCCTCCAATGCAGCATCCAATGTCTCAGGAAGCATATCCTCCAGCTAAGAGTCACCTAACGCATGCCAAGCTCCTGGAACCAATCTCATTCACAACACATCAACACTCAACAAGCTTAACGGGCGAGCAGAGTATTTCCCCCAAGCTAAACCCGGACATCCAATAGTGTGAGTAACCTCTAATCCTAGCCTCCATCTATTGCTCCTTATGTCTCCCAGAGTGACCTACCCGACAATCCTTCTTTGACTCCTCTTCTTATGACGCCTCGCCAAGAATAATGAGAAATCCTAAAATCACTCTTCTTCTTTTTCGCTCGTTTTGCCAAGGCGCCCTTTCGGGTTTTCACCAAGCCACTCATTTCATTTTCCAATAGATGTACTCACATAAGCTCACGTCACTCTTGACCACATATTACCCCAGCCTAATGTTGGTCCAAGCCACCTGCTTATTACCTAGGCCGCCCTTTCGGGTTTTCGACCTATCCCGGGATTTCAATAATAGCCTTTTTTCAAATTTTTGGTTTTTTCTCTTTATTCATTTTTCTCCTCAACGACGTAGCAAGAATAGAACTCTCTCCTATGCTTAAACATTGCATTGTCCTCAATGTAATGAAAGACAAAAAATAGAAGCACAGGGAAAAGCAAAAAAATTAACTCACAACGTCGCCGAGCTGGCTTGGACACTTCCTTTGTTGTTGGCGGTCTTCTCAATAAACGTCCATGTCTCGGGTGTCGGCATCAATGACATAATCTTCATCTACCGTGAAACCATAGGGAACCACTGTGGTGAATAGTGGTATGGCAGGTATGGCGGGGTTACACGGCCTTCAACGAACACAAAAATAGGGCCCAGATGTAATCGTGGTGTGGGCCCTAGTGTTCCTCCTCCTCAGCTGCCAATTATAGGGCCATCATCGTTGTCAAATACAAAGTGGGGCTAATGTCTCCTCATTGACAACATGATGCACACCATCTCTCCATAGGAAACACTGGGCAGCTGGCCTACGGTAGAACCTTTTTTTTGCCTTTTTTTATACTTTTTCTCCCCGTTTAAGGTCTTTTAGGGGTATTTTATTTTCGTCTTTTGCTCCCCGTTTAAGGTTTTTTTCTCGGGGCCCAATTTTATTTTATTTTGAAATAAAAAGAAAACGAACCTGAGAATGGCGGCGATCGTCGTAATTAAACGACGGTCGCCGTCATTTGCCGCAAGCAAAGTGTCGGAGGAGGGGGTTGGCGGCGGTCGCCGTAAGGGGGGCGGCGGTCGCCGCTTCTCCTTCTTCACTTGGATACGCTTCCTGCAGGTTAGTTCGACATAGAAAGCAAAAACTGAAAGGAAAAACAAAAGAAAATGACTAAGGGAAAGGAAATAAACTTCCTAACATCGGGTTGCCTCTCGAGCAGCGCCTTAGTTAATGTCGTTGGCTCGACATACTACTCGAACAACCTCAATCCATATCATCAGGTTTCTTAGGAACCTTCTCATTCATTACCTCCTTCCTGAACCACTCATGGAAAGGTTTGAACCTTAGACCATTCTTCTTCTTCAGCGGCTCCTCCACCTTGACTTTCTTAGTCGTGTCTCCCCCATACTTAGATCGATCCGGGGGGTGTTTAGCCTTAACTTCAGGGACCTGCACCAAAGAGGGAACGAGCTTCTCGCTCGGAGTTAGCGGTAAAGGCGATTTGCCTGGTAGCTCCAGAGGAAGCTTATAGTAAGCGTCCAACTCAGTGACGACTTCCTGTGAGTTAGTAGATGAAGCAAAATCCAAGCTAGAATCAACAATGATAGATTGCTTGTCATCTAGGTGGTCCTCATCAAAAATGTCTTGCACCACAGGCTCAAGTACATCAATTGCACACAAAGAGTGATCATCAGAAGGATATTTCATGGCTTCATAGATATTGTAGTTAATAGTTTGGCCATCAAATTCCATGGTTAAAGCACCAGTACTCACATTAATCTTAGTGTTGGCAGTTTTCAGGAAAGGTCTCCCTAACAGAATAGGGGCTGCATGCTTATCATGTTCCATATTGAGCACATAGAAGTCAGCAGGAAAAGTAAGATCACCAACCCTAATCAAAACATCCTCCACTATCCCTATAGGACGCACACTAGATCGATCAGCTAACTGAATGAAAATATTGGTCACATGCATGGGTCCTAATCGTAAGGATTCACAAAGAGATGAAGGTAGAACATTAATGGAAGCACCCAAATCTAACATAGCTTTATTGAACTTGGTATCTCCAATAGTGATGGGAATGGTGAACATACCTGGGTCGCCACACTTCTTAGGTAAGCGCTTATGAAACACAGCAGAAACATGTTCGCTTACCTTTACCTTCTTCTTGTTGTTCCTATCCTGATTCCTCTTTGTGGTGCACATCTTCTTCAAGAACTTGGCATAACGAGGGACAGACTTGATCAAATTTAGGAGAAGAATGTTGACCTCAACGTTTCTGAACATCTCAAACATGTCCTTGTCCTGCGCAAGTGGCTTGGTACGCTTCAAAGCAGATGGGAATGGCGGAACAGGCTTCCAATCAGGAAAAATCAGAGTTTCGGACTCCTTCTCAGCCTCAGCATCGGCTACAGGGAGGCGGCAGTCGCCGTAAGAAGGGCGGCGGTCGTCGCTGACATCGTCAGAAAAACCAAGATTTTGATCACCGTCACGACGGGTGTCGTGGTCTTCACGGCGGTCGTCGTTTTCTGGGCGGCGGTCGCCGTTCTTGTTCTGCTCCAAATCCGGACTTTCTTCCTTGTTGACCTCATAATTATCCTCTTCAAGCTTCTTCCCACTTCTCAGAGTCACAGCACTGACATTCCGAATGTTCGGGTTCGCTTCCGTCTGAGATGGAAGTTTACCAGAAACCTTGGCGTCAAGCTTACTCACCACTTGAGAGATCTGACTAACCTGCCTTTCCAAGTTCTGAATGCTGGCTTGTGTAGTCTCTTGGAATTGTAATTGGTTCTTAGTCAACTTAGCAACATTCTCATTGAGGTTTACGTTGCTCTGCATCAGCATCTTCATCATGTCATCCATAGACGGTGAAGGATTCGAGCTCTGCCCTTGAGGATTTGGCACAAATGGTTGCCTAGGTTGTTGAGGATTACCCTGTTGTTTATTTGGGTCTGGGTCTCTCCATCTAAAGTTGGGATGATCCCTCCAACCAGGATTGTATGTACTGGAGTAAGGATCATGCATGGGTCTCTACTGATATCCTCCTACTGCATTCACTTCCTCTTGTAGAGTAGGACACGAATCAGTAGGATGCAAGTCGTCATGACAAATCTCACAGGCCTTAGCCTGTTGAGGTGTAACCTTCAGTTTCAGACGCCTCACCTCCTCTCTCATCACATCAAAATCAGCTTGATCAAATTTTGATTGAGAACTAGCAACCACCAAGCTGTGGGAACCTCTCCCACTGTATTGTCTAGAGTCATCAGCCAGAGTAGCAAATATCTCTTGAGCCTCTTCATAAGTCCTCTTCAGAATATTCCCACCACATGCAGAATTTACCATCCGACGATCATCTTCACGGAGTCCTCCATGCAGATAAATAATCAGATCATGATTAGCATAACCATGGTAGGGGCAACTCTTCACCAGTTTCTTGAAGCGTTCATAGTAGTCATAGAGAGACTCATTAGACAGTTGCTCTACGTTGCAGATCTTCTTCTTGAGCTGATTGGACTTGATTGCCAGAAAGTATTTATCAAGAAACACCTTCTTCAAATTCACCCAAGTAGTGATGCTTCCTGGGGGTAAAGAATGATACCAGTCTTTAGCTGAATCCCTCAGAGAAAAGGAAAAGACTCTCAACCTCATCTGATCTTCAGGTGTGTCAGATGGCCGCATACTGGTGCAGACCTCAAGGAATTCATCCAGGTGTTGAATCGGATCCTCAAGGGGGGTTCCACTGAATTTCGGGAGTAAATAAACTACTCCTGTCTTGAGCTCAAATTTAACCCCATCACCAAGGGCAGGGAATTGCACAGCACGAGTTGGTTGCTCCAAGTTAGGAGATGTCAAGGACTCAAGAGTAACACGAGCTGCCATTCTTTCAGCATGAAGTAGTATATTCGCAGCCCTGCGAGCTTGAAGAAAAGTTCTCTCGATTTCTGGATCAAAAACTAGAGGTAGATTATTAGTAACACGGGTGTGAACCATAAGATAGGTTCACACCAAGATTGGCACACAAATCACACACACAAAATAGATTATTGTCTCCCCGACAACGGCGCCAATTTGATAACAGGAATTTGTCGTGCTAATTCCTACTATGCAAAATATCCAAACAAACCTTAAACCGTAGTCCTAGGTAAGTAAAGGTCGAGTCCACAGGGAGACAGAGTCTATCTTTATATGCAATTTGTATGTCAATCCAAAGTAACAAAAGGGGGGTTTTGTGTGTTTTAATGAATCTAAGCATGCAAAAGTAAACAAACTAAAAGTTGATGAATTCAGTGATGGGAAAAGCACTTAGTCAAACAACGTCCACTATTCGTATGACAAGTTGATCCTAGATACCCATTCAAAATCTCATGCAACGGAAATTCCAATTCCTTTTCAGATATAACTAATAGCACAACCAGATACTATTAGCACTAACTAATTAAACAACCCTGAAACTATCAAGATTCAGTTTAACAGCAGCTTTACGGATAGGAATATAGTTGGATACAATTCTAGCATAAAACAACCAGCTTTTATCCTAGAATGTAAATCAGTTCTCTTCTGCATAAGACTAGCACAACCAGATACTAGCACGATGCAGTTGCTACTCTGATATAGATATGCTTAACCAGTAACAATCTAAATCTAGCAATAGATCAATAACAACAAACCCTAGTTGATCAGACTAGAAATTATCAATATCAATCATAAGCAATCAAGCAAGAGAATAGATAAAATCCATGCAATAGATTAAGAACGAGAATCTCACAACTGAATCAAAACGAAAGCTTCAGCGTCTGACTAAGCAATAGTGGCTTAGTTCTTCATAGCAAAGTACGTAGAATGAAAAGTGAAATTAGGGTTCGAGAGATATTCCTTTTGGAGGCAAAGCTCCCTTCTAACCCTTAAATACCAAAAGTAAATTAGTCTAAATTAACCTAAAACGAAAACACTAAAACCGTAATAAAATAATCCAAAATAAAACAGATCTGGAAAACAGGCTCGGTGGGCTTCTAACAGCGGCGGCGGTCGCTGCCTCCTCTGCGGCGGTCGCCGTGAAGCCATTTCTTCAGTGTCTTCGTCTCTTCAGCTCTGAATGCTCCCAAAGCCTCCAAAAGTGTGTCTTCAGCACCTCCTCGCCAATACTTCATAACTCGTTGGCGTCTTCTACTGGTGGCTTCATCCTCAGTGTTTCCTATGATCTCCAAAACAGCTTAAACACCTCCAAAAACACCAACTTTGCCCCCAAATGTCATACACATGAATGTGTCTAAATCTACCTGAATGGCATCAATAAACCCTCTAATGACTCTTAGTTAAGTCCTATAAAGTAGTGCTTATCACCTTTAAATGGAGCAAATCGGAGGGGAAACGTGGCATGAAACAGAGTTGTCATCTTCCTCCTCTCCTCTGAAATTCCTCCATTGTTGCCAAGCTTTGAGCTTTGTTAGAGAAGGTGATCAAACTCCTTTGAGCGCTTAGAAAGGTGCTCTTGAGTGTTATTCAAAGGTCTAAGGTATTGGGAGATCAAAACTCAATCGGATCGAAGTCGAACGAATCGATTTGGTGAGTGTTTCCCCAATTGCCATCGTTGAAGTCTCGCCATTGTTAACCGACCGCACCCCGCGGCAAGGGCCCCACCGCACCCATGGCGAGCCTTGTCCGAGGTGTGTGTTCGTGTGTGTTTGGCTTTGGGCGAGGCTTGACCCCTTTGGTCCTTTTCCTATTCTTTTAGATTCATATATGTAGATATTGAATCTAACTTAGGGTCTCATTATGGGTCGTTCCAGAGGGAATTATTGTTCAGGATCTGTCCCAGTTTCGGACTCGGAAACCGTTATCTCTAAGCTTGTTAAATCTTCGTCTAATCTAAGACAAGTGGCGGTTTGCTCTTGCTCATCATTCCATATTTCCATTAATTATCAATAGTTTGATTGTTAATTAATTTGGAATGATTTACTGTTCTGTTGGGAATAGTTTGATAAATGATGTGAAAAGAATATGATATTATAATAGGTTGTATATCTGCTAGAACAACGCTATTATAGATATATATTTATGATATTAGCCTAGAGGGCTTTGATATGATTATTACTGTGTTGAACTATTTAGTTAGCACGAGTATTTGTAGGAGCGATGGACTATTCGAGGTCCAGTCGATTCTTAATAATGATTAATGGTGCAAAGGGTGATAAACCCAAAAACCATTTGGTGGGTCATGACCGATCTCTATACTCGGGTATAGAGATGGTGGCACTTAACTGATGCTACAAATCTTGGGATTCGTCCCATTCAGGAGTATGTCCCTCATGGCGAAACATATATCCTATATGTCCCTCATGATGAAACATATACTCAATATATGTCCCTCATGGCGAAACATATATTTAAAAGCCTATAACGTGATGCGCGTTTGGGAATTTAAATAATTAAAAGCCTATAACATGATGCGCGTTTGGGAATTTAAATAAGATAAGTGCCGTCGTAGCACATGATTAATATACTTCAGACGAGTAGTGCAGCTAGGGAATAGTGCAGCTAGGAAAGCTCGTCTTGACTTTGATTAGAGTACCGTTCTCTTTCCAATCTGGATTCGCATTAAGCGGTGAGGTTGGTCGTGAACCGAAACATCAAGTCATTTTTGAACGCTTGTATGATTATATAATGTTCCCCAACATTTGTCATGTTTTCCGATAAGACTCAATTCGTTGGAGTCTTCTTTGGGATTGATTGTTGTGAGACTCAGTCTCCAGAATCTTCTCTTGATCATGATGCTTGATATATTCCAGTAGGAGTATGGTGGTTGACTATCGTCATCGGTTTTAATTCGAGAAACGATGAGTCTTACCTAATACGACTACTTCGAACCACTCTGCTTTGTACCCTTGCGTAGTCTTTCATTAGACTAACCAACCGTAATTGTTCTCTGCATGGTTGGCTAGTGTCATCCGTTCGATTCGGCACATCAGATAAGAATCCGAGAAACAAAGGCTAGAACGACTATAAAAGCAAACGGTGTTTTAATGGATTTATCAGGTTGCGATCCTTGGCGGGTGATCATTATGATCAAGACCCTTGTATTTATACTTTGTAAAGACTTTCGCTGATTACTCTGTTTTGTCCTATGGGGATTGGGATGTAATCCACATACATATGTTTTAACCAAAGATTTTGGTGTTTACATCATGATTGTTGTTTATGATTTGTATTGAAATCGGTAAAGCCTGGGGTGGCTTCGGTGTGGAAACCGAGGTCACTGGCGGTAATACCTTTCCAAATGGGTTACGATTTGGGGGTGTTACAAATAGATACTTATTCTTGATCGTGACTTTATTCAACTCTCGATAGTCTATACAAAGTCGGAACGATCCATCCTTCTTTTTGACGAACAAAATCGGAGTGCCCCAAGGTGATGCACTCGGCCTTATATATCCTTTCTCAAGAAGGTCCTCGAGTTGTTTCTTCAACTCTTGCATCTCAGCTGGAGCCATTCGGTACGGTGCCTTAGAGATTGGCGCGGTACCAGGCTCGAGATCAATGGTAAACTCCACGTTATGATTCGGGGGTAAACCGGGAATCTCCGTCGGAAAGACATCCGGAAATTCGCGAATGATCGGAATATCAAGAACTGACGGCTCATCTTTCTTGGGTTTATCCAGATAGCACAAGTACCCGACACATCCTTGTTGAAGTAGCTTACACGCAGTCATCGCATTGATGAGCTTGCCATTATCAGCGTCATTTCGACCCTTGAACTTGCATACAAACTGGCCCCCGGATGAAACTGTCACAGTCCTTGAACTGAAATCGATCACCGCTCCATGACGCGTCAGCCAATCCATACCGAGAATAATGTCGTATGGATCCATGGCAATACAAATCAAATCTGCTTTGAACTTCCTACCCTGAATTGTAATCGGAAATTCCGACAGACGCTTGGATCCTACTAAATGTTCACCATTGGGAAGATTGACTACGAAAGGCTCACAAACCTCATTGCATACTAAACCTAGCTTACTTATGCAACTTTTCGAGATGAAAGAATGAGTAGCACCCGAATCAAAAAGTATACACACAGAAGTAGAATGGAGGTATAGAGTACATTGAGCAGTAGGAGCATTTGGTCCATCAGCCTCACGCATCTCGTAGAGTCGCTGACCTTGACCTCCTGAAGCAGTTGGAGCTTTTCCCTTGTTCTGCGCAGTTGTCTGTGCCGAAGGGCTAAGAGCCTCCACTGGTCTGAATCTGGGTCGGTTGTTATGACTAACAGACCCTTGCTGTGACTCAGCTCCTTTCTGTCTCCTCTACGGACAAAATGTCTGCAAGTGCCCCTCCTTCCCGCAGCCAAAGCATGTCTTCCTCCCCTTCGGACACTCATTGCTCTTGTGCCCGGGTGTACCACAGTTGTAGCACTGGATCGGATTCTTGCCATGACCCGAACGTTGCGTAGACCCTCCATGAGTCATCTCTGTTCTCGCCCGGCCAGATTTGGCAAAGTTTGACAGCGGCGCGGGTCGCTTGAACCCACTTGCCTGAGGTTGGCTCTGTGCCGGTCTCTGGCGATTGCGCTTCTTAGCCGACTCCTCCAGAGTCACCTCCAATTTATAAGCTGCATCCACATACTGCTCCAGAGTAGAGCATCTGTGGCGCACCATCAATGGCTTAATGTCCGGATTCATCCACTCATGGAAATGCCAGATTTTCTGCTCATCACTGGACACTTCCGGCCCAGCGTACTGCAACAAGTGATTGAACTTGGCCGCAAGCTCAGTCACTTTCAATCCATCCGTCCTCGGATAGAGAAACTCCTTATGCTTCTCTTCCCTCATAGCTCGGGAAAAGAATCGATCAGTCATCTTCGACTTAAACATTCCCCAGTTCAACCCAGGGTGATCAGCTAGACCGGTGCCTTCCCACCATTCACTAGCCACCTCCTTCAGTTGAAGGGAAGCAATGTGCACCTTCTCCGCTTCAGTGCACTCGACGTTTCTGAATAGTCGTTCCATGTGCGAGAACCAATATGCCACTCTGACTGGCTCTCCCTTCCCATCATAGCTGTCAGGCCTCATAGAGCTAATGGCCTTCAGTGCTCGACCATAATTGCCTCTGTTCCTGACCGTATCCTCATGGGGTACATGGACAACTGGCTCCTCGAATCTAGGAACCACGGGAGGAATTGGCACACCTTGTGCCTGAGGCGCGATTGGTCGCATAATATCGGTGACTGCTTGCATCACAATCCCCCGAATAGCCTCAATTTCCGCAGCATCAAAAATAACTGGAGCGTTGACCGGAACTTGGTCGCTGCCCACTGGATTGTTGTGAGAAACAGACTCGTTCTCATCCAATGGATTCACGGTATTCCCCAAATCCAGTCTGGGGTTGTTGCTTGGTCCAGCACCAGCATGAATGGTGTTACTTGTGTTCACCATCTGTTTACCGATCAAATTCCAAGTATTTCGCAACATTAATATCATCTCAACATGCATAATGTATAAAATTGACTCGGAATAGATCAATTGGTAAACCTTCATTGATGAACTAAAACTGAGTTTGAAAGGGTTACATGGGAAAATTCTTCCAAGCGACAAGGCAAAATTGCTTGGAGAATACAATGCTATCAAAACGAAACAACCGAAATACTAGAAAAGAAAAACGCTAAACTTAACACCGGCCCCATCATGGTGCCTCGAAAAGACTCCTATAATAGGAAGCCCTCATGCACTGCTTCTTCGCACGGGGTCTATCATCGGGGTTTGGTGTCGGACTCCTTGCCCT
The DNA here is from genome assembly GCA_027886185.1 of Rheum nobile. Taxonomy (NCBI): domain Eukaryota; kingdom Viridiplantae; phylum Streptophyta; class Magnoliopsida; order Caryophyllales; family Polygonaceae; genus Rheum; species Rheum nobile. The sequence goes on from WOAB01000066.1 coordinate 1,036,815, forward strand.
ACTCGGCCCTGGAGCACACGGCTCATCTCTCGGGCTCGGTGCCCTCGGCCTTTCCCTAGGCACGGGAACACTCGATACAGTCCTATCGGATCCTGGTGAGTAGCAAAACTCCTCTAGAAATCCTGGTTGGAAGTCTGCCCTGTTCACCTCATACTGTGGGTCGAGTAGCAACCTAGCATGGCGAATATACTCCTGGAGCTCGTGGACGTCCCCAAGCATTCGGGAGAGACTGAGCTCAGTCTCGTATGTCCTCTCCTCCATGTCGTACAGGGCGTTCGACCACTCCTCCAGTCGTTCCTTCAGCATTTGGGGCCTTGACCTGCTGGGCCGGGACCACCCTCGGTGTACCCATCGACTCCCATGGCCTTGCCCTCCCACGAGCATGCTCAACCGCCTCGTCCACCTGACGACGCGCTTCAGAGGAAGCCATCTGACTTTGGCGAAGCACCTGTCGCGAGTTAGGACTCATCACTGGCCTCCTCGGAGTAGGAATAAATTGTGAGCCCTCAGAGGCATCCTGCGGCCCACTCCTCCTCATGGTTGTACCTTCAGCACTAAGTGCCTCCCAAGTGGCAGGAGACAATGGCGAATACTCCCTCTCAAGTGGCGACGTCGGACTCGGGAAGATGAATTCCATCTCCGGATCCTCGCAGTCCACCAGTAAGTGCTCTAAGCCATCGGACTCGTAGTCATGCCCCTCGAGGTCCTCCTCAGGGTCCTCCTCCTCCGGATCCTCTTCTGGGTCTTCCTCCGGATCCTCCTCTGGATCTTCCTCCGGGTCTTCCTCAGGATCCTCCTCAATTTTGAAGTCATCGTCGTAGTACCCTCCAAGGTACTGCGCCGACTCTTCTTCCTCCTCAGTGTCCTCCCTTGGCTCCGCTTCAGGCTCCGTCACAGGAACCACGGCCTTGTCGGACACTAACACCACCGACTCCACGAGCACGGTCTTCACCTCCTCGGGTGGACTACTGGGCTCCCCGACCTCAAAGCACGGCGGGGGAACCGGGAACTCAAACCTTACTGGAGATGGCGGGGCCACCTCGGCTTTCTTCGGATTCCTCAGATGAGAGATGAATGCGCCCATAATCTGCGGGGCGACGAGAAAAGAATTAGTCTTTCTAAATATAGAAGTGAACTTACTATATCAAACTGGAAAGAAGGCACGACTAGAACGGCAGAGATTTCAAAACAATACATTTTTTCAAGTAAGGTTTATTCAGAAATTCAAAATTTTTGAATAAAAAAAAAATTCTTAGTTCAAAACGAGTAAACGGTTTATAAAATCTTCGTTTTTAATAAAACGTTTTTAAAACCCAACCCGTAAAAAAAATCGGCTCTGATACCAAATCTATAACACCCCCAAATATTTCCTTGAAAGTATTACCGTCAGTAACCTCATATTTCACATCCGAAGCCACCCAAGGCTTAACCATTCATACAAATCATAAAATACACTGATAAAACGAAATATCATAATCTTTATTTAAACCAAAGTCTCGGAATTACATCCGTAAATCCCAAATACAACAGAAATACAGAATATGTTTAATACAGCGGAAGTCTTTTAAATAAATAACATAAGGGTCTTGATCGAAGCGATCACCCGCCTAGGATCTTCAACCTGGATAAAACTCTTAAAAACTGCATCTACCTTCATCGTCGGTTCTAGCCTTCACGGAACGGAAGTCTACCTGATGTGTCGTATGAGACGGATGACACCAGCCAACCATGCAAGGGAAAATAACCGGTTGGTTAGTCTAATGAAAGACTATGCAAGGATAAAACAGAAAGGTTCTAAGGTAGTCGTATTAGGTTAGGCCCATTGCTTCTCGAATGAAAGCCGATGATGATAGTAAACCTCAATACTTCTATGGAAGGATACAAAATAGAAAGATCAAGAGAAGACTCCTAAAGATCGAGTCTTATCGGAAATGTATGAAGAGAAGACTCCAAGAGATTGAGTCTTAACGGAAAGTATGACAAGTTTTCGGGAACGTTAAAGTTTCACACAAGCGTTTAAAAAGACTTGACCATTTGGGTCCACGACCAACCTCACCGCGCAATGCGAATTCAGATTTGGAAGGAGGACCTACTCTAATCGAAGTCCGGGCGGTTTCCACGTTGTACTCCTTGCCCGAGGGTATATTAATTATGTGCATAATCGCACTTATCTTATTTAATTCCAAAACGCATATTTACGTTATAAGCTTTTAAGATATATCATCTCATCATGAGAGATATCAGAGGGAATAAATTCCGAATGGAGGCACCAGCTGTGTGCACCTACCCTGAGTAAGGGTATAGTCATGACCAGAGAGAGTATTAGGGAAAATCCTCCTAATACCAGTTATAAAGAAACGACTAGACCTCGCAAGGTACATAGCATTCCTACGAATACTCGTTCTAACTATAATGTATAAGTTCACACATAAAATCCACACAAATACCATCATGGTAATAACAGATATAATAGCGTTGTTTCTAGCAATATATACAACCTATTATAATATCACATTTTAAATCATATTGTTTATAAAAATCTGTTCCCAAACGAAAACAACAATTCATCCCAATTTAATTAACAATTCGAAATAATTGATAATTAACGGAAACATGGAATGATAAGCAAGAGAGAACCGCCACTTGCCTTAGTCTAGACGAACGATTGAGCGACGACGAGTTTCTGGGTCCGAAATGGGAACGGAAGTCGGATTACAGATTCCTACGACAACGACCCATAACGAAACCCTAAGTTAGATTCGACAATAAAATGATACAAATCTAAGAAAGAATGAATGAAATCGAAAGAACGAAGGTCTCGCCCGAGACCGGATCGTCCAAGGCCACGATCGCAATTGCTAAGGCAATACGCGGTCGCGGCATGGATTCCGCGGTCGCGGGCATCGAGGGTAGTGTCCGCGAGCGTCGAGGACAGCGGCCGCGGCCGACCTTGTCACTGCCGCGGTCGAGGCAGTTCATGTCCGCGGTCGCGGCCATGAACTCCGACGACTCTAAAGGGAGAAAACCTCACCAGCGACGATGCGAGGGGGCTCGATTCGCGAGGGCTTCGACTCTAACCTTCATTGCGTCTCCTAAGCACCACTCCAAGGCTACCACGATGTAATATCCCTCATTTTATAAGGGTAAATTTTGAACTTTCTAATGCCTATATTACAAGTCAGATTAAATTCAGAGAAGTACGGACATTTTGTAAGATGTTTGATCTCTGTAATAATTTTTTTGAGTAATATAAAATACAGTTAATGTATTTTTTGGGTTAAAAAGTCGTTCGTGTATGAATATTATTAACCCGGATGACAAATCGGATAAGAATTGGCGAAAGCGGCGACCGCCGCCAGGCACAAATCGGGCGGCGACCTTCTGTCCTCGGCGGCGACCGCCGCCAATATCTCTGACATGGCCGGAGCTGGAAACTCGCGCCGTTAATGCCTCGGAGGACGTCCAGTTGGTCGGGCAACGCAGCTGGCTGCTTCTCCTCCTTGCTTGGGTTATATATACAGAGAATGAAGAGGAATTCGAGCCCGTCTGAACTCGCCCTTTCTCTTCCAAAATCTCACCGGAAAACCCATCATCTCGTCGGAAATATTCAAAGCTTCGTCGAAGCTTCGTTCTTGAGTTTGGTTGATCTCAAAGTAAAGCTTTGGTGGCCTTAGGAAGCTTAGAATCCAAAGCAAACCAAAGGAGAAGCAAACCGATTGACGTCGGTGAGATTTCTTCTTCTCGAAAGTTTCTGACCTGTTCGTAGCGGCGACCGCCGCCACGAACAAGCGGCGCCCGCCGTAAGGCAGGCGGCGACCGCCGCCGACAGGACCTTGGCATGTTTTGGCCTTGGCTTCTGTGGCTTTTGATCGGGCTCTGTTCCCTTCGATTCCTTTCGTTATTCTTTAGATTCGTACTAGCTATTGTCGAATCTAACTTAGGGTCTCATTATGGGTCATTCCAGAAGGATTTAACATCCAGGATCCGTCCCAGTTCCAGACCCGGAAACCTCTTGTTCCTAAGCTTCGTTCAAGCTTTCGGCTGATCTAAGGCAAGTGGCGGTTCACTCTTGCTTATCATTCCATACTTCCATTAATTATCAATGGTTTGATTGTTAATTAATTTGGAATGATTTACTGTTTTGTTGGGAACAGTTTTGATAAATGATATGAATTAAAATATGATATTATAATAGGTTGTATATCTGTTAGAGCAACGCTATTATAGATATATATTTTATGATAATTGCCGGGAGGGCAAGGATGTGAAAAGAATATGATATTATAATAGGTTGTATATCTGTTAGAACAACGCTATTATGAATATCTATATTATTATGATAATGGCCTGGAGGGCTTTGATATGATTATTACTGTGTTGAACTGTTTAGTTAGCACGAGTATTCGTAGGAGCGATGGACTATTCGAGGTCCAGTCGTTTCTTAATAATGATTAATGGTGCAAAGGGTGATAAACCCAAAAACCATTTGGTGGGTCATGACCGATCTCTATACTCGGGTATAGAGATGGTGGTACTTAGCTGGTACTACAAATCTTGGGATACATCCCTTTAGGAGTATGTCCCTCATGGCGAAACATATGTCCTATATGTCCCTCATGGCGAAACATATACTCAATATATGCCCCTCGTGGCGAAACATATATTTAAAAGCCTATAACGTGATGCGCGTTTTGGAATTAAATAAGATAAGTGATGTCGTAGCACATGATTAATATACCTCAGACGAGTAGTGCAGCTAGGGAATAGTGCAGCTAGGAAAGTTCGTCTTGACTTTGATCAGAGTACCGTTCTCTTTCCAATCTGGATTCGCATTAAGCGGTGAGGTTGGTCGTGAACCAAAACATCAAGTCGTTATTGAACGCTTGTATGATTAATTAATGTTCCCCAACATTTGTCATGTTTTCGATAAGGCTCATTTCGTTGGAGTCTTCTTTTGGGTGGATTGCTGTGAGACTTGGTCTTTCAGAATCTCTTGATCATGTTGCTTGATATATTTCAGTAGGAGTATTATGGTTGACTATCGTCATCGGTTTTAATTCGAGAAACGATGAGTCTAACCTAATACGACTACTTCGAACCACTCTGCTTTGTACCCTTGCATAGTCTTTCATTAGACTAACCAACCATAGTTGTTCTCTACATGGTTGGCTGGTGTCATCCGTTCGATTCGGCACATCAGATAAGCATCCGAGGAATGGAGGCTAGAACGACTATAAAAGTAAATGGTGTTTTAATGGATTTATCAGGTTGCGATCCTTGGCGGGTGATCATTACAATCAAGACCCTTGTATTTATGTTTTACAAAGACTTCCGTTGATTACTCTGTTTTGTCCTATGGGGATTGGGATGTAATCCCCAGACATATGTTTTAACCAAAGATTTTGGTGTTTAAATCATAATTGCCATTTATGATTTGTGTTTAAATGGTAAAGTCTGGGGTGGTTTCGGTGTGGAGACCGAGGTCACTGGCGGTAATACCTTTCCAAATGGGTTACGATTTAGGGGTGTTACAGATCTGGTATCAGAGTCAAAAGTTTTAAAACGAGTTTGGAATTTCATGAACCATTTACTCGTTTTCGAAAATGTTTTGGAGGCTCTGAACTTTTAAAATAAAATTGTTAAATACCGTTTATAGTCGTGCCTTCTCTTTAGTCTGATATGGAAAGCTAACTTCCATATCTAGAAAGACTAATTTTTTGTTGTCGCTCATGGATTCTGAGTGCTTTCGTTTCTCTTCAGAAGGACTCAGAAGAAGCCGAGGTGGTTTCACCATCTCCAGTAAGGCTTGAATTCTCAGCTCCCTCGTTATGATTTGAGGTTGTAGAACCTAGTAACTCGGTTTGAAGTTCACCTAATGAAAATTTACCTAGTTTGATCTCTTCTAAGTTGATTTCATTACATTAAGTACATTGGAAGATATTAATGTATGAAATCCTTGGAATTTGATCGGTAAATAGATGGCGAACACGAGGGACACTATCCGTGCTGGTGCTGGGCCGAGTAATGACCCCAGACCAAACGTGAGAAATGTTGCGAACCCTGGGGAGGAACACGAGTCTGTTTCTCACAACAATCCAGAGGGCGATGGCCAAGCTCAGGCCAATGCTCCAAGGATATTTGATGAAGCGGCCGTTGCAGAAATTTGAGGAATTTTCATGCAAGCAATGAGCGATGTCCTACACCCGAATATGCCTCAGGCGCAAGATGTGCCGGCATCCTCAGCGACCCCGGGAGTTGGAGAACAGGAAACTCATGTACCTTTGCACCAGGAGAATGTGGTCAGGAGCAGGAATGATTGTGGTCGAGCGCTGAAAGCCATAAATTCTATGAGACCTGACAACTTCAATGGGAAGGGTGAACCAGTTGAAGTGACGCATTGGTTTTCCCACATGGAGCGGTTGTTCCACAGTGTGGGTGCACTGAGGCTGAGAAGGTGCACATAGCTTCTCTTCAACTGAAAGGAGATGCTAGTGAGTGGTGGGAAAACACTGGTCTTGCTGATAGCCCTGATTTGAATTGGGCAATGTTCAAGACCAAGATGATTGACCGATTCTTCTCTCGGGCAATGAGGGAGGAAAAGCGCAAGGAATTTCTTTACCCTAAGACTGAAGGGTTAAAGGTGAATGAGTTGGCAACCAAGTTCAATCACTTGTTGCGGTACGCTGGATCGGAAGTATCCAGTGAAGAACAAAAAATCTGGCATTTCCACGAGTGGATGAGCCCAAAGATTAAGCCAATGATGTTGAGCCACAATTGCTCTACCTTGGAGCAATATGTGGATGCAGCTTATAAGTTAGAGGTGACTCTGGATGAGTCGACCAAGAGGAAGAATCGCCAGAGGTCGACGCAAAATCAACCTCAGGCGAGTGGATTCAAACGTCCTGCGCCACCATCTAACTTTGTTAAATCTAGCAAGGCGAAAACGGGTGGGGCTCAAGGAGAGTCGACACAGCAATCGGGTCAGGGCAAGAATCCGATCATGTGTTACAATTGTGGTGATGTTGGGCACAAGAGTAATGCGTGTCCTAAGGAAAGAAAGACATGCTTTGGTTGTGGGAATGAAGGGCATTTGCAGAAGTTCTGTTGGAAGGAAAAGCATAAAGGAGCGGAGTCACAGCAGGGGTCTGTTAATCAGAGTAACCGACCCAAGTTTAAACTAGCAGAGACTCCTAGTCCTTCGATGCAGACAGCTGCACAGAACAAGGGGAAAGCCCCAATGGCTTCTGGGAGTCAAGGTCAACGCCTTTACGAGATGCGTGAGGCGGATGGACCCGATGCTCCATATGCTTAAAGTGCTTATTACCTTATGTTGGTATGTTGTTGATTTGGGTGTTACCCAGTCTTTCGTTTTGGATAGTTGTGTAGTAAGTTAAGTTGTGTGTGCAACGAGGTTGTGAACCTTTTGTTGTAACTCTTCTTATATATGAACCTTTGGTTTATACCAAGTTAGTGTTTCGTTGCTTGGTATGGGGTGAGGTCTCATGTTCGAGACTCACCAACAACCTCTTAGGAGATGGCTGTCTATTAATTAGGTGGAGCTACCAAGGATGGGTTAAGATGTATGGATAGCGGCTCATGGCAACAGTGGACGCTGGTAATGGTTGGGCCTGGGCTCGGAGCCATTAGTGGGCCGTCTGTGAACCATGTAATGGGCTGGTCCAAAATAGTGACCATTTAGTTGGAACCAAGCGTCTGTCAGACTTCCTGATTACCATTTAGGGTAAGGAGTTCGAGGCAGATTTAATTTGATTAGCCATGGCTCCATACGATAATTTCTCGATATGGATTAGCTGACGCGTCATGGGACGGTCATCGATTTAGTTCAAGGGCTGTGACGGTGTCATCTGGGGGCCAGTGTGTATACAGATTTAAGGGTCTGAATGACGCTGATAACGGCAGGCTTATCAATGTGATGGCTACGTTTAAGCTACTTCGACAAGGTTGTGTCGGGTACCTTTGCTACCTGGATCCGCCCATGAAAGATGAACCATCAATTCTTGATATTTTAGTGATTAGTGAATTTCCGGATGTCTTTTCAGAAGATATTCCCGGTTACCCCGTATCGTGACATGGAGTTCACAATTGACCTCGAGCCTGGTACTACGCCGCTTGCGGAGGCACCGTACCGGATGGCTCCTGCTGGGATGCAAGAGTTGAAGAAGCAATTAGAGGATCTTCTCGACAAGGGTTATATAAGGCCGAGTGCATCGCCTTGGGGTGCTCCGGTCTTGTTTGTCAAGAAGAAAGATGGATCGTTCCGACTTTGTATCGACTATAGAGAGTTGAACAAAGTCACGATCAAGGATAAGTATCATTTGCCAAGGATTGATGATTTGTTAGATCAGTTGCAGGGAGCTAAAGTCTTTTCCAAGATCGATCTGAGATCTGGTTATCATCAGCTCAGAATTCGTGAGGAAGATATTCCGAGGACTGCATTCCGGACAAGGTATGGTCACTACGGGTTTGTAGTTATGTCATTCGGACTTACCAATGCTCCAGCGGTCTTTATGGACCTGATGAATCGATGCTTTCACCAATACTTGGATAAGTTCGTGGTGGTTTTCATCGATGATATTTTGATTTATTCTCCGAATGAGGAAGTTCACGAGGAACACCTTCGGATTGTGTTGTCAATCCTTAGACAAAATAAGTTGTACGCTAAATTGTCTAAGTGCGATTTTGGATCAAGGAAGTGGCTTTCTTAGGCCATGTGATCAATGAGAAGGGGGTAATGGTTGATCCCCAAAAGATTGAAGCAGTAGCTAACTGGAAGCGGCCTCAGAATGTGAAGGAGGTGCGTAGTTTCCTTGGACTTGCCGGATATTATAGACGGTTTGTATAGGGATTTTCTAAGATCGATCTACCTATGACCGGTCTGCTTCGCAAGGTCCATAAGAAGTTTGTCTGGAATGACAAGTTCGAGGCCAGTTTTCAGAAATTGAAGCAATGTCTGACCTCCGCACCAGTACTAACGCTACCAGACAGAACTGATGATTATGTGGTCTATAGTGATGCTTCGAAAAGTGGTTTAGGATGTGTGTTGATGCAAAGAGGCAAGGTTATTGATAACATCCATTTTATACATATTTTAAGAGTCTAGTTGCATATTAGATTAGGTCATTCTCATGCATATTTTATATATTTTATAGATAGTTTTGCATTATTTTGTATTCGGAGTCTACACTCGTATTTTAATATGTTTCAGGTATTTTTAGGCTAATTAATACGAGACTTCGGGGCGAACAAGTCTGCTGAGTTTGGACCGAAGTGATGATAACAAATCTGCTGAAATTTATTTAGACTGGCCCACTAAGGATGAAGAGAGACTGCACAAAATATGAATTTGGGTTGCTTGAAGAGTTTATTGTGCACAGGCCCATTGAAGAAATAAACGGTGGCTTAGATGGATTGAAGAGAATTAAAGGATTTGATTAAAGAGGGGGTTACGGAGCTGGAGGAGAGGAGGGGGGTTTCTTTAGTTTAGCTTTTGTTTTCAGTTGGGAGTTTTGTTTTGAGGGGGAGAGCTTCTCTGCCGCAGGCAGAGGGAGTGGAACTTCATGAAGGAATTTTGTCCTTTGGCATGGATTGAAGATTGTCCTTAATGTTCTAGCTTTCGTTTGGATTATTTTGACATTGAGATTAAGTTTTCTTATCTCTTATTTTTGTTGAATAATTTATGCATATTGATAGCTAGTTTAATCTATTATTTATCTTAGATCATGCTTGACTAAATTTCTAGTTCTAGGGTTATGGTGATCCTGACGATGCGTATGTAATTAGAATTATTTCTTTGCCTGAATTGAAATCTGAAACCTTGTTTGATTCAATCCTAGAGTTTTTAATGCAATTGATGAATGTCAATTAGGTTTCTATTAGGTTTGAGTCTGAAAGGAGATAACCTCAATAGATAACTCAGATAGGGTATGAGTCTGAAAGGAGATTACTTTATTAGACTACTAGGAATTGAACCTGAGTGTTACTTGTGCGACAACAACTTAATTACTCTTGATGATTAATAGGCTATCGTAGATGTGCTAGGTTTGAGTTGGATTAGCGGAGCGCGACAGCGAATGTTATTTCAGTTTATTCCTAGACTCTAAGCGCGTTAAAGGGTTTGGATGAGATTAGCTCTGCGCGACAGCGATTGTTAGTTTAATCCAGGCACGTTTACTATCGTCTGAAAGGAGTTAGTAGATTACCTTAGATAGCCTACCTTCAAATAATTTGGACTAGATTCAGGTAAATGGTGATTTTACTTACTATTGCATCGTTGCGGTGATCCTTAACCTTAGACACATTTATCCCACTGATTTTTATCCTTTTTTTTGTTTTATTAGTTATTAGTTTATCCAATCTCATATATTTTCGGCCTAGTTCACTGGTAGCGTTTCAATTAATATTACATTGGTCTCTGTGGGATCGACACTTGACTACTACAACTGATATCGTACACTTGCGGGTAGGTTTTAGTCACATCGGTTATTGCTTACGCGTCAAGGCAGTTGAAAACCTATGAAGAAAACTATCAGACGCATGATCTGGAGTTAGTGGCGGTAGTGTTTGCCCTGAAGATTTGGAGACATTATCTCTATGGTATGAGATGCCAAGTCTTCACCGACCACAAGAGTCTCAAGTATGTATTCACTCAGAAAGAGTTGAACATGAGACAACATCGTTGGCTAGAACTACTCAAGGACTATGATCTCGAATTATTGTATCATTCGGGCAAGGCTAATATAGTAGCTGATGCATCAAACCGAAAGATACTACATGAGACTGTAGTGGCTTTGCTTATTGCTCGGACTAGAGCTAGTCGAAAGGACTGCCTTGGGCATTGCCTTGATAAAACAAAGGATGTTGACAGCTCAAAATCGACAAAAAGCCTTATGCTGATTCAAAGCGTAGGAAGGTTGAATTTGAGATTGGTGACAAGGTCCTTGTCAAAATATCACCATCGAAAGGCGTGTTCAGATTTGGTAAGCGTGGGAAGCTCAACCCTCGCTACGTGGGGCCATTTGAGATCCTTGATAGAGTGGGATCTCTAGCATACCGTTTGGCATTGCCGCCATCGGCACATCCAGTACATGACGTGTTTCATGTATCTTTGTTGAGAAAGTACGTGCCAGATGAATCTCATGTGCTGAGCTATGAGGACATTGAGATTCAAGCAAATGGTACCTATGAAGAGATACCTGTGCGTATTCTCGAGTGCCGTGAGAAGCACTTGCGCAACAAGATCGTACCGTTGATACGAATTCTGTGGTCCAAGTCAGGAACCGAGGAAGTTACCCGGGAGGCTTGGGAGACTAAAGAGGATATGCGTAGACGCTTTTCCGAGATGTTTACGACCTAAGTTTCGGGGTCGAAACTTCTTTTAAGGGGGAGGAAATGTAATATCCCTCATTTTATAAGGGTAAATTTTGAACTTTCTAATGCCTATATTACAAGTCAGATTAAATTCAGAGAAGTACGGACATTTTGTAAGATGTATGATCTCTGTAATAATTTTTTTTGAGTAATATAAAATACAGTTAATGTATTTTTGGGTTAAAAAGTCATTCGTGTACGAATATTATTAACTCGGACGACAAATCGGATAAGAATTGGCCAAAGCGGCGAAAGCGGCGACCGCCGCCAAGCACAAATCGGGCGGCGACCGCCGCCAATATCTCTGACATCGTCGGAGGACGTCTAGTTGGTCGGGCAATGCAGTTGGCTGCTTCTCCTCCTTGCTTGGGTTATATATACAGAGAATGAAGAGGAATTCGAGCCCGTCTGAACTCTCCCTTTCTCTTCCAAAATCTCGCCGGAAAACCCATCATCTCGTCGGAAATATTCGAAGCTTCGTCGAAGCTTCGTTCTTGAGTTTGGTTGATCTCAAAGTAAAGCTTTGGTGGCCTTAGGAAGCTTAGAATCCAAAGCAAACCAAAGGAGAAGCAAACCGATCGATGTCGGTGAGATTTCTTCTTCTCGAAAGTTTCTGACCTGTTCGTAGCGGCGACCGCCGCCACAAACAGGCGGCGACCGCCGCCGATAGGACCTTGGCATGTTTTGGCCTTGGCTTCTGTGGCTTTTGATCGGGCTCCGTTCCCTTCGATTCCTTTAGTTATTCTTTAGATTTGTACTAGCTATTGTCGAATCTAACTTAGGGTCTCATTATGGGTCGTTCCAAAAGGATTTAACATCCAGGATCCGTCCCGGTTCCAGACCCGGAAACCTCTTGTTCCTAAGCTTCGTTTAAGCTTTCGGCTGATCTAAGGCAAGTGGCGGTTCGCTCTTGCTTATCATTCCATACTTCCATTAATTATAAATGGTTTGATTGTTAATTAATTTGGAATGATTTACTGTTTTGTTGGGAACAGTTTTGATAAATGATATGGATTAAAATATGATATTATAATAGGTTGTATATTTGTTAGAGCAACGCTATTATAGATATATATTTTATGATAATTGCCGGAAGGGCAAGTATGTGAAAAGAATATGATATTATAATAGGTTGTATATCTGTTAGAACAACGCTATTATGAATATCTATATTATTATGATAATGGCCCGGAGGGCTTTGATATGATTATTACTGCGTTGAATTGTTTAGTTAGCACGAGTATTCGTAGGAGCGATGGACTATTCGAGGTCTAGTCGTTTCTTAATAATGATTAATGGTGCAAAGGGTGATAAACTCAAAAACCATTTGGTGGGTCATGACCGATCTCTATACTCGGGTATAGAGATGGTGGCACTTAGCTAGTGCTACAAATCTTGGGATACATCCCTTTAGGAGTATGTCCCTCATGGCGAAACATATGTCCTATATGTCCCTTATGGCGAAACATATACTCAATATATGTCCCTCATGGCGAAACATATATTTAAAAGCCTATAACGTGATGCGCGTGTTGGAATTAAATAAGATAAGTGCCGTCGTAGCACATGATTAATATACCTTAGACGAGTAGTGCAGCTAGGGAATAGTGCAGCTAGGAAAGCTCGTCTTGACTTTGATCAGAGTACCGTTCTCTTTCCAATCTGGATTCGCATTAAGCGGTGAGGTTGGTCGTGAACTGAAACATCAAGTCGTTATTGAACACTTGTATGATTAATTAATGTTCCCCAACATTTGTCATGTTTCCGATAAGGCTCATTTCGTTGGAGTCTTCTTTTGGGTGGATTGCTGTGAGACTCGGTCTTTCAGAATCTTCTATTGATCATGCTGCTTGATATATTCCAGTAGGAGTATGGTGGTTGACTATCGTCATCGGTTTTAATTCGAGAAACGATGAGTATAACCTAATACGACTACTTCGAACCACTCTGCTTTGTACCCTTACATAGTCTTTCATTAGACTAACCAACCGTAGTTGTTCTCTGCATGGTTGGCTGGTGTCATCCGTTCGATTCGGCACATCAGATAAGCATCCGAGGAATGGAGGCTAGAACGACTATAAAAGTAAACGGTGTTTTAATGGATTTATCAGATTGCGATCCTTGGCGGGTGATCATTACGATCAAGACCCTTGTATTTATGTTTTACAAAGACTTCCGCTGATTACTCTGTTTTGTCCTATGGGGATTGGGATGTAATCCCCAGACATATGTTTTAACCAAAGATTGTGGTGTTTAAATCATAATTGTCGTTTATGATTTGTGTTTAAATGGTAAAACCTGGGGTGTTTTCGGTGTGGAGACCGAGGTCACTAGTGGTAATACATTTCCAAATGGGTTACGATTTGGGGGTGTGACACACGACGACTGGCGAGAGCTCCGGCGACACTTCGAGAATTCCGGCGAGAGCTCGAACTCCGGCGACGAAGGAAAAACGAGAGAGCAAGAGGTGAGGAGATCAAATATTTAGGTGCCAAAACCTTCCCAATCCGACCTCCTTTTATAGCCCAAAGGAGGAGCCCTCCCCGCCCAGATCAACGGTGAAACAGAGGATCAACGGCGGGCGCGAACGACGAGGAGGAAGACAAAGCGACGTTGGCGTGTCTGCATTTTCCGCGGTCGCGGAATATTCCTATGCCCAGCTCTTCTGAGAGCCATTTTTCTGTGGTCGCGGAAATGCTGCTGCGGTCGCGGTAGAGGCATTTTCGCGTCTTTTTGCCCGGGAAAGGGTTTGGCATGGGTTTAAACCCCGGAATTTATATATTTGTACCCAAACAAATATTCTAAGCCCCGGAAATACGTCGAATGTAATTTATACCACTCAGGGAAAAATTACAGAGATCAGACATGTTACAGAAAATCCAAATTTCTCCGAAAGCGACACGATTACAGAACGAGGGTTGGGAAAATTACTCAAATATCCTTACTAAAAATGAGGGGTATTACATATACCCACTTGCACCCAATTGTTTTCTTGTCGGGAGGCAACGTAGATAACTCCCAAGTGCCATTCCTATCGAGCGCATCAAGCTTGCTGCGCATCGCCTTTCTCCAGTGTTCGTGTTGAACTGCTTCTTTATAAGAAGTGGGCTCATGCCCATGTGTGATTGCAGCAAGAAACCTGGCATGATTAGGAGAAAATTTATCACAAGAAACATAGGCAGCGATAGGATATTGCTTACCCGAGGACGGTGATGATGTGGGTGGTCGAGGTAAGGGAGGGGGGTCGTGCGTGATCAGAGTGTGACAAACGTAGTCACGCAGAAGAACTGATGTCTACTTCTTACGAACTCCACGACCAACAGTTGAAGGCGGTGCCGGAGTAGTCACAGTCGGTGGAGAATCAGCCGAGATAGGCTGATTTGTAGGTGGAGAAACCGAAGGTTCAGTGGGTGAAACCGACGGCGGTGTGTCATAGATCGTTGGATGAGGCGAAGAAGGGGAAACTGCCCCTGTCGTGGAGGCCGAAACCATGGCATAAGGAAAGTGGTCTTCGTAGAAAACCACATCCTGGGAGACGAAGAACCGACTTGTCTCAATATCAAAAATGCGCTAACCCTTTTGACCTTGTGGATAGCCAAGAAAGACGCCTTTGATGCTACGTTCTGCAAATTTGTCATTAGACCGGGGTTGTCGAGCTGCGTAGCAAAGACATCCAAACACGCGGAGATTCGAGTGAACCGTTGGTTTGCCATGAAGAAGTTCGTACGGGGTACGATTGTTGAGAAGAGGCGTAGGCGTTCTGTTGATCAAATAGCAGGCGGTCAGGATACACTCACCCCAAAAACGAATGGGGAGTGAAGCTTGAAATCGGAGTGCTCGAGCCACGTTAAGAATGTGACGATGTTTGCGCTTTACCCT
The DNA here is from genome assembly GCA_027886185.1 of Rheum nobile. Lineage (NCBI taxonomy): Eukaryota > Viridiplantae > Streptophyta > Magnoliopsida > Caryophyllales > Polygonaceae > Rheum > Rheum nobile. The sequence goes on from WOAB01000066.1 coordinate 1,052,082, forward strand.
GCCGTTTTGTTGTGGTGTGTATACACAAGAGCTTTCAAAGAAGATCCCTTGTGCTAGAAGAAACGATTGTAGAGAGATGAATTCAGCCCCATTGTCTGAACGAAGGCGCTGAGTTTTAGTATGAAACTGTGTCTGAGTCATGGCACAGAAACGTTGGAGGATGCCTGCAACCTCTGATTTGGAACGCATGAGAAACACCCAGGTAGATCTAGAGAAGTCATCCATGATTGCCAAAAAATAAGAAGCACCGCTACTAGAAGGCACACTGTAAGGCCCCTAAATATCACAATGGATTAACTCAAACGAAACCTCTGCTTTATTAGAACTCAAAGGAAAAGAACAACGAGTTTGTTTTGCCTTAAAGCAAACATCACAAGGTAACTCAAGTGCTGAAATGGAAGACTTCTCTAAACTAGGTAAACTAGACAAAACTGAAGCAGACGGATGACCCAACCGTTGGTGCCAGGTAGACACAGAGACTGTAGAAGCAGCAAGACAGAACTGAGAGAGTTGCGGACCAATGTTGAGTAGCCAGTAGACCCCACCGCGTTGCTCACCCACACCAATCATTGCCCTCGAAGTGTGTTCCTGTATAATACACAACTTATCGGTTAGAGTCACCACACACTGAGTATCAATAGCTAACTGACCAAAGGAGATCAAGTTACAATACAATCTAGGAATATAAAGAACATGATCAATGCGAACATATGGCGAAAAAACAAGAGATCCTTCTTGAACGGCGGAAGCAAAACGATTGTCCGGTAATTTGATGGTCACCATCGCAATTGGAACAAGATCCTGGATTAAATCCCGATTTCCTGTCATGTGAAGAGAGGCTCCAGTATCCAAGATCCAGGAAGACGACTTACCAGACGAGTTGTCTGTCGAACCTGACTTGGTATTGAATGAGTTGAACGCCTGAAGGACTTGACCCCATTGATCTGTCGTGATTGCTGGACCGAGAGCGGACCTATCATGAGTCGTGAGAGTCGTTTGACCCGGAGTGGAAGAGGGTTGCTGAGCAGCGTTAGCAACACCAGAGCCGCGGCCACGACCACGACCCGAGCTCGACTGAGATGACGTTTGACTTCCTGGGGCCGAAGATGAGAAATTGGATTTTCCTCTGCCATTGGTAAAGACAAAACCTTCCGAGAAGCCATGAAGTCGATAACACTTGGATATATCATGTTCGGTTCGCCCACAATGAGCGCACGGCGGGCGCTGAGAAGAACGTTGATCGCTGGGACGATGTTGAGCCGCCAGAGCCATAGGATCCGGAGTTTTGGCATCACGGTCCTTAACGACAGTGAGGTGACATTCTTCCTGAACTGCGAGAGAGAAGACACGATTGAGGTTGGGCAGAGGCTCAAGTGTCATGACATTAGAGCGAAGAGAACGATAGTCGTCGTCATTGAGTCCGTTGAGGAATTGATGAATAAGCTCGGTTTCGCGCTCCTTCAATAGACGGTTGGATATGTCACAAGTGCATTTACCACATGTACAGGCCATGGGTGGGACGTAGGTGGTGAATTCGTCCCATAACTTCTTCAAGGCCCCGTAATAAGCATTGACGGACTGTCCGGATTGACGACAGCGAGCCAGATCTGCACGAATCTAAAGGATTCTTGGTCCGTTACCGACCGAGAATCGTTGATTGATGTCATCCCAGAGGTCCTTGACAGTTTTGGCGTATGAGATTGAAGGGCGAAGAGATGGATCAATGGACTGAAGAATCCAGCCCTTGAGCATAGAATTAACGCTCAGCTAGTCCTCTGCATCGGTTGCTTCAATTGCCTTGTCAATAGAACCAGTGAGGAAACCGAATTTCCGTTTGGCATGAAACGCATTGATCATGGCGTCTTGCCATTCTTGAAAGTTGTCGCCTTTGAAGGTGACATGACAGATGGACAGACCAGGATGATCTGAAGGGTAAAGGTAGAAGGAAGAATCAACATCGTTGATCTTACGTTTGGGTCGATGAGAGTCCTTGTCCGACATTGAGATGATCGGAAACGAAGGAACGAAAAATTTGGTGGAGAAAAAAAAAATAGCAGTAATTAACCTGCTCCGATACCATGAAAGAATAGATGATGGAAAAAAATTATTGTCTTGATAATGCCTAGAAAGGCCAAATATATACATGAGTATAAACTAAAGATAAGAAAAGATATCAGAAAGTATACAAAGATATACAATCAGGATAACTAAGATAAGGAAACTAAAATATTCTATCAATTAACAAGGTGACTTCTAACATAAAAGACGCTATGCGTGAGGAAGAAGACGTATCGAAAAGTACCACGATGAAGATCACTAAGTGTAAGATTAGGTTTTCTTTGGTTGTGTGGGGAAGAAAATGAAGATGCGTAAAGGTGGCCGCAGAAGCGGATATGAGATCGAAAAGATGGAGAAGCAGATATGGGAAGAGATGATGCGTAAAGGTGGCTAGAGAAGCGGATTTGGGCAAGGAAGATGAGTTTACAATAGCTATGGAGGACAAAGGTGTGTTGCACTTGGGAAAAAATGTTTGAATTGAGAGTAAAAAAAGCCAAATTTATACGAAGCACAAGTTATAATCATATACCTCCTGAATTCGATATCTCATTCCAATCCCATACTCGGATTTTTACCATACACGTCCCTACTTTTTTGTCAAATACTTATCTTAAACAATTATATTCTTTTTTATTAGGAAAAATGACTCTAAATAATACCAACTATCAGTTTTAAACTAAAAATAATACGAATTTAAAAAATTGTAAAAACATACCCAAACTATGTCAATATTAACCAAAAATAGTATGTACATATTTTTCGGTGAATTTTCCGGCGGGTTTGCTTATGTGGAGCCGGAAAAATGAGTTGTCATATTTTCGTTTAACACATCAAATTACACCTCATTTATATAATAAAAAAAATACACAAACCAATATCAGTAATTTACATCTTACAGCAACACAAACAAAAGAAAATCACTCATATTTTTTGAAAGATCACTTTTTAAACAAATCAGTCATTATTATACAAATGAAGTGTAATTTAATGTGTAATTTTTTTTGACAAATTATATTTTTGGCTCCATCTATGCATACTCGTTAGAACATTCACTGGAAAAAATGCTCATACCATTTTTTGTTTATATTGACATAGTTTAGGTATGTTTTTAAAATTTTTAAAATTCGTATTATTTTTTACTCAAAGATAATAGTTGGTATTATTTAGAGTAATTTTTCCTTTTTATTAAGCAATTAAACAATAATGTTGGATCTAAAACTAACTTTATAAATTATGACACAAGAAAAGAAACCTAGCGAATTGTTAGGTACTTTCATGCATTTATATACTTTTGTAAATACACAACTAAAAATAAATGAGATCATTTCTGATTAAAGGAGTATCTACTTGCTCTTGAGTTCATTGATTTTATGTCACACTTACACCCTTACACGTATTTGTCATACATGTATACGACTTGTGATGTGTATTTTAAGCGATTATAAGGTGGATAATGCTATGTTGCTTCATGAAATGAAATGTAAAAAGTTTATTCTTCCTTAAACGCGTCGAGTTCCATAATCGAGTCTAGTAGTGTATAAGAAAACAATACATAAACGTAATATATATTTAAATGTAGATGATTTTTTCAACTTTCAAAATATTTTATTAATTTAATGAATTGCTTTGTGTTTTTATATGATTATTCTATTTTCTTAATCCATTTTTTGGTAAACATTATGTCAAAATATACAATTTATTTTTTTATCATAATAAAGTAAGAAATTAGAATGGGGAATTCCGGTATAAAAGTTGAATATAACTATTATGTCAAAATATACAATTTATTTTTTATCATAATAAAGTAAGAAAATAAGAAATTAGAATGGGGAATTCCGGTATAAAAATTGAATATAACTTGGTATATAATCCTTAAGTCGAGAAGTGAAGCAAAGTGTGATTAGTTATTATAATCTCGATTCAGATTTACAATAGTAACGATTATACAATTTGGAAAATGACAATACAATACGCACTCAAAATAGGTTATTGTAGAGATAAAGTTTGGGTTGAGATCCGGTGAAGATGGGAAGGGAGGAGAGGAATAAGGACGCATGAGAGCCGTTGGATGAGAAGCAAACGGAGTGTCCAGATTGCTTTTCAAAAATTTGGGAAAAATTCGGTAAAAAAATCGACACGGCCGAATTATTCGCGAAAAAGACGGATTTGCGTGCATATGAAGTGCAGATCTGTGTACATGCCAAATACATTGGTGTGTGCATGCCAAATACACTACGGTGTGCACGTGAAATTTATTTTTGTGTGCATGCATAAAACGTGTGCGTTCATATGGAATGAACAAAACGTGTGCACATGAAAACACGACTATGTGCATGCGAAGTATACTATCGAGTGCATGCGAAGTATACTACTGTGTGCATGTGAAAATGGCATATTTGTGCATACGAAATGCATTATGTGCTATGTGTGTATGTGAAATAGACATGTGTGCATGTGAAATAACATAGGTGTGCATGTGTGCACATGAAAATAACATATGTGTGCATGCGAAAATGACTCAAAGCGCGTACGAAATAACATGTGTACAGAAGTATAAAAACCAACAAAAATAACCTACGTGTGCATACGGAATGACCTGTGTGTGCACATGAAAACAACGTGTGTGCATGCGAAACAATGTATGTGTGCATACGGACCAAAATACGTGTGCACACGGAACGCGTTTTTTCGCGAAAATTTCGGCCGTGCCGAATTGTTTTCGAATTTTTTCCTTGTCTGATCTGGACAGTCTTTTTCTTGATACGACGATCCTCAAATATCCTCACTCATTTCCTAAGCCTCCATCATCACCTTATCTTTTCTCATAAAGTTTTACTTAATCAATTAGACTTTTTATATTACCTGATTTTTTTTACGAATCTAGCAATATTACGAAATGACTATTGTATGACATTATTTTAGGCTCATCAAAGCTATTAAAATTCCGTCTAGTTTACGATTCTACAATTTAGAAAGGACAGAACGATCCTCTATCGTAATTATGATTTATTACATGTATAATTTTATTTGATCAAAATAAATATAATAGAATTGTGTATATATGATTCCGATTTTTCATACTGTTGTAACGATCTTACAAATATTTTGTCACTCGCACTTAAAATTTTAAATCAAATACTATCCTATCTCAGATCACATCCCGAAAGACCCTCTCTAATCCAAACCTAGAATCTCGATCATGATAAGCACACTTATAATTTTATATGTATATACTTGTATGTTCAATCTATAATTCTTATCAATCTTCCACTTATTATTACCAAATTTATCTTTATAACATTATAGTGTACATTATTTCTAATGTCTAAAATATTATAGGAGGGACCTTAAGTATGTAGATTTTCAGAAAACCTTTGGACACCGGGCGGAGTTTGGATTGCCGGTGGAATTTCCACCCCCCAAAAATTTGTTCCCAAACACCGACATAAACTGATACTCCATAATTTTCAGTCTACCGACAATTCTTACTAGTGTAGGATCATTTAATTGGGGACACAGAAATGAAGACCCACAGAAAAAGAGATGTTAAAAGAAAGATCTATGCACCCAAAAACCAACTTGTTATACGCATATAATTAATTAATACTAGTGAATGAATCCCACCGCTCATAAATGGCAACGTCACCGTCTTTATGGGCTGTTTGCCACGTGAAACAGCCTCATTCCACTCCATGCCGGAATCAACTAACATGGTTTCATACTCTCCACACCCAAGTTTCAATCAGATCAGATCCACTTAGGATTTTTCCCCTTCTTCACTGTACATACAAATTGCAATCACATCAGCAACAAATTATGTCAACTTTTGGTACAACACCCACATGCTTATGAGATAATAACAATAATCATAATGATACTACCCATGTAGCCTCTTTAAAGTACTCATGTTCTAAGTTCTAATTGCCTAGTTTTGGGGACTATGGGGGAAAATTGTCACTTCTTGAACCAATTCTGGGTTCTGTTTTAACCTGTGGACACCATTTTGGGCTTCTCAGCAGCTGTAGTCGTAGTTGCAGGGTGTTCGAACAATCTCGAGAGCTTTGGGTCATTCACTTTCAAGCTGATCCATTTGGGAGAGATGAAGGGATGAGTCTGAAGAATCAAATGGGGCTAGGCTGCAAAGTCAGTGCCAAACACATGAGTTGTGAAATGAGATATGACCACTCTTTTGACTTGAACTAGTAATGAAAATCAAATGAATATCTGGCCAAACCGAATCTGAAGCTAGGATCTGTTTGGCATGTCAGATATGGTTACTTTTTTTGGTCATTATTAAGTAAAAACATGCTGATAAGGTAGCTAACATGCCATTTTGCTGCCGGTGAAACAGACTAGAACTTGCAAAAACATTGATTAAAGGATGGAGGGAAATTAGGGGGAGAAATAAAATTTGTCTGCATTTTATAATGATTGATTAGCACATACACTGGTATAAGTATAACTCATTCACCATTTTCCGCGTCAACAGATGTGGAGAACTCGACCATTTGCATCCCTCTTCCAGCAACAACAATCTCATAAGAGTTCCTGTGGGAAACAAATGCAAGAAGATGAATCAATTAATGACCCAATGATATAAAGGTAAATAGCAGCTCTTCTAGAACAGAGCAGTTGTTGTGAGGACTACCTCCCACTGGCTCTAGCATCTAGTGCTTCGGGTTCTGGTACACTGATTATCAATTGAGAATGCTCAGTTAATTGCCCGTGATCGTGAAGACGCCAGCACCGAACCCTCTGATCAAGACCTGTTGAGAATACCCAAGTGCCATCTGTCCAAACACCTATACCAGGAAAAGTAAAAAGCATTCTGAAGTTTTTAAGAGGCAAGGATGGGTTTGATGAAAAGTTCTAAACTTGGTACAAGTTTTGTTTTATTATAACAAGACACAAATTTTGTAGCAAGTAGATTCCGCAAATATGTAGTAGAGATCAAAATCTACTACTATCCCAACTCAATAAAGATACCATCAACAGAATGAAGCATAGTCAAGGAAATTTCTACGTTTCAGTTCTTACCTTTCACTGCTGAACTGTGAGCTGATGCTATTCTCTTCTTATATAAGAATATGATCTTGACGCTTTGATTTTGACAGCAAATAAAATTGTTCCCTAGGCTCTCAAAGTCAGTCACCGTATTCGTGCCTGTTGTCCTGTAGTCGGAATTGGAGCTAGTTGAGGTAGATTGTACAATAAATTTGAGGAAGGTCAGTGCTTGGTCATCTCCACCACTGACGGCGTCATATAGAGACCCATTTTGAGAGCTTTGACTATCCTTATTCTCTGAGATATAGAGGCAGTTGACACCAGATTGGTGAACTTTAGTCAAGACGCACAGGGGCAATATTTCACGAGCTTTGGGCATAGGATTATCAGACGCTTCTGACTCTGTGGAAGCAGCTTTTAAGGTCCCCACATGAGATTCTGCACCGTCTGTGGAATTCATTGAGCTTGATGATGTTTCGAGAAGCTCATTCTCCTCGTGTCCTGCTTGGCTATTCGGTGTTGGACTAGGACCAACACCTTTCTTTGCTGCAGCAATGGCACCAATTGATCTCCTCCATCGCCCTCCCTGGCTTCCCCTTCCAGTTCGTGGACGTTTCTGGAAATCTATGGAATTCTCTATATGTAAAGATGAAAGTTGGCACACAAAGTCTTCCACTGTTTCACTCAGATCCCAAAAGGCCATACTTCCATCTGTACATCCGCTGATGACAACATATATGTTCTTAATCTGCACGTCACCTGAATATCATATACCAAACATAAGCACAACACTCAAAGAAAACTAATTATAATTATGCCTTCAATTGAAAGTTTCCCTCCGCATAAGTAATTCAAACTTTTTTGAAATGCGAATTTTCTTTTTATGTTATTTTACCTTTTATTTTACACATAATTTACCAATCAATGAACAAGACAGGATTCCATTAGAGATTAAACGGCTATTAGTTGTTTCTTTTATTCAACTGAAGTTTTCAGGCAACCATCCTTCCTAGAAAGTAAAATGTTATTCAATACTATTTGGATGTCCTATCGATAAGTGGATGGAGATTAGGAAACAATTCACGAGAGAACAAGGCAGGCCTAACAACTGCTACAGCCATCTGGGTTGTCATAAAAGTGATAAAACCTAAAGTTCTAGTAGTGAAATTTATAAGAGAAATATTATTAGCGACGAATTAATGGTTCAGCTATCACATACACAGTGAACAGGAGATTTAAATGTTCCCTCACTCGTGTAAGAATAGTAATACAGAATATCCTGGGGCAGGCGAGGAAAATATTTACTTTCTATAGTGAGTGTTAATGAAATTCTTTACTTTCCCAAACAACAATGGTCATTATTTGAGAATCTTTCAAGACAAGAATTCACACACCAGATAAATTTTCAGAGGCAGAATGTAAGGGATGAACAACATGCTGCAAGGCCAAAACAGGTGATGACAAGGGAGCCAAAGTTGCAACATCAAACCTTCAAGGAAGAAAAAAAGTAAGCATAAGTTCAGATGAATCCTATATGCGTAAAATAATAAAGGTTTTAGTTTTATATGTACCAATATCGATGAGGTAAAACCAGCGCACGCAGAGTAAGAGTTGCATCAGAAGCAGCAACCACAACAAAACACACTGTTAACCTACAAGTGGATGTAGCAACAAGGTTGGTTAAAAGAGTGGAAGTGCGTAGATAAATGCTTATCCTTTTCCTTTTAGGAGGGCTAAGGAAGAGAAGAAGTGGATAAAGTAAACAAAATGAAGTGGAAATTTGGTGGAAGAAGAGGGAAAGACCTTGAACTGGGAATCTTCACTAGAAAAGCAGTGACAGCCAGAAATCTCCAATCGTTATCATCTACATCACTACCTTCAATTTTCTTATGATTATGACCACTTCTTGTAGGCATGTCAGTCGAAAGCCACTTAAATGAGATTGAAGCTAAGTCTTCAGGGAAAGACTCAAGGCACCCAGAGACATCATGTATACCATTTGCAGATTCCGTTTCATTGTTCACCGTAGTTCTCAGCAACCAGGAAGTTAGGACACGTTTTGCTCCAACAGATATCAACAAGCATGGATGCTCAATATTTTCTGAAGCACCATTTGGGGTACATGTTCTATTTGGATAATTAATTCCACGAGTTCTTGCTGACTGTATGCTTGAGACGAAATATAATGACCTCACAGCTGATCCACCGACATGCTCGCCTAGCAACTTTGATGCAGACCAGTTCCCAGTACCAGGATTATACCTGAGCCGTTACAGAGTATTCAGTCACCACCATTTAACAATTAAATAATTTCATTAAGATCAAACATTTCAAACAGAAACAAGAACCTAATCAATGAAACCAAAAAATATGATAAAAAGAATTGCTAAAAAGAATTCAGAAAACAAAACTTTGTAACATACCTTGTCAACCTCACAGTCCCGTCTTCACAGCCAGTAGCAATCCAGCTCAACTTCGAGCAACTATTCTGCCATGTATTTGATAAAATAAAACGCACACAATGTATCTCTCTTCCATGAAATTGCAAATGAATATTCTGAGGGAGAATCTTCTGGTCAGCCTCTTTTACTGATTGCCTATGAACATAGATCATTTCATCCTAAAAAAAGAAGAACAGAGCAGAAGAACATCACAGAATTTTCATGATTTCCCCATTTGACATTAAAGAAAAATTGCTTTGTAAAAAAAATATTTTCACATGAAAAAAAAATTAAGCCCTAACAGAAGGAAACGAAGCAAAAGAGGTCATACTCTAACATATGCAAAGCAATTTTTCCTTTCAGGTATACAACCAAGGTAGTACGAATGAGGTCGGCGCCATCCACCACATGCAACTTGTACTACCTGTTCCAAACATGCATTTTAGGTGCTGAAACTTTAAGCATGAGTTAAGAAGGGGAAGGGGAGGGATACCTTTGCTTCTGTCAGCATATTCCACACCAGAAAATCTGTTGATGAGAAACCAACAGCATAACTGCTATCAGCTGAATCAAGACAGCTACCACTAGTAAAAATAGACTCGACCAGGCTCAGTTCTTTCACTTGCTTCATTCCCACAAATTCCAAGATCTGCTGATCTTTTTCATATTCAAGATAGCAGACACATCCATCAGCTCCTGTCTGATTACATACCATAAAAAAACCAGAACAGAGGGCAATGTGAATATATGTGAGACAAAATTACAGGATATATCTAGGGAGATTGATTTCATCATTCTTCATGATTTTGTCACCTAAACTAAAAGGAGGAGATCATATTGTTGGTGAGGTCAGGGAAAGAAAATTAAAACAATAATGGTGCTACCAATAGAATTTCTGAACATGATATATATAGTAATTACAAATAATAAAATGAATTGGCAAAAGAGTAGCATTTGATATATTTAATTCAAGGAAGTTGGGAGTCGGAACTTTAGGATAGGACAACAAAGTACAAGAATCAAGAATGTTATTGATAAAGCTATACCCTATCAATAGAAGGCACTGAGAAGTAAGAAAGAAGAGAATCACACGTTTCCTAAGAAGGAAACAAAGTTCTCTTAAGAGAAAAGCAAAAATGGAGAAGAAAAGACGCTCCGATCAGCATACCGAGCAGATTTCAACCAACTGGGAGCTGAATTTAGCTAATGAAATGCTGGAAACAGCAGATATCCCATGGGCTCCTTTGAAACTAGTCACAGGAAGTATCTTCTGCGTCGGTTCCACAGATGTACTAAGCTGTATGCTCCCTGGCAATGGGAACATGGTTAGATTGCCTCGCAAATCTCCACACACCACCACCTGTAATAGTTTATAAAATTTATCATACTAGTGTGGTATAGTTTAGCAAGAAGCAGGCTCAAGCATATGGAGCACCAAGCATAGACAGGAAAATAGAGGACTATTTCCATAGGAGCACCAAGCATATGGAATCCATGATCTATCTTTCTAAGAGGAAAGGAGCCTATACCTTTTCCTCAATTGATGCATCCAAACACATTATCCTTGCTCCAAAAGAGGACTTAAATTCAGCTACAAGGCACGCACTATGATCTCTCATACAGTCCTGTGAAGAAGTCTGTGAAGAATGAAATAACCTCCACAACTTCAGGTTTCCTCTAGGGTCTGATGTAAAGAGATACCTGCAAATAGTGATTAGGAAGATAATGGAGCTTTGATATCCTCCAAAGATTAAATAAGGGAGAAAAGGAAGATTCTACAACTGATAAAGTTGCAGACAAGCGCAAAGCTTGCCCCTTTATTTCAATTGTTACTAGAGCAAAAAGGGAAATATATTTCAATAGGAACTTGCAGCCTGAAAGAAAAGCTTGAAAGAAATCCACAATTGAACACGTGAGATGATCCGTACCCATATTCTAGTGATTTGCACCAATATACTCTTAAGAGTTGTCTCTCTGCTTCAGCTTGCCAATTGATTGTAAGATCCACTTCAGGGTAGCAATTTTGAAATATGATCTTTAAAACAGTCACCCCTCCTTTTCCATCACCAATAGCAATCCAATGCTCAACACCGGTGGACTGCACTGATAGGCTATCCAGAACGAAATCCATGCTGATTATTTGAACTCCATCACTCACATGGACTAATTTGCTCCATTTCACATTCCCGGAATCAGAAAGCTGAACATGGTATACATAGCCATTATTTGTCGCAATGTATATCATATCACTAGAAGCACACTGCACACAGCGTACATATTCACTTCTACTGCAACAATCAATAAGGGAGACTGTATGAGACATGAAAGGAAAATTTTCAAAAGAATAAAAAATGGTACAGGAAACAAAAAATGCCAATGTGGCACATATCAACAGTATAGACACCCAAAGCACTTGTCTCTCTCACATACGAACAGTAAACCTTTATGTAAAGACAGTATGGAATTAATAAGATAACCACTTACTCTGATGTTGAGAATGCATAATTAATATATTGAAAAACATTAAGTTTGTCTCTAGAATGAAGACTAACAGGAACAAATAAATACTAACCTGTCCATAAACCCAGCATATTCTGATGAATTTGGGAGGCAGAGTTTTAGGAGCTCTTTACTTCCTTCAGTGACCTCATCACAGTTCTCTACACTATTAAGCAAGGAGGTGCTAAATTGACGAACTTTGATTGCAGAGTCAAACCCTGCAGTAACAAGAAGGGAATAATGTGGGTTGTACAAACATCTCCATATGCCCCTTCCTCTGCAAGATAACAAACATATTTATAACTAGATTCAAAAAGAATAATAGAAACTCATTCATAACTCCTTTGAATGTCTAGCCACTTCATTCTTGCAGTCATGCACTGAACTAGTGGAGAAGTTCTAATTTTCCAAGTCAAATAACTTAGAATGACAAACAAGAGATTATTTTTATATTCAGATACAAACAGGATGTATGCTATTCTACTTATAAGATGTAAGAAAAGTTTCATGCAGCAGGCTGTAACGTAAGAAAATGATTTATTAAATCTGAAAAAGCAAAGCAAATAAACAGTACATAGAACTCCAAACAAAGTGAAATGCTTGATTTGAATTCAATGTTTGAGATTTGGTCCATGTCCATATCATTGGATCTACAATAGTACAATGTATTTCTTTATCATATTCCCATATCATTGTTTTGCAAAATTAGGGGTTTTCTTTCAACAAAAAGTAGAGGGAGATTCAATAGTAGAACAATGTTCCTTAGAGCTTTTCAAGGGAGAACATATTCTACCAACCAGATTTCAACTCACATGTGTTCCTTAACAATATTCAGTTCACTACCATCTGATCCCCACAAGCGGCATGTACAGTCCTCTCCAGCAGTTACTATAAGCTTGCACCATAAACAAAAAATAAATTATAATTAAATAACAGTCTGAAAATGTACAAATCAACCCATGCTTACTAACAGTTTATAATGAATACAGATCTTGGTGAGTAAGGAAAATCTACTTTTAAGTAAACAAGCATAATAACAATGAACATCTGGGAATGTATTGTCAAGAAACGTCAAAGAGGAACAGGAAAGCAACTGAAGAAATCTGCAATAGGGCAGTCAAAACATGCCTGGCTGCTTACAATGGTATTCTGTGAAGTGAATGCATTAGCAATAACAGTGAATATAGGACACAATGCAAATAAGAAAACTATTTTCACGGGAGGCTTACAGATTCAAATATACAGCAGTCCCACACACGAGCATTATGGCCGTATAGCACTAGACTGGATGAGAAAGTACTATCATAATTTGTTGAATCATCTCGATTTGTTTCAGCATCAATATTCCAGACTCGTGCACTGCAAACTACAAATTAGTCCCCACACTCCAAATAATCCTTATTGGAATATGGTATAAAGAAGGTGCACAAGTGGAACATCAGTATACCTACGGTCATCAGATACTGAAACCAACTTGGATCCATCAGCAGACCAGGATAAGCGAAATATTGATCCCTGATGCCCCAAAAGTCTGCATATTATATTGGCCGCATACTTTTGTGAATCAATCTGAGGAGTGGCATCATAATGACTTCCACTTTCTGGATCTTCAGCTGTATTTGTTAAACTATCATTACAATGCTGATGAACCACTTTCCATACAACAACCTGATTAAAAAGAATGCAGCTGTCAGTAAATTACCGCCTTCTCAAAATAATTCAAATACAACTACACAAGTGACAAGGAATTGCTAAGTAGGATATTCATACCGCTACAGATTACAAAACCTACTGCATGTAAGGCACGATAACAATAATTACATACGATGATAGAGCAAGAGTCAAATAGCAAAATCTCAAACTTCCAATCACTTGACCAAAGTATTATTTATCCTCTCTGAACTACTGAAATTTTGTGGTATTTGCATTATTTTTTTCGGACCATAACTGCTAAAGATAGTAACAACAGTAAGATCATCAATTACTAGTAACTATGCTTACCTCATTAAAAATAGTTCCTGATGCAACAAGGAGATCTTCAAGTTCCTGACCCCATAACCGCATCGAGTAAAGAAGGCACTTCTCTACATTTGAATGAACAAAACATTTCAGAAGTTCAAGTAACAGTCTAACAGATGCAGAGTGATGATCCTCACCCGAATTCAATAAGTAAACAACACGAAGCATTTTAACAAAGGAAGTCACACCACATATAAAAGTCAAGGTGAAAGGCAAGATAACTAACCTGATCTTATAACATGAATCTCTATACATGATCCCAAAATGTTCCAGATATGGACCGAATTATCACTACAACCTACAGCAAGACATTGGCATCCATTTTCAGATGATGCATTTTTAGCCTACAAAACCATTAACAGTAAAGTCAGAAAAAACAAATTCAGCAGAGCAAATATCGGAAAACCATTTTAGTTGCGCAATCTAACAATGTCAATCTTACAAACATAATTTCTAACTCACCTTCAAAAAGGAAACATCCAAGACCCAGTGATTAAATCTTGGCAACAATTGCAACAATGCCATGTCAGCTGAGACATCAAACTGATCTTCCGATTTCGACACCAACACAAATCGCAAGGCGAATAGTTTAACTCTCCTCTCCCCATAAACAACCACCTTAGCAGTGGCTGGGGCGTATGGCTGATCTTCTACAATTTCCACCGTACCACAAGAAATTCCGTGAACACGAATACCTTCAAACACGTCAAATGATTGCAGCAGCCTCCCCGAATTCAATTCAAATAGCAAAACCTGCGATCCCGTTCCTGTTGAGAAAAATAAAAGAAGGCCAAAGTAAGAGCAAGTGTACAGATCTCAGCAATTGATTCGCCATTTTTTTGAGCTTCAATATCTAAGAAAGAAATGTACCGGCGAGGAGATAAGGAAGAGGAGAGAAGTAGGAAGGGAGCGGGAGAAAGCAAAGAGCTGATATATCTCCGAAGTATTGACTTCTCTCCAACCTCCATGTTCTTGAATCCGCCATTGTTGATGGACAGTGAAGAACGGCGATGGGAGATTTTTAGCAGTTGCAAAGTTCGAATGGTAGTTCTTACACCCAAAAACCCGGCAAAGGTTTTAGTGCTCTCAAACCCTGCGAAATTTCACATTCTCATCCGGAGAACACAACAGGGAAAATAAAGTTTTCTAACAGATTTACACAAATCAACCCTAGAAGTTATGAGATTGCACAAAACAACCTCAGTAACTCAATATTTATACGAAACGACTAAAAATCCATATAGACGAATGAGACTACTTTGTGATTTTTGCTAAGGAATTATATTTATTAGATTTAAATTAATATTAAATGAATTAATTAGAAATTGCATGTTTATAAGAGATTTTTTTTACATATTCATGGGGAAAATAATGTCTAATGAATTATGCATAAATTCATTCTCGTATTATGAGATTTAGGACTTCTTTTATAAGATTTGATTAATTATTTCATTGAAATGGTGTGATTAATGAAGTATAAATTGCAATAAACTTATACTAATAATTTATTTTGAGTAATACATATGCAAGTAACGCAAAACTTATAAACAGTTTGAGTTGAAAAAAAAGCTTATTCCAAAGTGTTTAGATGGTAAAACAATACTTGATTAAGATTTAAATATATTTTGTTGGAGCTATGATGTGTTTTCTTGAATTGAAATCCTTGACGTAATCAAAGTTGAATGACTTCCTCATCCATATCATCCCTTTCAACTGCTAGTAACATTTTAAAATTGTGATCATAGCTTCAATTCAATCTTGGAGGGCTCCTATTAAAATCGTCAACTTCATCTAATCTAATATATTCGTGCAATCCATGAAACATGTCATCATCTATTTTACAAAAGACCAAAAAATTTCATAACTTAGGGTCATAATAGTAAAATTCATGTTATCAATATCCCTAGAAGCCCCCAGAAATCAATTTATCATCATGGCCACAAATAAAGAGCTTCAATCAATGGCTTCCTACAAGAAATTTGAAGTCAGAAGCCGAAACCCAGATCCAAAATCATCAGCTCTCTTAGTAATAGACATGCAAAACGTCTTCTCCACAATAGCGGAGCCCATAATCTCACCACTCCAAACCACCATCGACCTCTGCAGACGCGCGGGCGTCCCAGTGATCTACACGCGCCACCGCCACAAGTCCCCCGCGGACCACGGCATGTTGGCGGAGTGGTGGGGCGACGGGAGCCTCATCCTGGATGGGACCCAGGACTCGGAGCTGTTGCCCCAGGTGGCCCCCCCCGGCGAGGGCGAGCTGGTGGTGGAGAAGAGCGCGTACGGCGCGTTCACTGGGACCCACCTGGAGAAGAAGCTTCTGGAGATGGGTGTGAAGGAGGTGATCGTGACAGGTGTCATGACGAATCTGTGCTGTGAGACCACTGCTAGAGAGGCGTTTGTGAGGGGGTTTAGAGTGTTTTTCTCCACTGATGCAACGGCTACTTCTTGTGTTGAGCTTCATGAGGCTACGCTCAGGAATATGGCTTATGGATTTGCTTATTTGGTGGATTGTGAAAGGCTCAAAGATGCTTTCTTTGGGAGTTCTGATGGTAATTAGCTGCTTTCTTTGATGTTAGTGCTGTGTTTGGGTGGTAGAATTTGATCAGTGTTCAACTAAATGTACTACTAGATTCAATAAATGTAGCTTAAGTTTTTACACTTAATGAATGAATGTCAGGAAATGCATACACCAAACTGAAGTTGCATAACCACTTATTGGTAAGAAAGAGTTTACAAAAACAAACTAAACTTGTACTCAACATAAACCAACACAAAATAGCTGTATGTTAAAAACCTGTTGGAACATTTTCAGTATATGTAGTGATGACATTTCTTGAGTTCTATAAGCAAACACTGCTTATACTCACATCAAGATTACTGACCAAAAAAATACACAAAAAACATTGCTTCACTGAAGTTCCAAAAAGCACCAGTTCTTGGCAATTCCAAAAGGAAGATTACTTCTTTGAAGTCCCAATAAGTTTCTGACCACCACCGCTTCGCCATACACCGCGAACAGGTAACCCTGGAGTTGAACCCTGACCATCTGATGCATCGTCTGTTGAATCTTGGATTGGATCATTAGCAGGATTTCTTAGATCTAAATAAGCTGCAACTGAGCCATCACCGAGCCGAACTCTGTTAAATTTTGATGTTTTCTTACCTCGTTTTCCTCCTCCTCCTCCATCTCCAGATGACTTGCTACTGCCACCATTAGATGGAAGCTCATTCTGAGCTCTCAAGTTAGAGGTGCCCAGTTGAACTGGCTTCTCTTCCACAGTCGCCTTTGACTTCCCTTTTGAGGCACGGTATCCATCCTTCTCTAGCACCTCCACTTCACCTTCATGCCTGTAACTAGATTGCAATCTTCTTACAGTTTCAAGAACGTTATCTGCCAACGTTTCCTTTGACCTACTCGTTTCAGCATCCACCACCTTTTTCCCTTTAGCTGACTTAGAATTATTCTTCTTTTCCTTCAGCTGAATGCTATCATTGCCCCAAAACATGTCTTGTGATTCACTGTTACGCAAAGCAGAACTGTAAGTATCAAGAAGCTCCTTCTGCTTCCGAGGATCCGGGCACAGCCTTGCTAAGTCAGGAACAAGATCCAACAGCCCGAACTGCTGGACATACTCAAAGTAAACTGATGTGTCAATAGAGCCTAGGCGATATTCCTGTGAAATGTCTTTGAAAGCAGCATACTTATCCTGGTCATGGTCAAGTGCAGCGCGCATCCTCTCTACCAAAGACTTGTTTGCAGTTTGAACATCTTTCACAGCCTGACTACTACTACCAGCAGACCTTTGAGTTTGTGCAATAGAAACTGGAGGAAAATCAGAATCAGGGTCAAAAGATCCACTGTCCCCCAGTTTAGAAGCAGATGGTGAGTGCTTCATTTTACCATGGCTGCTAGCATTTCTAGAGTTAGAGAAACCACCCCAGCTAAGTCCACTATTAATCGCTGGCCGAGCATGCACAGAACTCGCATAATTAGATGGAGTAGGCCCAGTAGGTGTGACCACGTTTGTTTGGCTATAGCCAGGCACTGATGCAGGCATGCTATTCATGGGTTGGGCATGTATTGAGCTAATAGATGGAAAGGTGGGTCCACGGCTTGCAGTGGGCCAAGCTTGGACCACAGTTACGTTTTTCTTAGTGTTTTTTTGGCGCAAGCGTGCAGCCATTGTATTCTGGGGTCCATTTCCATCCTGCTGCAGTCTCTGTTGACCATTGTTGGGAGGTGCGGAAAGGGGAGGAAAGGATGAATTTTCAATAGGTCCACTCCTGTAGTTGTGAGACACGGCCTGAAGGTACCTTGAAGGAGGTTGTGAATCAACCGCTAGTGATTCAAAAGGTGGAATAAGAGGATCGATGAGACTTATGTCCTCATCAGCAAGGGAATGTTGAGCAGTGGAAGACGATGGAAGAGGATCAGGTAATCGACTATCTGCATTAGCGCTCGCCAAACTAGCTTGAATAGCCATGCTAAGCTGATCGTCTGGAGATGAATCCTCGCGGAACTGCAAAGCTCTCCCCCTTCCACGCCGAGATCCTGATTCATTAGGCCTTCGGTATCTGAAACTGGTAGGTATCTGCAAGCAAAAAACAAATACAGAAAATCAGAACAATAGATTAGACAAAGCATGAAAAGCGAGTCTTTCCCTCGCCCCAAAGTTGATCAATATTTGGTACAGATCAAACATATAAATAAATAACCACACACAAAAAATGACTTGATAAAACGTAATTATGGAAGGAGGGAAAACACAAAGCATGGGAGTAGACCTGTAGAGCAGAATTACGCTTTGATCTGGACATGCGACCTCCATGTTCCAAAGCATTATGCCTCTGCATTGAGAAACAGAAATATCAAAGGGAACAGTCAGAACATAAGAGATAGTATGTACAGCAAGTACAAATGACAATGGCATGCATTTGGGAGATTGATACAGTCATCTTTTTTGAAACACTCTCAATGCAAATGTAACCTTAAGTTCAGATTCTGACTGGAACACAATGAACTTCTTTACAAGGCATCCTTCATCTTCACACAGGAAGTGATCTTGACGGAAGTGTATCTGCAGCAACAGAACTGCTAAGGTAAATATGGACATCCTGAAGAAGTAAGAAGTCCAAGATATTGGTCAAAGAGTTTATCTTACCTCCAAATCATCATAATTTCTGTAGTACTCAAACTGCCCAGGGTTCTGCCTGCAATCACAAAGAACAGTGGTACAAATCAATACACATTTCCATTGTGAAGCAATCCCTCAAACCCAAGAAAGAAGATCATTATATTAGCATTATCACAGCCACAATATCTCACCTTTGGCACATATGGCAAGTGTAGTGCTCAGTTGACATATGTGTATAAAGCTCATTCTCCCCATAAAAAGGGGTTCTGCAAAATTCACACGTGGGATGACCCATAAAACCACCTCTTTCACTTTCAGTGCCATCAACCTCAGAGTCGCCAGTGCTAATATGCTGATTCAGCTGTGCTTTTGTGTAAAGCTTTTGTTCACATATAAAAACCTAAGCCGATAAAATATCCAAAATAATTAGTAATAGTAACTGATCCACGCCTGTATCAAGTTCTCAAAGGAGGAATTGTGATTTTCATCCAACAGCATGCTACTGATGAAGACATATTTCATGTGTATGACACACAAAAGTATAAATAATAGACATTAACCATTAAGTGAACCTCAAAGCAGAAAAAAGTCTTTCTGGTTTCATTCCATGTACTATGAGAGTGTTCTAGCCAAAAAATAAATAAATTATGCCACATTACATCATTATAAAAAGCCAGAGGTTACTGCAATTATGTATAAAATACCACCACAACCATCCCACATCACAAATCCAGACAAAAGGTCAAATAATGGATAAAACAGCTCAAAAGAAACATTCTTGACAGTCAAAGTAACCTTCTACACAAACTATATACCCCACTAAGCTGATAGGATAGGTCTCGAAGAACTACCTTTCTGCCTTCCAAACAAAGCCTGCACATCACTAACCGATGTCTATGGAACAAGTGGCCCTTTAGTTGTTCCAAGTTCCGAAAATTAACCTTCCTCCTAGATCCATCATTCTGATGTCCCTCTTTGTCACAAACACTACATGAAAAGGTGCACATTGCCTTGATCATCCTGTAGTGGTCAACGTCATCAAAAAAGGCTTGTGTGGCCTCATGATACCAGTAAGATCTGACTTGGCCTTCCCTTACATCTACTGGAAGGGATGAGAAATCAATAGTTTTTGTATAATCTCCCATTGCCTGCAAATAACAGGAAAAAAAACGATATGATCACAATCGTTTGCAACAAGAGTTGTCCCAACTAAGAATTTCTAGCAGACATAATCTAACCAAATTCAACGGATTACAGGAAGTACTCATTGAAAGAAGCATTAGAAAATGTGTATGAATATACAGGCGATAACTCGTATTATACAATTCCAAATCATGAAGATGATAGGCAAATAGTAGAGGAACCGGATCGCCATCAACAACAGAAGACGAAATATAGACACAGAGAAACGAAAAAGCAAAACCTTGGTGATGAAGACGAGATTGCATTCGGTTTTGCAGATACAGCAACGACGATCGCCGCAGACATTACGAAGGCGGACGACACATGTGGAGCAAACATCTCTATGACCACACGGCCCATAAGCCACCCATTCAAGAGGTTCGGCACACACAGCACAACAATCGTCCATATTTTCTTCTCGATTAGACTGGATACTTGTTGGAGGGACGAAATCGGACGAATTTAGCGACACAGAAAGAGGAAAATCGACTGATTAAGCGCCGGACTTCGCTTCTAGGGTTCCTGAAGAGAGAGACCGATTTGGGAGAGAAAATCTGATCACCAGTCGCAGAATCCGAAATTGCGGCTAACGATCTCGATTGCAGGCGCAGAAACGAAGAATTGCGACAGTTGAAAGAGCGATTAGCCTCTGTTCTGAGAGGAGAATGGAAGGTTCCACCGCCAAACAACCACGAGAATAGGGTCTCCGTTCCGCTATGTAGTCCCCTGGTTCGAATTTATTTATGTCAGGTCTTCTTTAGGAACCGTTTGGTTCAGGTATAAGAAACGGAATAAGAATCCCCTTTCCGTTTCCTGCTGTTTGGTTGGCTACTTTTTTGGTGTTTTTCCCCAATAGCCCAAAACCCCTCCCTATTTATGCTGTTTTTACCAATACAAGGCCGGTTGCCCATAATAGCGTGACGTCATCAAACGTCGTCCCCAAGGAAAACAAATTTGACGGCCGCCATTGGAGAAGGAAAAGGAAGATAACAGGAAGTTGACTATGGGACAACCAAAAATGACTTGATTCAATCTAATGCATTGTCTACTAGGATTGCAGAGTTGCAGTATTCAAAGGCACAAACTTGTTCATTATACTTCTAAATCAGGAGTTAATCAAAATCTCAGACTGCAAAACTTGTTAACTGAGAGCAATTCAGCTGTGATTGCAACATTGCTTGGCAACAAGTAAATGGTTTTCAGGAGATATGCTCAACGGCACAAAGTTGACAAGCGCAGCTTCTGGGCATCTCTCTTTAATCCACATCAGTCTCCCCATGTCAATGATATCCTTGCACTTGAACCCCACAGCAGCCCTCTCCGCTGCATTCATCTTCTTGATCTCTTCTAACCCGCTTGAGTTCTCATCAAATCCGTCTTCATTATCACTACAACGACACAGTTACCAGACGAGTCATCAAATAGCTTTGTCATGACGAAAATTGTCAACTGAATGAATGAGATGGAAAGATTTACAGGTGATGTAACGTTCCGCTATCTTCAGCAGCTGCAACATCCGAGCCATGTTTCGCGTCTACTGCCCAGCTCGTGAGCCACGTCATTGTGTGGAAATCTTCTTTGCTGATCCCAAGACTTAGAAGATAAGCTTTATCTGTTGGGTCCAAAGTGTGCAATGAGAAAAGACTAAAGAGTGCAATGGAGTTATGGTAATAAGATGAAAGGAGTGAAAGGGAAATGGGTTACTTGTGTAGTGTTTCCACTGGCAAAGATGATGGCAGCACGTTGCCACCGCCAAGCCACATAGCTGAGGATTAGCACCTTGTTCAGTGCTGTTGTTGCTGAGACAGCATCTTAATGTTAAATCTGCAGCATCCACAGTTGTAATGATTAAGAAGAATACTAACATATCATATAGCATAAATGAAACGTAGCAATTTCAATCACCTGTTGCAGGTCCGCACAGATGTTTACCAATGGCCAGGTAAGGGACTCCCCTCAATGACTCCACAGCATCAAGATTTAAGTCTTCAACTATGCAATAATGCCGTTTTTTTAACAAACGGGTTAGAAGTTCAGTGACAGGCCTTCGTTTTTGGTAAAGCATATTTTATGTGAAGATTATGAAAAAGCGTCTGCCAAGCACATGTTCCAGTTCCACTTTTTACAGGCTATAATGGGCTAACTAGTGCTTACAAGATTTTTTGGAGAAAGTGTTCATTCAACTCGCGAGGTAATGACAAAAGTATCAATATCATGCAAACTTTGAAATTAAACAACCTTAGAAAATTGAAGCCAAGACACGTAGTAACTAAGTTTTGTAGGATACTTCATCTAAGTGGCTAAGCCGATTGGTTTTTTACCATAGGCCTCGCTTTGATTTGGGTGGAGGAATTAGTTACATGGACCTGGACAAACTCCCAAGTATCAGAACAAGGATGGCTAAAATTCATAAAAATAAAAATTCCATGTCCATCTTCATTTATACAGCACATAAGCAGCTAATGCAACAGGTTGTGAGGATAAAAGCAAAATTAATGCTTTCCATAATCTCTACTAGTCCATAATCATAGTTCATCAATACCAAAGCTCTGAAAGATATCTTACTGTCAATTCTTAATCGCTCCAACTGCAAGCAGTCTTTCTGTCTCAGACTCCGATCTGCCTAGAAGTGACACATAATCAGAGGCGGTTAAGACTCTCAAACTAGTTTTAAAACATGTTCAAACAGATCTCGTGTTCAGAGTCATATGAAAATTACTAGAGCAAGACGAATATGTGCATCTAGAGTCTTACTAACCTTCAGCTTGTACGCCTTCCGTTCAACTAAAAGGACCCTCTTGATCCCATAACAATCTGCTAGCGTTTGCGTCAAGTAACCCCTCCCAGCTCCAAACTCGATAACTGCAGGGACATCATTTTGACCATCACATGATGTTGGGGAGTCAAATTGATCCCCTGGCGACATTTTTGAATAGTTCTTCAACACCCCAAATTCCTCTAGATTCCCAAGAATTGATGCCTGTTGCAGGACATGTTTCTCTTCATAAGGTATCTTCCTGCAGCAACAAAAAAAGATTTGTATACAACAAAGTGCAAGCTACCAAACAATCACAATTCATCCATCCCCAAAACAAGTAGCTAACTACAATAAGAACACTTTCTTTTTGCATAGTAAGGCTGAGCAAACGAAGATAATATCCACCCAAAATAGTTAAACTCAACCATTAGGTCCATTACAATTGTTTGATATACACAAAAAGCAAACAACTTAGACATCTTTGAGAGAAGGGTCATCTGCAGAAATAGGGTAACTTAAAAACCTATTTACAATTTGCATGTCCCCTCATAAAAATCATGTCTAAATTTGCAATTTATGTTAAGTTGTCATGTATGAGTATGACTATGTTTTTTTATTCACTTGAAGCAAACATTATTTTTGATGCAAAAGAGAGTTCCATACCGATCTACTTCTCCTTTGATCCACATATCACAAGCCTTTGGGGCTTTGTAAGAATCTGGGATTTGACTACAAATGGCTTTATGAATAGCTGTGATTTTGTTCAACAAGTTGGTGAATTGAAGAGCTTTCATACTGTGAACAGCCTTCCTTTTCAATTCAGAACTCACATCTTCTTCTTCCTTTTTTCCTCCTTCCAAATCATTGCCACAATTAATACCCTTTTTATAGTAAGCCTGAGCTGACAAAGATTCAGCTTGTTTGACAGATGGGCATTTCTTCACATGCTTCTTCAGCTTCTCTTTAAGCACAGAACTATAACAATCAACACCCACCAACAAAAAACAAATCAAAAACTGAAATGAGCAAATAAATAAAAAATAGAAAACAAAACTTAAGTATAGAAAAAGAATGATTTACTGGGATGGGTCAATTGGGCAGGGCACCCACTGTCCATCTTCCCTTTCCAAATGGTTTCCACAAAACCTAATTTTAGGGCATAAACACACAAATTAGCAAGCAACAAAGCAACTGCAGAGTTGAAAAACACAGATAAAGAGGGGAGAAAACAGAAGATAATACAAACAAGGAACCATCCAAAGGAGAAATTGCACAGAATCTTCTCTTCTTCGCCACCCAAAATTTGCACGTTTCCTTCTCCATCTTCTTTCTCTTTCTTCCCTTCCTCGGCTGATTTCCGCCGGATTCTCTCTATCAGCAGCGCCGGTGGGTAGTTGAGTGGTGTTGGAAGTCTCAGGCCCAATAACGCCAAGAATTATGGGCCTCGGCCCATTAATAATACAATTTTCTGTAAATACCGAGACTAGCAGTGGGTTTTTGGTAATTTACCCAGAAGCGGATGAAAGGTATAAAAACATGGTAAGCGAAGCGAACCCTAGAAACGCCGAAAGCGAAAATGCAGATCTTCGTGAAAACACTGACGGGGAAGACGATAACCCTAGAGGTTGAAGCCTCTGATACCATCGACAATGTGAAGGCGAAGATCCAGGACAAGGAAGGGATCCCTCCGGACCAGCAACGGCTCATCTTCGCCGGAAAGCAGCTCGAGGACGGCCGTACTCTCGCCGACTACAACATCCAGAAGGAGTCGACGCTCCACCTGGTTCTCCGCCTCCGCGGTGGCGCGAAGAAGAGGAAGAAGAAGACGTACACCAAGCCGAAGAAGATCAAGCACAAGCACAAGAAGGTGAAGCTCGCCGTTCTCCAGTTCTATAAAGTGGATGATTCTGGAAAGGTCCAGAGGCTGAGGAAGGAGTGCCCTAACGCCGAGTGCGGAGCTGGTACTTTTATGGCGAACCACTTCGACCGCCATTACTGCGGTAAGTGCGGTCTCACCTATGTTTACCAGAAGGCCGGCGGCGATTGATTTTCATGAGTAGACATTTTTATTTAAGCTTTTCTTAACAAAAAAAAAGTGCTTTGATTATTCGCGAGATACAATGGGAAAATGCAAGTACTGATGTTAAAATTCTCCGATCGTAGATTATCAGTGAATGATCTTGCTTTCTATTTTGTGTTTGGTGAATTTATGTTGCTGATGAATCTGTGTCCCATCTCTGTTTTTGTAGATTGTTACATGTAATAGAGTGGACAGTTTTTTTCGATGATGATCGGAAGAATAAAGCCATAAACTTGACTGAAAATTATCAGAAAGAAGGCACTGTTTTCATTCCTCCACATTTCTTCTAAATTCAAATCAAGTGCGGTTTTAGAGCCTTTGAATATTTTGATTTTCTTAAATACTTGTCATCAAGCAATTTCAGGGATTGATTATTGGATCCATCTGTGAACAAAATGATTTCCTTTGATGGCTGAGCAATTAAAACATCAAATATTGGCCAGTTTGATGAAGATGAGTTCGTAACTATGCAAAACGCTAAATTCATGTTTCTATGATAATATGATTACACCATTTCAAGCTTGAAAGTTTTCTTCTTTCTATGCAACATCTGCAACAGGGCCTGAATTTATGTGCTCAACATAACTATTTCACAAATCAATGTAACAATGATAAACGCTACGACGATCTCACGAATGCGTGGGGGAATAATCTAGAAAACGCAGACAACTTTGCCTTCATAAGAAGTATATAGAGGCCATAGAATGGAATGTGGAACACTGCCAACCCAAGATACCTACAAGAATATTAGATTTTTCATTTATATTGAAAATGTAGAGGTAGGAAATGAATCATAACCATAAAGGTTGGATTTTAGTTGCATTTACCATAATGGTGCCAAAGGAGTTGCAAGCTCAAGGAAAGGATATGGCCACCTGCAAAGTTTGCTTATGAAGATGAGTAATTCTACTTGCATTGTCACATTCAAATTGATTCTAGTGTAGAATAGACAACCCACCATGTGAAACCACAGGCATGAAGAACCCATTGGAAGATTACGTACACGACGCTCCATATCACAAAATAAGTGAACCCAAACCATTGGAATGGCTGAAAATTTCATTCAAAAGCAACATTCTGTCAAAAAATGGAAACACAAGGAAGACAAATATCCAGATAGAGTTTGATACTCACTAGATTATTGAGAGCGGAGTCGATTATCAGGAAGACGGCATTCAGGGAGTGGATGAACCCGATCAACTGACGAGCAACAAGTGTAAACACGTTGGATCACAAATGTTTAAACGATGTAGAATGAAAGTTTATAAGTTTGAAATGGGATAGAACTCACAAGAGTGACCTCAAACTCCTTTCCTGCTAGCATTGGAACAAGAATACACCAAAACACTACGTCTGTAAGGATAACTGCACCTGCAGATATCTGATCCAAGATAGAAGCAATTAGCAAGGTGTTTTCATTTATGCCTAGAATTATTTTCCCTTTTTTCTGATGCATTTATGATCAGGAAAAGGAAGCAATTAGAACACCTGATACATTGTGTGCATAAGATAACCCAAGAACCCTGCTTGCTTATGCTTTTGCAAATTGCTCAAGGCTTTCTCCTTTGGTCTAAAACCTGCAGCAGTAGCTAAGCTCGTTGCTTCTGGTTCGGAGTTGATGAACTCGTCTTTCTCACCTTCTTTAAGCGGAACCCTTTCTGCATACGACCAGCATCCCTGAGCAGATATGATGGTGCCAACCTACATATAGAGTTGAAGACGCGAAGAGATATGTGACAAAGAACATGAATTAACAAACTTTTACACTGAATCTTAAGGACAATATTGTCAGACATACCGCAAAGTAAAGCATAACCAATGCAAATGTCCACCTGCATATCAATTCTAAATGCATCAGTCAATGTTTCTTAGCAGAAAAACATACATTAACCAAGAACTGCAGCACAATAATGTCAATTTTCATGGATGCCAACTTGAAGCGGCTTCACAAAAATAGGCCAACTTATCAACTATGTCAACTACAGCTAAAATTATATCATTTGAAAAGTGTGCTAGTTTTGCAAATCAAACAACAAACTTTCTTCAGCAAGCAAAATTCTTCTGTAGCAAATCTGAATTACACTTGGTGGAACTCTCAGAGTCTCTAATACCTATACTATAAAATCCCAATTCAATAAAGCCCTAATTCTGTTAAGTCCCAATTCTATAGAGGGAAAGAAATCATCCATACTGTGTGTAGAAGTAGAAGGCGAAAAGACCATCAAGAGCAACCATCTTGTAAAGCAGCCAAGCCATGGTGAAAAAAGCCAGAGCTCTATACAGAAGAAGCCATCTAGGGTTTAGGCCTTTCCAACAAGGAATCCATAAACAGCAATTTCCTAGAGAATCGCCAGTTTTCAGCTTCTTCTTTATCAAAATCCCACAGATTATAGCAGGGAGAGATATAATTAGAGCGCAAACAGGGACTTGCCATCTCCACCAGTAATCCAATCCCACTGATTTTCCCATTGAAAAGCTGAAAACCCTAATTTGTAGCTTACAAATTTCGGAAATTCATACTATCTTCGTTGATGATGGTTCGATTGGGTGTGATTTACAGATGGGGTTTGCTCAAATTTGATAAGTTTTGAAGGGTTTCGTAATAGATTGTGAAGATTGGAGTTGGATGTGAAGTGGGGGTGGAAAGAGAGACCAAATTGCTGACTAAAATGGAGAAGAATCGAGGAGAAGCAGAGTCAACAGACTCAGAAATATTACCCAAATATTTCAGCCAAAAATCATAAATTAGTTGTGTGTATTACAAGTCTCGAAACATTTGTTGTCACTTGTCAGTAATAAATTTTGTTTCTATCTAAGTTAGAGATGAGCTCTGTTCTGTTTTAACAAACAAAAAAACAAAAAAAAGGTGGAGTAGTTACAAGAAGTTTTTTAACTCAAGGATAATTAGGATTTTGTTTGATAAATATATTTATAAAGATTTTTTTGATTAAAAAATATTTTTTTGATAGAAGTAGTTTTTAAATTTTAAAATTCAAAAATTCAAAAATTTCATCTGTCCGATAATACTGAACTTTTTATTTTTTTTGCGAAATTCCCTTATATTTTTGATAATTTCGTATGATAATCATGAATTTACTTTTTACTTTTTTAATAGTTTAGTAAAATGCTCCTCCATCCTCTTTCCGTTAAAAATGAGTTAAATTTAATTAAAAAGGTAAAAAAAAAACCAAATTTTCTTATCGTCTTCTCTGTTCTTCCCGACCAAACCCGCGGGGCAAATTTTTTCTGTCTTCTTCGAGCTTGGACGACCAAATCGACGGACAACTTTTGTTTCTGCATCTTCTGAACCCCATTTTGGTGGCCACCGGCGGCCGCCTCTCCACCAGGCGTACTCCGTCTTCTTCATTCCTGGATGGGCACCTGCATGTACATCACCTCCGGCGTAAAAGGTCTCATGAAATCCGCCCGGGTCTCGGTGGCGGGTGGCGGCGGATGAGGGTGGGATGCAGCTGATTGAGGGGGAGGGACGGCGGCGGACGAGACGGAGTATAATGTTCAGACCTCTTTTTTCTTCTTTTTGGGAATCGAAATTATCACCGCCTCTGTGGCTATGGCGGCGGCGGTGGTTGGAATTGGGGTCGTTGGAGTTGGATTTCTCCGACGAGGCGTTGGAATTGGGGATCTGCGGGGGAGTGGGAGTGAGAGAAGGATCGTCCGAGAGGTAGATCTTGAGATCGATTTCGCCCTTGATGTGGCTGAAGAGGCCGTGCTTGTCGAGTGGGTAGCAGTCGACGGAGGCTTTGGAGGGGGAGAAGGGGACGGAGGCGCCGGAGATGCAGACGCGGCCAAGGAAGTTCTGGTGGGGGCCACTGTCGTGGTAGACTTTGACGGTGACGGTCTTCCCGACCAAGCTTGAAGAATGGCAAGATTTAACCCTTTTTGTATCCTTCTTTTCATTCAAACTATATTGTTGGAGTAATAGTTCAACAATGGCAATATCTACCCAGGTATTGTTCGTGCTTGCCTCTTGACGGTGACGGTTTGGCCGGGAAGAACAGAGAATAAGACAAAACAATTTTGGGCTTTTTTTAATAAAATGTAACGCATTTTTATTGGAGAGAGGATGGAGGGGCATTTGGCGAAACTGGTAAAAAACTCAGGGTTATCACACGAAATTGTCAAAATCTGAGAGTATTTTGCGAAAAAGTCAAAAATTCAAAATTATGTGACTAAATTTCAGTTAAAAATTTGAGTGTCATGGAAAATGTGAAAGTATGCAAAAAAGTATTTTCTTTACAAAAAGGTCTTTATCCATAATATGCCAAACAAGGCCTACATTTATCCCGCCCTAATTACTTGGATTCTGATCTACATTGGATAAAGACCAAATCATGTCTTGTTCTATTAGACTATCTAATGACTCATATAGACTAATCCCTAACAATAATTGGTTTACAATTTATAGCCAAAAATAGGAATAATGGACTAAAGAAATACTCTCTTTGGAAAAGAATGTCATTATGGTCTTTAATTTATGTTAAGAAATATATATTATTTTAGAATTTTAAGTAATGATTTATTAATGAGTTAAAATATATGTTATTATAAATGGTAAATATTGATTTTTTTATGTAAATTTCAATTTCCTTTATCCATTAGCTATTTAGGAATAAGGATTTGAATGATAATTAATTTTATTTTATGGAATAATTCATTCCAAGGCTATGAAACATTTGATTCCATGAAAAAAATATGGGGTATCATCCATTCCAATCTCATTCTCCATTTTTGTCTCACACTCGTAGGAGCAGCCATTCCAATCTCCTCCATTTTTGTCTTAAAGAGGTCTAATTGTCAATTTTAAATTTATTTTCATATTATCTCTTATAAACTATATCATTTTAAAGCAAATTAACTATAAATATACAAAATTTATATGTATAATATCACTCAAGATTTAATTTTCATATTCAACCAAACAACAAATTTTATTAATGATTCATTTCAGAATCGTACCAAACACCAAGCCACATGAATGATTTATTCTTATTTCTGACTTCAACTCGATTCCAAGTGTTGTACCAAACGAGTCCTAAATGAGGTAGGTAGTAATAAATCTTTAAAAAAAATATTGTAGTTATAATTGATTGGTTAATAGTCGTCTCAAAAAAACTAAATGACATGTATTATTAAAAGGAGGGATATAAAAGTATGAAAAAATTGTTTTTCTTATTCAAAATATATGAAAATGTGTTTTTCACCTACAACTACAAGTCTACAACGCAAACCATAATCTATGTAAACTCCGCTGAACATGGGAAACCCTCCTTAGACCAATACAAAAATGCAGCCTTGTTCTTGGAATATGCCGTAACAAAATTAAAATTGATGCCCACACTATAAAGGCTATGGGCCGTAAAGTCCATATAGCCGGCCCATTCCAGTTCACGTTTTCATCATGTCTATTAGAGAAAAGAAGTTGAATAATAAAGAAATTTGAGTATGGTTAGTTGTTGACTTTGTTTGAGGTATGCGGTTGTGGGTGGCTAGTGCCTAGAATTGTCAATTTTTTACCCGACCCACAAACCCGACTCGACTCACATTTTCTGGATCGAGATTCGATCTGAAAAGTATTGGGTCAAAAGTGATCCGATCAGTTCGATCCAAAAAATTATGAATTGGGTCATTATAAATGTGTTTTTATTTTATATATTAAACATTATAATATATTTTGTTATTAAAATATTATATAATATATATATTTTTTTAATTAAAAAAATATTTTAATAATCATTTTATAAAATTTTGACATGACGCTCTTGACCCGCTGGGTCGACCCGAACCCGTACCTGGCCCGCAACGACCCGACCCATAATCAACCCACAAATTTTGACCTGTAATCGACTCGACCCGATTCCGACCCAATATGCTTAAACCCGACCCGTTTGACAGGTCTACTAGTGCCTAATGGCGAGCCGGCCAACCCTAAAGAATCTTCCACCGCATCGCTCTCGCTTTACAGTTTTCCCTGTCGCAGTGCGCCCCTAAAGAATAGGAATATAGTTACGGACAGGCTAAATGCACGCGGTTTCGCGTCTAAATGGACGCGAAACCGTGCGCGTAGCTTAGCAGCACGGTTTCGTGCTGCTAAGCTACGCGCACAGGGGTAAAACGGGCATAAACCTATGCGCGTAGCTTACGCGCACAGGGGAAAAAATGTCATTTATCCATGCGCGTAAGCTACGCGCACAAAAAAAATCGATTTTTCTTTTCTTCCCATAATCATGTAGAGAATTTCAATACGAGTCCGTGCATATAAAATGCGTCCAAAACGGACATCGTTTGCCCCTCCAAAAGCCCAAAAAACGAAGCCTTCCTACTCATTTTTTTTACAATTTCGTGCCCGGCATATAGCGCATTATTGTAGTGAAATTTTTTGGTATTTTTTGCATTTTTCTACTATAATTTTGTATAAAACTTTAATATGAGTTCGTACATAGACCTGTCAAAAACTGACCCAACCCGAAAGGACCCGAACCCGACCCGAACGTCACTGGGTCAAGAAGGACCCGAACGCAAATTCGAGCTCGCGGGTCCCCTTTAATTTATATATTTTATTTCATTTATATTAAATATTTTAATATACTTTATTAAATAATAATATAATATTAATTATATTATTATAATTATTTTATTAAAGTTAAAAATCATAATAATAATCATAAGAAAAGGACATGTTCGACCTGCCGGGTCAACCCGAACCTACCCGACTCGAAAATTTTACCAACCCGATATGACCCGAACCCGATTTGACCCGAACCCGACCAACCCGACCCAGTTGACAGGTCTATCCGTACATATAAAATTCATCCAAAATAGATATCGTTTTCCCCTCCAAAAAGCAAAAAAAATTGAGAATAAAAACTTTATATAATATAGTATATACTATAGTATTTCATTATATTTCATATAGTTATACTTATGTACTATAGTATTTCATTAAATTTCGTATAGTTACACTTATATACTATAGTGTTTCATTATATTTCGTATAGTTACACTTATGTACTATAGAGTTTCATTATATTTCATTGAGTTACACTTATATACTATAGTATTTCATTATATTTCATATAGTTATACTTATGTACTATAGTATTTCATTAAGTCTAGTATACTTAGACTTATATACTATAGTATTTCATTAAATTTCATATAGTTACACTTATGTACTATAGTATTTCATTAAATCTAGTATACTTAGACTTATATATTATAGTATTTCATATAGTTACACTTATGTACTATAGTATTTCATTAAGTCTGATATACTTAGACTTATATACTATAGTATTTCATTATATTTCATATAGTTACACTTAGGTACTATAGTATTTCATTAAATTTCATATAGTTACACTTATATACTATAGTATTTCATTAAGTCTAGTATACTTAGACTTATATACTATAGTATTTCATTATATTTCATATAGTTACACTTATGTACTATAGTATCTCATTAAGTCTAGTATACTTAGACTTATATACTATAGTATTTCATATAGTTACACTTATGTACTATAGTATTTCATTAAGTCTAGTATACTTAGACTTATATACTATAGTATTTCATATAGTTACACTTATGTACTATAGTATTTCATTAAATTTCATATAATTACACTTATGTACTATAGTATTTCATTAAGTCTAGTATACTTAGACTTATATACTATAGTATTTCATTATATTTCATATAGTTACACTTATGTACTATAGTATTTTATAAAGTCTGGTATACTTAGACTTATATACTATAATGTTTCATATAGTTACACTTATGTACTATAGCATTTCATTAAGTCTAGTATACTTAGACTTATATACTATAGTATTTCATTATAATTCATATAGTTACACTTATATACTATAGTATTTCATTATATTTCATATAGTTACACTTATATACTATAGTATTTCATTAAGTCTAGTATACTTAGACTTATATACTATAGTATTTCATTATATTTCATATAGTTACACTTATGTACTATGGTATTTTATAAGAGTAACTATATGAAATATAATGAAATACTGTAGTATATAAGTGTCACTATATGAAATATAATGAAATACTATAGTATATAAGTCTAAGTATACTAGACTTAATGAAATACTCTAGTATATATGTGTAACTATATGAAATTTAATGAAATACTATAATATACAAGTGTAACTGTATGAAATATAATGAAATACTATAGTATATAAGTCTAAGTATACTAGATTTAATGAAATACTATAGTACATAAGTGTAACTATATGAAACATAATAAAATACTATAGTATATAAGTGTAACTATATGAAATTTAATGAAATAATATAGTACATAAGTATAACTATATGAAATTTAATGAATTACAATAGTACATAAGTGTTGTAACATCCCTTATATCTAAAGGTCCCGGGTTCGATCCCCGTGGGTAACAACCTACCCATTTAAATGGGGGAAGGGTTGGGTGTGTGGGCTGCATGCCCTTGGACATCCAGACGGCATCAGTACCGACGCCGACACCGTTGGGTGGCTGGGCGGCTTGGTAGCTGGGGTAGCTTGGCCTAGGATGTTACAAAAAAGTACACTTTTATGTTGGATAGGGGCCTCCGAGCGTATTGGCCCAGCCATTTCTATCCCCCATGGGCCGTAGCCCATGTACCCCAACCCATCCTCCAAACTGGGGAAATTGTTCGTGAGACTCGAACTCGAGATCTCCCGCTTTAACAAGTGGCTTAACGCCCACTTGTTACCAATTGTGCTGCATCCCAGGCCAAGCTACCAAGCCGCCCAGCCACCCAACGGTGCCGGCGCCGGTACTGGTGCCGCCTGGATGTCCAAGGGCATGCAGCCCACACACCCAACCCTTCTCCCATTTAAATGGGTAGGTTGTTGCCCATGGGGATCGAACTCGGGACCTTTAGATATAAGGGCATTACCTTGCCACTTATATCACCAATTGCGCTGCAACACAATTGGTAACAAGTGGGCGTTAAGCCACTTGTTAAAGCGGGAGGTCTCGAGTTCGAGTCTCACGAACAACCTCCCCAGTTTGGGGGATGGGTTGGGGTACATGGGCTGCGGCCCATGGGGGATAGAAATGGCTGGGCCAATACGCTCGGAGGCCCCTATCCAACATAAAAGTGTACTTTTTTGTAACATCCCAGGCCAAGCTACCCCAGCTACCAAGCCGCCCAGCCACCCAACGGTGACAGCGTCGGTACTGGTGCCGCCTGGATGGTGCAGCACAATTGGTGATATAAGTGGCAAGGTAATGCCCTTATATCTAAAGGTCCCGGGTTCGATCCCCGTGGGCAACAACCTACCCATTTAAATGGGGGAAGGGTTGGGTGTGTGGGCTGCATGCCCTTGGACATCCAGGCGGCACCAGTACCGGCGCCGACACCGTTGGGTGACTGGGCGGCTTGGTAGCTGGGGTAGCTTGGCCTGGGATGTTACAAGTGTAACTATATAAAATATAATGAAATACTATAGTATATAAGTCTAATTATACTAGACTTAATAAAATACTATAGTACATAAGTGTAATTATATGAACTTTAATGAAATACTATAATATACAAGTGTAACTGTATGAAATATAATGAAATACTATAGTATATAAGTCTAAGTATACTAGATTTAATGAAATACTATATATAAGTGTAACTATATGAAATTTAATGAATTACAATAGTACATAAGTGTAACTATATGAAATATAGTTAAATACTATAATATATAAGTGTAACTATACAAAATTTAATGAAATACTATAGTACATAAGTGTAACTATATGAAATATAATGAAATACTATAGTATATAAGTATAACTATACGAAATTTAATGAAATACTATAGTACATAAGTATAACTATATGAATTTTATATGTACGGATAGACCTGTTAACTGGGTCGGATTGGTAAAATTTTCGGGTCGGGCGGGTTCGGGTTGACCCGGCGGGTCGAACATGTCCTTTTCTTATGATTATTATTATGATTTTTAACTTTAATAAAATAATTATAAAAATATAATTAATATTATATTATTATTTAATAAAGTATATTAAAATATTTAATATAAATAAAATAAAATATATAAATTAAAGGGGACCTACGAGCTCGAATTTGCATTCGGGTCCTTCAGGTTCGGGTCCTTCTTGACCCAGTGACGTTCGGGTCGGGTTCGGGTCCTTCTTGACCCAGTGACGTTCGGGTCGGGTTCGGGTTGGGTCGGTTTTTGACAGGTCTATGTACGGACTCATATTAAAGTTTTATACAAAATTATAGTAGAAAAATGCAAAAAATACCAAAAAAATTCACTACAATGCGCTATATGCCGTGTCAAATTGTAAAAAAAATGGGTAGGAAGGCTTCGTTTTTTGGGCTTTTGGAGGGGCAAACGATGTCCGTTTTGGACGCATTTTATATGCACGGACTCGTATTGAAATTCTCTACATGATTATGGGAAGAAGAAAAAAATCGTTTTTTTTTTATACGCGTAGATTACGCACATGGATAAATGGCATTCCCCCCCTGTGCGCGTAGCTTACGCGCACAAGTTTATGCCCGTTTTACCCCTGTGCGCGTAGCTTAGCAGCACGAAACCGTGCTGCTAAGCTACACACACGATTTCGCGTCCATTTAGACGCGAAATCGCGTACATTTAACCATTGCATTTAATTTAATAAAGGAGAATGAAACCTCCTCGTAACTTCGGTGTGTTTGGAAAATCGAATCACATATTGAAATCACAATAAGGGCAGCGCCCATCCTCGATTATCCAACGTGCCATATCAGAATCGAATCACATATTGAAATCACAATAAGGAGTATCATTTATCAGAAATCCTAAGCCCTCTTTTAACTCTTCTTCTCCAACCACAACCCCAACCCCAACCCCAACCGCCACCAACATCTTCCCATCTTCAACAAACTCTTTGGATCAGCGAGCCTCCTCGGCGGTTGCTCCGACCCCCGATCTGCAACCTTATTCCTCCTCGAGATCCCCTTGCTTGTCTCACCCCTCCGGCGTCGGGTTTCGTCTTACCCTCTGCTCCTCCCAAAATTATTACCAGCCCCCAAAAAATTTGCAAGTCTGGCTCCTTGAAGCCCTTTTCCTATTTCAGATAGCCACATATCTCTTAAATGGCTCCTCTCCATCTTCTACTTGTCTCTCCTTCTCGAAGGTTTGCCTTCGATTTTACAAAGATTTCGGAAGGAAAAAATCCGATCAAAGCCCGGGGATGCCGATGGGAATACCTCGTAGATCTTTATTTGTTGGTGTACTTCTCTAAAATGGATGGTCGTCAAAAGGCGAATATGATGAGTGGGAGTGGCTGGTGGGCTTCGTTCCACATATCGCATTCACAGATTCTCGAAGGTCGTTTCTCCTTTCAAATCAGAACTTCTCCTCTCGTCTTGGTTGGTGGAGCCACTGGCTTTTCTGGTGGTTGATTCTCCCATGGCATGGCGCAGTTGTGATGTGGTTCCCTTCTGACATGGCGGTGATGGCCTGTCGTTCCAACCAGAACTACATTCTACTTTAAAATTTCTATCCCCTGATGGAAACCCCTATGGTGATTGCTTCTGGCATAAACAAGAAATCCAGGTTTTACCTCTCCTGTCTAATTTTAATCAAGAATCTCAATATATAACCCTTAATCACTACATCTGTCATACCTGTCTGGTTACTGTTTGCTTAATCCCTATATACTATTTACCAAATCCTTTACTAGGATGTTTGTGTTCTAGTAAGGTGTTCTTCTCTGTTATTCAATCTTTTTTGGTGAAAGTTTTTTATAACTTTGTGTGCTCAAACTCTAACC
Source organism: Rheum nobile (assembly GCA_027886185.1). Lineage (NCBI taxonomy): Eukaryota > Viridiplantae > Streptophyta > Magnoliopsida > Caryophyllales > Polygonaceae > Rheum > Rheum nobile. Next base: position 1,089,109 of record WOAB01000066.1, read on the forward strand.
CTACAGCAATAACAACAACATTTCCTTTTACTCCCAATGATAGTCTTGATGATGGCGTGGTCGATCTCTTTATCCCCATTTCATGACTTTCTTTGCTTTACCTGCCAACTAGGGTCCTATAATCCTACTATTACCTCTTATCTGATCCTAAACATTATCTATCGTTTCATGTTGGTTCCTCTTAAATCTTGTGGCATTAATTTGCTTGTATGCACCTCTTTTTTTAGATGAGTTGAATACTCTCTCCTTATTAGATAAATCTTTATATTTCTTAACTATGATCCTTTCTGATGCATTCCCTGTCAATATCCTCTTACATGTTCACCAAACTTCTTATCTATATGCTGGTAAACTCGATACTAATTGTTCAAGACATATAACCATGGATGTACATCTACACTACAAGGCGTCACAAGCCTCCATTTGTGTTCTTACACCCATACAAGGCACTTACAAAGAAGCATTTGGCTCAAATATGAGAACTCTCAAGCTGTTTTACTGGCTTGTAAACTGTTTTGATACAAACTCTATTATGAATTTTATCTATGCATATGCTATTTCAAATTATCTCCCAAAACTTTTATTGCATAATTGGCTTAATTGGTTCATATGTCTTCCTATGTCTGAACTGATTCACTTCATTGGAGTTACCTCCTCTATGCAGAACAATGGCTTGCTTGTACCATGCTGGACCTACACGACCAATAGTCAACATATTGGGGTTGCTTATAATCTACTTAAGTCTTCCCTGCCTATCATCTGCGAGAGACACCAATGTTATCTGTTCATTTATCCTACAAAACTATGTATTAACCTTAATGATTTATCCAGTCTACTTTGGATTTCGAATTATGTCCAACTGTCTATCCACCATACTTTGATCACAATACAAGCTCAGTGAAGATACCATAAACTCCTCTATCAAAGAAAAATATCCATTATGATATCATTATGGATAGCCAAATCACATTTCATTCCACCCCTTTTGAACCCAATTTGACTAAACATAACAAGGCCACACGGGCCCAATGTAATGTAATTAATACTACAAATATTAATTCGTATAGCACACCTTCCAGAATTATGTGCAAAACCCACAACAAGACACCTAAAATACAATTGATTGCTCTAATACCATTAACACAATATCTAACAGCCATAAGATACCAAAAAGAATTTATAATCTCTTCGCAAGAACAATAATACTTGTAAACAAACCCCATGCGTTGTTATGAAGATAAGCCTTTGGAACTGCCGCGACATTGGTCGAAAAAACCTTTGGACTAATGTAGAGTCTTTCTATAAAATCGAGAAAATACAAATTATGGCCCTAGTAGAAACTAGAATCGATAAAGAACCCAAACAAAACTTATGGAGGAAATCTGGCTTTGACAACTTCCATTACTCTCATGCTAATGGTTTTTCGGGGGGCATTTGTGTAATGTGGAAATCATACCAACTTCAAAACGAGTTATGCAAACTAACCCACGTTGATAACTGATTCATCGCTATAAAATATAAGATACTCGACAAAGATATTTGCATAATGCTAATATTTGCCTACGCACCACTAAAAGAAAATGATAAAGACCATTTTTGGTCCATTTTATCAAACTTTATCACACATGCAAATATACCTTGCCTTGTCATAGAAGACTTAAACGAAATACAAAACAATATGGAAAGAATTGGTGGTTGTCATCTCCCACCATCGAAATTCCTTAGATTAATTAAACAATTTCAAAAATCAGTGTGACCTTATAGATATCCCAACACAAGGGGGTGACTTTACTTGGAGAAAAAATAGAACAGATATTGACAATATGTATTCTAAACTAGACAGAATTCTAATCCATGATCAAATCATACAATGGTTCCCTGGAATTTTCAAAAAAATCATGCATGCCTTTACCTCATCAAATCGATCACTACCATATTTCAGTTGAATTAGAAAACCAATCTCATATCAAAGCTCAACCATTCAAATTTGAGAGAATGTGGACCCATAGAAAAGACTTTGAGAACATAGTTAAACAAGCTTGGCGTATCAATCCCCAAAGATATAATATGTACAAACTCATTAACAAAACTTACGCCCTTAAAATCAGCGCAAAAAACTGGAACAAAACTACCTTTGGTAATATCTTCAAACAACTACAAGAAGTAGAAGATGCATTAACAATAATCCAAAAAGACATTATTCTCAACCCCAACAACAATTTGCTCACCAAACAGAATAGATTAATAACCAAAAAAGAAAATCTCATCTCTTTTCATAAAAAATACTAGAGCCAGCGTGCCAAAACTAAACACATAAAATCCATTGATACTAATTCAAACTACTTTCATCGGATAACTACTGGTAGACACAGTAGGAAAATCATTAGAGAAATTCGTACAAATGATGGCACGATTATCATAGGACATGAAAATATCCGTAAAACGAAATTAGATCTGATTTCGAAAAGAGATTAAAAAAAAGCAACATAAATAACAATATTCTCACAGAGTACCTCACCAACATCAACAATGAAATTACTGCCCAAGAAAATGATGCACTAACTAAAAATGTCACAAACGAGGAAATAAAAAAAGGTGTGTTTGGTATTGGTTGTAATAAGTCCCTAGGTCCAGATGGTATGCTTGCCTTATTCTACCAAAAATATTGGCACATAGTGGGACCCACTGTTATAAAAGTTGTCAAAAGTTTCTTCCACTCTGGAAAACTTCTCAAGTAAATCAATCACACATTTATAACTCTTATACCCAAATGTGATAACACAAATTCTACGAACCACTACAGACCTATCAGTCTTTGCTCAACCATTTATAAAGTTATATAAAAAATCATGACTCATAGAATGAAATCTATCCTAAACAATCTAATCCACCCACTACAAGGGGCATTTGTAGCTAAAAGATCAATCCATGATAACATCCTAATAGCTCATGAAATATTCCACTCCTTCCGATCTAAAAAAGGAAAGGAAGGATGGGTAGCAATTAAACTCGATATGGAAAAAGCATACGACAAAATTGAATGGAAATTCATTCTAAAAGTCCTTGAAAAACTTGGATTCGCCACACGTTTTATCGGCTGGATTAAAGAATGTATCGAAACTGTATCCTTCTCGGTTTTAGTCAACAATGGACCAACTGATATCTTTTATCCTGAAAGAGGACTACGTCAAGGCCCTTGACTCCATTCCTATTTATTTTAGGAGCAGAAATCCTAGCCAGAAAACTTCAATACGAGAGTGCCAGTAGTAACAACCAATTGGGATTCCAAATCTCTAGAAGGGGCACTAATGTTTCCTTCCTTGCCTTTGCGGACGACATCCTTATCTTCGCAAAGGCCAACCAAACTACTTGTTCCAAAATCAAAAATATCATAAAAGAATATTGCTCAATATCTAGACAATGTGTTAATTTCCAAAAGTCTGCCTTTCAAACTACAAATAACGTTTCAAACCAAACTAAACTCTTAATCCAATCTGTACTAAGTATCCCAAGCACGACATCCTTAGAAAAATACATTGGATGTCCTATCATTAATGGAAAAGTTAACCACGATACTTTCAAAGATATCATCTTATCAACCACAAATCAGCTTACAAAATGGAAAGCTAACTCTCTCTCTCTCTCAGGAAGGAAGAGCTACGCTAATCAAATCTAATATGGCCTCTAAACCAAATTTCTTGATGCAAAGCTTCATGCTACCATCCTATATACACAAAGAACTCAATAAACATAACTTTCTTCTAGAACAAAGACTCATCGTACAAACCCCTAATAGGATGGTATAAAATATATAAAAACAAAGAAAACGGAGGAACGAGTATTAGAAAGACACAAGACATGAATAAAGCTCTACAAATGAAACTCATCTCGAAAAAATTTGCGGAACCAAACAACATCTGGGTTAAAATCATTACCGAGAAATATCTAAAAGAGACTAACATACTTCATTATTGCAAAAAAGGCAATCACTCATGGCAATGGTCACAACTACTCAAACTTAGAAAAAAAATTCTAAACTGGTCTCCAATGGCTAGTAGGGAATGGGAAATCTATTTATTTTCTGACGGACAATTGGCTATCTGATTTAAATCTCCCAAACAACACATTACCAAATATTGTTATCAACCCCTTGACAAAGGTAGGTGAATTTATTGACAATAATAAATCATGGAACAAAATAAACTGAATGGAATTCTAAATCAACACACCGTTGATTGTATTTTTTTTTTATAAGTCGTTGATTGTATATTAGATATACTCATCCCTCAAAATCAAATCCTTGATAGACTGTATTGGGCCCCCAGTAAAAATGGTTGGTTCTCTACGAAATCAGCTTTTGAACTAATTGCAAATCAACAAACACCTTCAACCAATAATCTGGCATGGATTTGGAAGTTGGATACATACCCAAAAGTAAAAAACTTTCTTTGGAAAATTTGTCATGATGGCCTTCCCACAAAACAAAGACTAGCGCAGAAACATGTTACAGTTCCTTTGGCATGTGATTCATGCAACAATCCCCTTGAAGACCTAACCCACTTCCTTCTACAATGCCCTTACACTCTTAAACAAATTAAAGAACATAATGTGGAAATTGAGAATATTGTTCGAAACTTCGATGCTACCAATAAAAAACCAAGTGAAATATTGTCTAAACTTCAATCTCTCCTTACCAAAACAGAATTTGTCTGCCTCAACACTACTTGGTGGTGTATCTGGATTAATAGAAACCAAATTATCTTTAACACTGACCCCAATGACAAGATAAAAAACTTATCTCAATATATTTCCGCACTAATAAAAAACTGGGAAAAAACAAAGAAAATAGAAAATGATGACTTCACACAACAAAAAAGTAATTAACACCATATCAGAAAACCCAAATCAAAACAAACTAATGGTGAAGCTGGCTTTGGCTTCATCATTAGAAATGATAAAGCAAAAGTAATCCATATGAGAAGTGAACGCTGTGGTTTTAACAACATACTCATGGCTGAAGCACTAACATTAAAACAAATCATTTCTTATGCCAAAACTCTAAACATTACAAATTTATAAATTGAAGGTGACAATCTCTGTCTTATTAACTCTATTAAAGGCATATTGGATTGTTTCTGGGAAATTAAAATGGTTGTCGCTGACATCTTGATCGACATCCATTATTTTCAGGATGTCCAATTTAGACATATTTTTAGGGAGATGAACTGTACTGTTGATCGCATTATTAAACTCAATTTTTTACCATTTATGTCTAATCTTAGACTCGATTTAGAATTTCGTGTTCTCATATGTAATGATGCTCTAGACTGATCTTAACATAGAAATTATTAAGATTAGTCTATTTTTTTTCTCATGAAAAAAAAAGAGAGTATCATTTTTCGTGTTAGATAGGGGTGGTTATTGACCCTCGTACAAAATGGCATAATAGGCCTATACAACTTATGACGTACAGCTAACAAGTTGACGACTATAAATCTTACGTATGCATCGCGGTTTAGTTTAATTGCTTGAAGAAATAATTAAAAGCGATATATTTAGTGAAATATTACGTAGCTCTATATTTTAGAGTTGAAATCGTCGATTGCGCGGCACATCTTTTACGTAAGACGAATTTTGTTTTTTAAATCAAACGATCAGAACACATGTGGCAACTTTGATTAATTTTGTTTTCAATGCGGGAGTATTTTATTTTGACCAATTAATACTGGTCATATTATATTATTTTCATTTTCTACTGTCATTATATAGCGTTTGTTAGGAGCGTTGGATCACGCTATTTCCATATCGTTCAACGCGTTGATTGCCCACCTCCATTTCCAATATGGTTTTCATCAAAAAGGGAAGATCACGAGTCAATAGGAAAAGACGCGTCACCCAATGAAAGAAGTTATCATGAAGAATAAACAAGGAATAAGAGAGAACGCGTCGACCATAAAAGAACTTACCACGAAGAATAAACTAACGCGGCGACTCAAGAGATCTGTTGCAGGAAGAAACAAAGGAGCCATGGAACATTCCTAGCGCGTTCATTGTGCATGGAAGCGTAGAACCTGTCAAGCAATATCAAAACCGCCTCGACTACATCAGACCAATCCCGACATGCCAGCCATGCATCTTTCCAACTTCGACACGCGTCCTCCTGCCTTGCTGGTCCAATCATGGCCCTACACCTCCTTGTCGACGTCTGTCACTAGATGAACAACGAGATGACGCGTGTCCCTGTGTACCGGCCGACTTCAGGAAGGACCCTTTGCCTATAAATAGCCCAAGACCCCTTCAGAAACAGGGGTCGGGAATTGGGTGGAAGAACAGTGCCATGGGCACGTTTTGACATCTTTCTCGATCTGTGATGATTTCCAAGTATTTGTAAGAGTGGAAAGCTTTGTATTCGTCATCTGTAACGCATCGCGTACTTTGTATGTGTTATTGTTTAGTGGATTGGGTGGATCTCCCCTTTTGGGATCCCGCGGATGTAGGGTAACCGAACCGCGTTACCAATTCTCTGTGTCCTGACTTCATTTGCTCTTTTATCGCGTTCATCTAGGACCATGTATTTTATAGGCTTTACGCTTTGCTTACTTAAAAACTTGGGCATCTTCACTAGCGCCGTCCGTGGGGACTTCCTCACACTAGGGCAGCTTGGTCCTCCGTGAACGCGACGGAAGAAGACGTGGACTAGGCTTCTTCAAAACGGGTGAGATCCCCCATTGAACTTGGGGCTGCCACCGCGTTCCTCAAAACGGGTGAGATCCCCCATTGAACTTGGGGCTGCCACCGCGTTCTTCAAACGGGTGAGATCCCCTATTGAACTTGGGGTTGCCACCGCGTTCTTCAAAACGGGTGAGATTCCCCATTGAACTTAGGACTGCCACCGCGTTCTTCAAAACGGGTGAGATCCCCTATTGAACTTGGGGCTGCCACCGCGTTCTTCAAAACGGGTGAGATCCCCCGTTGAACTTGGGGCTGCCACCGCGTCCTTCTCATCGAGAGAATTTATTATGTCACTTAGATTGCCGCTACCTAGATAGATGATTAAGTTCAAAAAGTTGTTCTTCATTCATCTGATCTCTTAGTAATTGTCTCATACAATGACATACATGTAGAGAAATTAAAGAAAGCCTACAAATCGCCTAGGGGAAATCAAGGAGCATCGCGATCGTCGGGCAAGGTCGCACTGGTTATCGCGGCATTCGCACCCACATCCATGGCTTGGTAATCCCCTTCCACGGGGTCTTCGACCGGGGGCTCGCCAAAGAGATCTGTGTAATCTGGAGTGAAATAAGCAACCTTGGGATCGATCTCACTAAACCGTGCCACCGCTTGCCTGACTCTGATCCTTATGCCCTGCTCCCAATGAGGCCCCACCAAATCAGCCAGCTTCATCTGGTAATCCTCCATCTTGAGATAGTCAGAAATAGCGTGTTCTGCCCGGGCGCGCCACTTATCAGTTTCAAGATTACACACCTCAAGTTGCTTCTTGTGCTCAATCGCTTCGTCCTCTTTCTCGGATATGGCACGCTGGAGATTCTCAACGTTCGCCTTCATCAGCGCGTTCTCCTCCTCAAGCTTCACTTTCTCATCCTCAAGCTTGGCTTTCTCCTCAACGAGCTTTGCCTTCTCCTCAACGAGCTCTGCTTTCTCCTCCCCAAGCGTTGTCGTGTTAGCATTCGCCCTGGCAAGTTCCCTGACAGATTGTTCAACCTGCTTTGTTAGCGCGACCACCTTTTTACGAGCTTCATTCTCCTCACGGATGCCTTTGCACTTGGCATCTAAGGCGTTGCAATATGTTGTGGAGGCTAGCATGCTGAGCCGAGCCTACAGGATCAAACAAGGAAAGAATAGATAAGCAGAATTCACGCGACAAAAAGCAAGAACAAGCATTGAAACACGTACCATCTCCATATACTTCATGCCCTCCAACTGAAGGGCTTGAGGAGACAGCGAAGTCAGCCATTTTTTCTCTCTTGCACATACACCATTTGGAGGAGCCAGCTGACGCATATCGGACATATAAGGCACTGGCGCGACAAAGACAGCCCTCCCTATGGTGGTGATTGAAGCAGGGGCAACGTTGCTTTCAGTCCTTGGTCTCTTTTCCACGCGGCCTGCTTGAGAAGGGGCGTCACGCTTTTCTCCTTGCATCTCTGCCTCGATTGGACTGCTTGGTAGTTGCATTAATGTTGTCGTCTCACTCACAATCATTGCGTCAGAAGTTGGAGCCGGGGCCTGCTTCGACGTGGCATGTTCCTCGACTGGTTTGATCGTCGACTCGGATCCACTCGCGATCTTTTTGGCCCTCTTGAGCAAGTGGTCTGACTTCATCCATGTGGATGCATGTGATAGTTAATACAACGCATAAGTGTAAAGAATGGCAAAAAGGCAAGTTACCCACGGACTCATCGCGTCTAGTCGCGCGCGGCAAACTGAGCCCTACTTTCTCCAAATTCTCTTGGGTGATCACGCGCTTGTATTCAGGAGCATTTACCTTGTTACGCAATTGTTTCTTGCACGCGTCGATTTCCTTCTAATCTGGCTTACCCGAACGCATAAAAGGACCAGGGAACAGTTGACAGTTGAAGACCGCGTGGGAAGAACACCGCGCTAAGAACCACCTGTCCTTCCACTTGCCCACATTGGAAGGCTTACTGATCACGTTTAGGGTGGGTAGGCTAAGGTTGCAGAAACCACTGTCATACTTCAGAGTGAAGAGCTTAAGCATGTGTTGGGCATCGGGAGAAAGGCCAGAATGGTAGCATCGCATCGTATACCCGCTAAGGTATCTCCACGCGTTGGGGTACAGCTGGGCAGGGCTGAGATTGACAAGCCTCAAGAAATCGCGATAAAAGTCAGGCAGAGGGAAACGAAGTCCAACTTCGATGCTAGCCACAAAAACAACCACGCAGTTTTCGTATCGCGCTAGGGAGGTCCCCTCTCTCTCAGGAAGACAGAGTTCTATACCTGCTGGCCATGGAATTGATCGCGCCAAATCTTCCAAGGTGGTTAATGAGACGGAAGTGGTCGACCCAAGACTTCGCATGTCCTTGCCTGGGTGATCCTTCACCATGGGAACCTCAGTTGAAATCACCGCGGGAATCGGAGGAGGATCAAAATTCAATCGATGGCTCGCAAAGCTCTCTACACTACGCGATCTTTTGCCTTGGGAAACATTGGCAACAGGAGGATGAGAGTTCACACCTTTTCCCCTTATCTTCTCAACTCGCGACACACGACTCTTTGAAGCAACTTCAGTTATGGTCTGACGCGTTGAATCACTAGAAGATGTAGAAGCTGCCTCAGACTCAAAACTTGTGGCGGATTCGTGCTCTCTGTACGCGTCCCCCACTGCTCTTCCGTACTCATCACCACTCCTAGAGTTTGTTTCGCTTGACATTATGAAGAAACGAAGAAGAATGATTGCGCGTGATAAAACAAGCCCCCTGAAAAGGAGAAAAGAGTTTAGTCACAATGAAGAAGAAGTAACGCGTGCAACCAAAGCAAGACTGGCGATGGTCCTTAGGAAAAAAGAACGCGAAGAGCCAGGTTAGAAAGAAAGTTCGATGACCTAACTCAAAAAAGGAGGAACGCACCCAACCAATGTGAAGCAACATGAAGCACTATTAGGAAAATCAACGCGATCAACAAAAAATCGGGAACAGGAGAGGCCATCGAAAGATCTAGAGGCGAAATTGGAAAGAAGATGAAGCGAGAAAGAAGAAAAGTCCCAGTAAAAAGCAACAACGAATCTCTGCTCTCCATAACCAAAGAGAACTCGCCGGGTCAGGTCATGCAATTCCTCCCCCCTATCTCTATACTTTTCACCTTCTCAGAAGAACACCCCTCAATGCCGTCATCCCCTCCATTATTACCCAGAAGACGAAGCGACGGATGAGAGCGAAGAAGAATAGAGTGTAGGAATCAACAAAAACATTGAAAGCTCGAGCAAAAAAACAAAGCACATTCAAAAATTAGAGAGCAAAGAAGCTGATGTACCTAAGCAAATCCGAGAAAGACGATGAAGAGGAGATTCCTGCAAGCGGAGCAATGGAGGAGAAACCCAATCGTCTCAAAACCCTCCGACAGAGAGAAAAGAAGAGACGTACAGTGAAAGCTTTCCATCCCTTCCCGCTCTTATATAAAAGGTCCGATGGGCCGGTCTGGCGAGGGCCCATTATGCAAAAGCCCAACATTGGGGAAAGCAAAACGTCCGTCTCAAAACATCTTGAAGTAAAGTGAATGAACGCGGTCATCAACGCGTTTCCCTGGGATTGCTTTGATTGCCTCACGCGTTCGCCATCAATGAAAGGGGTTGTGTTGGATCGCGCTATTTCCATATCGCTCAACGCGTTGATTGCCCACCTCCATTCCCAACATGATTTTCATCAAAAAGGGAAGATCATGAGTCAATAGGAAAGGACGCGTCACCCAATGAAAGAAGTTATCATGAAGAATAAACAAGGAATAAGAGAGAACACGTTGACCCTCAAAGAACTTACCACGAAGAATAAACTAACGCGGCGACTCAAGAGATCTGTTGCAGGAAGAAACAAAGGAGCCATGGAACATTCCTAGCGCATTCATTGTGCATGGACGCGTAGAACCTGTCAAGCAATATCAAAACCGCCTCGACTACATCGGACCAATCCAGACATGCCAGCCATGCATCTTTCCAAGATCGACACGCGTCCTCCTGCCTTGCTGGTCCAATCATGGCCCTACACCTCCTTGCCGACGTCTGTCACTAGATGAACAACGAGATGACGCGTGTCCCTGTGTACCGGCCGACTTCAGGAAGGACCCTTTGCCTATAAATAGCACAAGACCCCTTCAGAAACAGGGGTCGGGAATTGGGTGGAAGAACAGTGCCATGGGCATGTTTTGACATCTTTCTCGATCTGTGATGATTTCCAAGTATTTGTAAGAGTGGAAAGCTTTGTATTCGTCATCTGTAACGCATCGCGTACTTTGTATGTGTTATTGCTTAGTGGATTGGGTGGATCTCCCCTTTTGGGATCCCGGGGATGTATGGTAATCGAACCGCATTACCAATTCTCTGTGTCCTTACTTCATTCGCTCTTTTATCGCGTTCATCTAAGATCAGATATTTTATAGGCTTTACGCTTTGCTTACTTGAAAACTTGGGCATCTTCAAGGAAGATAATATATAAAATATTATCTTTCTAGGATTACTGTAGGTCTGTAGCCATATCTGTCAATTTGATTTTTCAAAAAATCACTTATAAAACAACATTTGATCTCAGTTGTATTGATGAACAAATTTTGTGTGTACATTACTCAAAATAAAGTTTAAGTGATCAATATATACTAATAAACAATTTTGTAACATATTTAATTTTTGAGACTATTCTACTTTGATTAGATTCTGAATCGATAAACAAAACAACAATACAAGTCAATTCAATATTGATAGTATGCGTCATAAATATATGACACTAGGCGCGTGAAATCCACGCGTTATGACACAATTTTGTCACGTAAATCCTAGCACATACGAGAAACGCTAAGTGTACCCACCAGATTATCATAATCCTCATGTCAAAAGTCTTCGCGTTACAACCCACATCGCCCCATTTCAACACGTGTTGTGCCGCTAATCGGTCCAATCAATACACAACTGACATTTTGACAACACGCCTCTGCCGACCTCAAACGCATGACCAATCACGAACGACCACGCATCCACACGGTGCCACCAAGCAGAAGCAGGACTCTTCCACTATAAATAGGCCCTTGGTGTCCAGAAGTAGGAGGATATTGGTTGGAGACCCATTTTTCTTGGTGTTTTTCCTTTCGAAAAATCTGTGTATGGTTTATGTGTGTTAGTGAGAGAGATGTAACACGCTCAGTTATACTAAATAAAAAGAAAAGTGTTCTTATTTATCGCGTTCTTTATGTATCGCGTACTTTCATTTTACCCGTTTATCGTGTTGTTTTGATAGTTAAGTCTTAGAAGAGTGTCTTTTATCTTGTTTATCTAAAAGTACGAGAACCATCAAACACATACCTCATATAAATTGGCCCTTACTATTCGACGCATAGGCAATTTTGTCTTTCAGTGCATAGGCTCACGCGTAACGTGGGAATAGGCTTCCCACGTTACGCGCGGGAGCAAACCCTTTCAAGCTCCACACATTACGTGGGGAGACACTCCACACGTAACGTGTGTGACAGCTCCACACGTAACGTGTGGAGTGAATCTGGCTTTAAAAGCCAGATTTCTCCCATTCGAAGCAATTATCCTAAAACGCAGCCCGAGCTCCCTTCTTCCCTTCTCGCATAACGCGTCTCGTGGATCTCCTCGTTACGAAGCAACAAACTCCGCACGTTACGTTGAATCAAGATCTTTGAAAGGTTAGTTAGTAGAAATTGTTGTTTGGTTATTTTTTGTTAATTTTGAAGTTTTTTGTTAGATATTGTAGATCCATATTGTAGATCTATGTTGTGTAGATGTTTTTGATGGTAGATCTATGTTGTGTAGATGTTTTTGATGTTGTTGTTGATTTTTGTTTAATTTTGAAGTATTTTTTTGTATGAAATGGTGAAAATTGGTTAGATTTGAATAAAATGGTCTTGAGGATTTAGGTTGAATTTTTGTGAAAATATGCAAATGGAAGTGATAGTATTGGTAGATTTGTTAAAATAGTGTGATTTTTGTTGAATTTATTGTATTATTTGATGAAAATATTTTTCGCCGGAATCTGGAAATTGCGCCGGAGAAGACGACGGAATGTCGTCGGAGTGTCGCCGGAATGTCGCCGCCGGCAGTTGGAAACTGCAAATTCACACGTTACGTGTGAAACATTTCCACACATAACGTGTGGAGCCATATCACACGTAACGTGTGAATTTGCAGTTTTGTTCTGGCTTGCCTTCGTTTCCGGCGATATTCCGGTGACTTTCCGGCGTAGTATTTATCCAGAATACAAAATATATTATTTTGATTAAAATGTGTGGATATATAACCGTAGATGGAGCCTGGTGAAAGAACCGCACGTAGGAGGCGCCACAACCTTGTCCGCGAACAGTCGTTTAGGACTGAAGAAGAGGTGAACATGACGGAGAGAAGGCAACAGAGGAATGTATGCTATCGGGATGATGAGACTGGCGCCTATCAGACGGGAGCCGGTAGCAGTACTGGGGTTGCGGGCATGATTTCCGCTCAGAGCTTAATGGTGGTGCCTTCGTTTCCTGGAGATAGGGCAGATTCTAAGCCTCAGTTCTACTCGGACTACCGAGCGAGCCCGCTGCGTGGTTATTCTGATACAATAGATGCATCATACATATGTTTTAACATAAGATAGTTTCAACTTATTTGATTGTATTAACGTACCGCAATGAAATGTTGCTCTTCCTCGACATGGCAAATGCATATCGTCTTCAGCTTCTCGCCAACCGCTTGGTTTGGCTTCGCCCTCATAGGCATGTATGTCGTTCCCACACCAGCACCGACAGAGACGAACACATAGTTGAATGCAGTTGCCACCAAACATCCCATATCCGGGAGGTCCAACCACGTCTCCCATGGGGCAGGCCTGTTGGGCAAAGGAAACCATGCAAGCTTCGCCTCCATTGCCTCAAGTGTCATCGTAGACATCCAAATTGGCGCGAATAGCTCATACTCTTGTTTCAACGTAGCGATCATGGTACGTCGAACAAAAGCCCACTTTTCCTGCCCTAAACCCAGACCATGCGCAATTGCTCTGTACCCGTAGTTTCCATCACCCACTATTTCCCACCATCCTCCCACGTGTGGTTTCATACACTTGGGAAACTGGGTAATATATCGCTTAGGATTCTTGAACAATGATGTGTGACCCTGATAGGTGTTATTTCATACACCTTTACTAACAATTATTAGCATGATTTGGAGGAGTTTTGGAGCTAAGTCTGTGATCCCTGAAGTTATGGAGAGAAGTGAAGATATCCCAGGATTTGCAGCTTAGATGGAGACGTGAGGATGGAGATGGAGCTGCTGGAGCATACTTGGAGAAGACTACCAACGCTTGGTAGTAATGAAGAGCAGCAGAAGAAGAGAAGAGGAGCTGGAGAAGAGAGTGAGCGAGCTCACCGCCCCGCGCCAGAATCACCGCGGCCCGGCGGTGACTCCGAGAGAAGACTGAAGCCCCGCGCCAGAGGAAGCCACCGCCCCGCGGTGGAGAGCCTGACGCCCCGCGGTGGCCGTATTAAATATCCCGCGCCCGAAGACTTTTATTTCCTTTTATTGTTTTCAGACTTTGTTATTTTATTTTTCTGTTTCCTTTATTGTTTGCATTAGTTTTAACCTAGTTTTCTTAAGACTATTTAAGTCCTCTTTCTAGGTTAAGAGGGTAGACACTCGTTACTACTTTATTTCAGACATTATTTTCTATTAGAGTTTCATCCCCCTTTGATGGAGCACTAATTTCCCTTTGTTCTACTAGACGTGTGAAGCAGTACAGTTGATGTGTTTGTGAGATTTCTATTCCTTGTTCTTAACCTTATAAGTGTTGGTTTGATTCTCTTGGTTATATTGAATATTGATTTCTTGTTATTCTTCATAGCCTGATCAACTAGGTTGAATACTTTTTATCAATTGCTAGGATTGCATATAGGGGTTCCGAATGCATATCTAGTGGCATACACGATTGTGCGTATAGGGGTTCCGAGCGTACAATCGTGAGTGAGAATTAGTTGCATGTTAAATATTAATGCGTCTTCTATTTGCATGTATCCTATATCCTTGTGTGCATTGCTATTGTTTCGTTAGTGGTAAAGTATACCGACAACTGTGAGAATCAGATGTACTTTACCAGTGACATAGTGATAAGTCTATCGACAACTGTGAGAATCGATAGTACTTAAGATCAGGGTGGGAACAACTATAAGGATAGTAAAAGAACTTGGATTAAATAGATTTCTCTGATCAAATTATATCTCTGTATTGTGGATCTCGCTCTAGTAGGACTACTTTCCCCATTATATTTTCTCAACTCAACCAAACCCCCCTTGCTTGTTACTTGTCAATCACGACTGCATACTTCATTTCGATCTTCCCTGTGGGTTCGACCCTTACTTGCTTACTATACATCTGTTTAGTAGGTCCGTTAGGATATTTACTTTGATTTGGCTATTCAGCGACATTTGCTTGTGCACTTTTAGCCCGTCAGACCCGAAGGCATAGTTGAAGCCTTCTTTGGTGGTCTTCCTTTTTGCTTCTTCGAAGGTGTTCCCTCCATCTGTTGGTCAGTGTAATCCCATGATGACGGTTGTCTTTTGGTGGGAATGTTTAGAGCTCCTTGAGGACGACCTTTATGCCTAACTTTAGCTGGCTCTTGTAGAGTAGTCCGTTCTGGATGTGCAATACTTGTTCATACCCTTCTATGGTCGTTTCCTTGAAGAGTTTCATGCAAGTCGTTGAAAAACGTTGTGCCTCTAAACTTGTCCATGGCCTTCTTCCCGAAGTCTTCAATATTCTTCCTCACATGCCACCTACATAGAAGGAATTTTGCTTCTGGAAACTGCTTCTCTAAGGCGTTCATCAACGCCTTCTCCCGATCAGTGACCAAACATGTGGGTGCTCGTTGCACCTTGACAAACATTTTTGAAAGTTGTTCTATGACCCACTTGTAAATCTCTTCGTCCTCATGCTCCAGAAACGCCCCGACAATATTGTAGTTTTTCCAAACAGATGTGATGCCGACAATTTCAAGGAAGGGCAAATTGTAACTGCACACATAATGATATGTTATGGCATGCTAATGATCACATGAACAAGTGAAGAATATAATAGATATGTGTGTTAATTACTAACCAGTTAGTTGCGTATGTAGAGTCCATCAACACAATGTACGGAAATGCCTTCAGCAGCGACAACTGGTCCGGGCTTGCAAAGAAGATATATGTTATCTTGTTGGTCTCCTTATTGAATCTATGCTCCACGAAGTATCCCTTCTCATTGCACTCATAGAAGAACTGTTGCACAACTGTTCTTCCTTCCATGCCCTTCTTTCGTATCTCATGCATGATGTTGTACACTTGCTTCATCTTGGTCAAGTTTCCTGGGGACGACCTGATTGTAGTATGAATCTTTTGAGGCTTGTAATGATTGACTGTCATCACCCTAATAATCTCCTTCTCTTCAGCGTTTGGTTGCCCAGCTAATGCATGACCATACAAATTATCTTTTATCACATGATTGTGAGTTCCATGTTGTACACTGATCTTCCATGATCCCTTCGGCCCTTCTTTCAACCTCAACATGAAGGGACACTACACTTCTTTAACCTTGTGATGTCTCTCACTTGGTCAGCTTGTTTAGGCACGTTTTGTCCATGCCCGTCGCACGGTAACCAAGTCCCCCCAAGGGCTATATACGTGGAAGGTTTATTCCTCCACTTTTTGATGCAGAAGGTGTGACACCTAGCAGTCTCCTGCGCCCATATAAATGCTTCTTCTTGGGACTCCCAGATTTGATCAGTTGTGAAGAACTTTGAATAATCAGCAGAGACGAAAACATCATCTTCTGGTGGTACACTAAACTGAGGCTGTGTGTGTAGGGATGGAAAACAAAATTATGGGGTAGCATGAGATAAATATGTTTCTGGAGGCGGAACACTATAGTCAAACGATCCAAGTGAGAAGGATGATATCTTATCTAGTGTTTTATACTCAAATGGTTTGTTCCATTCCGGCAGCGGTTGATGAGGTGTTTCCCAAACAGAAAATGTTTTTTTGTGGGGTGCTCTAGTCATCGAGGGAAATATTGTTTAACCCCTCGTACAAATAATAGTTCGCATGCATACACATGGAATCATCTCATCAAGTAGTGAACTAATTATCAACTGTGAAATCACAATTCCCTTTAAGAAAGCAGATTCTGCTAAATGGCACGGTTTGTGACAAACCGTGCACTAAACCGTGCCTTTTTACAGAAGGGACAGCCAGATACTGGTTGTGGTTTCACACGTTATGTGTGAATCAGCTCCACACGTTAAGTGTGAAACATCCCCACACGTAACGTGTGAACCCTAAACCATCTGGCACATGTTCCACACGTTACGTGTGGAGATGTTTCACACTTAATGTGTGGAACAGCCCCACACGTAACGTGTTAAACTGTTCTTCAATGTTCCGAACATCTCATTTTCTTACACATGTATCCCTCAAAATGTAACATCTAAAACTTTGTTTCTAAACCCTAAACAACAAAAGTCAAGTTCAAAACTTACAAAATCTAGCATGTGAAACTTCGTTAAACCCTAAACAACAAATATTATGTTTAGTTTTCTAAAACCTAAACAACTAAAGCTCAAAACTTTGAACATGTCCAAAACAAAAAATGAGAACTTTAACTTTAAATAACGGAAATTACCTCATTTGGATGTGGATCCTCTTCGACATTGTTGTTCCAATAATCATTGTTGTTCATGTTGTCCATTTTTTTTACAAAAAATGAGAGTGTAAAACACAATTTTTTTAGTGTTTGAAATGAAGTATTAAGCTCGAAATTGTGGTTAGTCGGTGAAGATGAAGAAAAGGGGTCCATTAATTCAGTTAGGTGGGGACAAGACGAGTAATTCAATGCGTTTTACAACAGACGAAACCACACGTTACGTGTGGGCTTCTTCCACACGTTACGTGTGGGCCTCTCATACACGTTACGTGTGGTGTATTGTCACACGTTACATGTGACTTCTTTTCCTCTTTAGGGTTTAGGTTTAGGGTTAGGGTTATGGGTCGGAGTTTACTATTTTGGATTTTAGAATTTAGGGTTTAGTATTTAGTATTTATGATTTAGGGTTTAGGATTTAGGGTTTAGTATTTATGATTTAAGGTTTATGGTTTAGGGTTAGGGTTTAGGGTTTAGTATAAAAGACTCATGACTACAGCTATATACTACAGTTGGTTATTAGCTGTCAATCAGATTTCTTCTTTTTGAGGCTGGTTATTAGCTGTCAAACACATTGTCTTTTCACTATATAAGAAGCATTAGGGTTGTTTGTTCACTACAACAATTCCAACACAAGCGGCGCTTGAAGATACATTTTTGGGTAAGCATCTTCTTCCAATTTCTATCGATTTATTAACCCTAATTTTTTATATTAATGGATTCATGATATTTGTAGGAAACCAAACACTACAACAAATAATGACATCTTCATCCAAACCATCAACAAACACAAATGGGCTATGCTATTGTAATTTGAAAGCTGTTGTCCGAACTTGGGATTTGTAGTGGAACTACGGAAGGAGGTATTGGGGATGCCCAGAACTGGGGTGTTGTTTCAGGGAGTGGATTGATCCAATGTACGAGGACAGGGCATACGCAGTTATTCGACAACAATGGCAGGAAAAACAAGATCTTGTTAAGGAGAATCAAGATCTTCTTAAAGATTTTGATAACATTCGTAGGTATAACCTCAAACTACTAAATGATATACATCGTAGGTGATTAATGTCGTATCTTTTGTGTAATGTTGTTCATGTACTATCAACCTTTGTAGGGAGCAAGCAAATGTAGCAAAGCAGAGATATCATATGAAGCGAACGTTTACCACAGACTATCCTAATTTCTTCAAACGCTAAAGCAACGAACCATATATGTTCTCTTATTTTTTCTAAGTTTATGATAAACTTGTATTCTTTTCTGTATTGTGTGCTCAATGTAGTTGTGTAGTCAACTAGCGTAATGAACAAATTGTTTTATCTTCTAGGTTGATTATTTTGTATTGTTTTTTTATACAGATTAGATAAAAGTTGGGCAACAAAATGGGGGTAACCCTCCCCTAATGCCTATTTAGAAACAATAGTATGATTCATACACAACATTATAATATAATTCATACACAATATTGAAACACAGATAAATACTAAAAATAAACAATAATATGATTCATATACAACATTATAATATACCAAAAACACCACACGTAACGTGTCAATTAACTCCACACGTAAATTGTAAAACATAACGACACGTTATATGTGGTTAGAAACCACACGTAACGTGTGAAGCCTATGTGCCGAAAAGTAACCGACTATAAATTGGACTTGCCATTAAATTCCTAGCTTTATTTCATAAACAATAGCAAATTATAAGGGGCAATATCGTCTTTTTAAGCCTACGTTGACCAATAGTCCATGACTCGTGAAATTCGAAGCCACGGTCCAAGTGAGTGAATAGCTCTCTCCCATTAAGACCTACGTACTATATCAACATTCTTTCAACCAAACCAAGCGAATCCCTAGAAAAATCTCCACCTCTCTCATTTGCTTTTCCGCGAATTTCTCTTCATCGATCTATGGAAGGCGATTGCGGAGGCGGCGCCGCGGTCGGCGTTTCCGCCAAGGAAGACGTCGATGCTGTCGACGGCCGATTGACGGAGGACGAGAAGATCGAGAAATTCTACACACTGATCAGAAATTACAAGGAAGCTCGCGAACGCATCGCTCCGGAACGAGCGTCCGTCGTCGGCGACGAAGACGATGAGAAGAGGAGAAAGAGGAAAAGATCGACGGAAACGGGAGATCCGAGCGGCTCGAGCTGGATTCCGGCTTTCAAATGGGAGGATTTCACGGAGGACTATTCTCGGATTCAGCCCCAAATCGATCCGGCGAATTCTCCTTCTTCTTTTATCGACATGCAAGGCGGCGATCGCTTACGCCGCCGCGACGATCCGACGCCGCCGGAAACAGACGGCGGTGGATTGGACCTCAGGCTCAGACTCTGAATTAACATCCGATTTTCAGATATTCTAAATCTACTTCCTCCAAAATAACTGTGCAGCAGTTTGAAGTTTCTGATTATATATAATTTACAATTAAGTTTATTCTCTTATTATACGTTCTTGAAATTGCACCTTTTTTTTCCCTGCCGATTTCTATATTGGAAAATTGTCGAATTTCCTAGAAAAGCTAACTATATCTTCGGTGAAAGTTCCAGATATAACTCTACCGACTAATACGTTGGCTTTGAGTTGGAGTACTTTGGAGTCTTGATCGATCTTCCCTGTTGACGTCTAAATTTCACTGTATATTTACTGAGAGTATTGTATGACCAATTATCCCTCATTGTTGCTAATAGTCAAGCAATAATTATCATTATTTAAAGTTATAAATATTCATGCCCGTGCTATGTACGGGATTAATTTTTTTATTGATATAATTTATAATATTTATTTTGTTTATTTTAAAATTTTAAGATTAATTTAAGAAATATTATTGTTAATGTAGCATAGAAATAATCTTCAAAATTAAATATATCTAAAATAGATAAGAGAAAGAACATTGAATTTTCAAGTTTTATATTAAAGAATGTTTGTTTTTGATATATATGAATTTAATATGAAAAAACTAAAATGGAGATTTATATCTAACATTCTTTTTTTCCATTAAAAGTAATATAAAATTTTATAGCTTCAAGGATGTTGAGATGGAAGTATGAAGATTTTTTTTGAAAGACGTTGTCATAGATTATTATTAACAATTATCTCGGGTATATTTTGACAATATTAAAAATTATAATCTGTTTTTATTTCCATTTTTTTGTGTAATAGAGTTCCTTAAGTCCTTATAATGAAAGTAAAATTAGTCTGTATGAGCTACACTAATTAACAATTGATTCTGGACACTATATCATTATTTACGTTCATAATAATTTATTTATTTTATTCGACAAATGATCACAATTCACAATGCAACATAAATAGTAAGTTTGCACTTTCGAACACTATATAACATGATCCTGCAAAACATATAAATCACTAAATGCGGGTTAACTTTTAACATAAGCGTGGATATTAATTTTGCAATTTAGATAATTGACCGATGTAACTTCTCCATAAGTTTTAAACATATTCCATTGTAATCTTGTAAACTTCTTATGTCTTTATTTTTTTTTATCATGACTTTTTTTGTTTGAATTAAATGTTGGGCTATTAAATCTCTTTTTAAATTCACATTTGTTATTTTTTTTGCAGTTTTTTTTTCCTTATTGACAAAGAAACTCAATACATAAATGATGTGGAATGACAAAATATGTCGGACAAAGTGGTTAAACACGCATGGTCACTTATATTCAAAATCTAGAAATTAAGAAAATTAGGACCTAAATATTTTAAAATGCAAAATAACTTTCTAAATCGGTGTACCAAATTTTTATTTCAACTAAATAACTAAACTTTATATAAAGTAATCTTAAAAAATTTGTAAATTTGTCAAAAGGTAAAACTATTAATTGAAGCAACATATACATCATAAAAAAATTGAGCATGTAATATTATATATCGTGAATAGCCGCTTTAACTATGATTCTAAATCTTTAAAAAGAACTATTGATTATAAATAGGATAAAAGTAAAAAAAAAAATTAACATAGATTTTATATCTATATTTTTATACAACCTAACATTATTAATAGAAAATGGTATATCTATAGATAAAAATAGAATTTAAAAATGTTTTGAAAAAGGAATTGATTCCATATGTATATCAGTATATGTATTAAGTCTTAACACATACATAGGATCAAATCATCAAAATAAATAATAATACAAAAGAAAATAACATGATCTTATTTGACATTTCTTCTGCAATGTTATTTTTATGTTCAAGAAAATCAAAATAATTAATAGTAATCTGGTATTTTAATTGTTTTTTCCTTTTGGTTTATGTTTACTAATTTTAAAATTTATATTTAATGATCTTTTTCTAATAAAACATTAATAAAAATATATGAGCTAAAAATCATTTTATTACTCTTATGTAAAACTTTACTATGTTTTGTACTATATAGAATAGAATACTTTAACACGATTACTTTTCGGCGCATATGCATTTTGCCGTTTGGCGCATAGGCTCGCACGTAACGTGAGGGTACAAACCACACGTTACGTGTGACAGTGCTCCACACGTTACGTGTGGGACCATTTCACACGTTACGTGTGATTTGTACCCACACGTTACGTGTGGATTAGTCAATAGGGTTTAGAATGGTTATAGGGTTTAGGGTATTTGTGTATGTCATATTATTGTATATTTTGTGGTATTTATTTGTTGTTCAATGTTAAATTATTATTTATTTTATACATATTATAATGTTACATGTATGAATGTTGTATCATATTATTGTTTATTTGTAGTATTTATTTGTTTATCTAAAATCCTACAAAAAACACCCCATAATAATCAACATAGAAGATAGAATAGAATTGTTCACTACGTTGGATGAATACAATCACATTTAGCTCACAATACAAGAAATAATACAAGTTCTTCATAAACTTAGAAAACCTAGCACAAAATAAATGACATCGCCTAGTTGCGTTTGAAAAAATTAGGATAGTCTCTTGTAAAACTTCGCGACATATCATGTCTCTGCTTTGATAAAATTGCTTGCTCCCTACAAAGGTTGATAGTACGTAAACAACATTACACAAAAGATACGACATCAAGGCATTATATGATGTACATCATTATATAGATTGAGGTTATACCTACGCATCTTATCCATATCTTGTAAAAGTTCTTGCTTAACAACATCTTGATTCCCCTTAATAAGATCTTGTTTTTCCCGCCATTGTTGTCGAATAACCGCGTGTGCCCTCTCCTCGTACACAGGATCAATCCAATTCCTGTATAAACACCCTAGTCTTGGGCATCCCCAATATCTCCTTCCGTAGTTCCACTGCAAATCCCAAGTACGGACAATGGTTTTCAAATTACACTCGCATTGTGGAGCACTTATTTGTTGATGGTGCCTATTTAGGTTTGATGATGATTCGGATGAAGATGTCATTATTTGATGTAGTGCTTGGTTTCCTACAAATCCATTAATATGAAAAGGCCAATTAGGGTTACTAAATCGAAAAAAACTGGAAGAAGAAGCTTACCCACAAATGAATCTTCAATCCCGCTTGTGTTGGAAGTGTTGTAGTGAACAAACAACCCTAATGCCTCTTATATAGTGAAATGATATATACAACTGTAGTAATTAAAGACCACAACCACAAGAATTAAAGACCTCAACCACTAGCATTAAAGACCTCAACCACTAGCATTAAGGACCTCAACCACTCTTACCCTAATAACCCTAAACCCTAAACGTCAACCACTCTCATAAACAATGTAACTCGCATACCCAAATTCACCCTTAATAATTAAAGATAAACTCTAAACTCAAACCCTAAACCCTAATCATAACACTAACCCTAAGTCCTAAACCCTAACCCTAACCCTAAACCCAAAACTTAAAACTCATTATTCTAAACTCTACCGAAATGCCATAACCCTAAACCACAAAACCTAAACCCTACCCCTATCCATCCTACCCTACCCTACCCTATATACGCCTAAACCCTAAACCCTAAACCCTAGTAATCACACGTTACGTGTTAGTGTGTTTCACACGTAACGTGCCAATCTACTTCACTCGTAACGTGTGGCACGGTTTGACACGTAACGTGTGGTTCAGTCTGTTGTAAAACGCATTGAATTAACCGTACAAGGGTACGAAAGATCACTCTGGAAGCTGAAGTGTGATTGCAAGAAAGCTCCAAAATGTGTTCAGTACCTACAAAAAAACTGGCTTGACCCCTACAAGGAAAGAATCGTCTCTGTATGGACAGATACAGTGTTCACGCTCGGTACTACCACCACTAACAGGTATGTGCATCAATGGTTTATCTAAATTTAGCTAGTTATTTGAACTTAGTTAGACCTTTACAACAATCAAACTAATTTTCGGATTCTTGATTGTAATACAGGGTTGAAGGGGCCCATTCCAGTCTGAAAAGCTTCTTCACAAGCAACGATGGCAACCTTTGCACTGTGTTCGATCAATATGATACACGGTTGCGCAGTCATATTACTGAGATTCGGGGGGCATTGAATGAGAGCATTGGGAAGAGATATACGCTGCTAACAGACGCACATCTTTTTCGTAAACTGCACTTCAAGGTGTCTGCGGTTGCACTAGCTCGTTTGATTGAGGAATACAGGAAAGGAAAAGCTCCAGTGTGGAGCACTATATGCAGATGCCAGATGAGGGTCAGAGATGGCTTGCCTTGCGTTCATGACATGGCGCAAAATGTTCGGAGCGAGACCCCAAGGTTTGTGCTCCCCAAGGTTCTGCTGGAAATCTTCTAACCGCTGGTCGCCGTTTTGAAAAACCGCGACCAACAGCGATCGCCTCCGGTCGCCCTTTTGGAAAACCGCGACCAACCGCGATCGCCTCCGGTCGCCGTTTTGGACTTCAACAACTTCTGTCTTCTAATCATCACCTTTCCTATATGACTTCGGGCACCGTCTTTAACTCGTAAGTGCTTCCAAAAACATCCACAATGCAGCTCCGCACCTCAAACACCAACTTACCTCCAAAACTCTGTAAATCCTATGATTTAACCACTTCTCACCTTTTCTCCGGATTACAGAAATATCCCATAAATCAAATCCAAATCTCCTCAATAATATGCTAATAACTACTAGTAGCGCTATGTAAAATACCGCTTATCATGTCATAATCCAAACAACCAAATTCATAAACATCACAAAAACTTCTACAAAACCTAGATCTACCATCCAAATCATCTCTACATCGTAGATCTACCATCCAAACCTAGATCTACCTAACCAAATACTTTGTGTGGATCTACATTTCCTAACCAAACACTTTAAATTTATTAAAAACAAAATCAAATAATTATTTCTAGGAACTAACCTTACGCGGGAGGGGCAAGGAGGCGTTACGCGGGAGGGGCAAGGAGACGTTACGCGGGAGGGGCAAGGAGTGGTAGACGGCTGGAGTGGTAGACGCGGCTGAGTGACCAGATGAATGAAGAGGAGGAGCCGAATCTGGCTTTTATAGCCAGATTCCCACACGTTACGTGTGATACAATGTCACACGTAACGTGTGAACCGATCCCACACGTAACGTGTGGAGCCAATTCACACGTAACGTGTGGGTCTTGAATGGGTCAGTATCGACGCGTAACGTGGGAAGTCTATTCTCACGTTACGCGCGGCCCTATGCGCCAAAAGGCAAAAATGCCTATGCGCCGAATAGTTGAGCCCTACTTTAATATACTTCAGTATTGAAATTACAATTTGGTGTTATAATAAAATGAAGTTTGTACCCATTTCATTCTACATTTATTATTTCTAAATCATTTTGAGCAAATCATTTTCATTTTATTGTCAAATTTAGAGGTTTTAACATGGTGTGAATTCAACAATTATACATTCATGATATCATTTTTTATTTATTCGAATATTAACATAATTAAGTAGATTATTAGGCACTATATATACCAAAGTATTTATTAGTTACATGTTTGCACAATTAAGTAGCATATATATGCTAATTCAATGTTTTTCAGTTATTTTTCAATAATTTAATGTACGTTAGATTTTTTAATTTTATTAATAGGTTGACATGTTAATGTTATTTTTATATTTGATGAAATCAAAATAATCATGAAACATCCAATAATTCTATAATGTTATTGTGTACCTACTCTCAATGTGTTTGTTAGTTTTGTTAAAGAATTAGTAACTTTGAGTGTCAAAATTGATGGAAGGTAAAAGGTGAAAGCCAATTAAGATTGAAGGTTAAAAAAATGATCATTGATTGTTCAAAAAGTCTTCTTTATATGTTTATAGATAGATATAGATTGATTGTGTACATTAGAATTTGGAAGATTTAACAGATGGATTGTAATTGAAAAATTGTGTAATTTGAAGACTAAATAATGAGTTTTTAATTGGACAAAAACTTTTATACGGCTAAGTTTTTTGATTGACCGTGTACATTAGAATTTGAAATATTTAACAAATGAATTGCAATTGAAAAATTATTTTATTTAGATGCTAAATTAACGAGTCGTTAATTGGACAAAAACTCTATTTTATATGTAGAAGATAGATAGATAAATAGAAAGATATAAAGATTTGAGTAACTAATTAATGTTAAAAAAAAACGAAAGATAAAATAGTAAAACAAAGTTGTTAAGAATGGGGATTGAACCCTAGATCTCTTGTATTATAAGAGTGTCTTTAATCATTGAGCTATATTAGAAGATATAGTTTATAATGAAAGATCATTAAAAAATAAGAAATAATTTCTCAAATTTATTCGGCATTAATTACACTCTTAGTCTACTTTATATATTTATATATTATTTTAGATTGACTTTGAATTCCACTAAAAAATGTATTAATATAAATACGAGTAATTCAAACTGACTCTTAGCTCCTAGTTGAATGTTATAAAAAAATACTCCCTCTCCGTTCTATAATGATGTGCATGTTTCTCTTTTGTATATTATTCATAGTTGAAAAGAAATTTTTTAAATTTCTTCTAATATATAAGAAAAAACATAGTCATGTGAAATCTTATAAGATTCGTCTCAACGACTATTTTGATAATATCAAAAAATTATAATCTTTATTAATATATAATTAAAGATATTAACGATACAAAATCCGTCTCGACAAATATATCCGTCAAAATAGACATATTATGGGACGGAGGAAGTACTTTATATGCAAATGATACAAATTCTAGTGTGCTTTTCTTTTTTGCTTAAGAATATCTTCATTTCTTACACTTAACCTGGCCGGTAAATCGTCTCCATTTTTTACAGTGTTTAAATTTTAAAAAAGACTATGATTAACCAAAAAAAAAAGTCTCTACATGCAAATTGATCTTTTAGATGCATTAAAAAAAATTAATGTAGAGAAATCAAGCTCACAAATTAAGAAACGAATTTTGTATATTTATTGGAAACCGAATATGGAGTACAGAAAGTGGGGACACATGGTACACTTTCCAACACATAGCGTGATACCGGCACGTGATGTTGACCTGGATATGACATAATCATTTGACGTTTGCCTGCCCTCGTCATCATCTGCTTTTTATAAGTTCCTTCAAATTTAGCTACTTTTTTAATAATTGTAAATGGTTGAAAATTATAAAATTATATTTTGTTCAAAATTATTGTTTTTATATTAATATGAAAAGTAATAATATTTTCACTTAAAAACGCAGGAAATAAATCTTACATATCTCTTCAAGGTAAGTGTAATTCCTTGATTTGAAGGAATTGTAACTTTCTAGGATGTTAATTCTCATATTTTATTTTTGAACCAAACACAAGAAATAAACGTACTTCTTGAGAAAGTTCAACTTCCTGAGAAGTATAGTACGAACCAAACGAGGGATACATAATAGTACTACTATACAGCTACATCCGTTTTATTTTAGTATTTAATATAATTATTAAACTTAAAAAACTTTATATTTTTATAATTATTCATTTAATTTTAATCAATGAATAAAAAAATTATATTAAAAATATTAATATGTACAACTTTTTTATTAATAACATCATAATTCATCAAATAAATCATAATTAAAATTCTAAAATAATATTAATTTTAACAAAAATAACACTTATTATTAAATGGAGTGAGTAGTTATCACGTAGGAATGGGTTATTATTTAATTTGTTAGAAAGGTAGATTATTGGTTCACCGGTTCACCCCCAAAAATAAGATAGTGAATTGGTGATAGTTGGTTTACCCAAAAAAAAAAGTTAGTGAAAGTTGGTAAACCTCAACATTTTTTTGAGCTAGCCAACAGAACTTATATAGTTAATAAACCTGATGGCAAAATACAGCTTATGTTTATTCAATTCTTATTGCAGATTTGTATCTACTCCGTATATATAGTAATTGATGCATCTAACTTGAATGCAATTTAGTCCTAGAACGAGCAGATATACATTAATGGAGAATTTGTTTCAAATCACATAGCCGAAGACTTTTTTTTTTATATAAGGTAAGAATTCGATTTACCCCACAAAACAATGTTGGATAAATCGATAGGTCGATAAATCGGCATCCGGACAAACCGACATGAGAGAACAAACAGAAACAAGTAAGAAAAATACACCAAACGAATCAAAGAGCCAAAGAAACTTAGGGAAAGAAAGAGAAAAGCACTATGAAAGTGCCACCGGAAAACGCAGGTCAGACTGATCAGTACAGAATGGACCACCATGACGTTGCCCTCACCTAAATGAGGGATCTTCAGGAGTCTCGACCACCTTGATGTTGCCCTCTTTGGGGATCTTCAAGAGCCTCGCACTCAACCACAACCACGCCCGAAAAACTCGATCTCCACGATAGATTGGCTCCACAATTGCAAAGTTGTATTGACATTCAAGCTTGAATCAATGGATCAACAAAAAAGTTTTAACAGCATGAGTTTCTTGTTTGTGTGTGTATCTCAGAGTAATGAATCTGAATCTGTTTCGATTATTACGTTGGTCAGTAGGTATGTCTAATCAATGGTCGGTAGGTATGTTTTTGCACAAAGTATAAAGGCGTTTGTTTGTTCGTGTTTCAACTAAAGTTAATAATAGAAATTTTCAAAGAATTAAAGCTTATGGGATGAATGGGTCAGCTATTACTAGCTGTATTTTGTAGTGGTTTTGAGGTTTGAGAAATATAGGACTAGGGCATATCATTTCGATAGATGTCAAAGTTTGTTCATAGTACAATGAAATTTGTTGTAAGCAACAATACTTGTTCTTATGGAAAGTGATCTAGGCTTAATGAGTCTGATGATCGTTAAAATTTGACCATGCATTGTACTTGTTCAATACCAAAAGGGTTCTAGATCGAAGTACCAACATGCAACATTGGTACTTAAGAGGGGTGATTGTTCAAGTCCAAAAAAGGACATTTGTTCATTGTGATACCAGACAATTCAAAGACAAAATTCAAAACAAAGCAAAAAAGGGACATTTGTTCATTGTGGCACAAGATGTATAAAAATGCAACCATGCATGAATTGTTCAGAGAGAGTGGTTCCTTGTGGCAGCAAAAGAGTGCAAGTTTAGCATGATCTGAAACATTGTTCCTGAAATATGTCAAGTTCACGATCATAGTGGTTAGTCAAGAAGCAGAACAAAGAAGGTTCCAAAAGAAAGGGATCAAAACAAATGGAATACCTTTGCAAACATAAAAAATAACATGAAAAATAAAAAAAAGTACGAGTTGAAGGTTCAAGATAGGGTAATTCTGGTCTCTAATTTACATTTAAGAGTACAAATCAGAAGCAGAGCAAAAAATATCATAATTTCAGTTTGCAGGTCTAGTTTCCAGGACAAAAATTTCACAAGAGATCAAGAACAAAGTTCATCCAAAAATTTCACAGGAGATCAAAAAAAATTCACAAGGGTTTTTCTGGTCAATATTGTCCATGTCAGAGTAAAGAACAAGTTCAGAGCATATCTCAAAGTTCATCCAATAATTCAAAGTCTCCAAAGACAAGATGTTCACAAGATACCACAACCAAAGACTCCGAGCAAGAAACAATAAACTAAAAAATTCAGTAACCAGTGCAAGGAAACACAAATTCATGTCTGCAGAGGCAATGAAACACACAGACGATTTAGTCAGAGGTTCAGTTTGCAAAGAAAGTTCAGTAGCCAGTTCAAGGAAGAACACAAATGATTCATGGTTTTGAGCAACATCAAACCAAGAAACTCCCAACCAGTTTAATGATTTAGTCAGAGCTATAAGTTCATGTCTACAGAGGCAATGAAAAGGATCAAAAGCGCAAAGATCAGAATAAATCCACCTGGCTATCCGGTGAGTTGGTGTTGGGACACAGATGCTATGGGATTTGATGGAGCAGCAAGCCATCAACAACTCTTCTGAGAGAGCGCATCAGGCTGGATACCCGTAGTGATTCAAGTGAAGGGACCCGTCTTGTATCATTCAACGAGAATGAAGCCACGAAGGCGAGTCGGAAAGGATGAGGACCGATGTCAGGGGTGGGGGAGATCACTGACGCCCTGTACAAAGTTCGTAAGTGAATCGTTGTACACCTCCAGAATACGTCGAACACCAGATCCAGAGAAGAGTGAAAGAGCAGGTGATCGGAAAACACGCCGACTCCCAAACGCCACCACCAGATCCAAGGGCCACCACACCAAGAAAGCTCCCACCAAGTCTTCGTGAAGTCGGACCACCAGCCACCATCGCAAGGACGAATGACGAGAAGAGCCCAATCAAAATGGACAAGAAGGTTGGGGTTAGGTTCAGCAAATGGGGTTGATTTGCTATGTGTTTCGCGGTTCTTAGCAAGAAGGTTAGGGTTTGAAGGCCAGATTGGGTTCAGATTGGGGTTGGATGTAATACCCCGTATTTTATAAGGGTATTTTGAAATTTTATTTTTCTTATGCCCGAATTGCTAAACAGATTTAATTCAGAGAAGATCGGACATTCTGTAATATGTCTGAGCTCTGTAGATTTTTCCGAGCATTATATAATACAGATAAGGTGTTTTTGGGGTTAATGTATCGTTAGTGTACGAATATATTTAATCCGGGTTTAAGGAAATTAACCCAAAGTGAATTCGGATAAGACGAAGGCTTTTTGGCCGTGACCGCACCCGGCGCCAGGAGCCACCGCACCCGCGGCAAGGCCAGAAACAGAGTCGGTGTCGTCTTCCTCGCTGGCGGTTACTGTAGCGTCTGTTTGGCAGTCCAAGTGGGCTTACAAGTGGCTCTTTCGCTTTGTCCCCTTGTCCCCAGCTTGTCCCCTTGGAGGTGGTTCGGATTTGGGCTATAAAAGGGAGTGAAACCGAAGCCAAGAGCTCTCTTCTTCTTCCTCATTTTCTCCTCTGTTTTCCTCTGTTTTGTCCATTAAAACCGAGCTTGTGAGCTTCGTGTGTGGGAGAGATCGAGTGGTTCTTGAGTTGAGAAGGTGCTCTTGAGTGTTGTTGGAAGCCTTGAAGTGTTGGGAGATCAAACCAAGAACAAATCGAAGTCGAACGAATCAATTTGGGTAAGTTTTCTCCATGGCCGCTGTCAAGTTCTCGCCTCTGTGCATCCACCGCACCCGCGGCGAGCTTGTCCGAGTGTGTGTTTTGTGGTTTGGCTTTGGGCTTGGCTCGTTTCCTTTGATTTTTTCTTGTATTCTTTTAGATTCATATATAAGTGTATTGAATCTAACTTAGGGTCTTGTTATGGGCCATTTCTTAGGGATTTAATATCCAAGATCTGCTCCAGTTTCAGATCCAGGAACTAGACGTTGCTCTGCTTGGTTCGAGCTTGTCGGATCTAAGGCAAGTGACGGTTCGCTCTTGCTCATCATTCCATATTTCAATTATTTATCAATCGTTTAGTTGTTAAATAATTTGGGATGATTGTTAAGTATGTTGGAAACTGTTTGATAACGTTATGTGATTAAAAACTGATATTATACTAGGTTGTATATTTTGCTAGAACCGACGCTAGTATATTGTAGATTTTGTGCAGGTGAAGACCTTAAGGGACTTTGATGTGTTTTATTGTGTGTGTGTTTAGATTATTAAATCTAGGATGTTTGCCAGGTGGGCATAAATAGATAGTTGTGCAGGAAGAGCCGTGATGGTTCTGTGAGATGTGGTTGTGTGTTTATTTGTTTAGTCAGAACGAGTATTCCTAGGGACAATGGATGAGAGGTCATGTCGTCTCTTTATAATAAATTTGTAAGTCATTGACTAAATTCTATACTCGAGTGGAGTAAGAAGTGGTGCACTCTGCAGGTGTCACAACCCGGTTCGATATGTGTTTCGTGAGTGGCGGGACATGTATGTTAAAAGCTTATAACGTGATGTGTGTGTGTGTTGACATTTAATAAGATACGTGCCATGAGTATGCACATAATTAAAATGCCTTGACCATAATAATAAAGTGTCGTATGAGTAAGCACTTATTTAAAATGTTTGGCGAGTAGTGCAACTAGGCGCTAGTGCAGCTAGGAAAAGCTCGTCTTAGTTGTAGATCGCTCGTATGCGATATTGTGATGATGTGTTTGTGTGTGTTTGTTTATGTTTCCCAACATTTGTCGTCATGTTTCCTATAAGGCTCATTTCATTTGGAGTCTTCTTTTGGGATTGATTGCTGTGAGACTCGATCTCCAGAATCTTCTCTTGTGCATACCTCTTGTTATTCTAGTAGGAGTATGGTGGTTGACTAGCGTACTCGGTTATTATTCGAGGGACGATAAGTCTAACCTAATACGAATGCTTCGAACCACTCTGCTTTGTACCCTTGCGTAGTCTTTCATTAGACTGACCAACCGTTATATTCCTTGCATGGTTGGCTGGTGTCATCCGTCCAATTCGGCACATCAGGTATGTTGCAGATCTAAGAAGGCTAGAGCGACTATGAGGATGAACGGTGTTTTCGACAAGTTGTTTTGTCGCTTTGTTTACAAGTTTTCCGCTGTGCTATTTTGTATTTTGTTAAAGACTTTCGCTGTTGTATTTCTGATTATTGGGTCATTTTTGAAATCGTGTAATTTCCGCGACCATGTGGTTTAATAAAAGTTATGATTTTAGTATTGTAACTATGTTTAAGACAGTCATGTCGTTGGAAAAGCCTGGGGTGACTTCGGGGTTTACGTCTGGGGTCATCGGCAGTAACGCTTTCAAATGGGGTTAAATTTGGGGGTGTTACATTGGATTCAGGGGGCAAGATCGGCGGCGGTGTGAGAGGCGATAGCGTTTTCATTTTAGGGTTTCTGGTTTCTACAAATCCAGCTTCTTTGTTATAGTCGAAGACACTTTGTTTTCTTAATCAATTGTCTCGAATTAGAATACTCCAAATGATTACATTTTTTGCACATCCTTGAAAGTCCGGAACTACAACTCGATTCACCGTCTAGGAAAACTCTATCAACCGAAGAGTGCATCTAAACCCTAAAAAAATAAAATAAAAATGGTGATGGCCTCCTCGGCCAGGTGGTGGTTGTTGCCTTCACGGGCTGGAGGCCGGCGGTTGCCTACTCGTCGCCGGCGCATAACTCCACATCTCCACCTCCAAGATGTTCAGCGGAGCCGCCAGCGAGGCGAGGCGAGCCAGAGTTCCACCTCCAAGGCGTCCAACGAGGCGAGCCAGATCCAGATTTAGATCTAGAGTTTCCTCTGCGGCGGGGTCTCCGTTCAAGGGTGCGACGGGGTCTCCGGTTCGAGAGGAACTGAGCTCACAACTTAATGTGAGGCGGGTGCCAGGGCGCGGTCAGAGCGGGGCGCGGTCGGAGCGGGGGGCTTGGTCGGAGTGCCGGTGAGGCGGGTGCCATGGTAGCGGCGACGGTTCGTCTCCGGTGGGCGGTGGCCTGGCTTACTAGGAAACACTCCCATAAGAGGTTTCTAGGACCGGCTGGAGAAGAAAAAGAATCCCCTTGATATACAAATCCATCTTCTTTGTTATAGTCGAAGACACTTTGTTTTCTTAATCAATTGTCTCGAATTATAATACTCCAAATGATTACATTTTTAAAATTTCAACTGAACACTTTACCCTTTATTAGAACTAGGGGACGCCCGCGTGCGAAGCACGCGAGACGTGGTTTTGTACATTTTTTTTTAAGTTTAATTCAACACATAAATTTGTATATTATATTTTACAGGAAATGTAAGATTTTATGTTTATATTATAAAAGGTAAGTACTTATATTGTACAATAATAAGAGTTTGCTAAAATATTTTACGTGTTTTAACAATATGAAATATTAGTGCTTCAAACTTTAGTAGATACATTTGATATCTCATATAAAGTTTATAAGGTACAAAACTTTCTCCGCACTTTAGTTAGTGAACGTTAAATTAAATGATACATCAATATCTTGACACAATGAGAATGAAACTAAGATCTTGATGAGGCATGTTCAAACTTTTTTCTTTGTAACAATGGTAAATTCATTAAAAGTAACAATAATTTATGCATTTGATCCTAGCAAACATACTTCAGTAACTAATCAGCTTGTTTATAACTTTATATTGGATGCTATACAACTTGTAACATACACATAATAAACATCCCATCTTATTTGCTAGTCTGCATAACCACAATCTAGTATTAACAACTTTCACTCTCTAACCACATTACCCAGAAAAATATTTGTATTCAATGTAATTGTTCTGGTATCACCAAGATCTTACACTTGGCTAATTGATAAGGAAATTACTGTTAATTTGCAATTGTAGCTTGTTTGCTGCCGTGTCATATGGCCTTGCTTCAATGGCCATGGTCTTTATCAACAAAGCTATTGTTATGCAGTAAGCCTACTCAATGACTCTCCTCACTGTTCAGGTAACTTTGGTGTAAAAGCCAGGGATTTTTATTTTTTTAATTTGGTTTGACTGACTCTGACCATAGATATGAATGTACATTGGTCGACTGCTAAGAAACTTCTGTTGGTGTCACTTTTCTATAATGCAAATGTGGCCCTTGCTTTAGCAAGCTTAAAAGGAGTTAATATTCCCATGTATATTGCAATCAAGCCACTTGCTGTTCTAGTAACTGGGTAAAAAGAGACCTTCTAAGGAGGTTGGTGCCTCCTTCACAGCTTTACTGAATAGTTTGATGCAAGCCTGTGTTATCTTAGTGCTTTTAAACATTGTCTTACTGCAAATTATATTTTGTATTTGATCATAATGTGGCTCTTTTGTTTTATGTTTTCATCATTCAGGTGAGCCTTTCAGTGTTACTTATTGCAGCTGGGGTTATTATTGCAGCCCTAGGGGATTTTTCGTTTGATCTTGTCGGATATGGCATGGCTCTTACTTCAGTCTTTTTCCAGGTAATTTCTTAGTTGTGAAATCAATCGACGAGTTTCAATATGAACTCAAATGGACAACACTGTTGTACTCATCAGGCAGAAAGATTGTATGGCTTAAGTAAAAGTGTAATACCATGAATAATAATACGCCGTGTGTAACAAACCTGCAAGCTACATTAATTACATATAAGAGTGTTTTACAGTTTTGCAGAAAACGATCATCACACTTGTCAACCATATCCAAATTAGGTAACTTGATATGACTAAGGACAACATTATGTGAAGGAATATATGAACACTCAATCAATGCTTATGAAAATATAGGGCAAGTTATTTGTAGCGTTCAGGTTGTTTCAGGACTCCAATATAGGGCAAGATGCAGTAGAGCCCAGCAAAGTCCATTCCATAGCCCACTACAAAGTAATCTGAACACTGCCATCAAAGCATGTATTTCTGTAGTAACAGTCTTGCAGGAAAATATGCAGCAACCACTAACCGGAATATATGGATACAAATATACCAAAACTAAAGTATCCCTCCAAAAAGAATAAATATGAAATCTCAAGAGGAATGTAGTAAACAGCACAAACACGTACCTATGCCGGTACTCATGAAGAGGTCACAGAGTTATTATAAATGTTCCTCCAGTCTTAACCAAAAACGTAGGCAAACTGTAATCAGGATCAGTCCTCTCCTAGAATGGATCTAGCAAGACAAAAAATTATTACTCACTTCAGTAATTACAATGCAGATAAAAGCTCAAACAAGTTGTGCTTTGGTATAAGCATAGATACTCCTAAACTAACGCCAAAAACAAAGGTTCCAAGGAATAACTAATGGAAAATTGGAAACTAAACAACATTACAAAACATGAGCATATATAAGAAGTCTGATTAAAACTTCGGGTACATTATGTTACACCGTAAACTTCCATCTCTTGAGAAAACTCTGCATAGATGGTCCATAGTATGTGCTCACACTTCGAGAAAAAAGTTATGTGCTAATAGATGAATCAAGTTTAAATATCACAACTTATGTTCAGTCACAGCCACAGACGTTTTTTCTTCTAATAAAAACTGCAAATCAGCTGGTGTTGAAAACAAAAACCTGTATGCTTGAGAAGCCATAATTAAAATGGTCAATTTAAATGGCGGAAAGATACACAACTGATAGAGGTATAATGTATTATACAGTCAAAACGGCAGTTCAGTAAACATTGCAGCATGCGAGGACTTTATAGCAGTTACTGCGAAATGAAACCAATGAAATGGAAGAAAATGTACTTCCAAGAGGAAGTTAAGTTCCATAGAAGATGAATGGTTCATACCTTGACCCATTTTAGTAGATCTTTGGCCTTGTTGTCGTTGGCAAAGTGATTCCTCACAGGATACATAAGAAGCGCACAATATAAGTCGAAGAAAATGAAAGTTCTCTTTAAACCAGGGTAAGAAAAAAACTCCAATAGAGAGAGTAATCATCCTACCTGTAATATCTTATTTATTGCTTTACAAAAGGCAAGTTTGAGAGCCCATGGATGTAGAGCTCCAGTTTCATAATCAGTAACCAGTTCTTCGAAGTTCATGTAAATCCAGAGGCAGGAAATAGATTTGGCAAACGAAAATATGATAACAATATACCAGTAAATGTGCGGTAAGGCTTTATAAACATGTCTCCATATTTGTAATCGATAAACCCTTACTTGTCTCCACCATTGTCTAGGTTGCGTTCAACTTTGAATTCATTGGACCAAGGTAATAAAAGGTATTTAATGTATTCATCAGTAAAATATTCACAGTCCAAAATTCACATTAGACTGAAACTATATTATATCAGTAAATTAAAAACTTGTAGATAGGTAAAGGAGGCAACCAAATGATACCTTATATTAGAACTTCAAAAGCTTGTGTCAGTAGAGATGAAGAAGGCAAAGATTATGAAGTGATTGTGCCGCAGATAAGTGCTAAATTGTGGCGACATATAAATAAAACACTGAAAATGTGTTAGAACAAGAAAGACATGTAAAATGAAAACAACAAATTTGCAAATGAATCTCCAACAACAAGAAAGACATGAGATCTTGTGATCAAGCTTTGCAACACCGCTTCAAAATCCTCATCACCAAAGAGTATATCAACCTTGTCCAACACGGCACTGAAACATGAGATGGCCTTAAATTCGTGGTAATAAACTATTGGGTGGACCTTTAGGGTGTTTCCTAAAGGTCCACTACTCAAGCAAGAACAAAAATGTGAAAGACAATGAAGATTAGTCAGTTCTACGAAACCTTGTTTTATTACATACATAAATCGTCCAGGTACTGCTATTAGCATATCCAGATCATAGTCAAGGCTTTCTAATTGTTTCTTCTGCTGGAACCCCCTGTTGCAACCATAGACCGAAATGGAACACCAAACCTTGACAGGGATCGACAGTTCTTCAAAACCTACAGAAGTTCCCATTGGAGATTTAATAAAGGTGGAAAGACACTGCATAAATGCAGTGAGTTCATTACAATAGTGAAAGAATAGAACAAAAAAAGTTCGAATTACTGGAGGTGATTTCTACTTCTTATATGGTGTCTGCTTCTTTTATTAGTCGCGTATGTGCCATGGGAGGCTTATATCTAACCAACCACATTTTTGCCTTGACAATGTCAACAAATCAGTTGTAATAGCTTTCAGCTTTTCTATGTGCCTTTGCAAGCATTCTCATTACACGTATTGGGAGTGAGGAGTGTAATTTCTGATACAATTTGTATGCCTCTTCTTTCATCCATTACCATTCTATAGGTGTAGATTCTCTAACAACTTGTCACAATGGATCAAGCTTGTAGAGAAATCAACAACCTTAAATTATATATTTGACAATGCTAAAGCTTCATCATGCACACCTAAATCCAGCAAATCCAATGTCAAAGTAATTAGTAATAGGCACGCCAAAACTAATCAATGAGTGAAGGATGTAAATGTAAATGTTTTTCTTTTCATGACACAAGATTCTCTCCTTTGCTAGATTCTTAATTTCCTCCAAAGAACCCTGAAATCGCACAAGGCAATTTACAAATTAGTGAGATGAAACGCAAACTCTGAATACCCTAAAATCGCAAAAGGAAATTTAGAAGGCAGTGAAATCAGAAGCTGATAAATAGGAAAAAATGGAGAGCTTATAGATAGCAGCGACCTGTCATCCGGTGATCGAAAAATCGCATCTTCGTCCTCCTCTGGTGGAGATAGCGAACTCAGAAAGCTTAACAGTAAGAGCGACCTAGTTGTCTTCGCGAGAGAGAGGAAATAGTAAGACCATACCTCATGAGGCGTGGCAGAAAAGTCATACACATGGAGAAATCAGAGCCGATATTGGAAGAAACATCAATGACGCGTGGATGAGAGGAACACATGGGGCTGGTTCTATTCATTTGGAGGACTCTCCCTTTTTCTTTTTTAAAGCCCAGCCTCATCCAATGCCGCTTACTGAAGCAAAATCAATGGCTGCATACACTGCAATTAGGGTAGGGACCTGTAATATGATGACACAGACATACAAAAAAGTTTTGAAGTAGAGGAAGATCAAATTTTAGAGGTTATGGATTCTTTTTTTCTAGGAGATAAAAAAGCTTACCAGTTGAACCACTACGAATGCAATCATCAGAAGCGCGCCTGGCCTCTCAGTGAATGACCAACTGTAGCTATGAGTAACAACAATGAGAGCCTGAATGATAATGTCGACTTGAAGATATACAACAGATGAGATCTCTTCGTTGCTCTCTGATATAGACTTCACCCTAAGATGGTCATGCAAAAATGCTAATCCCAGCAGAAATATGTGTTCAGTTGTTTACTCGTATCATCTTAAGATCATAAAACAATGAGAAGAATCACATTCTATAGTTCAATCATACCTCAAAGAAGCTGGTGTCGTTTGCAACCAAGTAAAACAAAACGGTGACCAAAGCAAGATATGTACCATTGATGATACATGTGGCAAATATCTCATTCAGCTTCCAGTTGTCCGGTATTGGGGATGGCTTAACTCTATCAGTTGAAATCGTCATGATGGTACCTGCATTAACACAGTAGTGTTGTCCGTTAAAGGGATTAACATCATATTTCTGCTATCAGGAGTGAGCAATGATTACTCTGAAAGATTGAACATTACCATCGTTTAATATTGCTATGATCAGAACCATGAAGGGTGGGAAATCGTATTAGCATATCAGAGCAGGAAGCATACAACTCAATTTGCAGTTGAAACTTTATATCAGATGATCATATCAACAAGACACAGAGTACTTAAATAGAACA
The DNA here is from genome assembly GCA_027886185.1 of Rheum nobile. Taxonomy (NCBI): domain Eukaryota; kingdom Viridiplantae; phylum Streptophyta; class Magnoliopsida; order Caryophyllales; family Polygonaceae; genus Rheum; species Rheum nobile. The sequence continues at coordinate 1,128,047 of WOAB01000066.1, forward strand.
TGGTAGAGAACCTCACCACTATACGAATGGTAATGGACACTGCAAGTGGTAGGCTAATATTTTACATCATAGATGGAAGCAGTTGGTGGCTTACTACTACAAGGCGGTGCACAACCACCAACCATATGGAGTAGATATATACTACAATAATTCAATACTGTTTGGGAAGAAATAAATCAAGCTGAAAATCACTCGTTTTTCTTTGGTGAAAAGCTAAAAAAAAATTGCAAACTGAAGTTGCACAGTAAGACATGAAAGAAGAGAGATTCTCACCGATGGGAGGGATGTGAAAATAGTGTTGTTACAGTTCGACACTTCTATAAAATTGTGCTGCAGATGACGGTAAAGCACACAATTAGATGAAGGGATAAGCATAACACAACGTAAAATCGAGTGCAGAGATAAACTAAGCTAAAAGGCAGCTGCAGATGAGTAACACGTGCTGTACCTACTGGTAGCACGACGTATGCCTACGAAGAAGCAAATTCTGCAACGGAGGGAGTGAACACCGGGAACGGGGGCTAGAAAAAATGAAGAAAATAATGTGCATGTAAAACAGGCGGTGGACGATAAGGACAAAATGAGATTTATCTGGTATCTGAATACGTGCAAACCAATGTTGTAGGATAAATGTATACAATTTAGAAGATACGACCAAAAAAAAATTACCTGGACTGTGGCGGAGCCCACGACGATGATCCTCACGCGGGCCACCACAACCCCCGACGATGAGCTACCGGTCCTGTCTCCGTCCACGCCCCCGGCGGCCCCGCCTTCCCCGACGGATTTTGAGGAGTTGGGAATCAAAGAAATCCAATTTCTGGACAAAATTCATCCGTTTAAGTTGAGCGAGCTGCGATCGAGCTCCAATGATTACGAAATCAGACGCCATGGGAGACGATTACGAAATCTTTGGTGGGTCGATTTCGGCTGACAACAATCGGTCGCCGTCGTCTGATTTGGCCATGGAGTTGGGCCTCAAATTCTGCTGCTGGATTCGAAGGCACACAATTAGGCACAGATGAGAGAAGAAGTCGGTGGAATCTCGCGGCCAAGATCTCGGCCGTCCAGCGTCTTCTTTCCGGCGTCAAGGCAGTGCGCGGCAGCCCATTCCCCTGAGGACGACCCCCTTCGCCGGATCCATGTCGCGCTTCGGAGCCGATGCGGTGTGGTTGAAGACGGTGGAGGCGACCTTCTGCTTCAAGGGTTGTCACAGATTCTGCTTCAAGGGTTCAACGACAGAGTGGGCCATAAGATGGGCTGGCCCAGTTTCGGCCATTAGGTGGAGCCCAGCGTAGGAGTAATATTTTTGACGTAGAAAGGGAAGTACTGTTCATAAGCGAACTCCAATTGTTATAGTAGTATAGATATAGATTATTCTTCCCAAAATGAGTCACCACTTGTTTAAAATAATAAATAAATAAAAATATGGATAAGTGTCAGAAAGATTAATATGGTATAAAATAAGAATGAATATAGATCATTGTATTATAAATAAATCAAATATCATGATTGAACTTTCATTAAAAGTCATGTGACATGCACATGTCTTTAATTCAAAGGGTTGACTATTGGAGCACCACCGACCACCGGACCACCGTCGTTGGTCACCGTGCCACCACCGCCGGCCGCCGTACCACCGCTGCCGATCGACGAACCACCATCGGTCGCCGGACCACCGCCGCCAGTCGTCGGACCACCGTCAGACCACCGCTGGTCGTCGGACCACCGCTGACCACCAGACCACCCTTGGGTGCATGTGAACTCTATTATAAGTGCAAGCCTTTGAGTGTGCATGTCTTTTGACTTTTAAGTGCATGTGAAATCTAGTGTATGTTTTATGTGTTATTAGTGCATGCAAGTTTTATTGGGAGTGCATGAAAATTCAACTGAAAAGTGCATACGAATTAGAAAATTGGTGCATGTAAATTATACTAGGAGTGTGCACGTGAATTCAACCGGAAGTGCATGTAAATTCTATTGAAGTGCATGCCTTTGAGTGTACTTATATGTCTTTTGACTTTTGAGTGCATGTGAAATCAAGTGCATGCTTTATGTATTGTGAGTGCATGCGAGTTCAACTAAGAGTGCATGTAAATTCTACTAAAGCGCATGCTTTTGAGTGTACTTATATGTCTTTTGACTTTTGAGTGCATGTGAAATCAAATGCATGCCGTATGTGTTGTGAGTGCATACAAGTTCAACTGAGAGTACATGTAAATTCAACTGAGAGTGCATGCGAGTTATACATGCACAAAAATGTTAAATTCACATGCACAGTAATTCGCATGCACATTTAAGTCAACAACTTACACTCCAATCCAAAAAAATACATGCATAAAATGTTGAATTTGCATGCACAGAAGTGTTGCATTCGCTTGTACTTTTCAAGTCATCGGCTTGCACTTTTAGGTCTCCGGCTTGCACTTTGTCAGTAATGTTTAAAAAACAAAGGCATGTACAAAAGGACCACCGAGTTGCACTTTTTTTTGAGCTTTTAATCTGATCTAACGGCTATGAGCTATTCTTATTTTGTATTATAAGGGTCTTTCACACCTGAATCGCACCCTAAAAATATAACCCGTATTCTAAGATCTTAATTAAAATTATCAAAATGGCTTTAGGTCTTGAAATAAAATATACGGTCAAGACGGAGTATTGAGCAAAAGGCTTGTTGAAGTATTGGGCTTGTGATGAAGAAACTAAATGACTGTATTGGGCTTCCAAAGCCCAAATTTTCTAGTCCAACGTTTAGCCGCATCTCTTCCCTCTTCCTTGGCCCATATTAGTTTGCAACCATGGGAGAAAAAGACGGTTATGCACAAAAAGAGGAAGAAAGTGAAATTAGCATTTTCAATATCTTAAATGCATGGTATTTCCAAATCTCGGGGTTATCATGAAAATGAAGATTTTAGTTTTAGGAATAAGTTGAAGTTACCCTGTGAAATTTTAATAAATGTGAACACAGAATTTGTAATACCTTAGATAGTTAGATTGGTTGCCAATTATTGTGTGTTAAAATAATTATCACGATGCATCAAGTCTATTGATGGAATTCATACCATGAAGTGATTCCATAACGTATTTACAACGGACCCTTTATAAGGTATTATTTGATAAATCAAAAGTCTGAATATCTGATAAAATTAACAATTAGATAAATCGATATGATAAGATTTGTTTCCTTATTATTCTTCTCTCGTGATAAGGTTTGTTAACTGAACTTATTCTACTATATATGGGCTTTGCCTTTATTCTCACATTTAATTGTGATTATAGTGCCACAGTCAATCATGAGTCACGACTAATGAGATTCCTGGTATCATAAATATTTTTTTATAAAATCCTAAATATACTCACAATATAGATAATTCTGTTATTCTATAGTTCTGTAGTGACTAATGACTATCAAACAAGTACATGGTACAATAGTATAATACAAAGTATGCTCCATTTAGTTCCTCAAGTGCTAATTTCAGATGTATTAGGTTTGAAAGGCTTATACTTTCTAGGTAATTAAGATCATGTTTTAGTTGACCCCCTTTTGATATTAGTATCAAATTGTCATTATTAGGCTCAATTTTTCAAGTATTACTACTAACAATATCCAAAGTGAAGAAGCCATTATAATATAATTACTACAAGAAAACAAAACCGATCCTGCCAAGAACTTGCAAGTTAGGCACTTATTATTTCTTTAATTCTAGAATTAGGTACTTTATCGATTTTATTATTAATTTAATTCTAGAATTAGGTACTTTAAGGATTTTAGTATTTATTTATTATAGAATTAGGTACTTTAAAATCCTTATGCACAACATACTCAAAGCTTTTGATCTGCCTTGGTCACAACAGGATCAAATGACACAATCTTGTTAAATGATGTCAATACATAAACATGGAGTGTGGTTCCGGTGCGGAGCACTCTTCCCGTGCGGACGTGCGGACATGCACTATAAGGCCTTATTTGTGCACTTTTGCAAAAAAATTGAAAAATGTTTGGAAAAAAATTTGAAAAAGTTTTTTTTTTTTTTTTTTTTGAAAAAGTGCACAAATAAGACGTTAAAGTGCACAAATAAGACCCAAAAGTGCATACTCCGCACGTCCGCACGAGAAAAGTGCTCCGCATATGATCCAAACTCCATAAACATGTACAATCAAACTCAAAATACAAATTTCCTCATCTCCCCTTTATTTAAATTTGTGGACAAAAAAAAGATTTAAGCCCACCATTTTGGGATCATTCTAGACCTCCTAATACTCATATTCTTCTTAGAAATGCTAGTGGCAAATGTCATGATTGAATATTTCACTCATTGTAGCTTGCATTAGACCCTTTCCTTATAAACAAAGTTTTTCACCTGCAGGAACACTTACTTTCACTTTCATTAGAGGGCTAATTAAACCTGATTATGAAGCTCTTCTGGTTTCTAAGACTAATCTTGATCAATGTAGTGAATCATAATCTTGATGTAAGTAAATAGTTTACAAGTTTGGTAAACTGATGTGTCAAATCCTCATCCAAAATGATAAAGATGTTGTCTTTTCTAGGCTTTCAAAAGGGTGTAAAATTGGTGATTCTGGGTAATACTAGCACAAATGACAAAGATACTGAAATAATTAGAAAGAGACCATTGAAGAGTAAAAGCTCCAAAAATCAGATCTAAGTGGTAGACATGATGAATGAAATCCACCAACCCTAACAAAAAGGGGGAATTATTTCTTCAAGGTCAATGCTGAAATGTTCACTTAACCAAATTCTCAATCACCTAAAAGATACAAAAGCCACAAACTCTTTGTCATTTGAAGCCTGCAATTGCTAGCAAAGCAATTCTGGCCTTTCCTTTTTCATGTGTTTCCTGTTTGGATAAAAAAAGCAGCTTTTGATTTTGTCTAGCAAGTCAATTTTGTTTTATTTTCCTATGGAATGAAATTTGACCCTTTTTTGTGACATGTATTATTAGTCTTGGAGTTTATGAGGCTTGTGGATGACTTTGGAGAGGGTGGATGAATCTGAGCCAAAGGAGTAAATGGAGTTGACAACTCAAAAGATTAAGCTTTTACATTCAGAATGAAGAATGCATCATTGCACCTACAGCGATCCCAAGAACATTGGATGGACAATAAGGAGTACTGCAATGTTCATAGGATGAACACGCGCTGTCATAAGAAGTCGGTTTCATAATTTAATCAATGCTTTAAGGCACCATTGATGAGAAAGCTTCAATCCAATACATATATGCTAGGGGTGTTCAATAGTGGCCCGGACCGGGGACCTGGAAAAATACGGTCCGGTTTTCGGTCCGGATATTTCCCTTAATCCGGTTCCGTTTCGATCCGGTCTAAATCCGGAAAAAATCGGTCTGGAACGGTTGGATTGTTTTTTTTTTTAAATAATAATAAGTTAGGAGTTTAAATGTTATTTTTTTATAGATATTTTTCTTAAGTTAATAAGTTAGGAGTATAAATATTTTTTAGATATTAAATAAGAATTAATTTTTTTTTAAAATAAATAAATTCCGGTCTTAGACCGGAACCGGACCGGATGAACACCCCTATATATGCCTTGTCTAGATCACTTTAAGGAGAAGAATGAGTGTGCAAAAATCCATTTTGGCAGAAAATGAACCTCTATATGATCAAATTGCTTTACAAGTTACAACATTTTTTTTCTTCTAAAGACCTTTTACCAATGTACCACTTGGGCTGCGCGTAATATGGCTATATGTTAGGAGATTAAATCCTCTACTCGCTTTATGCTCCTTTTAATTTTACCTTGTTTATTTTATACCATACACCCTAAATTCTAGACCTTAAAATTTAAAATATAAACCCTAAAATTTAAAACATAAACTTTACATCCTAAACCCTAGACCTTATACTCTAAATCCGAAATTCTAAACCCTAAATTCTAACACCTAAATCTTAACTTCTAAATCCTAATTTAGGATTTAAGATATAAAATAAAGTAAAATCTAAAGAGAATATAGAATGGAGCACAATTAGGGAGCATGAACTTTCAAGTGATATGTTTATAACATATCTTATACTCCCTCCATTCAGATATGTATGTCATTTTAGGCTTAAAATCTTGTTTATTAATATATGTCATTCTAGCTATTTTAAGTAAAAAATTATTAATGATTAATAATAACTATTCTTGAAAATTGAATTTTTAATTACTTTAGTATCCTATCTCTCTATTCACTGACTTAAAAATAAACATGTAAAAAGAGTAGGTAAAAAAATAACTAAAAATAGAAACTTTTTAGGTTAAATGATGACACTCTTAAAATGTGTGTCAAGACCTAAAATGACATATATTGTCAAACAGAGGGAAACATAGGGAGTATAACATATGTTATGTTATATGGAGAGGGGATCAAATGAGCACAAACCTTAAGATAAGTATTAAGCATTTATTGTAGCCGTCCATGTGTCACCATCCAACGGCTGAGAGTGTTTCATAATTTAACAACAAAATTCTACACGGAGGGACATTTTCGTCATTTTGGCCTTCATTTGTTCTGTTGTCTCCCTCGCTTGGCTCCCGTCTCTCTTGGCGAAGAAGTTCTACCGCCATGGAAGGAGTTCTCTCATCCCTAAAATAGAGCTGGCTTTTGAGGCCCACACCACCCTCCAATTCGACGACGCCCACGCGGCGGCCCTCCTAGACGAAGGCGGTGGCGCCGCCAACCTCATTTGCCTCCGCCTCATGCTCTCTGACCACTACCTCGCCTCCGGCTTCTCAGACGGCTCCGTCAGGCTTTTCCACCTCGACAGCTTCGTCCACCTCCACACCTTCCGACTGCTCTGCCGCGACCGCCTCAGAATCTTCTCACGCGCCGTCACCAGAATCATCCTCCCCTCCGCCGCTCCCCGTGTCGTCTTCTCCTCCCTCCACGGCGACATCCACATCTCCGATATTAACGGCGGGCTTCGGCCGACGCGTCGGGTTCAATTGGGCGACGAAACCATAGTTGACTTCACCGGTTGCAACAGGCATGCCAATTTCCTCTAATTTAATATTTTAATCTCCAATTCAAGTGTCGATCATTTCAATTGCAGGTTTCTGTTCTTTCAATTGCAGGTTTCTGTTTCGGATTGTGGAAATTTGTGTTGATTGTCATGTTGTCATTGTTATGTTTGATGGAAAGCTTGCAGGATTTGTTCATGCACTCAACCTGTTTGATGGAATGCCTCAATGAAAGTTTTGATTGTTGTCTCAGTTTCGATATTTTGGGATCTATCTTGCAGATTGGCCTGTGGTGACATACTGCTTTCCGATAAACCCTTTTTCTTGATTTTTACCTGTGTAGTGTCATGCTTATCTGCCTGGAGATGCCCAAGCTGTTGGCAAATTTTGTTTGTGATATCCACCAAGTGTTTGTACTCTTCTTCTTCTCCAATATTCTTCGCCTCACTAGTGTTAGTGCAGGCTTGGATCGTTCGAGCCAACAATTCTGCTTCCCCAGTGTACTTGTCCCCTGACTTCTCCCACCCAACCACCCACTTTATATATTGTCATCAAATAAAAGCACAAATATCCTAGATCAGGCTTTTGGAAATTTAATGAAAGGAGGGAAAACTAGTAAAAGATGTTACTTACTGCTTGACGGAAATCGTCGCCAATGTCGACGCCGTGTGCCACCGACACGTCCAGCTTCAGCTGCCCCAGGGTCCTCTTCAGGGAGCCCAATAGCCCCTTCCTGCTATATATGTACAATTCTCAAATGGTGATTATATTATATATGTTGAAACTTAAGATGTGATGCAGGAGATGACGCATTAATTAAGGGTCACCTGTCATTGTTGGATACATCAAGGGTTTTGCAACAACTGTACAAGTCGTGCGCGAGGAGCTGTATTTGCGTTGATCTACAATGGGACTCAATCGCTTCAACCAGGGCCGCAATCTTGCCCAGGCCATACTACTTTCCAATAAACCCTCTCTGTCTTGTATTTCAGGCGGACTGTTATGAAAAGGTGTTCTCCCACATGAAGCCAAACAACATTTTAGGGTTATCTCATGGATTCCTTCTTGGGCATCTATAGTCAAATGGGCATGATTTCCCCAAAAACATTAGTGTCATTGCGGTATGCCCGAAGGGAATGGGTCCTTCAGTGAGGAGGTTGTACGTCCAGGGTAAAGAGGTTAATGGAGCTGGAATCAACTCTAGCTTTGGTGTTCACCAGGTGCTCCCCTTAGTTCTCTTGGTTTGCTGCATTATGCCAACTCATCTATAAGACTGTTTGTTTGGTTACATAACCTCATGTGAAATGACCTTTTACCTTAATATAGGATGTTGATGGAAGAGCAAATGATGTTTAGAAGATACACCGAGAATGGAATGAGTGAAGACCTTGCCTACAAGAACACTGTTGAGAGCATTACAGGAATCATCTCAAAGACTATCTCTACCAAGGTTTGGTTTCAATCAAACGATGCTTGCCTCTGAACTTCTTTTGGGGTCTTTAATTTGATTTGCTTGGAATTCTACATGTTCTATGTGAAATGCTAATACATTTGCATTAAATCAACAGGGAATGTTGGCTGTATATAATGCTTTGTCAGAAGAAGGCAAGAAGGAATTCGAGACTGCATACAATGCTGCTTTCTACCCTTGCTTGTTATTCTTATGTGGAAATTTATCTTGTGTATAGTCGAATAATTTGTAAAAATCTTTTATTTGTCAATTTCTAAAGATACAATCACCCTGTTGTGGTATTGTATAGTTTGTTATTGTTATTGTTACGTGAAAATTGGCTCGAAAAAAAAATCATGAACCTGAAAGAGAAAAGTCATAAACCTACAAAAGAATAGTCATGAACCTGAATGATCATTGACATGAACCTGCAAGTTAAAAATCATGAACCTAGAAGATAAAACTCATGAACCTATAAGATAAAACTTATTAAACTACAAAATAAAAAACTCATGAACCTGCAAGATAAAAAAAACTCAAGAACCTCAGAAAAAACCCATGAACCCATAAAACAAAACTAATGAACCTATAAGACAAAACTCATGAACCTACTAGTTAAAACTCGTGAACTTGCAAGTTAAAACTCATTAACCTATAAGATAAAACTTATTAAACAACAAGATAAAAAACTCAGAACCTGCAAGATAAAAAACTCAAGAACCTCAGAAAAAACACATGAACCTGTAAAACAAAACTAATAAACTTATAAGATAAAATTCATGAACCTGCTAGTTAAAACTCATGAACCTGCAAGTTAAAACTCATGAACCTGCAACATAAAAAAACTCAGAACCTCAGAAAAAAAACCCATAAACCTGTAAAACAAAACTAATGAACTTGTAAGACAAAACTCATGAACCTGTTAGTTAAAACTCATGAACCTTAGAAAAATCTCATAAACTTGTAAAATAAAACTCATGAACCTATACGCCATAACTCATGAACCTACAAGTTAAAACTCATGAACCTACAAGGAAAAACTCATGAACATGCAAGATTATCGGCTTAAACTTCTCTTATAGGGTTTGTCAACCTCTAAAATGTAGCCTATGAGGGATTTGAACCCACATCCATGTGAATAAACACATTGCTCTACCATTTGAGCTAATAGGCTATGACAATCAATACACAATTTCACCCTTTTGTCATTCATATTCAGCACATGAAAGACGAACTGCACAAACCCAAAATCAAAGCTTTACATTCAAGTCCAAGAGTATAAAAACTCATGAACCTGCAACATAAAAAAATTCAAGAACCTCAGATAAAACTCATGAACCTGTAAAACAAAACTAATGAGCCTGTAAGACAGAACTCATGAACCTGCTAGTTAAAACTCATGAACCTTAGAAAAATCTCATAAACTTGTAAAATAAAACTCATGAACCTATACGCCATAACTCATGAACCTGCAAGTTAAAAATCATGAACCTAGAAGATAAAACTCATGAACCTATAAGATAAAACTTATTAAACTACAAGATAAAAAACTCATGAACCTATAAGATAAAAAAACTCAAGAACCTCAGAAAAAACTCATGAACCCATAAAACAAAACTAATGAACCTATAAGACAAAACTCATAAACCTGTTAGTTAAAACTCGTGAACCTGCAAGTTAAAACTCATGAACCTATAAAATAAAACTTATTAAACAACAAGATAAAAAACTCAGAACCTGCAAGATAAAAAACTCAAGAACCTGTAAAAAACACATTTGACCTGCTAGTTAAAACTCATGAACCTGCAAGTTAAAACTCATGAACCTACAACATAAAAAAACTCAGAACCTCAGAAAAAAAACCCATAAACCTGTAAAACAAAACTAATGAACCTGTAAGACAAAACTCATGAACCTGCTAGTTAAAACTCATGAACCTTAGAAAAATCTCATAAACTTGTAAAATAAAACTCATGAACCTATATCCCATAACTCATGAACCTACAAGTTAAAACTCATGAACCTACAAGGAAAAACTCATGAACATGCAAGATTATCGGCTTAAACTTCTCTTGTAGGGTTTATCAACCTCTAAAATGTAGCATATGAGAAATTTGAACCCACATCCATGTGAATAAACACATTGCTCTATCATTTGAGCTAATAGGCTATGACAACCAATACACAATTTCACCCTTTTGTCATTCATATTCAGCACATGAAAGACGAACTGCACAAACCCAAAATCAAAGCTTTACATTCAAGTCCAAGAGTATAAAAACTCATGAACCTGCAAGATAAAAAAACTCAAGAACCTCAGATAAAACTCATGAACCTGTAAAACAAAACTAATGAGCCTGTAAGACAAAACTCATGAACTTGCTAGTTAAAACTCATGAACCTTAGAAAAATCTCATAAACTTGTAAAATAAAACTCATGAACCTATACGCCATAACTCATGAACATGCAAGTTAAAAATCATGAACCTAGAAGATAAAACTCATGAACCTATAAGAAAACTTATTAAACTACAAGATAAAAAACTCATGAACCTGCAAGATAAAAAAAACTCAAAAACCTCAGAAAAAACTCATGAACCCATAAAACAAAACTAATGAACCTATAAGACAAAACTCATGAACCTGCTAGTTAAAACTCGTGAACTTGCAAGTTAAAACTCATGAGCCTATAAGAAAAAACTTATTAACCAACAAGATAAAAAACTCAAGAACCTCAGAAAAAACACATGAACCTATAAAGCGAAACTAATAAACTTATAAGATAAAATTCATGAACCTGCTAGTTAAAACTCATGAACCTGCAAGTTAAAACTCATGAACCTGCAACATAAAAAACTCAGAACCTCAGAAAAAAAACCCATAAACCTGTAAAACAAAACTAATGAGCCTGTAAGACAAAACTCATGAACCTGCTAGTTAAAACTCATGAACTTAGAAAAATCTCATAAACTTGTAAAATAAAACTCATGAACCTATACGCCATAACTCATGAACCTACAAGTTAAAACTCATGAACCTACAAGGAAAAACTCATGAACATGTAAGATTATCGGCTTAAACTTCTCTTGTAGGGTTTATCAACCTCTAAAATGTAGCCTATGAGGGATTTGAACCCACATCCATGTGAATAAACACATTGATCTACCATTTGAGCTAATAGGCTATGACAATCAATACACAATTTCACCCTTTTGTCATTCATATTCAGCACATGAAAGACGAACTGTACAAACCCAAAATCAAAGCTTTACATTCAAGTCCAAGAGTAAAAAAACTCATGAACCTGCAAGATAAAAAAACTCAAGAACCTCAGATAAAACTCATGAACCTGTAAAACAAAATAATGAGCCTGTAAGACAAAACTCATGAACTTGCTAGTTAAAACTCATGAACCTTAGAAAAATCTCATACACTTGTAAAATAAAACTCATGAACCTATACGCCATAACTCATGAACCTGCAAGTTAAAAATCATGAACCTAGAAGATAAAACTCATGAACCTATAAGAAAACTTATTAAACTACAAGATAAAAAACTCATGAACCTGCAAGATAAAAAAAACTCAAGAACCTCAGAAAAAACCCATGAACCCATAAAACAAAACTAATGAACCTATAAGACAAAACTCATGAACCTGCTAGTTAAAACTCGTGAACTTGCAAGTTAAAACTCATGAGCCTATAAGAAAAAACTTATTAACCAACAAGATAAAAAACTCAAGAACCTTAGAAAAAACACATGAACCTGTAAAGCAAAACTAATAAACTTATAAGATAAAATTCATGAACCTGCTAGTTAAAACTCATGAACCTGCAAGTTAAAACTCATGAACCTGCAACATAAAAAAACTCAGAACCTCAGAAAAAAAACCCATAAACCTGTAAAACAAAACTAATGAACCTGTAAGACAAAACTCATGAACCTGCTAGTTAAAACTCATGAACCTTAGAAAAATCTCATAAACTTGTAAAATAAAACTCATGAACCTATACGCCATAACTCATGAACCTACAAGTTAAAACTCATGAACCTACAAGGAAAAACTCATGAACATGCAAGATTATCGGCTTAAACTTCTCTTGTAGGGTTTATCAACCTCTAAAATGTAGCCTATGAGGGATTTGAACCCACATCCATGTGAATAAACACATTGATCTACCATTTGAGCTAATAGGCTATGACAATCAATACACAATTTCACCCTTTTGTCATTCATATTCAGCACATGAAAGACGAACTGTACAAACCCAAAATCAAAGCTTTACATTCAAGTCCAAGAGTAAAAAAACTCATGAACCTGCAAGATAAAAAAACTCAAGAACCTCAGATAAAACTCATGAACCTGTAAAACAAAACTAATGAGCCTGTAAGACAAAACTCATGAACTTGCTAGTTAAAACTCATGAACCTTAGAAAAATCTCATAAACTTGTAAAATAAAACTCATGAACCTATACGCCATAACTCATGAACCTGCAAGTTAAAAATCATGAACCTAGAAGATAAAACTCATGAACCTATAAGAAAACTTATTAAACTACAAGATAAAAAACTCATGAACCTGCAAGATAAAAAAAACTCAAGAACCTCAGAAAAAACCCATGAACCCATAAAACAAAACTAATGAACCTATAAGACAAAACTCATGAACCTGCTAGTTAAAACTCGTGAACTTGCAAGTTAAAACTCATGAGCCTATAAGAAAAAACTTATTAACCAACAAGATAAAAAACTCAAGAACCTCAGAAAAAACACATGAACCTGTAAAGCAAAACTAATGAACTTATAAAATAAAACTCATGAACCTGCTAGTTAAAACTCATGAACCTGCAAGTTAAAACTCATGAACCTGCAACATAAAAAAATTCAGAACCTCAGAAAAAAAACCCATAAACCTATAAAACAAAACTAATGAACTTATAAGACAAAACTCATGAACCTGTAAGTTAAAACTCATGAACCTTAGAAAAATCTCATAAACTTGTAAAATAAAACTCATGAACCTATACGCCATAACTCATGAACCTACAAGTTAAAACTCATGAACCTACAAGTTAAAACTCATGAACCTACAAGGAGAAACTCATGAACATGCAAGATTATCGGCTTAAACTTCTTTTGTAGGGTTTATCAACCTCTAAAATGTAGCCTATGAGGGATTTGAACCCACATCCTTGTGAATAAACACATTGCTCTACCATTTGAGCTAATAGGCTATGACAACCAATACACAATTTCACCCTTTTGTCATTCATATTCAGCACATGAAAGACAAACTGCACAAACCCAAAATCAAAGCTTTACATTCAAGTCCAAGAGTATAAGAACTCATGAATCTGCAACATAAAAAAACTCAAGAACCTCAGATAAAACTCATGAACCTGTAAGACAAAACTAATGAGCCTGTAAGACAAAACTCATGAACTTGCTAGTTAAAACTCATGAACCTTAGAAAAATCTCATAAACTTGTAAAATAAAACTCATGAACCTATACGCCATAACTCATGAACCTGCAAGTTAAAAATTATGAACCTAGAAGATAAAATTCATGAACCTATAAGAAAACTTATTAAACTACAAGATAAAAAACTCATGAACATGCAAGATAAAAAAAACTCAAGAACCTCAGAAAAAACCCATGAACCCATAAAACAAAACTAATGAACCTATAAGACAAAACTCATGAACCTGCTAGTTAAAACTCGTGAACTTGCAAGTTAAAACTCATGAGCCTATAAGAAAAAACTTATTAACCAACAAGATAAAAAACTCAAGAACCTCAGAAAAAACACATGAATCTGTAAAGCAAAACTAATGAACTTATAAAATAAAACTCATGAACCTGCTAGTTAAAACTCATGAATCTGCAAGTTAAAACTCATGAACCTGCAACATAAAAAAACTCAGAACCTCAGAAAAAAAACCCATAAACCTGTAAAACAAAACTAATGAACTTATAAGACAAAACTCATGAACCTGTAAGTTAAAACTCATGAACCTTAGAAAAATCTCATAAACTTGTAAAATAAAACTCATGAACCTATACGCCATAACTCATGAACCTACAAGTTAAAACTCATGAACCTACAAGTTAAAACTCATGAACCTACAAGGAAAAACTCATGAACATGCAAGATTATCGGCTTAAACTTCTTTTGTAGGGTTTATCAACCTCTAAAATGTAGCCTATGAGGGATTTGAACCCACATCCTTGTGAATAAACACATTGCTCTATCATTTGAGCTAATAGGTTATGACAACCAATACACAATTTCACCCTTTTGTCATTCATATTCAGCACATGAAAGACAAACTGCACAAACCCAAAATCAAAGCTTTACATTCAAGTCCAAGAGTATAAAAACTCATGAATCTGCAACATAAAAAAACTCAAGAACCTCAGATAAAACTCATGAACCTGTAAAACAAAATTAATGAGCCTGTAAGACAAAACTCATGAACTTGCTAGTTAAAACTCATGAACCTTAGAAAAATCTCATAAACTTGTAAAATAAAACTCATGAACCTATACGCCATAACTCATGAACCTGCAAGTTAAAAATCATGAACCTAGAAGATAAAACTCATGAACCTATAAGAAAACTTATTAAACTACAAGATAAAAAACTCATGAACCTGCAAGATTAAAAAAACTCAAGAACCTCAGAAAAAACCCATGAACCCATAAAACAAAACTAATGAACCTATAAGACAAAACTCATGAACCTGCTAGTTAAAACTCGTGAACTTGCAAGTTAAAACTCATGAGCCTATAAGAAAAAACTTATTAACCAACAAGATAAAAAACTCAAGAACCTCAGAAAAAACACATGAACCTGTAAAGCAAAACTAATGAACTTATAAAATAAAACTCATGAACCTGCTAGTTAAAACTCATGAACCTGCAAGTTAAAACTCATGAACCTGCAACATAAAAAAACTCAGAACCTCAGAAAAAAAACCCATAAACCTGTAAAACAAAACTAATGAACTTATAAGACAAAACTCATGAACCTGTAAGTTAAAACTCATGAACCTTAGAAAAATCTCATAAACTTGTAAAATAAAACTCATGAACCTATACGCCATAACTCATGAACCTACAAGTTAAAACTCATGAACCTACAAGTTAAAACTCATGAACCTACAAGTTAAAACTCATGAACATACAAGATTATCGGCTTAAACTTCTTTTGTAGGGTTTATCAACCTCTAAAATGTAGCCTATGAGGGATTTGAACCCACATCCTTGTGAATAAACACATTGCTCTACCATTTGAGTTAATAGGCTATGACAACCAATACACAATTTCACCCTTTTGTCATTCATATTCAGCACATGAAAGACAAACTGCACAAACCCAAAATCAAAGCTTTACATTCAAGTCCAGGAGTATAAAAACTCATGAACCTGCAACATAAAAAAACTCAAGAACCTCAGATAAAACTCATGAATCTGTAAAACAAAACTAATGAACCTGTAAGACAAAACTAATGAACCAGCTAGTTAAAACTCATGAACCTTAGAAAAATCTCATAAACTTGTAAAATAAAACTCATGAACCTATACGCCATAACTCATGAACCTACAAGTTAAAACTCATGAACCTACAAGTTCAAATACATGAACCTGCAAGGAAAAACTCATGAACCTGTAAGATTATCGGCTTAAACTTCTCTTGTAGGGTTAATCAACCTCTAAAATGTAGCCTATGAGGGATTTGAACCCACATCCATGTGAATAAACACATTGCTCTACCATATGAGCTAATAGGCTATGACAACCAATACACAATTTCAGCCTTTTGTCATTCAAATTCAGCCCATGAAAGATGAACTGCACAAACTCAAAATTAAAGCTTTAAATTCAAGTCCAAGAGTATAAATAACCTAGGTTTTATTAAAAACATACAGTAGCTCCTTGACTTGAGTTGAAACTGACCCCCAAAAATTGCAATTTTACAAGGTTTCAAAATTAAATGCAGCCTTAAACTGCATCGCTATATTAGACAAGAGTATCTCAGAATCTACTAATACCAAACTAAATAACAAAGAAAGGGGGATAGACAAAAACATTATATTATTTTGTTCTGGGCTGTGAATGTCAAATAAGAGCTCTGAGGAATCCACACTTGGCAAAACTATGAATTTGTTGATCTTCTACCATCTTTCCCTTTGTAGCATTCCTGCAATAAAATTTGCAAATATTAGGGTCAACAATGAGGTAGAAACTAGCAAGGGTAGAGACAACTTGACATTGGCTCGATTACAAGTTGAGAAGCCCTGAATAATACCTTATCTACTGGACTAACATGAGATCAAACTAAGTTGAACGTAATTCAACATGCCACTACATACAAAGTGTGCTAATTGAAGGCAAGATGCAATACAAAAAACTAGCAAAAATACAATCTGAAAGCACGGGAAGAAAAAGAATGCGTCTCATTGAATAATTTCTATCATATATAAGCAGAAATTATCTAGTAAAGGTGAATAATGGTGCAGAACTGCATATATAATTGAAAATATAAGAAACTGATTTCAATTCTATGGTAAAGCTCCAAGTTCACTCATAGCAGTAACATACCTGTCAAAGTCCCTATTGCCCAGAAATCCTCTTTCCCTGCTACCATGGAAACTGCCTCTTCTGTCTTCACCAGGTCTTGTCCATACATCTCCGGTCCCACGTGAACGGGGCCTATCCGCAAAGTCCACATTTCGGGAATCATCAACAGATCCAGATCTAGAAGGTGGTCTATCCGAGAAATTACTGAACATGCCTGCTCTTGAACCAGGTCTTTCAACAACTTTCTGGCTGACTCGAGCTTTTTCATCCAATTCTTTAGTCAAAATTTCCAGGTCCCTTTCCTTGAGTTGAACTAGATTACGCAAACCAACACGCAAGTCATGACCAATGCCTTGTCCAAGTTCCCAAACCAGCTATAAGTTTGCTGCACACCAAATGTCCAATAGCATAGCAATTGAGTAATTTTTGGACCTTGACAGTGGCTGTACAACAACAGAAATTTAGCAACTCAAAATTGCAGCAAAACCAACACAAATCACCTCCAGGATCCCATGGCAAACTGTGGTCAACAATTTCAACATTTAAGGTAGCCTCGACTGCACTCGACCTCAATGTCGGTCCATTAGCAAACAAAGCAAGAGCACCCCCGGGTCGAAAACGAAAAATTTATTGAACTCCATTGGCATTTCTCTATTAGGAAGTCCTACAAACACCTTATGTGCAAGGTGATTACCCAAACATTCGATCGATTTTGTCCCACCGACATATACCCTACTTTCGATCCAGTCAATCGAAGGATCATACACATCACCCATGTCATCATAAACCATATTGGAGTCGACAGAAGGAACGAAAATTACCTTCGACTGTTGGAACACCTCAAAATTTCCCTTTGGCATTTCATCGAACAGGTGGTATGCATCCACAAATGGCTCTTTAGTGACTTGAACAACCTTGCTTGGCACAACTTGTTGGGTTGAATCTTCCATGTTGTTGTTGATTTCAGTATGCAGCACTTCTGAATCATAACTCACCAACCCTTGTTCCCATATACCATTGGGCTTGTTCCAGACCCCGTGATCTTCCTTTCCGAGCTCGACACGGTTCAAGCAAACAAGTAGGTCATTAAACACGATGATGAAATGCAGGGAAATAATGGAGAAATTCATACAAATTCGTTGTCAAATCATAATTTATATGAATTTGACAACGAATAACAGAATCCACCACCCCAGCACAAAATCAAGAGAAGACAATTGTGACAAAGAACACCAACCATAGCAACTTTGTCGGCGTCGGAGGAGATACCATCGTTCTGAATTTGGTCGCTTTGTCTTCTCCTCTTCGACTTCTGTGGAGAGTTCGTTTGAGAGCGTCTGAGAGCGTTTTGGCGGAGGGTTAGAGGTGAGGGGCAAACGTGTAATAACATGTTAAAATTAGTTTTAATTACAAAAATGCCACTGCGTGTATCAAGTAGTTGTCGCTTGCCTTTTTTCTCTTTTTCTTTCTCATTCAATCCTGGCCGTCTATTTGCTCCATCTTACGGTTGTGATTGATTTGTAGTTTTATCTTAAGGAGGTGTTGTATCCGAACGGCCCTCATGTTATATGTTATAATATAACATATGTTATATAGAAGCATGAAGGATAATTTCATTCATAATGAATTCCAGCAGTTTCAATGATCATCATCACATCAGCAAGTTGCACAAAAACAGAAGAAACATAACATCTTAAGTTGAAAATCTTGCTAGAAACTTTAACATTATAGCTGCAGAATTCCTTCGGTTTACATAAGATGAAGAGGCTAAACAAAAGGATTGAGATTTTACATGTTATTATACAACCACACTCTTAATACATATTCAAACATTTAAACTGCAGAAGCCAAGCCAAGTGAGAGTTTTGTTGTCATGTTGAACTAGTAGTATTGCTTGGACTTTTACCAAGAATGGAGGGTCCCGCCCTTGGACTGTTGTATCCTTCCCTTGCACTAGCCCTCGGACTCAACTCCACACGTAGCTCATTCACACGAGGGCTGTATCCTGAGAGGCGCGGGCTCTGCTGAGTCCGCGCATCCCTAGCTGGAGTGGTGCTTGAGCTTGTGACTTTTGGACTACAAATGCGCCTTATCTCGCCTCTGCTCCTTGTAACCATTTCATCCAATAGCTCTCCTTCCCCGGGACAAGCTGGGGTAAAACCCAGCTCGGTTTCCTGTATTAGACAGTTCGTTCCTATGAATTAGAATATCACAGGAAGTAGGATGAAATACACGTGTTTGGTTGAAAAAAGACTGATAAAAGATCACATGAAGGTATTTTCGTGGGATTTTGAGTTCTTACAAAACACATGAAGTAGACCTACCTACCTACTTATTAGCATGTATATATATTATTGGGGCATTGATCATGTGAGAATGATTAAAATCGTGTAAAATGATAATGAATCACATACAGGTAAAAACTTACACACATACAGACAAAAACTTATGCACATATAAGCAAAATTCTATGCACTCTTCGAATGTGCACAAATTCACGCTCGCACACTCAAAAACTTATGCACATATAAGTAAAAACTTGTGCACATTCTAAAGTGCATATATTTTTGCTTGTATGTGCATGAGTTTCTTAAGTGCATAAAGTATGCCTATATGTGCATAAGTTTTTCGTGTATGTGTATCATTCTCATTTTACACGGTAATAATCATTCTCATCCGATCAAACCCTATATTATTATGTACTTTTGTATTAAGGGTAGTCTAGTCTTTGTGCTATTTCCTTTTGTTTCCTAGCTATAAACTCTCAAATGTGTACTTTCTTTCAATCCAACGTTCATAGGATTTACAATGTTGACCCTGATCTTGAAAATCTTGGCTGCAAGAATATGAGCAAGGATCATGGATTAGAGAGTTTTACCGTTACAAGATTGAATGGAAGAGCTGGGGACTCTTCATAGTCAGCTGCATCCAAATCTTGAAGGTGGGCGCCTTTGAAGAATTTCGGTAATATGTACTGCCTAACAGGAACTAGGAGCATGATCATCATAGGAAACAAGACTCCTGCAATTGGAACCCATGTGATTCCAAAGCAGACCAGCAAATACAGTGTTTGAAACACTGTGAAGAGTGCAATTGTCTTGAAAGGCACAGTTTCAACAAAGGTGGCATGGTACTCCTCAAGAACTCTGCATCATATAAGAGATGACTCATCAGTAAAAATGTTAACATGTAATCCCACATCAGAAATAAAGACTAGTATATAAACTTAGTGGATTACTCCTCTTATTGCTAATTGGTTTTATGATGGAACCCCACTGACTTATGTGTCAGGCTTATACGCGCATGTGCGGACAAGTTGACACGTCACCCCTTTATCGGCCCATCGGACTTTATCATGGTATCAGAGCTGGTCTGGTCCTGGGCCTCTTTCCTGGTTTACTTGGGTCTTTGCCCCTTATCTACCTACTACCTATGGGCCTTCGCCCATCTGTTATCTACCTTATCTACTACTTATCTTGTCCAAGCGTCAACTGGGCCGGGCCAGTTGTACTTAAGGGGGCGTGTTAAGATGTTATCCCACATTGGAAATAAAGACTAGTATATAAGCTTAGTGGATTACTCCTTCTATTGCCAATTGGTTTTAGGTGCGCACAAGTTGACACGTCATCCATTTATCGACCCACCGGACTTTATCAAAAAATGTGGTGTTTTTGAGTAACTTACTTGTATCTTCTGCTTGGTGCAGTAAATAGAAGCAAGATTCTCTCCCAGAATTGGTTACCAGGTAAACTCTCAATTGCCATGAAGGCGAAGTAGCCCCAAAGAACAGAGGTAGGAATCATTTTGAGTACAGGCATGGCTGCAACACACACGCCTACCATTAGAGACTGAAACAAGTTGCTGACGCGCTGTTCTTTCACCTCAACCGGCAAAAGATCATCAACTTCTTTGTCTACATCAAACACTGACTCGTCAACTGGAGCATCAATTTGCCCCATGCTTTGTGCAGCTTGAATGGTTGATTCCTTCAACTCATGCAGTCCCTGGTATAGTAACAGATTTTACAAGCTTGATTTTTAGTAACATAACTACATAAGTGTTGTCATTTGTTGGAATCCATACCCGAGATGAGGGCTCTTGGTAGATCAAAGGCGTCTGCATTTGTTGGTATGCTTCTTGCATTCTTCCATATAACTGGCCCAAGCTTGAGTTCATTCTCATGCTTTGACGCGCAGTTGCTACAAGCCGGTTCCTTAGAAGCTGACAACAAAGTGTTTATGACTAATGATCAAACTTCACATTTGAAATACTAAAATCATGTGAAGTGTAGGAGACATTTGACATACTAAAACAAGCCGGTTCCTTAGAAGCTGAAAACATGTTAGGATTCAAACGCAGTAATGAGAGAAATCGAAACAAGTCCAAAATAAAATGTAGGAGACGTATGAAATACAACATCATGTGAAGTTCATTTTTTGTTTGAGTACCTGGTGTTTAAGTGTTGCAAGGCTCTTTGTGTGCATTGGAGATTGAGGAATGACTCCGTTTGCTGGAGGTATACCAATAAGTCCACACATCAAGGTCTGCAAAAAAACAAACGAACGTAATGAAATCTATACATGGGAAACAGAACAGCTCATCAATTCTTGCAGAGAATTCACATACCAAGAACCCTAAAAGTAGCAGATCATAATGGAAAGAAGGCGGCTTTCTCAAGTTGAACTCGCTCTGTTGAGCGAGTTGAGACGCCACACTGTGATCAAAGTAGTAGAGGACTGCAATCATGGTTGCTGGAATGAAAGCTCCAATAATGTAATACACTGGAACATCAAGCATTTGCTGTTCACATTAAACATCAAAATATCAGCATAGAGTCTGAAATCATAATAATACTAGCTCATGATTGAACATGCCTTGATAACGGTCCAGTTCTCGTATGCACCGGGTGACCAAGGATTCGGGCTGAAGAGCCGGCGTGGGATGCCACGTGGCACACTTCCTGATGGTATGTAGGAAACAGCAGTCCACACTACAACCATGAGTGGTACACCATAGTCTGCTATGAAGCCGCGAAGCCAACCTACAAAGACATAGCCAAATTCAAAGCATATGAATACATTACATTACATTTTGATTAGCCTTGTTTATCGGTAGCTACAATATTCGGTTTTGGACTGAACAGAACCGAACATATCGGACCGAAAACCGAACCGAATATAATCGGTTCGGTTTTCGGCTTTCATAAAAGCAGTAATTGGTTTTTCGTTCGGTTTGAACAAAACTGAATATTTTTAAAAATACAAATATAATCATAGATTTCTAGATAAATTAGTTAATCCTTATTCGGCTCAAATTCGGTTCGGTCTAATTCGGTTTGGTTCACTAAGACGTGTTTTAGCAATCTAAATTAACCTATTTTTGACATTTTTGGTTTATAACCGAACCGAATCGGGAAAAACTGAACCAAACCTGAACCGAACCGAGTATATTCGGTTCACTAGAACGCGCTTTAGCAATCTAAATTAACCTATTTTTAACATTTTCGGTTATTTCGGTCCACAGAAATCTGATATTCGGTTTTATTCGGTTCGGTTTTGGGCCGATGAACATCACTATTTCTTATTTGATCTGTTGAGCAAGGCAGAAATTTTAGAAAGGGATGCACACCTGACCCGTAACGCCATGACCTTGCTTTCCTGCTTTTTAGCCCTGTAAGCATGAGGCCAAATGAGAGGACCAATGCAAACATTCCATTTGCAAATCTCCATGAAGGTATATAAGCTAACGACTTTGAGTTTTGCCGCCCTGGGATGCGAAACTCGTCTATTAGACCCTGAGATGAGCAAATGAAGATAGCTCAAAAGTGCACCAAGAAGAGTATTTAAAACAAAGTTGTTTGTAAAATGGACAAGAGTTTTGTCTTGCCTTTATAGCTTGCTGCATGAAGAGCATTGCGATGAGGAGACCGAAAAGTTCTCCTGCCAAACGGGTGAATCTATTTATGATGGAGCAAGCCCCTAAGATGGCCAGCAAGAACAGCAAGGCTGCTGTCCATACACAAACCCTGAATTTTTTATTTTACAGACAAAAAATGCAAAATTCAGAAACTTTAACTTGATGATAGAGAAGATGAAACATGGAATAGGAGAAACCGGGTTTGCAACTCACCATCCAGCCCAAGCTATGAACAGACTACGACCCAAATCCGCCCTGTCTTTTGCAAAATTGAACATGAAAGTGTACATTATCACTGTGGGTTCTGCAACTCCAAGAATCAGTAAAGGTTGGCCTCCAATTATAGAGTGTATAATGCCACAAAGTGCAGTTGATGCTAATGTTTGGACTGCTGTCAGGAGACCATCTGCCATCACCATATTGTAACACATTAAAACTTAACTTAGAAAATTCCACCACTCTATTGCTTCTTAAACACCTTCAATATGATCATGGAGATTGACTTTTAATTTTGAGCACCAAAATGGAGAAGCTCAAACTGCATAAAAGCCAGTAAATTCAGATGGAGAAGCACCCCAAAATACCTGTATCTCTCTCCAGTTGCTCACCAAAGGAAATGACAGGGATTGCAGAAGCAAAAAATATGTATGTTGTGGGAGCCAAAATCCTGAAACAGAATTGCAATCAAGAAAAAACCCATGAATATATTAACAATTTAAAACCATAGTGAAAGTGGGAAAAATAGAAGAAAAAAGGAAGATAGTAAAAGGAGATATACCTGAATCCTGCTTTAAACCCACCAGTCCAATCTTGCTTGTAGCACATCAACCTTCCTTTGAGATCATTCTTGATCCCTTGGAAAGGCACAAATGTCTCCTCCATGGTGTTTCAAGATCTGAGCCACTCCAGTATAAATAATTTGAGTGCTTTCTGTTCACAAAAATTACCCACAAAGAGAAGGAATTGATAAAATCTATGTGTACCAAGTAAAAACTGAAGTGTACCCTTTTCAAAATACTAGTTCTATGTGTACCAAGTAAAAACTGAAGTGTACCCTTTTCAAAATACTAGTTCTAGTTCTAACAAAATAGAATCAGTAGCCAAAAGACTATCTTACATTTAAAGATAAAAGGAGTTGGGATTTTGAGATACCCAGATGAGATCAAGCCAAATTGGTAGATCAAAATGCTTCTCAGAGTACAATGCCTTCAAGATGCTACAACTGCTTAGCTAGCTAGCTGGATTAGTTTATGAAGGGCTGAAACTTACAGAATCAAATGAAATGTTGAGTAGCACATAATTTATACTACTATGAAGTATCAATAAATGCCAAGGAAAAAATAAAATATAAACCACTTTGCTAACTTTATTTCAACAGCTCTGTGATGCTTAGCTGGCCAAAAGCAAAGTCAAAGGAGCCTTCCCCAAATCTATACTACTTTCATACTAATCATCGAGGCTAGAGAGATGAAAAGGAAAGAGGAATTTTTTTTTATAGTGTAAGATAATAATGTAGATTTCAAGCAAATACACCTCTACCTGAGTTTCATTTCATGCTTGGGGTTGGGGTAAATGGTATAAAAATAATATCATTGTTGTGATGTATCATAATTATTAATAAAATCATAAAATTTGGAGAGATAACAAAAAATGGAATAAGACACATTAATATATTGAAAGTATTTTACTTCCTTATAACCAGTTACAACTGGCCCAAATCGGGATGGCTAATTGAGCCCTGACACCGTGCTATTTGCACCGTGTTAGGCGTGAGTGCCGCGCAGCAGTGAGTTCCGCGCGGCATCTAGTGTCGGCCGGCAGTGGGTGCCGGCGGTGGGTCCAGCGGTGGATCGGTGTTGGCCGGCGGTGGATCCGGTGGTGGGTGTTGGCCGACGGTGGGTCCGGCGACGGGCGTCGCGTGGAGGGAGTTCGATCTGGCGTCGCCGCGCAGTAGTGGTATCGAGAGTTCGATCTCGCCGGTGATGGACGATCACACTGTTAATTGACGTTGGTGATGGGTTCAGGGTCTAGGATTCAGGGTATAATATTCGGTGGATTTCAATCAGAATTATTGTTGCATCTGTGAATGAATTACTTTCAGTGGATTTCAATCACAATTTTTCGGTGAATTTTAAGAACCTGACTCGACTCGAACCTGACTCGATATAATTTTAAAATTTAATATATTTTAAATATCGAAGAAACCCGACTCGACCTAAACCCGACCCGAACTCAACCCAAAAATTTATACGACTTGATCGATCCACCGCCGACCACCTCCGACATTCACCGCCGACACCCACCACCGGCCACGCCGGCACCCAGTTCGGAGATAATCACAGTTCTGCAAGATTAAAATATAAAAAAACAAAGCAAACACGCATACCCATCTCTGTAATTGCAATATTTATTAGCATTCCAACATGTAGGATCGTACTTGTTAGTTATCGAGGGAACTGAGAGTCCAGTTCCCTAAGCAGCGGAATAAGTAAACAATAGCAGATTCAAGACAAGTTTCTTAGAGTGAGAACCTTTGATAACCAACTAGTTATCCAGGATAAAACCCACTACCTCTCTTGCAAGAGGATTTCAAAGTCTACTTCTTATATTAATGCTTCGATTACAATCAACTAGAATAGAACACACAGCTTAAAGTCTTAGACACACTAAAGACTCTCTACCTAGTTCGACCTAACCAAGCAAACAACAAGCAAGCAACTTACTCAGTTCTTCTTCAAAGAACTTGGCACGTTTTCTTCTTAGCACTCAGAATTCTTCTCTTAGTGAATGCGTGTGTGATGAGAGAGTTTTAATTACTTTATTTATATGATTTAATTACTGGAGGAAGTAAATCTCCAATAACCGAATCAACCAAATAAAATAATTAAAAGTAATCGTTAAAGATAACATTTGTTACCAAATATAATCTTTACCGATTTTTACATGTTTTGTTTCCATAAGGATAAACTTTAAGCTCCTAAAATATATGGAAACAGGATAAGATCTCATAGTTCTCTCCCTAACTAAAGATCTACCCTAAACAGCTCACCGCCGCCCTTCTCATATTAATCCAAGTGATTCCAGCGTCAGCAAGCCTCAGTTTCGTTCGCCAGTTCCCAAATCTGGCGTCAGCGTCTCTGTCTTTCTTTTCTCGAACCTGAGTTCTCTGCTTATCTACACATGTGGAACTATTAGTAGCAAAGTATTTGTCATCGTCAAAACTAGGAAAACTGAGGAAGGAAACTAGGTAGGGAACTGGAGTTCCAGTTCCCAAAAGTTCACTTCCTAACAATTTCCCCCTTTTTGATGATGACAAACATGTAGAACCCGACATATCAAAAATAGGCATGAATGATATATGAGGAAAAACAGAACAAGACTAGATGTAGAATAATCATTAGTGAATTGCATATTCCCCCTTAACACCAGATCTAGTTCCTTAGTTCCCCCTTAAGGAGACAACCAGTTCAGAATTCCTTTCATCCTATTAGTTCTAGGTTGCAAAGATCATTCCCCCTTTTGACATCATCGAAAAGAAACAGTTAGATGATAAGCATAGAAAATTTAGGTAGAACCAATGACTTGCTTTGACCTCTAGAGAAATGGCACCGTAATAGAAGTTGAAGGCAAGACATAACAACACAAGGACGTCAAAATATTTCATTAAATATAAGAGAAGCAAAGACAACATATAACAATAAAGCACTCAGAGAGACACAAAAAGGATCATAATGTGGAAGTGAGATCCTAAGGGAACTACGGGCTCCGTGTCATCTGAGTAGGGAACCAGGAGAACTACTCCTCATGCTTCCGCTCCTCCTCAATTTTCTTCTCTTCGGGCTGCACATATGATGAGAGAGTTTTAATTACTTTATTTATATGATTTAATTAATGGAGGAAGCAAATCTCCAATAACCGAATCAACCAAATAAAATAATTAAAAGTAATCGTTAAAGATAACATTTGTTACCAAATATAATCTTTACCGATTTTTACATGTTTTGTTTCCATAAAGATAAACTTTAAGCTCCTAAAATATATGGAAACATGATAAGATCTCATAGTTCTCTCCCTAACTAAAGATCTACCCTAAACAGCTCGACGCCGCCCTTCTCATATTAATCCAAGTGATTCCAGCGTCAGCAAGCCTCAGTTCCGTTCGCCAGTTCCCAAATCTGGCGTCAGCGTCTCTGTCTTTCTTTTCTCGAACCTGAGTTCCCTGCTTATCTACACATGTGGAACTATTAGTAGCAAAGTATTTGTCATCGTCAAAACTAGGAAAACTGAGGAAGGGAACTAGGTAGGGAACTAGAGTTCTAGTTCCCAAAAGTTCACTTCCTAACACAACAAATCATGAATCTGGGGAGAGTGAATGCATGTAGCCGAGGAGTTGGAAGAGGCAAATATACAAACAGTTTGTGTGCATTAAAATAATAACGGAAATTTCGCGAAATGAGTCAAAATTCAGGGTTATCATACGAAATTGTCAAAACGTGAGAGAATTTCGCGAAAAAGTCAAAAACTCAGAGTTACGAGGCAATAAATATTACTAGATCCAGTTTGGCAGGAAGAACACGAAAGAAGACAGGAAAATTTGGGGTTTTTTAAACCTTTTTTTAATTTCTTTTTCAATTAAATTTAACTCGTTTTTAACTGAAATTAGACAAAAGGGCATTTTGCGAAATGAGTAAAAAACTCAGGGTTATTAAACGAAATTGTCAAAATATGAGGGAATTTTGCGAAAAAGTAAAAAATTCAGGATTCTCAGGCGAAATTTCCGAAATAATAATGTGTGGTAAAGAATATCTTGGCGGGTAACTAGGAGAACAAAAACAATACGGAGTACTTACAAATAAGTATGTTTTCAGGATATTAAGTAACTAATGGAGTGTTAGGTAATTTACTCTCCTAATTACCGGCCATAATATTTTTTACCCGTTACAACAGTAACGGAACGTTTAAAATCAAGTGGAGTGTTAGTTTGTAAGATGGCTGTATTTAGTGATTTATAAAAGTATAGTATATGCATAATAAATTAATAATCCTTCCATTGAAAAGCTTCTTTTAGTATATATTGTAGATTCTGACCTCAAGCGATCATTTTTTATTTGGAATTAATGTTACACTTCCAACCAACGTGATGATGAAACATTGAATGTATCTTAGTTGCATGGGTGGACCTACGTAGGGATGAGTGGGGCACGGGCCCCCATTCAAAAAAAAATTGTTTTTTTTTTTAAATTATTTTGCATCGCTTTTTATTTGAGTCTATCTCCATCCCTTCTTTCTCTCTATTTAATGTAATGTTATATTCAATTGAATCTATAATGTATGTGATATGAATAGAATATTGAGATTATACAAACCCTATAAGTTTTTGTTTCTTTATATATGAAATGAATTAGATTGGGTGTTTAGAGAAATATACTATGTCGAAAGTAAACTAATCCAACAATCAGAGTACTAGATGATATCATCTTTAATTTTTATTTTTCGATAAGGGTAAAATTGAATTGATATAGGATAGAACATATAAAGTTTATGTTTACCAAATATAAAACAAATCTAATCATGTCATGTAATTCGACAATATAAAAGAGAGCACTCCTAAGTAATGTTTAGTTGCCTAAACCACTTATTATTCAACTAATCTCAACTTATCATTGGTATGAAGAATTTTTTTATTATGCATATGTTATGTTCACTCAGTCTCGATTAATTCTTGTTTTGTTGATTTTTTTTACACATCTTTCATACATTGTTGAATCATTGTTTTGTAATCATGTATCCCTCATGGGAAATTCTTTTAATTTGCTATTAATAATAATTACATCGGGTTATTTCCATCATATTAACTCAATTTTTTTAAAAAAAATTATATTTTAAAATTGATTTTTAGTCACGCAAGATTTGTGTTCCCACTGGACAAAAATCCTGCGTCCGCCCCTGCTTAGTTGTGATTTTTGGACTTTTGCACTAACTTTAATTTATTTGTTAAGAAACAAATTTCAAAAAGTAAAAATAACGGGAACGGCTTTTTTTTAATAATCTCCTGTACATAATATAATATTTAGAAAATATCATTTATTTATTTATTTTACTTTTTTAAGTATCAAAATTTATTGGCTCTTTATCTTTGTAAAAATAATAGTCATATCACTAACGGTATTGATATATAAAGTCATATAAAATTGGAAAAAGATCATGGGCAGACGACCGCTCAATGCAAATGTGAGAACGTTGTTTTAATATGAACACACGGATAAAAAACGTGTACACACATAAGATATGTTTGTTCATATACTTTGTAATATGTGTGTATATGCCTTTTTTTATTATGTGTTCATATGCTCTTTTAATAAGTGTGCATACACTCCTAATATGTACATACATTTGCAAAATAAGTCTGTATATAATCACAACAACGTATACATACATTATTTTTATCTATATAAATATTTTTTCTACCTATATGTTTAAATTAAAAAGCTTTTTCACATTCTCACTTAAACAACTATTCTTCGTACCTTATCCTCATCCAATAAAATTTAGATATCGTATTACCTAAACAAAATTTGAATATTATTGTCTAACTGAGTTATCTTGAGTTATCTTTTCCTGTACCGACATACAAAGATATAAAAATTGTACTATATGATGTTCTAATCTATGACTCGTAACTCTTGCTAGTTGTATTATACTCTCTTATATTTTATCTCTCTATAAGTTTTAAAATACTTTATAAATTCATTTAAAAAAATACGATTTTATATTTTTATAATAAAAAATCATCAAGCCATTGTCAAACTCAATGAAAGGGCGGTAAATCACCACAAATAACACACAATCGATCAGTTGACTTTCTTAGAGGCAGAACCCTCAATTTCCTTATATTTTTAAAGGCAAAACCCTCAATTCCTAGTTCTTATGACGATGCAATCGTATGACTTTATTAAGTGCACCGATAAAATAAGGAGGTTCGGTTTTGCACCATTCTTTTTTTGTTTTTATACCGTAAGTTAAACGTTACGAGATAGTGTTTAACTTTTTTTTTAAAAAACGTCATATCGTGGCGTGAGAGTTTTTTTTTTTGATTTATTGAGATTAAAAAAAGAAACGAAATCGGCTCGATTAAATCGGATCGGAGTTAAACGCTACGTCGTAGCGTTTAAAATGGAATCGGTTTAATCGAGCCGATTAAATTTTAAACGCTACGTCGTGGCGTTTAAAAAAAAGTGGATTTTCGGCCGTTTCTCACATGTTTTAGTTTTGAACATTATGTTAGTGTACAATTGTGATAATTTATATAATTAGCTAGAATTGTAAAGGTTTTGTTTGAGTATATGTAGCAATCGGTGATTTGCACTGTCGTTCCATCATGTAATGTGTAATACAAGGTTGTGACGTTATATATCGACCGATCGATTGAAAGGTTTTTGTATACTTATATTTGAGTATTATATATGTATACAAAATTAAGAGAAACTTTATGTCGTAGTTATATGTATAAATTTCGTACGTAGTTAGTTTGAAACCTTAGTAATGCATAATTGTTCGTTAAAGATTATAGTGAATGTAATATTCGTTAAAGATTATAATGAATCTAATATTTGTATAATTATAATTGTTCAGGGTTATTTTGGATGAAATGCTTGAAAATGGAACCAATGTGGATATTTCTTAATTATATAATATGGTTATATCGTATAGTTATATACTATACTTATATCGTATTGTTATATACTATTGTTATATCATATATTTATACACTATAATTATATATTATGGTTCTAACGTATAGTTATATACTATAGCTATACACTATTGTTATATCGTATAGTTATATACTATGGTTATACCGTATTATATACTATTGTTATATCGTATAGTTATATACTATTGCTATATCGTTCATTTATATACTATACTATATACTATGGTTATATTGTATAGTTATATACTATAATTATATATTATGGTTCTATCGTATAGTTATATACTATAGCTATATACTATTGTTATATCGTATAGTTATATACTATAGTTATATCGTATAGTTATATACTATTGTTATATCGTATAGTTATATACTATTGCTATATCGTTCATTTATATATTATAGCTATATACTATGGTTATATCGTATAGTTATATACTATTGTTATATCGTATAGTTATATACTATGGTTAATCGTATAGTTATATACTATGGTTAGGATTTAAGGTTTAAACGCCATGCTGTGACGTTTAAACCATAACGTAGAATTTATTTATTTTTAAAAATAAAATTTTAAACGCCATAACGTTGCGTTTTATTTTATTTATTTTTGAACCGGTTTACTTTTTTTTTAATTTTATAAAAGCTTGAACACTACGTCGTGACGTTTAAACTGAACTGGTTCAGTATTTTTTATTTTTTTTGAACTAGTTTACTTTTTTTTTAAAACATTATAAAAACTTGAACGCTACGTCGTGACCTTTCTGAACCGATTCAATTTAAACGCCACGACATAGCGTTCGACTTTTTTTTTTAATGCCAATACAAAATGGTACGAAATTTAAAAAAACTCGATGCAAACAAGATCCCTGAAAAATAACTACAAAAATCATTCAGCTAATTTATGGTCAGAATTTTTGTTGCTTTCTTTGTCCTTTGTCCTTTTCTTTGGCGATTGTGCGTATATATAAGATGTATACTACGAATGTTCGAGAGAAACGATGATATGGTTAACAAATGTTGAAAAATTACACTATAATACTTTGATTGTAAAGACTTGAATAATCACTTTGTATGGAAAATTATAGGATGAAAAAGTGTATTAAAAGGTTATATTTAGTTATAAAAACTTTATTTATAAAAAGTATTTATTGTTCACATTGCACGATTCGTTATACCATCTAAAATTCAAATTTTAAAAATTAATTTTTTTTATAAAAATTACATTATATATATAAAAAAATTATAAATATATTCACCAAACAAATTTAAACAAATTTAAAATTGTGTATCAAGTACTACTTGAACAGTTGTGGAATTATAAATAAATGTGGTCTAAATCCAATGGCATTTCTTTCTCTTTGCCTTTTTTTTTATTAGGTAAGAATTAGACTGGAAACCACAGAAGAGTCGGTTTCTCAGTCTATAGCATCCTTTCGGATGAGAATTACAAATTCTAGATTAGCTCGAATATCTTTTAAGGAAACCAGCTGGACCTTCTTAGCGATGAAGTCGGCCACCATGTTTGTTTCTCGGAAGACCTGAAAAATCTGCACTGAAGAGAAAAGTTGTAAAACACACAGGATATCAGAAATTAACATTTCAATATCCCATGGACAGTGCCAGATTTGATTCAGAACATTCACAATGGTAAGGTTATCGCATTCAAGTTGAATGTCGATAATGCCTAATTCATAAGCCTTTACCAGGATATTTCTTACTGTAAGTATTTCCGTTTTTAAAGGGGTTGAGATACCACATTTATCAGGGTACCAATAGAGATTGGAAAATGGTTTTCTCAAATTTAAACGGCTGATTTTTAAAAGGTATTGCTGAATCAAGCTTAATAGAGATTGGACAGTGGTCTGAGCTGGTAAAAGCAAAGTGTTTGATACAGATATCAGGGTACCATTGAAGGATCTGATGATGAATGAGTACCCTATCCAGTTTTTCATATATGTTATCTATTTCTGTAATGTTCTTTCGCCAGGTATAGATGTTTCCTTGAATAGGAGTTTCCAGTAGTTCATATTCATTCTTAAAATGTCGTAATCTTGCAAATTTTGTCAAGGGTGGTATTAAACCACCTAATTTTTCAGAAGGGTCTTGAATTTCATTCAAATCTCCCATAATAATGCATGAAAGAGAGCAATTTTAATAAAAGAGGTGAGTCCATCCCATAACACATTCTTTGCATATTCATTCGGTGGAGCATAAGTTAGGATCAACATAAGTTTTTTGTTCGTAAGCTGATTTGTATACTTGACAGTGATAAACCTTGTATCAATTTGGTCAATTTCAAGGATTTCATATAATACCCCTCATTTTTAGTAAATAGTATTTTGGTAAGTTTTTCCAAACTCTCGTACTATAGTCGGATTAATTTCAGAGAAGTTCAGACATTTTGTAATATGTTTGATATCTGTAATATTTTTCTGAGTAGTATAAAATACATTCGACGTATTTTCGGGGCTTAGAATACTCATTCGGGTGCAAAGATATTAAATGGGTACGAATATATTTAACCCGGGGTTAAAAACCCGTACCCGTACTTAACCCGGACAAAAGAGGACAAAAGGCACATATTTTTGCCTTGACTGCACCCGCGGTGGACTGGCCGCACCCCGCGGTGAAGGCCATTTTCTGAGGCGGTCAGGTGGAAGCTCGCCGCACCCGCGGTGGAGCCACCGCACCCCGCGGTGTCATCATTTCTTCTCTGCAGCGCCGGACTTCAGACGTCGCGTCTGAACTGAGCTGCTTGTCCATTCTGGTCGGGCGACGCATCTGCTTGATCGACGCACCTGCTTGCTTGTGTGTTGCTTGCTGGGCTCTATAAAAGGAGGAGATCTGGAGTTGTGTTGAGCACTCCAATCCGAGCTCTCTCCCTCTCAAATCTCTCATCTCCATTGTTACCGGAAAGCTCAAGCTTTCGCCGGAGTGTCGCCGGAGCTACCATAGGAGGAGAAGGTACTCTCCAAGTGGTGTTTGGAAGTGCAAGGAATTGGGAAGTCGAAGCCCATCCTAATCGAATCCAAACGCGTCGATCTAGGTGAGTTCTCGTCGTCGTCGTCTCGCCACTGTTACGCCACCGCACCCGCGGCAGGGCCGGCGCATCCGCGGTATGTCTGGGCTCGTGGTGTGGCTTTGTGCTTTGTGGTCTCGATCGGGGCTTCGTCCCTTCGATTTAGTTCATCTTTCCTTAGATTCGTATATGTTATTATCGAATCTAACTTAGGGTTTCATTATGGGTCGTTCCGTAGGGATCTGAAATCCGAGTTATGTCCCCGTTCCGGACCCAGAAACCATCATCGTTCGAACGTTCGTCTAATCTAAGGCAAGTGGCGGTTCGCTCTTGCTTATCATTCCATAATTATATTGATTATCAATTGTTGAATTATTAATTAATTTGGGATGAATTACTGTTTTCGTTGGGAATAGTTTTGATAAAAGATATGATTAAAACATGATATTATAATAGGTTGTATTTTGTTAGAACAACGCTATTATATCTGTTACTACTGTGATGGTATTGATGTGGACTATGGTGTGCTTGAACTGTTTAGTTAGCACGAGTATTCGTAGGAACGCTACTTAGTACCTTGCGAGGTACAGTCGTTTCTGTATAACTTGGTGGTTAGGATTGACCTAACACCATTTCTCTGGTCATGACCGTTCCCTATCCGAGTATAGGGATGGTGCACTTAGCTAGTGTCACATATTTCGGGAGTTGCTCCCAAGAGGTCTCTCATCTCGGGACGAGGTGATCATGATAAAAGCTTATAACGTGATGCGCGTTTTGGAATTTAATAAGATAAGTGCCGTTGTCGCACACAATTAATATATTAGGCGAGTAGTGCAGCTAGGAAGTAGTGTAGCTAGGAAAGACTCGTCTAGACTTTGGTCAGAGTAAAGTTCTCTTTCCAATCTGAATTCGCATTATGCGGTGAGGTTGATCGTGAACCGAAACACCAAGTCATTTTAAACTCTTGTGTGAACTTATATGTTCCCCAACATTTGTCATACTCCCGATAAGACTCAATTCGTTGGAGTCTTCTTTTCATATGTTTCGATAAGGCTCGTTCTTTTGGAGTCTTCTCTTGATCATACTGTTTCATATATTTCAGTAGGAGTATGGTGGTTGACTATCGTCATCGACTTTTATTCGAGAAGCGATGAGTCTAACCTAATACGACTACTTAGAACCTTTCTGTTTTACCTTTGCATAGTCTTTCATTAGACTAACCAACCGGTTATATTCCCTTGCATGGTTGGCTGGTGTCATCCGTCTCATACGGCATATCAGATAAACTGCAGTTCCGATGAAGGCTAGAAACGACGGTGAAGGCAGATGGAATTTTGAAGTATTTTACCAAGGTTGAGATCCTAGGCGTGTGATCGCTAGATCAAGACTTATGTGTTATTTATTTTAAAGACTTCCGCTGTGTTAAACATATTTTATATCAAGACTACTCTGTATTTCAGTTGTATTTCAGATTATGGATGTAGTGCCGAGACAATGATTTTAATCGAAAGTTATGATATTTTGTATTATAATTGTTGTTTGATGAATTATATCAACTGGTTAAGCCTTGGGTGACTTCAGATGTGGAATCCGAGGTCACTGGCGGTAATACTTTCAAGGATATATATTTGGGGGTGTTACATTTCATTTGTAAGTTGGTAGGTTTTCCACATAACACAAATACCACCCGAGAAACCCGTAGCTGGTACACAGAAGAATTGATCAAATCCCGCTTTTCTCCACACTTTTTTCACTTGGTTCTTTGTTTGTTCTTGTTTCAAAGAGTGCAATTAATTGAATTCATTCAATTTTGCAGAAGGATTCAACATTCATCCAGAAGGTTTTCTTCCCGATTCCACGGCAATTCCATGTTGTAATCTTCACAAAAAACCAATTGAATGATTGCCCCATATCCAATGACAATTAGGGGTCTTGTTCCGAGGTTCATAGTAATGACAGTTTTTACGCGTGCAAACCTTCAAAGATTCGTGATGATCCTCCCAAAGTTCATTATATTGATAGATCTCATAGGAAATTCTTGTCTGCATACAGTGGCTTCGCATCCAATGTTCTAAAACTCTTTGATTTTGAATTTCAATTTTCCAAAATAGTATATGTTTTGTTAGTATTATGAGGAAATAGATGCATATACTTGTCATTTCATTTTTGATATTGTTATCAATTTTCCAAAGCAGAGGATGTTTTGTTAGCATGTTGAGGGAGTAAATACATGTACTCATCATTTCATTTCTGATGTTGTTATCACCATGGGTAAGGTAACATAAGATGTCATTGTTCTTCGGACTGTAAAAATCCAAAATACAAATTGTAATCCTTTTCCATTCATACAATTGTTCGCATGTAATCTTATACAAAGAAATGTGTTCAACTTTGCTTTTGGTTTTAGTTGATGACTCTGGTCGGTCAACCAACAAAGAAATAGTCTCTTTAAGACTAAAAACAAGTGTCCACAAACACTTATCATTATTTACATTTTGTTCAGGGGTTCTAATACATAGTTTCACATGCATGTAAGCACACACAAAAGAACAATTTGATCCGAAATAGAAGAGAGTCACAAATAGAGATGGCATGTCATGCCATGAACCAATTTTCTCAAATTTAGGGTTCCAGTAAAGATTGTTCAGGGAGTAAGGTTTCATGTAATGATTTTTTCTATTGCTCCTTTTTTCATTGCTAGATTTGGTCTTGATTTCCTGATTGAAGATATGTGCTCCATTAGTAGTCCGGGCAACCTGTACCTGGGAGCACCACCAGTAAACACAATAGAAGTGAAGGTCAAGATTTGTAATTTTAATTTCGACAGTAATTATTCTAGGACTTAACATAGTGCAAAAACACCAAATCCAACCAATATTCATGCGATCAACATCACATACCAAGAAAACTTGGAAACCAATAGGATTGTCCAGGTGGTTTCTTTGTATATAAACCAACATTATTATGTATTCCCAATCAGTGACCTGAAAATACTGTTGTTCACGGATAAATTGTTCAAGAAGTAGATTCAGAGCATCAAAAATAGAATTCAAATAAAAAGGAATGCAATTCAGGAATGACAAAGGTTCAGGAATACAAGCAATAGTTCCAGGAGATGCAATTTCAGAGTGTAGGTTCATCTGATAATTCTTGTCTTTATGGGAGCAAGAGTTCAGATCGCAAGGGGTCGCAATTGAATTCAAAACAGACTTATGACTCCAATTAACCAAATCAGAGGCCGCATCATTCAAATAAAGAGATTGTTCGATGTTTCTCAATTGTTCATAGGTGGTCATAGACTAATGTTTCGGTGCTAGTGAAAACATCTGGTGTGTCTCACTAGCGATTCTCTCAATAATGGTTGGTGTCATCATGGGTTCAGAGTATTTTTCCTCCTTATTTTTAAGTCTCCTATGAGAAAAGTTCCCATTAAAATTACCACATAAGTTGAAGTTAATATTCTGTTCGCAGGCATGAATCTGAGAAGGACTGCTAATCCGAGCGAAAGATAAAGAAGCAAGGGTCAACAACAGATGGTCGGGGATGAAATAATCAATAACCGAATCACAGTACAAGAAAGCAATATCAGCCAGAGAATACAACAATTCAGGTTCGAGGGTACAACACAGAAAAAAGCAAAGCCAAAGCAAAGAAAAAATGAGTCTAGAAAGATTCGACCGATCAAACTCAAAGACGAAGAGCAAGAGATCAAAGAGATAAAACTTGGAAACTAGAAGGATGAAACGAAGCAAGGAGAGGGCTCGCCAAGAACCCACCTCGCTCCACCAAATCCAGCCAGCGCCAACGTCGACACCAATTCCAGCCAAGATCCCATCTCGCTCCCACCCTTGAAACACAGCAAGGAGGACGCAAGGTAGAGCTTCTGGAACAGGGCCGTGCAGGTCGACGTGATTTCTCTCCAAATCGGGTCTGAAGTTCTTCTTCGGCGACGAGCCCATGAACTCAGCAAGGAGCAACGAAAGCACCACGTGGATCTGACCCGGATCCCACATCTTCATCAAGGGAGGGCCTCTGCTGGAGATCCCCAAGTTTCACCTCAAACGTCCTCTTCTTCTCGGAGCCGGGACAAGAAGCAAGGATCTGATAAACCGGCTCCAGGAAAATCCGAGCACAGTAGCAACGAGTAGATGGAGAATAGTCGAATGTCTCTTATCAGAAAGAGGATAAGAAATCCCTTCACCCACCTCAGCCAAAGAGTCCCGTTTTCCCCCGAAATCTGGAATCTTCACCGAGATCTGAAGGTAGCCCCGCAAAACGGCCAAGCCGAAGGAGCATCGCTTATCGTAGCACGAAAACGCAATCAGGGTTAGGAGATCCACCGCATCAGTGCTTGAGAGATACCAAGGAAAGAAAGCCCTGATTTTCTCCTTAACCACACCAGAGGTGAAGAAGAAATGGTTGCTCGAAATAGGCTTAGATCTAGCATTATGGGTTGAGGATTCGTTGTGACAAAGGATCCAGATGAAAGAGATCAAGGTGTTGATGAGCGGCGGCTGTTCACGATTAAGGGTTTGGGGAGGCAGAGGGGTATTCGAGAAAGGGAGCGTTTTCATTTTAGGGTTCGATTTTTTCTCTTTGCCTTTAGAATACCCTTACAACATCATCAATTATGGAAAACACTAGGGGTGTTCAAATGTGGCCCGAACTAGACCGGAAAAGACCGGACCGGAGAAATTACGGTCCGGTCTCCGGTCCGGATATTTTTCTTAATCCGGTCCGGTCCAAATCCGGAAAAAACCGGTCCGGACCGGTTGGACCGTTTGTTTTTTTAAAATAAAAAAATAATAAGTTAAGAGTTTTAATGAGAGTTGGAGCTGAATAAGGAGCTGGAGCTGAATGACTAGCTGTAGTTGGAGCTGAATTTATTATCTTAATTATTTAAAAATTATAGTTGGTGTTCGGTATTATAAGTTGAAATTAGATAAATGCAAAATTCAGCTTGTTAATCTTAAACAATCTAGGGGGAGTCACATTAAAAAAAATGAAAAAATTAAGCTACGTTAATCTACTATAAGTTTTCTAAGCTAGATTGACATTTTTTTACCGAACACTCATTAATT
This sequence comes from Rheum nobile, assembly GCA_027886185.1. NCBI lineage: Eukaryota > Viridiplantae > Streptophyta > Magnoliopsida > Caryophyllales > Polygonaceae > Rheum > Rheum nobile. The sequence continues at coordinate 1,166,797 of WOAB01000066.1, forward strand.
ATATTAAAAAGAAAATCAAGCTCTGTTGATCTTAAAAAAGCTTTGTAGAACGGAACCTAAGTACTACAGTACACGAAATGCGACGGCCCACGGGGAGAAAGCAAAGCAATCATTAAAAAGAAAATGATTGCAATAATATCCCCTCACATTGCCATTTGCTTCACAATTTGGAGCTTAAATTATTAAAATAGATTAATTCACGTCTTTAATCATTGCAGTAACAATTTTGTTAGCTTTGCATAAAAATAGTTTTATGCTCTTTTGTTTTAATTTTGTTTTAGGGAGGGGAGATTCCCCGGTTGTGGTTGGTCATATATAGTTAATCAATGCTTCCGAATACACTATCATACAAAAATACTTTATATCTAGTGCATATTCCACTTTATATGTATATGCATGTATGATATAAGTATAGTACAACTAGAAACAATATTGTTAGAAGAAAGAAAGTTAAATATAAAGAAGGGCAAATTCCCTTAATTTTGAGACCCATATATTGTGATTAATGTTTTGCTTTATTATCCATTGACCATTGTTCTAAATTTTTGTAAGCAAAATAAGATATCATCAACAGTTTTTTTAAAGGCCATCGTAAACTATTGTTTTTTCACTTTACTATCAATAAATTTATTAAATTCTCCATAAACATTGCATTAAAACAACAATCTATGGTATTGCACATAGCGATCACCCATTTGCCGTAGTTGTCACCCTTGAAAATCACGAGGCAGATAGAGAGGCCTGGATGATCCGACGGGTGGAGATAGTACTATAGTAGGGGGACGACTGGACGAGAAAGTGATCGTCCGCTCCTTGGTGGTGTCTGGCATGGCGAGGAGCGACGACGGTGCGAAGAACCGGCGGTGTGGAGGCGATGGCGACGGTGCGACAGAACCAGCGGCCGAGGGTGAGACGTAGGGTTGTGTTTATGATCAGATTAGGCTGATACCATGATTATTTTAGAGCATGCTGATTTCTTTTACTGAATAAGGTATTTATGATAAAATGAATAATCTTATTTTGTGCAAAAAATAGATATTAAAACTATATATGGAAACACTAAATGTCTACAAGATATTATCTTGATAATCAATCAGATATTTGTTATCATTGACTTATGTATAGAGTTATTATACTATATGATGCGTTAATGAAATAAGTGTTCTTAAATATCTGATTCGACCGGCCACATACATGTAAGATAGGGACCAAAACATTAGTTAAAGCATGCTCTAATGCATACACATGACTACTTCCTGTTATTGGATCAGAGTTGCTAATCAACCAATCAAATGCTATGTGTATATATAGAGGGTAATCAATAGCAAGTTTACAAATGATTTATATAATTGCCGGTGTTAGGCGTGATCTAGTTAGGGTTTATTCAGCACATTAGTTGTCATGTTGGAACTGAATAATGAACTTTGGTTATTTCTGGAAAGTCAGGAATATTCATTTTTTAATAGAATATGAGTGATTGGGTTTGAGATAATGTTAGTCAGCAACAAACTTTACAGTTAGGCTCAATTTCTTTGGCCGAAAAACCGCGCACTCCGTTTTGTTAAATCTCGCACTCCATTCTGGGCGGCATCTAGTGTAGCCCAGAAAACTCAATTTTCTTGGGCTGCATTTGGTGTCGCCCAAGATTGGTTCATTTTTAAAAAATTAAAAGTATGATTTAAATTAATTTAAAAAAATCTGGTTCAGTGAACCGGTTTTGTGGACGGCAATATGTGCCGTCCAAATATCTGGTTCACTGAACCGGATTTTATTTTGGAAAAGGGTTTATGGGCGGCACGACTTGCCGTCCAAAAAACGGGTTCACTGAAACCGGATTCTGGACGGCACTATGTGCAGCCCAGGGAATGTACGATTGAAATTTAACGGTCAATTTGGGTTGCACATCGTGCCGCCCAGAATTTCCCGTTTTAGTCTTAACGGTCATGTGACTGTCTATATATATGGGAGATGTAATAGTAGTTGTACCACCATTGAAATACACCCCAAAAAAAACTTCAAACCCATTGTAATTTTCCGGCTATATATATGTCGTCGTCAAGCGATCCTTGTTGGAGGGGGTTGTCGGAGTCGTCTTCGAGCGCGCCCACGTCTCTAGATGATGAAGTTGATTTTCAGTCGCCGATTTCTCCTCACTACTTCAGGGTACGTAATATTTTTTATTTTTTTTTGTATAAAGTGATTAGATATTAACTGTACTAAGTCTTTCAAATGTTGACTGTTTAGAAATAATGCATAATTTTTGTATATTAATTTGTATAAATTTAATTATTAATTAGTCTCTAATGTACTAATTTTTGTATATAAATAGGGTGATTCTAGTGATGATGAATTTATAGCAATCGACTTCTCATCCCATTTTACTACTAATGAGATATTTTCGAGTATGGAGGGATTGAGGGACAGAGTGAGTGGGTGCAAAAGGTCGGTTTTAGTCTTTTTATGGTGATCACTACTAAATCATCAAAACCTAGAAGGATTATATTTCATTGTGAGAGATCTGGGTTACCTAGGTCCGGCAAGAAAAAGAAGTTAGTCGATGGTAAAAAGGTCAGCCCGATACGAGTGAATAAAGCTAGGTCAAAGAAGAAGGGTTGTCCCTTTTTGTTGCATGGTAATTTTAGGGAAGGAAATGCTATTAGAGATCCTGGATGGACCATATCGGTTGTTAGAGGATGCCATAACCATATGCTTTTGACCACCTTGATTGATCATGCATTTGCTTCCCGACTTACGAAGGAGCAACGTAGAAAAGTGATGATTGATACTGCGGCGGGTGCAAGACCCAAGGTTATTTCTACACAGTATAGGGATGAATATACGAGTTCAACGGTATTGAGGAGGGGCAAGTGTACACTGTTAGGGCTAAGGAGAGGTTGAAATCCCTGGGCAATCTGAATGTGACACAGGTCATTGGGGTTTTTGAAGGACACATGCTATTTGTTGGACACCGCTACTAAAACGAGGGAAGATGGGAAGGAGGTATTGTCGTGCTTGTTTGTTTCTCATCCAGATGCTCGACATTTGTTGTGCATGTTCCCTAATGTCGTCATCATGGATTCGACATACAAAACCAACAGGTAAACCTTACTCGTTTTAGTATTATGAGTAGATAATGGTATTTTGGGCGGGTTTGAAGTTTATTTTGTGTTGGATTTATAGGTACGGTATGCCACTGTTCCAGATTGTTGGGTTTACTTGCACCAACTTCACATATTGCATTGCTCTTGCGTTCATGGAAAGGGAGACGGCAAGCCACTATGCATGGGCATTGACACGATTGAAGTGGTTGTTCGGGGGAAAAAGTCCCGTATGCATCATTTCTGATCGAGAGCTAGGACTGATCAAGGCTACCGATAAGGTGTTTCCGAAGGTTCGGCATCATTTGTGTCAAGTCCATGTAGACCGTAATGTGAAGGCATATGCTAAGTCGATGAACATTGACGAGAAGAAATTCTCGGGAAGTGTTCGTCGGGTGATGAGGTCTCACACAAAGGAGGAGTATGGAGAGCGACTTGCTCACTTTAAGGAGATATGAAATAAAGGCCGTGTGCATTATGTGGAGGAAACTTGGTTTAATCTCCATAAGGAAAAGCTAGTTGCGGCATGGTGCGACGATGTTCTCCATTTTGCCACAAGAACATCAAACATGTAACTTTCATACAAACATTTGCAATCAAATTGGGTTTTAAAATTCATTTTGTAAATTATAAACGATTGTATTATTTTTAGGGTTGAGGGTCAGCACTCTATGCTTAAGGACATGATTGAGACATCCGTTGGTGGGTTCGACACAATTGTGCAACACATCGACAACATGTTTGTTGATCAACATCGAAAGATCCAATTTGAGATGACCAAGAACTGCACTGCCTTTCCCATGGAGATAGTAAATGGCCCTGAGTGGGTTAAGGTCTTCTTCAAGCGTATCCTTGAAAAGTGCTCTGAGAAAAGCTTGAGAATGTTGTATGCCCAAGCTGTGTTAGCAAAGGAGGGGAAAATTGGGGACAAATGTGATGATTTTTTGTGGAAGTCCACACTAGGACTGCCTTGCCCACACACAATTAAGGTCTATGTGGAGACGGGTTACCCGTTGATGCTTGAAGAAGTTGATATTTTCTGGAAGCAGATTAGATGGGAAGGGGTGGATGCTAACGATCTTGATGTCGATGATGGTGTTGCAATCACAGCGGGTAATGTCACGGTGCATGACTTCTTTGAAGAGTTCTTTTGTGGGAAAGTTGATGGATTTAGGTTGAAGAAGATGGCGGAAACGTGGCGTGAGATTGATGACCCTACATCGTGCCAGATTGAAGACCCACCACGTGGTGAGACCAAGAAGGGGAGGCCTAGGATGAATGCGAGAAAGACCGGCACTAAGAGGAATATGGGTTAGGACGAGCATGTGGATGCAAAAAGTAAGAAGATGAAGGAGAAGCAGAATATGAAGGATATGGATGAGGAGCTGGGAGTGGAAGAGGAGGTTGCGGCTGTAGAGAAAGAGACGACCAATGTGAAATCCTCTGTGGGATCAAAATCGTCTGTAGGATCGAAAGGATGTCCTTCTAGCGGAAGACCTCGCAATGGAGTCTCAACAACAAAGGCGAGTGCCACTAAACCTGGAATGTGCAGATCTGCTTCAAACAAGTCCAAATCGGCTTCAAACAAGTCGTTCAAGTATCTCGGCTTCAACTGGGGACATGAGAATATTGATCATTTCATGCTCGCATACATTTCTAGTGTACAAAGTGTCAAAGGCGATGGTCATTGCGGGTTTCGTTCCCTTGCCGTTTTACTAGGTTGCCGAGAAGAGGAGTACGTTGATGTCCGATTAGAGGTTTCGAAGCACCTCCAGACACATCGAGCCAACTACATAGCGTTGCTTGGGGAGGAAGAGTTCACGGTGGAAGCATTTGTTAGGAAATTGAATTATATTGCTTCACCGTGCACAAGGAACTTCTGGTGTATAATGCCTATTACTGGTTTGATGTTTGCCACGGAACACCAAGTGACGGTTGTTGTCTTATCATGGTTTGGACCGCACACATGTCTTCCATTGTGGGCCCCCCCGGGTGTTGAGCCTCCGACAAAGGTTTATGCGATAGCACATGTAGGCAAGAGAGACCATTACGTACCAGTACGTGGAGCGCTACTCTTTGGTATTTACTTATTCTTTCATAAATTGTTATAATTTTATTGTTTATGTTTACAGGTTTGGCTTGTTGATGATCGTTGTCCAATTCCACCGCCTCCGAGGCAGTGGTTCATTTACAAGGACCCAAGTGTTGATGGATGGGATAGTCATGAGCGCTTTAAGGATAGGTTCAAGAATTATGTAGAGGAGCGAGCGGAACAAGGGCGACCCGACATACTTACCTAGGCTTTTTGGATTGTAATTGACTCTATATATGTCATTGTATTTCAATTTGCTTAGTTTGATTGAGATTGACTGGATATTGTGTTTATAATCGTTTGTTTTCATTCGAATTGTTGTTGATTCGGGAAAATGCAATACGAGACAATAATATTACTTGGGAATCATTAATAAATACACGCACACATAAACGTTAAAGCGTACACTAGTTGAACATTAATCATAAAAAGCTATCTAATTCTCATCATAATCGGTCTCCCCGCCATCATCAGAGCTACCGTTGTCCACCTCAGATTCTGGATCTTCTAAAAGACCCGGGATATGACGTTTCGGGTGTGTAACCTCGGTGTAAAGGATGACTGGAATACCAGGTCTATAAAGAGCTATAATTTTAGCTACGTGTTCCTCATCTACCACCTCACGGAGTCGGGGAGGAACCACACCCGGTGGAAAGTAAAAAATCCGACCAGGGCGAACCCCGGTTGTTGGATTGTAAAATAACGCCATGAACAAGTAACCTAATGATAACCCCCCCTCTCCAGGCGAGACATCCCTCATACGCAACATGCAGACCTCGCCACCTTCGTAGCCATGGAAAAACATGTCCATCCCACTTCGTTGGCGTATCATTCGATTGTAGGTGATTCGCCCATTTTGGTAAACTTTGAGAACCAAAGGCGCCATTAAAACAAATAGAACACACGAAAAGTTTATGAGAAGTTATGGAGTGGTAATTGTGTGGATGAGTAGATGATTTCGTTGCGTATTTATAAGGGTTCATGACAGGCAAAATATGACCGTTTTGGGCGGCACATAGTGTAGCCCAGGGTGGTTTACTTGGGCGGCAACCGGTGCCGTCCAAAAGGGTACCTTTGGGCTGCACTAGGTTCCGTCCACGAGGGTACCTGTGAGATGGGATTGTTGGTTGAGTTTGTGTACCCCTTTGTGCTGCACTAGGTGCCGTCCAGGAGGTTTCAATACGATACAATCATATGTTATAACGATATGATACAACTATAAGATATAAATAGGATACAATCATATGATATATAACCATAGTAATCATATGTTATAACAAAATTAGATACAATCATATATTATATAACTATAAGATACAATCATATGTTATAACGATATGATACAATCATATGTTATATAACTATAAGATACAATCATATGATATATAACCATAGTAATCATATGTTATAACAAAATTAGATACAATCATATGTTATATAACTATAAGATACAATCATATGTTATATAACTATAGGGTATAGCCATATGTTATATAACTATAAGATATAAATAGGATACAATCATATGATATATAACCATAGTAATCATATGTTATAACAAAATTAGATACAATCATATGTTATATAACTATAAGATACAATCATATGTTATAACGATATGATACAATCATATGTTATATAACTATAAGATACAATCATATGATATATAACCATAGTAATCATATGTTATAACAAAACTAGATACAATCATATGTTATATAACTATAGGGTATAACCATATGTTATATAACTATAGGGTATAACCATATGTTATATAACTATAGGATATAATCATAGTATATAACGAAATTAATTAGATATAATCATATGTGTGGTTGGGCTGCACCAGGTGCCGTCCATATGTGATATAAATCATATGTGTGGGCTGCACCATGTGCCGCCCAGAATAGTTATTTGGGTTGCACCTCGTGTCGTCCAGCATGCCTATAAATACCACAACCAAATTCATCTCTTCCACATCCAAGGAGCCATTCAACTTCGGTGGTGAAGAAAAATTCTCCTCAAGATCAGCAAATTTCATTCTCGGTAAAAATATATTATTCATGTATTTTTGGCTTTATTTAATTTTTCAGGGTGTATACATTGCGATTAAAAAAAATATTATTTCAGATCTAAGAAATCAAGATTGTGGGGTAGTATGGCTTCGTCGTCCAGCACGTCCAACAGTTCATTGGCTCTGGGTTCAATGTGCCAATGCAATTTTCCGATCGTTTTGTACACTTGCGACATGCCCATTCACTATAAAAGAAGGTACCTCGCATGCAAGTATTATATCCCAATGGAGCGGGATGGGGAAATGAGAGGTTGTCGTAGCTTCAAGTGGGTTGATCCACCATACGACGACAATGCTGCCAAGATTATCAGAGAATTGGGGCGGGAAAGAGATAAGCTTCAGAAGCTGTGCGAAATCCTTTCAGATTCAAACTGGAAGTTAAAGAGGAATATATTTTATCGGGGTTACGATTTAACAAAATAAGTTATAACTATGTTTTTTATTAGATAAGTCGTCAATTGTATGAATAATGTTATTATTACAGCATTGAGTTGGTGTCATTGCCTTGTTTCCATTATACTCTTGACCGAGTCAAGAGTAATAAAGAAGGATGATCATTCGATGACCAGGTTGAACATGCCGATCTGCTCCTTTTCCTAGCTGCAGCACATAAATACTTGGAATCTTCAAATTTCGGAATTTGTAGATTGCAAGTATTTATGTGATGCAGCTAGGAGAAGGAGCATATCAGCATGTTCGACCTGGCGATCGAATGCTCATCATTTTTTAGAACTATTGCCTCGGTCAAGAGGATAATGGATACAAGGCAATGACACCAACTCAATGCTGTAATAATAACATTATTGATGTTAGTTATTAAATAAGTCTTCAAATGTATGAATAATGTTATTGTTATAGCATTGAGTTAGAGTCATTGCCTGGTGGCCATTATCCCGTTGACAGCCTGAAGAATCCTAAAGGAGGGTGAGCCTACAATGACCAAGGTCGTCCCCATCGAACCTTCTGATTTGACCCTTTTTTTTCCGGCACCGGTACATAAATATACCCTCATTTACGATTCTTCAGGCGGTCAACGGGATAATCTGCACAACGCAATGACACCAACTCAATCCTGTAGTTATTTGGATGTAATCGTGTGGATTTGTAATGATGTATTATATTTCATGGTTTTAATGAAGTAATCTATTATCGAGTTTGGACGAAAATAACAGAACAAAAATCTACAAAAAGCAATATTGTATAAACAAAGAAGTCATAGTAACATATACCCCAAAAAATGAACAAGTTGGACGACACATATAGCCCATAACTCGGCTGCAGAATATAGCCCAAGAAATGAACCTGCTGGGCTGCACCTGTTGCCGCCCATAACTGGGCTGCACCATGTGCCGCCCATAATAGTCAAATTTGTCACAAACGGCCATATGAAATGGCTATAAATAGAAACTCCATTATTGTTGCTCATCCTTCATATTACTATAAAAAGAAACCTCGTATTACCCTCTATGTCATCACCAAGTCCAAGTCGTTATATTACTTACCGCCACACTATGCCTTTGAAAATCTATCGGGGCGGACAATTGGTCCGGGTTGACGGGGCCTAAGAGGTGGACTATTCACACCGTTATGAAGGGGGGACCGTAGAGGTGATAGAAGACATCGTTACCGCTGGGTTAGAGTCCTTGGAGTTCGTGAAGTTAATTGTTGGAGAGGAGTGGCCCGCTATGAGAAGGGTCTTTTATTACCCGTACTCCGCCACATTACCTCGTGTGTTGAAGCAAGTTGTAGGGGCTGAAGACATAGCAGCGATAAATTACCTTACCAATCGTGAGGAGGTTTCTTTGTACGTGGTCGGCGACATTGTCTTTCGCATGGAGTAGGACCTTCACGAGTACATGTTTATGTGTTTTTTTATTCCGAATGTTGGATTGTATTCTATGAAGTAATTGATCATCGATTTGTTGTAGAAATAACCAAACGAAAATCTAAAAAAACCAATATGGATGAACAAAGAAGTCAAACTAGAAATCAATATTTTACAAACTATCAGAATCACTATCCAAGGACACACCTAAACTCTCAGAATCACTACCCAAGGACACACCTAAACCCGAATCCACGCCCGGTGCCCAATCTGGAGGATCCACCGGCATAGGTTGAGACGCTGCCTGTTGAGCTGTTGTACACTCTTCTGCCATCCTAGATGATTCGGCCTTCTCTCTATCAAATATAGTCTCGCCTGCACTAGAGGGCTGGGAAGACATCTGTGATGCCCGTACAAGCAGAGGAGCTACAGGGATGACGTCACTGGCAAGTATGTCATATATTGTTGAAAGTGTCGCAAACACCCTAAACCACCTGCCTCTATAACCTCCTGAAGAAAGGCCTTGCCCATTGCCACACGCTGCAAATGAAAACAAACATTTTAAATACATAGACTTTCCTAAAATAATTAATAAGAATAAAATGGGAGAAGAAACATACCCTTTGTAAGTTGATAGCCGGAGGTGGGCCTCTACAAATACGAGGATGGACTGGCGCATTCGGACTCACGTAAGTATGCGACACCTGTAGATACCAGTCCAAGTACGCATCGTGGACATCCCAAGCCATCGTGGCAAGAGGACTCGTCAAGATGTAGGGGCAAAGATGATGCTTAAGCTGGTCCCACCTGTGCCAATACGGGTCAAAGTACAATTGGTATCGCCTCGTCCCCTTAAAATCACGAGGACGCACTACAACCCGAGGCTCTATGATATCGAGGGGCCTGCTCTGTCGATAACCGAACTATCGGGTAAGCCTATCCGGCATGTAGGGCTCCTCTACACCGAGAAAACAAATAGTCCCTCGATACGTGGATGCCCTATGAGCACCTCGGAAATCAAGACCCTCATACGGCATCCACCGTATCTGCAATTAACCCCAAAATACAAAACATATATTAATTCATTAAGCCTATCTTATAGTATATTAAAATGGAATAAGAATACGTACATCCTCTGGCCTATACTCGTCCAGTATCCGTCTATAGTATAATTGGTTGCGACTTAAACGGACAGGGGTCCGGCCAATGCAATATCATGCAGCGCGTCGAAGGTCGTCGTCCACACCTTCCTTGAGGTTAGGGTTGCCCAGGAAGTATACAAAGTACGTCCAAATCCAAACCTGCGTATGGAGGAAGAAAGACATTAGTTATAAACAATTAAACACCGTATATTAATGATTTAAATTACAATCGAACTATAATAAAGGTCTACCTCTAAGAGACGTGCGCAACCGGCCAACTGTGCAGCTCCACGTCGAGAATCCTCTTCGAGGTTTCTAAAAAGGAGAGCTAGAACCCCGATGCCCCAAGCTGTATGAATGACACGCTCCCAATCCACAAAAAGAGGTAACAACGTAGTCCTCAGCTCGTTCGTCGACTTGTCAACGAAAATACTAGCCGACATGGTGTGCCATAACAAACCAGCTGCTATATCCTCTGGATATACACCCTCCTCAATCATCCTCAACACATGCCTCCCTAGCTGAAATTGCTTGATCCAACCCTTCCTAAGGTCACAGACCATGTCAGCATCATCCTCATCTAAATTGTACTCCGAATCAATGCCAAACATGTACTCAAACAATGCCTCACACTCCGTGATAGGTGTTATTTCATACACCTTTACTAGCAACTATTAGCATAATCTGGAGGAGTTTTGGATGAGTTTTGGTGCTAAGTCTGCAATTCAGATGTTATGGAGAGAAGTGAAGAAATCCAAGGATTTGCAGCTTAGATGGAGCTGCTGGAGCATTTATGGAGAAGGCTACCAACACTTGGTAGTGGAGAGCAGCATAAGAAGAAAAAGAAGAAGAGAGCTGGAGGATTGGAGTTCACCGCCCCGCGGCGATCCTCGCCGCGACCCGGCGATGACTCTCAGTGAAGAATGGAGCCCGCGCCAGAGGAAGCCACCGCCCAGCGGTGGAGAGTTCGACGCCCCGCGGTGGATCTTCACCGCCCCGCGGTGGTTGCGCTTAATGACCTCGCGGCCAGAGTTATTTTATTTTATTTTATTTCCTTTTATGCATTAGTCGGATTTCCTTTGTTTTATTATTTTATTTCCTTGTTTAATATGGTTTGTGATCTTGGGCTTTAGGTTAACTCTATTTAACCTAATTCCCACAGCCTCCAAAAAAGTGGAAGAATCATCATCAATAACATCGCGTTTGTTGTTTTCATCGTTAATTTCTAATTAGAGTTTTTCATCCCCTTTGATGGAGAACTAACTTCCCTTTGTTCTGCTAGACGATTGAAGCAGTACAGTTGATGTGTTTGTGAGATTTCTATTCCTTGTTCTTATCCTTATAAATGTTGGATTGATTCTCTTGGTTATATTGATATTGATTTCTTGTTGTTCTTCTTAGCCTGATCAACTAGGTTGAATTCTTTTTATCAATTGCTAGGATTGCATATAGGGGTTCCGAGTGCATATCTAGTGGCAAACACAATTGTGCGTATAGGGGTTCCGAGCGTACAATTGTGTGTGAGAATCAATTGCATGTTAAGTAGGAGAGTGAGTACTTGTACGTCTTTCTACTTGCATATATCCTATATCCTTGTGTGCATTGCTATTGCTGTGTTGGTGATAGAGTACGCTGACAACTGTGAGAATCAGTTGTGCTTTATCATTGGCATAGTAATAAGTCTATTGACAACTGTGAGAATCAATAGTACTTACGATCAGGGTGGGAACGACTATAAGGATAAATAAACGAACTTGGAAGAAATAGATTTCAGTGATCAAACTCTATCTCTGTACTGTGGATTTCGGTCTAGTGGAACTACTTTCCCTCATAATATTCTCTCAACTCAATCTACTTGCTTTGTTTGCTTAGTGTTCTTTTGATTACAAAACCCCCCAATTACTTGTTACTCGTCATTCACGTTTGCATACTACATCATACCTTCTCTGTGGGATCGACCCTTACTTGTCTGCTATACTCTGTTTAGTAGGTTGGTTAGGATAATTTACTTTGATAAGGCTAATCAACGATATTTGCTTGTGCATCTTTAGCCGCGTCAAATTTGGCGTCGTTGCCAGGGAGGGTTTTTGTTTGTTGTGTGTTTTCGTGACTGATTGTTGGTGAAGACCTATCTTATGGTCGACACCCATAGTACTGACTCTCCCCTTCTAGCTTTGTATCCAGAGATTGATAGATCTTTCCTTAGGGATCTGCGCAATCAAGGAGAAGACAGAGAAGAATGAGTAGATACAGTTGGAACCGATGAGACTGCTACTACCCCAGCTATTGCAATGGCTGGAACTGGAACTCTGAGAGGGCTTATTGAGCCGAATATTGGGGCTCAACCCCTAGCTGTCATCATCCCTACACTAGGAGAAGGGGTGAACTTTGAATTGAAGTCGGGAGTTGTTGCATACCTCCCTAAATTCCACGGTCTGAGTGGAGAGGATCCAATTTCTCACCTGGGCAAGTTCCACAATGTCTGCATGACCATGAAGCCCAAGAACGTGACCGAAGATCAAATCAAGATGAGAGCTTTTGGTTTTTCTCTACTCGACTCTGCAAGCGATTGGTATTATCACCTGCCGCCAGGAACCATAGATACATGGACGAAGCTTCACAAAGCATTCCTGGACAAATATTTTCCCACGAAGAAGGTGAATGCTTTGAAAAAGGCAATTGCCAACATCAAGCAGGCTGGTGATGAAACACTTTATGATTATTTGGAGAGGTACAAGAGGCTTTGTTCCAGCTGCCCATTCCACGGGTATGCCAAGCAAGATCTTGTTCTCTATTTGCACAATGGTCTGCTGGACCAAGAAAGAAGAATGGTTGATGCTGCATGCGGTGGAAGTATTCTGAACATGACACCGGATGACGCTATGAATAGACTCCAGGAGATGAGTGAGAGCACCCAGAATTTCAGGAAGACATACCAGAGGAAGGCGGTCAATGCTGTGACCCCTGCAGGACCAAGCCCGGTGTTGACTGAGTTGGCCGAGTTGAAGGAGATAGTTATGAAGATAGCAAATCAGAATGCCCCTCAACAAGCCAGAGCATGCGGTCTTTGCTCTAATCAGGCCCACCACACCGATGCTTGTCCTCAGCTGCAAGAGGACGGTGTTGTCGAAGTCAATTCTGTAGGAGGCTACGGCGCTCCTAGACAACAATATGGTGGACAACCTAATTACAACCAGAGAGGCCGTGATCACCCAGGATTCAGATGGAGTGACCCTCAGGGCGGTCAGCAACCGGCACAATAGCAATACCAGCCGGCTCAGCAACAACAGTACCAGCAAAGAGCTCAGTACCAACAGAGACCTCACGGTCAAACTTCTGGAGCTTCGACTGAGGATTTGCTGAAGACATTGGCTCAACACTTTGCCACACATGTGCAAGCCACTGAGTCGAGTATCAAGAACATGGAGAGGCAGATTGGCCAGTTAGCCGATGAGGTAACCAAGATTAACCAAAGGGCCTCAAACTCCCTGCCATCCCAGACCACTGTGAACCCCAGAGAAAATGTGAGTGCTATCACGCTAAGAAGTGGTAAGACGGTCGTTGCTCCTATTGCTGAAGAGGAGAACGAGAATCCGGAGAAAGAAGTCACTGAGCGCCCCGCGGTCGATGTCACCGCGACCTCACCGCCCCGCGGCGACCCTCACCGTGACCCGGTGCCTGTGCTCAGGAAAGACACCGCGACCTTACCGCCCCACGGCGATCACTTATGCCCCGCGGTGGGCTCGCCGCGACCTGATCCTCGAAAATCTGTTCCTGCTGAAGACACCTATGTTGATAATTACGTTCGGCCCGTGTTCCCTCCTCTAGGTTCAGAGAAGCCCCCAACACCTTTTCCTGAGGCGCTAAAGGCTAGAAGAGTCATCGACGACAGGGATCTATTCGAGACATTTCAGAACTGTGAGATGAACACCCCCCTGCTGAAGCTTATTAAGGCTATCCCGTGATACGCCAAATTCTTAAAGGAGCTATGCACGGTGAAGAGGGATCAGAAACAAAAGACCCAGAAGAAGAGTCCAGTGGGTGAACAAGTGTCAGCGGTGGTTCAGAAACGTCTGCCTGAGAAATGCAAGGATCCAGATACTTTTACAATTCCTATCACTATAGGTGGGCATCTTTTTGAGAAAGCACTGCTAGACTTGGGTGCCTCAATTAATGTCCTACCCTATTCATTGATTGAAAAATTGGAATTAGGACCCTTGCATGATACTAATATTGTTATACAGCTTGCTGATGGTTCTTGTGTGCCCCCTAAGGGTATTATAGAAGATGTCCTTGTTAGGATAGGTCCCCTGATATTCCCTGCTGATTTCTTTGTTATGGATATGGATTATGATGAGCAAGTTGCCCCTGTTATGCTAGGACGACCTTTTATGAAAACTTCCATGACTAAGATTGATGTTGATAGTGGTACCCTAACTATGGAATTTGATGGAATAATTTTCAGACATGATATTCATAATGCCACTTCCATTGAATTACCCACTCCTCTCTACATTAATGATATTGATGATTCTGTGCATGGAAATGCTAAAGTTGATGCAGTACAGACCGTAGTTGAGTGTCCCACTCCTGATGGACCTATTGAGTTGCGTGATTTGCATGAATTGCATATCGATGATGTCTTGCTAGATGATATAGGAGACCCCACTTCCTCTGCTTTGGGCACTTGCCCCCCTGCACTAACCATACAAGGCTATAAGCCTTCATCTAGTGACGTGCAGCATATTCAGATTGAGCCGTATCGGCCCCCGCATCGTTCTAAGTATGGGGGAGACACTCCAAAGAGAATGAACTTGGAGTGGATGGCAAGGAAGGAACATGGTCTAAGGTTCAAACCTTTCCATGAGAGGTCTCCACAGAAAGAGACGAGTTGGAGGATTCCGAAGGGATCCTATTCGAGATGGTAGTTGATTTGCAGTACGTCGAGCCAACAACGATAACCAAGGCGCTGTCCGGAAGGCAACCCGTGTTAGTTTTTCCCTGATTCTTCTCTTTTATTAGATTATTTTCGTAGTTTAGTTTGCTTTGTTTCGTTCGCCTGTTACTCACATTACAGGTGCGAAAGTAAAACCGAGAAGAGATGTGGTACCCAGCCACTCTCACCGCCCCGCGGCGCCCCCTTTCCGCCCCGCGGTGGAGCTCCCCGCCCCGCGGTGAAGGTCAGGTATAACTTCTCAACTCTTTCTTAAAAAAAAAAACAAGAATAATGGGCCCCGAAAAAACCTTAAACGGGTGAGTAAAAGCTTATTTCTTAAGTGGTCACTAAGGTTTTGACGGATTGGGCCTCTTTATGGGCCAAGATTTCTCTTTTGGGCCATGGTACAGGACCGGCCCAGCATCCCTTTTCCTTTTCCCTTTCCTGACCTAATCCACTATCTAACCCCCATTCCAACGCCTCCCTTTAGCTCCATATCTATTTCCCCTCTCTCTCCCTGAATCCCCTTTCGACCTTGAGCATAATCTAGCCCTCAATCCCCAAATTGGAGTCTAGCCTCACAACCAAGCCCAAACACAACTCCACCGCGCCGCCGAAGTTCCGCCTCGCGTTGCTTCCGCTTCGCATCACTGTTGCTACCGCCCCACGACGACCTTCGCCGCGACCCGGTGCCTGTTCTCAGCTTCTCGCCGTGACCCTGCCGCCCCACGCTGAGTCTCTCCCGGATCCGTGTTTGCTTGTTTGTGAGTTTTCCTTGTCTGTCCTTTGATTTGAGCATTTCAATTCTCTACTATGGCATCGAGAGGCAAGAAGAAAGTGTCGACTAGGGATGAGAGTGAGGTGTACAACATTGTGAAGGAGAGGAAGGTGTTGGCTTCGAAGTTCTTCCACAAGCAGACTCTGGAGCAGATGGGTGTGCTCGCTTGTGTGACAATGTGTTTGACACAGTGTGGGTTAGGAAACTTTCTGGACAAGACTGCCCCCGCGTACCCCGAGCTGTGCTATCAGTTTATTGCTTCGTTCGAGAAGATCACCAGTAACTCGGGGGACAGGCACTTGCGCAAGATTCATTTCAAATACAATGGGCACGAGTATTCCTTGTCTAAGAAGGTGGTGAATGAAGCCCTGGGTATTACGAAGGACCCAACTGATGGGTGGTCTGGTGGACTTCATGAGTCCGAGATGATGGACTTCTGGCGTGCGGCCACAGGAAGGAGTTTCAGGAAGGGTCAGGAAGTGAATTCTAAATTGGTGAATCCGTGTCTGCGGTTGATCCACAAGGTGATGATGAGAGATTTCTTCGGCCATGCGGATGATGTGAAGGTACCCATGAAGGACTTCCAGTGGTTTATGAGCATCCTGGGGACTGTAGAGTACATGTCGTGTTGGGCTACCCTTTTCTTGGGTTCCTTGAAGAGGATTCGTGATGGCGAGGCGCGTGATATTTATGGGGGTGGTCTTATTACACTCCTATGTGCCAAGGTGATTGCCTGCGATCAGATTCCTCGGCCGGTCCCCTGCGCTGTATATGATTTAGCACACATGAAGGTGTGCTCCATGATGAAGCCACTGGGGCAGGATGGCGATTTGGTCTGGGCATCTTATGAGGGCCATATTTTGACTGTGCCGCGGGAGTTCACTTACTCGCCTTCATACGCGGGTTGGTGGATTCAGAGCGATAGCCGGATGCCGGCCGATGATGCCCCTGCCGTTGCTCCTTCAGGTCTGTTTGGAGAGGGCCCTAGTGGTGGATATGCTGCCGCTGATCCTGTAGAGGGGGACGACCCCGGTTCTTCACAGTTCGAGGAGCATTCGTCTTTGTACGGACCTGTCGCACCATGGCAGGAGATGTACTCTAGATGGGACGCTTTTGCCACGCGCCAGGATCGGTGGACTTCCCGAGTAGAGACCAGTCTGCAGACGTGGCAGACCCAGCTCCATGCGGAGATAGATGAGCGTCTGGACACTATGGACGCTCATATAAGGGACTACTTTGGGATGTACCCACCACCACCTTCTGGTCCATAGTGAGTTTATTTCTTCTTTCCCCTATCATTTGATGTTCTCTTTTCTACATTGAGGACAATGTTCGGTTTAAGTATGGGGGAGGGATATAGACTTGCTTTCTTGCTAGCTAGTGTACATAGCTTATTTCTGCATTCGTTTTCTGCATTGTTCGTTTTCTGCATTGTTGTTTCCGTTTCTGTTTTCGGATTTAAAAAAAATAAAAAAAAAATAAAAAGGCAATCAAAATCCTGGGATGGACTGAAAACCCGAAAGGACGGTCCAGATAAAAAGCAGGTTGTCCGACTGGTATAGACCAGGGCAAAAGTGGACTGGAGTGATGTGAGTATTGGTGAGATATCTAGCAAAATGAAATGAGTGGCTAGGTGAAAACCCGAAAGGGCGCCTAGGCAAGATGAGCGTAAAAGAATAAGAGTGATTCTAGGATTCCTCTTCATATCTTGGTGGAGGCGTCATAAGAAGGGAGTCAAAGAAGGATTGTCGGGTAGGCCACTCATGGAGCGATAAGGAGCTAGATTGGAGTTAGGATTAGACTATCTTTGCATCACTTGTTTTGGTTGTCTAGAGCTTATTGTTGATATGTTGTAGTTGCTAGTGTCACGTTTTCTTGTACTTCCTAAGGCCTTGGTGTCGATTGAGAGGGTGGGCTTTTCTTTAGTTTACTCGGGACGAGTAAAGGTCTAAGTATGGGAGAATTTGATAGGTGTTATTTCATACACCTTTACTAGCAACTATTAGCATAATTTGGAGGAGTTTTGGATGAGTTTTGGTGCTAAGTCTGCAATTCAGATGTTATTGAGAGAAGTGAAGAAATCCAAGGATTTGCAGCTTAGATGGAGCTGCTGGAGCATTTATGGAGAAGGCTACCAACACTTGGTAGTATTGGAGAGCAGCAGAAGAAGAAAAAGAAGAAGAGAGCTGGAGGATTGGAGTTGCCCCGCGGCGATCCTCGCCGCGACCCGACGATGACTCTCAGTGAAGAATGGAGCCCGTGCCAGAGGAAGCCACCGCCCAGCGGTGGAGAGTTCGACACCCCGCGGTGGATCTTCACCGCCCCGCGATGGTTGCGCTTAATGACCTCGCGGCCAGAGTTATTTTATTTTATTTTATTTCCTTTTATGCATTAGTCGGATTTCCTTTGTTTTATTATTTTATTTCCTTGTTTAATATGGTTTGTGATCTTGGGCTTTAGGTTAACTCTATTTAACCTAATTCCCACAGCCTCCAAAAAAGTGGAAGAATCATCATCAATAACATCGCGTCTGTTGTTTTCATCGTTAATTTCTAATTATAGTTTTTCATCCCCTTTGATGGAGAACTAACTTCCCTTTGTTCTGCTAGACGATTGAAGCAGTACAGTTGATGTGTTTGTGAGATTTCTATTCCTTGTTCTTATCCTTATAAATGTTGGATTGATTCTCTTGGTTATATTGATATTGATTTCTTGTTCTTCTTCTTAGCCTGATCAACTAGGTTGAATGCTTTTTATCAATTGCTAGGATTGCATATAGGGGTTCCGAGTGCATATCTAGTGGCAAACACAATTGTGCGTATAAGGGTTCCGAGTGTACAATTGTGTGTGAGAATCAATTGCATGTTAAGTAGGGGAGTGAGTACTTGTACGTCTTTCTACTTGCATGTATCCTATATCCTTGTGTGCATTGCTATTGCTGTGTTGGTGATAGAGTAGGCTGACAACTGTGAGAATCAGTTGTGCTTTATCATTGGCATAGTAATAAGTCTATTGACAACTGTGAGAATCAATAGTACTTACGATCAGGGTGGGAACGACTATAAGGATAAATAAACGAACTTGGAAGAAATAGATTTCAATGATCAAACTCTATCTCTATACTGTGGATTTCGGTCTAGTGGAACTACTTTCCCTCATAATATTCTCTCAACTCAATCTACTTGCTTTGTTTGCTTAGTGTTCTTTTGATTACAAAACCCCCCATTTACTTGTTACTCGTCATTCACGTTTTCATACTACATCATACCTTCTCTGTGGGATCGACCCTTACTTGTCTGCTATACTCTGTTTAGTAGGTTGGTTAGGATAATTTACTTTGATAAGGCTAATCAACGACATTTGCTTGTGCATCTTTAGCCGCGTCACTCCGCCAGCTCGCTATCCTGACCGAAGTCCATGGTGACGTCACCTCAAATCCCTCAATCGGTAGCCCTAGAATCATCATAATGTCATGTAGCGTAGGACCTATCTCGCCGAAGGGAAAGTGGAAGGTGTTCGTCTCTAGATGCCATCGCTCAACGAACGCTGAAATGAGGGTGTGATCAGCATTGCCGAACAGAAAATCAAGCAAACCGGTCAACCCCGTCTGCTGAGCAATCCAAAACCAGGAACCCTCCTCAGGGACTCCTCTGGGAATACGATCCCTCCAAAACGCAAACTGTGTAGGGTGTGTCTGAACCCTCAAAGTCCTAACAACGTCCTCTGGAGGGTCCAATAACGCCTTCCTCCATATCAGCTCCGTAATGTGCGTATCAAAGTTCCTCAACACAGAAGGAAACTGTTGAGCTGGCTCAGGCTGAGGTGGGTCCTGCTGAGGTGGGTCCTCCTGAGGTGGCTGCTGCTCTCGTGGATCCTGCTCTGGTAGGCCGGTAGTAAAGTTCAGATCCTCAGGGATAGTAGAAGGGCCGGTAGTAAAGTCTGGATCCTCAGTAGCTGTAGTGGTAGGGGCATCCTCCATAACCACGTCCTCATCTGAACGGACGGGACCAACATCGTCCTCACTAAGCACCTCTGTGTCCTGTGATACACCCACAACCCTCCTCTTGCGAGCAGATGCAGTAGTAGGGCGACTGTCTCGATCCAACCGTTTGATTTTACCCAATACATCCTATTTTGCCACAAGAAATATAACTATTTTCATTTTACTATTATTTTATATATTTATAATAACTTTTAGTTACATATACCTTAGCAATTGTTAAAGAAAATTATTTTCTTTATAAAATCAACATATTAAATATTTTCATTTTCATTTTCATTAGGACAATCTACGCAATATAAATCTAAACAACTATTATAAATAAATTACTAATCGTTTTTTTATACATAACAAAATTGAGCCAATTACCTATAATGTCATTTTTAATTATGATTAAATACAACAAAAACTAAGTCTAAAAATCTACAATTATAGTACAAAATTTATTAAAGAAATTACATTTAACAAATTAAAAATAATGAGAAAAAACATACCTTTTCGGTCGGCCTCCGTTCATATTTCCGCTTTTGATGAACAAGATTTCCGTCCAACTCATCCACGGCCTCCAAAGCAACCGCTAGAGCGACGTCGAAAGCATTGTCTGCCCCGATATCCACCTCCTCGGTCCTAGCCGGCAATCTATCCTCCTCGTCGCCGGCTACCTCCTCGCCCGAAACGACACCGCCACCGCCGGCACCGCCAACCTCCTCTATGCTCGCCGGCAATTCTACAGCCGGAGATCTGGGCGACACCTCGTGCAGCCCAGATCCCTCCTCGTCCCCGGATCTGGGCGGCACCTCGTGCAGCCCAGAACTCTCCCCTTCCGCCCCAGCGGCGACTCTGCTCCGCCCCGGCGGCGACTCTCCTCCGCCTCGACTAAGCCGGAAAGCCGCCGCTGAGTCCGCCGTCGAGTCCAGTGTCTCGGCGCCACCAAGATCTCCCGCCGCCGCCATCTCTCTCTCCTCCCTTTCAACCGCCGCCCATATCTCATCCTGAAGTAGTTCGTCAATGGATACCATTTCGCCGAAATCCGCCATGTCTCTCACCTCCCTTTCAACTCTCTTTTCTTGAAACAAATTTTTCGCCGGAATCTCGCCTTTCAACTCTCTCGGAGAAGACGATCTCGGCGGCATTTATTGCCGCTAAGATCAATTTTTTTTATCTATCAAAGGTGGGCGGCACCTATTGCCGCCCACGCTCAAATTTTGAAATCAATTGTGGGCGGCAAGTATTGCCGCCCATGTTCAAATTTTGAACATTATTTGGGCGGCAAGTATTGCCGCCCACAGTTAAACCGAGTTGAAAAAACAAATATAATTTTTTTTTAAAATAATATAAATTCCTAAACCGGGTTCGATAAAAATAATAATTATGGGCGGCAATACGTGCAGTCCAACTTCTGAACCGGGTTTTCAAAAACCCGGTTTGTCTGGGCTTGACTAGGTGCCACCCAAGACTCAGACCAGTTTTTTGGGGCCTTCTATGGGCTGCACTAGGTGCCGCCCAGGATGGAGTGCGAGGTTGAAAATTGGGGAGTGCGCGGTTTGTCGCCGATTTCTTTTGTTAATAATCAAAAGAAAAACGAATTCATGGGCTAATGTCTGTGAATGGCCTTGGACTGGCCCAATCATTCGGCGTAAATTTTGAGCCCAGATCATAGGCCAATGTAGGATTTCATGTTATCATTCATTACCCATTACACAATAACATTCTTGGGAAATTTTGTTCGTGTCTCTGAGTTTAGGGGTTATTCATGTTGGTGTCCAACGATTAAGTTTTTTTCAGTTGGTACCCCTAAAATTTTGGTTTGTTCGCTTTGTAATCGAAATTTTCTATATCCGTATCATTTCGGTACGAATTGATCAAATCGAAGCTCATCATTATGTTTATTAACCTCAACTTAATAAGATTCGACTCCTAAAACAATCAAATCCATACTCGAACCATTCCGATTTGAATTTTAAAGGTCGAAAATGGGTTGTTGTTTCGGAATTCAAATCGACATGGTTCGGACATGAATTTGGATATTTTAAAAGTCAAATCTTACTAATTTGAGGGCGAGAAACATAATAGTGGACTTGGATTTAATCAATTTGAGCTGAAATGATACAAACATGAAAAAGTTTGGTTACGAAGCAAACAAATCCAAACCTTAGGAGCACCAACTTAAAAAAAAAAAATCGTGGGACACCAACATGAATAATCCTAAACTCATAGGCACCACCATGAATTTTCCAACATTCTTTTGTGTTTGTGTTTAAAACCCAGTGAAACCGAACATGTAGATATCGACATTTTGGGTAAAATTTCCGATTCTATAACCAAGCACTTCGAATAGGGTGTATATATGGCATAACCACTTGATAAGTTTTTCTGGGGCTCAACCAATTTATAAGCTAAATTAAATTGCTGAGTTCTTTTAAATAATTGATAAATTTTAAGTTTTTTTGGAAAGGTAATAATTGATAACCTTACTTATGAAAATAAGTTAGAAAAACACTTCATCAATTATTGTTTTTAGCTTCGTTCGATAAATACGAACTTATTCTAGCTGAAGCTGAAGCTGAAAATGATTTGAAAGCTGAAGATGATTTGAGGCTGAAATATATAACTGAAGCTGAAGATGATTTGATAACTGATATTTTTAAATAAGCTTGTAATGTGTTCGGTAAAGTGAAGCTTATTTTATAAAAATGAGTGGTAAAATTACGAAAAGGGGTATGTGAATATATATGGGAGAGAGCTTCCTTGAGACCATGAAAACACTTACAAATGAATGGAAGGTGTAAAGGGAAAACAATTAACTTGATCGAGGATGAGCACTACTATACTTAATTACATCTCCTTATAAGCAAAATTCCATTGTCTATCCGATATCCATTTTGGCAGATAGACTACTCTTTATCGAGGCTTGTATAAAAGACTACTCTCTATTCGATATTGATCGATTATGATCCCCATTTTTATCATCTTCAACCTATGATCTCGTACAAATATCTAACCCTCTTCCTAATTTCTACCCAACTTGATCATTAGCCTAACAAAGCTACTTACACCTGAAATGCTTCACTTTAATCTGCAAAAGAGAAGAAATCCTCCATAGAAACCAAGTCTTTCATCGGTGACGATAACTCAGTTATTTGGGCGCGCTATCCAGAGAGAGCTGAGGGCGGGGGGACGAGTTGTGTAGTCGTAAATGAAGAGGAGAGCACGAGCTGCTTGGCGAGTCGTCAAGATCCTATGCAGCTACTGCAATGTCTATTTCCTCAAGAGATTAACTATGAGACAATAGAAACGAAATTAATCAAACTATTGGATCTTCATATAAGAGACATGTACTGAACAATAACAATACTAGATTTGGAAGGTTTTCCCACAAGAGTATTCAATGCAATGCCATAAAAACTTTTGTAACATGTTTGGTCACAAGTGGATGGGGATTTTTTAATTAAGTCCCACCTTTTAATTTACTATGGAAAGTATAAGAACAATAAATCAATGACATGAAACATGACAAGGGTCAAGGGTAATGTAAGATTTTGAAGCATGAAATGAATCTATATATATATTAATTGGTGATCTCGGCCATGTTGGATAAGTCAAGGATGTTGAGACCACAACAACAACCAAAACTTCAGCAAATCAAAGTGTGATGCAGGAGAGGAAAGATCATTAAACATCAGCATATCACCTATAATCAAATCATTATGTTCAATCTCAACCTACTTTTCACATTTGCCTTTCTCTGATTTTGAAATTATGCAGGAAGGTGCTGAGGCGTTGGGCTTTTGGTGAGTTGCTGAATCGTGTCTTGGGAATGGCTAGTGTGCTCCCTTCGTGCAACTTCTGTCACATCCGCAGGCAAGCAAACCGAGCTGCCAATTTGTTAGTTTATGCCTGACTTCCTCATCTTTTTATTTCAACTGATGTTATGCCTACTATGTTTGAGGCCCTTCCAACTGAACTGGCTGCTAAGCTAGCTTGTAATCTGGCATCTGATTCCCAATGAAACATTTCAGTTCTTCTGCTCAAAATAAAAAATAATCACATTTGCAATTCATGTATGTAGACTGAAGGATCTGAATTCTCTCATTGAATGATTTGAGCAACAAAGCTTATGTTCATTCTAAAAATGTCAATGAAAGATAATATTGGTATGATGTTCAACCATTGCGATGGGACAAGGAAGCTAAAAAATAATAATGGAAAAAAAATCATCATACAAACGAGGTAAGATGCACACCACCAGCTGCAATCAAGATTGTGTCTCCAGGCCTACAAGCCAGACAGGAATGATCACTTTTGCTTGCACATAGACAGCAAGATCAAGATGCAAAACACACCATGAAACTAGTGACAACCATATAGAAGATACTGCAGCTTCAATGTTGGGGAATGCATTTAGCTAAGAATTGTTTTTAATTGACCTATCAACTCGTAGCCATAGACAAGTATGACATGCTAGGAAACGCCATCTGTGGAAAACGAGGGCTGTGTTATACCGATCTACAAAAACTCGAGGATAATTTATGATATAAATTGAACTTCTATGTAACAAAAAAGCTTACAACTTAACACACCTACATTCCTCAAACAAGTGAAGACATAGATATATGATAATTAATAATCTTCAGCCCAGTCTCCCTTCTTAGACACTCACATTTATCAGGAACAACAAACTCGTAGTGTAAGCACCAAGAGATATTTAGGCAACTGGATAACACATATTGCTTCACAATAATTTAGAGATCATAGAATGAGAGTTGTTTGGACCATGGGAACGATATCGATCAGGCACACTGCACACACGACAGCTATCAACACCAATCTAAGACTCTACATTTCCATCATCGAATTATTATTGTAAACTCGGAAACAAAACCCCCTGAATTCCCAAACACAAACCCTAATTTGGAGAAACAACGTACTAACGGGACAAAACAATCACCAAAACGAAAACCAATCGATTGTTGGAAAGCGCAGTGTTATGTCATAGATAATCCAAGTTTAATTGTATGTTCTATAGTTTTGGTATATCATGCCTTGTAATGTGTAGAATCCATTAACAGTGAACCGGGTTCACTATGCTATGTAATAATAGGAGTTGGTCTAGCTCTAAACCGGGTTAAGCAACCCCGAGTCCTTTTATGAGCTCGGTTGGATGGCTTAGCTCATGTTGGGCTTGATCTGCTTCTAACACTAGCTGTTCCAAAGAGGCCCAATCCAGCTGAAGCCCACTTGGACGCGTTGTAATATCCCTCATTTTATAAGGATATTTTGGAATTTTTCCAACTCTCGTATTACAAGTCGAATTAATTCAGAGAAGTCGAACATTCGGTAATATGTTTGATCTCTGTAATAATTTTTCTAAGTGAAATAAAATACATTTCGACGTATTTTGGGACTTAATACTCGTTCGTGTACAATTATTTTTATCTCGGGCTAAGGCCAAGTTGATCCAAAGTTTAAACGAATGAAATATGGCCTTGGCGGCGACCGCCGTAAAGCAAGCGGCGATCGCCGCCAACTAGCCGACATTGTCAGCACCAACTTGTCAAGTGGCCTAGGAAGCGGCGACCGCCGCCAGACACAGATATGGGCGGCGACCCCTTGCCGACGGCGGTGACCGCCGCCACTATTGCAGGCGTAGGTGCAGGGGTTTGCCGGCGACCGGGGAGACGCCCGATCTTGGCCCTCCACGTTGCATGGCTTGCCCATTTCTTGTCCCCTGACTTTGGCTATAAAAGGGGAAGGGTTTGGGATCAGATTGAGCACAAACCCAAGCTCAAATCTCTCACTTTAATCTCGTCGGAAATTCGAGCTTTTGCCGGAGAATTGGATATCGATCGTCGGAGCTCCTTTGGTGTTTATTCCAGTTGTAAAGTGAAGCTTTGGAAGCCCTTAGAAACTTAGAATCCAAAGCAAGGCAAATGAGAAGCAAAACAATTGACGTCGGTGAGTTTTTGCTCTCGTAAATTTTCTGGTGTTCGTAGCGGCGACCGCCGCCACGAACAGCGGCGCCCGTCGCCACGAACAACGGCGACCGCCGCCATGAACAGCGGCGCCCGCCGCCACGAACAGCAGCGCCCGCCGTAAGGCAGGCGGCGACCGCCGCCCAGAAGCTTTTGGCTTGTTTCGGCCTTAGCTTCTATGGCTTTCGATCGGGCTTCGTTCCTTTCGATTCCTTTCGTTATTCTTTAGATTCGTACTCGTGTTTGTCGAATCTAACTTAGGATTTCTTTATGGGTCGATCCGAAGGAATCTGTGTTGCCAGATCTGTCCCTGTTTTGAGCTCGGAAACTCGTCGTCATTAAGCTTCTATGGATCTAAGGCAAGTGGCGGTTCGCTCTTGCTCATCATTCCATATTTCAATTAATTATCAATTGTTTAGTTGTTAATTAATTTGGGATGATTTACTGTTTTTGTTGGGAACAGTTTTGATAACTGTTAGTGATTTTAAAAGATATAAATGATTAAACATGATATTATACTAGGTTGTATATCTGCTAGAACAACGCTAGTATAGATATATGTTTTTGATGTTGGCCATGTTGGCTGTGATGTGGATTATTAATGTGTTGAACTGTTTAGTTAACACTAGTAGTTAGGAACGTTGGACTCGTTGAGGTCAAGTCGTTTCTTGATAATTATTGGTTGAGAGGGCATCGGAGACCCTGACACAAACTGGCGGATCATGATCGTCCTCTATCCGAGTATAGAGGTGGTGCACTTAGCTAGTGTCACAAACCTTGGGAAGGATTCCCTTCGATATATGTCTCTCATGACGAAACATATATCTAAAAGCTTATAACGTGATGTGTGTTTTGGAATTTGTTGAATTCCTTAGGTTTTGATAGTGACAAACATTCAACTAATCTGGGTACTAAGTGTTTCAGGAACAAAGACAGTTGTCTTAGGGAACCATTGCAGCGAAGGATCGAAGAGGGAACAAAGCTCTGTTCATGTGCTTTGTTACCTCTGAAGGACCAACAGCGTCGAACAAGATCGAAGCTGCGAATGGAAAGAAGAATCCAGCGTGCCATTTATGGAAACAAATCAAACGCAGAATCATGCACGCGGTCAAGGATGAATGACTTCGGCTCCAAGGATCAAGCCGATTTGAGAAGATATGGAGAGAGAAGCCCGATTGTGTTATCTTAGGAAAACCTTCCTAAGATAAGATAATTGGAGAGAGAGTACTCTATCCTATCCAAATATATTAATTTACGGAATCTTTCCTTCAAATTAATATAGACGGCTGGGATATTATTCCCTCTACAAAATCATATCTTCTTGTTGCCTTATTTGGATAAATCTTATCTTGTTACATTTAGGGTTTGCCGAGTTGTATTTAATAGAGGTGTGGATTCATTTCTATGTAACGACGACGACGGAAAATAGAGAGAACGAAAAGAAGAAAGAAAAGAAGTGAGGTGTGTGTAAGTCTTTGAGGGTTGAGTTTGATTCATCGTTGTAGAAGAGGTTTCGAGTCTAGCTGGTTGTTTAGATGTCGAAGTCCAGGATACAAGTGTAATCAAGCAAGAAATCAATAAGACAAGTACACGCTTCAAAATCCTCTCAAGCGAAAGCTTGAAGGTAATGGTTTTTCCTTGAGAAGCTAGTTTTGCTAATCAGGGTTTCCACTATATATCGTGAGTTCGTTCGTTATCTTTCCTGCTATATTTATCCGCTGCAACTTCTGTGGGAACAAAGCTTTTATTCCCTCAGACGTAACTCTAACGATCCAACAATTGGTATCAGAGCATGGTGCTCTAGATTGTTTGTTTTAGTTACAGATTCTGCAGGAAAGATGTCGTCAGGAAATGCCTTGGATAGAGACTCTCAAGAAGGTGATGTAGATGTGGCTCTCATCACTCAAGCCATGAAGAAGATATGGTCTCGAAGCAAAGGCACTAAAGGTTCGGTCATGGTTCACAATGACATGAAGAAGGTTGTCTGCTCTCACTGCTATGACAACGGACACTTCGCAAAAAGGTGCCTCAACAAAGCGGCAGGTTCTTCTCAGGTCTTCAACGAGGAACAAACGAGGATTGCGAAGTAGGGTGACTGTAGCTCAGATGATGAAGCATCTCCTCTCTCAAAGGATATCTGCTTGATGAGCTCAAAAGGTCACAACGTATCAGAAGGTGGTTCTCATAAATCCGAGGAGGAAGCAAGGAAAGGCTCTTGGCACCTTGACAGTGCATGTTCAAGTCACATGACAGGGAACAGTGAATGGTTCACTTCTCTTCAGCCAGCCTCAGGGGCATCGATAACTTTTGGAAACAAGAGTAATGGTGAGGTTTGTGGTATCGGTATGGTAAGACTCTCTAAACACATCACTGTGAATAATGTGAATCTAGTGAATAATCTCAAGTTTGATCTGTTTAGTGTGGCTCAACTATGTCAAAACAGAAAAAATAGGGTATTCTTTACCACTGATGATTGTCATGTTGAGTGTCTAAGTACAGGGAAAATCTTACTCAAAGGGATCTGCGACAACAATGTCTATAATGTCGACCCTGCTTTCATCCCTGACAAGGACCTATGTATGTCATTTATTGCTGAGACGACAGACTTGTGACACAAACGCTTTGGACATGCTAGCCTTCAACTCCTATCCAAACTTCATAGACAAGAGTTGGTGAATGGCCTTCCCAAGGTTGAAGCAATGAGAAGTGACGTGTATGACGCATGCATTAAAGGAAAACAAGTGAGGTCTTCCTTCAAGTCAAAAAGGGATGTAAGTACAACATGTCCTCTGGAATTAATCCACATGGATCTTTGTGGGCCTATGCGCACGAAGAGCCGTGGGAGAAATGCATATGTCTTTGTTATTGTTGATGACTATTCCAGGTACACATGGACTCTATTTATCTCCACAAAGGATGAAGTGTTCGCGGAGTTTGAGTCCTGGCTTAAGGCAGCCGAAAGGAGCACTGGACATTCCTTGGGGTCTATTTGCACTGATCATGGAACTGAATTTGAGAACTCTCAGTTCCTATCCCTCTGTAGGAACATAGGTATCAACCACAACTTATCTGCTCCCAGGACCCCACAGCAAAACGGTATTGTTGAAAGAAAGAACAGAACTCTGGAAGACATGATGCGTACTCTTCTCATCTCAAGTGGTCTTCCAAGGAGTTTCTGGGCCGAAGCCTTGAATGATGTGTGCTACGTTCTGAACAGAGCAACCATCCATCCTCTTCTGAACAAAACTGCCTATGAGCTTCTGAAGGGAAGGAAACCTAATGTGTCTCATTTGCGCACATTTGGTTGCAAGTGCTTCGTCCACAACAACGGGAAAGATTCTCTTGGGAAGTTTGATCCCAGAAGTGATGAAGGAACTTTTGTGGGATATTCACAGCAAAGCAAGGCCTACAAAGTTTTCAACAAGAGAACCAGAAAGGTAGAGGAAATCGTTCATGTTGTATTTGATGAAACTGTTATAACTGATAACAATGTGCAGGAACTATCAGGCAACATCGAGCTTTTCGAAGATGATTTCTTTCAGCTTGTAGATAGCAATGTCAGCGGTGGGACCTCTGAAGATCAAGAAACTCAAAATGATCCCTCTACACCAAGAACTCCCAATTCCGCCAACTCAGGGGGCAATGAAGAAAATGCTTACCCCCCTGATGTATCTCAGACACCTCAGGGGGAACAAAGTCCAAGTCACGGCACAACGGAGCCCTCTGAGGACTGCCCTTCTGCTGAAGGAACGAGGGATGTCAATCCTAATGCTAATGGCATATGAGGTGAAGGCTCAAGTGCTGGGAACGTTGATTCAGATGAATTCGACATCAACAATCTCCAAGTTCCCAACTACCAGCAAAAGTGGGCTCATCCAGTCAAGCTAATTGTCGCTGACTATAGAAAGGGAGCACCTCAGAGCACTCGTTCCTCCCTACAAAATTTATGTGCTTTCAATGCTTTTCTCTCTTTGCAAGAACCCAAAACTGTAGGAGAAGCATTGAAGGATCCTGACTGGATAAACGCCATGCAAGAGGAACTTCACCAGTTCAAAAGAAACAAGGTTTGGCGGTTAGTTCCTCGTCCAAGGAACATAACAGTGATTGGAACCAAGTGGGTGTTCAGAAACAAGTTGGATGATCAAGGTCAGGTCACAAGGAACAAAGCTAGGCTGGTGGTGAAAGGTTACAACCAACAGGAAGGCATCGACTATGATGAGACCTTTGCTCCTGTTGCCAGGTTAGAAGCAATAAGACTCCTAATTGTGTATTCTTCTTTCCATGGGTTCAAGCTGCAACAGATGGATGTCAAGACTGCCTTCTTGAATGGAGTTCTTAAGGAGGAAGTCTACGTGGAGCAAACACCCGACTTTGAGGACACCACTCAACCTGACCATGTCTACATTCTAGACAAAGCTCTGTATGGTCTCAAGCAAGCCCTGAGGCTTGGTATGAAAGGCTCTCACAGTTCCTTCTGACACACGGATATGTTCGAGGAAAGGTCGATAATACTCTGTTCCTTCTGAAGGAAGGGAAGCATATTCTGGTGGTCCAAGTCTATGTGGATGATATCATCTTTGGATCCACTGATGATAAACTGGTTCAAAAATTCTCTAAGCTGATGGCCAGTGAATTCAAGATGAGCATGGTTGGAGAACTCAAGTTCTTACTAGGTCTGCAAGTCTCTCAGGGAGATGAGGGAACCAAAGTGCACCAACAGAAGTATCTCAGGGAGTGCGTCAAAAAGTTTGGTATGAATGATGCGAAACCCTTCACCACTCCCATATCTCCAAACAATCCAATGGGAAAAGACAAACATGAGCAAGGAATTGATCCATCTCTCTACCGAGGAATAATAGGTTCGCTTCTATATCTCACTGCCAGTAGGCCTGATATTATGTATAGTGTATGTCTTTGTGCTCGTTTTCAAGTCGATCCCAAAGAGACACATCTCAAAGTTGTGAAGAGGATCCTGAGATATTTGAAGGGAACAGATGATCTTTGTCTGTGGTATCCAAGGGGAGGAAGCCTTGATCTTGTCGGATACACAGATGCTGACTTCGCAGGGAACAAAGTGGACATAAAATCTACCTCTGGAATGGCTTAGTTCCTTGGGCCGTGTCTAGTTTCCTGGGGGTCAAAGAAGCAGAACTCTGTGGCTCTCTCCACTGCGGAAGCTGAATACATAGCCATTGTTGCTTGTTGCACTCAACTCCTATGGCTCAAACAACAACTCAGCGACTACGGTATTCTTCTAAACTCCATTCCCATTCTCTGTGACAATACAAGTGCCATAAATATCTCCAAGAATCCGGTGCAACACTCATGTACCAAGCACATCGAGATAAGACATCACTTCTTACGTGACTGTGTGGAGAAAGGGTTGGTGACAATGGACTTCTGTGGAACTAAGGATCAAATTGCCGACATCTTCACCAAGGCACTAAACAGGGAACCATTCGAACAGTTTCGTATGGAACTAGGTATGATCTCTCTAAACTGACTGTCTACATGTTATGTTCCCTCGATGATTGGCTAATATTACATGGTAAAGTGTGAAGGATGAAACATCATGTCCCGGTCTGCATTTATTCTCTTGATCACTAGTTGAATGACCTGCCTAGACTCATGCTAATATTTCACTTATGTGCAACATTTCATGCATGTTCTCTATGCTATCTTGCTAATACATGAATCAGATTTCCTTCGGCCCAAAACAGTCAACTTGATGCATTGATCCCTCATTATAAGCCCAAATGATTGTTGACTCTACAGCTTACCTTAGCCATCATGTTTGATGCTTCCTATGAGCCCCTCTAATCATTCACATCTGGGAGCCTCTCATTCATGATTACACATTATTAAAAAAATTCATATATGGTTTGTGTGATGCTCTTTGCACCCTCTCTGGTAACATTACCCCCGCATCACATTCTTCTACTTTTTCGGAAAGTCGAGATTACAAATTATCGCCACTGTGGTCTGTGGATAGGGTTCGACAGGTATGTGTGTGATGATGGCTTACAATTGCCTAAGGAGGGTTCGTGCTCGAAAGATAATGTTACGCGCGAGAGGTAGTGGGCTCTGAATGAATCCCTGGTGAAAGAAGGCAAGCTGAAGTTTGTGATGTTAAAAAAAAAAAAATGAACATCACAAGACACACAAAGAAGGGAAAAGACGACACTACAGATTCACTCCTCTACAAGTTGAGGCTATGGTGGTTGCTGACGCCAATGAGGAAGCAACAACTCTGAGTGGGAACAAAAGATGAATTCCATTGTTAATCATACTTCTGCTCTAGCTGCTGGCCCCAGTGGTTCTTAATTCGTACTTCTCTGGCTAACTCACACCTCTTTTGTTCCCTAGCACATCTACTCCTCTCTTTTCGTACTTCTTTGTCTCTGATTCTTGTGTTTGCACTGACTGGCATGTTGATCATGAATGTTATCCTTGCATATCGTGTTGTCGTCTTAACATGATGTCTGCGTTTGTGTGTTTCAATCTACTGCGATTGAGAATGATGTTCATCTGGCTGTTATCTTTCATCTCTAACTCTTCACTGTGTTTTTTGATGATGCCAAAAGGGGAAAGATGACTGGTAGCTTTGGTTGAGGGGGAACAACACATGGTTTCATATGTTGCTGTGTTGAGGGGGAACTATTATGGTCTTGTGTGGAGAACCTTTCCCCATACAACTGTCTTTATCTCGTATGTATATGCTTTATTGTCAAGGATGTTTGTCACCATCAAAAAGGGGAAATTTGTTGAATTCATTAGGTTTTGATAGTGACAAACATTCAACTAATCTGGGTACTAAGTGTTTCAGGAACAAAGACAGTTGTCTTAGGGAACCATTGCAACGTAGGATCGAAGAGGGAACAAAGCTCTGTTCATGTTCTTTGTTACCTCTGAAGGACCAACAACGTCGAACAAGATCGAAGCTGTGAATGGAAAGAAGAATCCAGCGTGCCATTTATGGAAACAAATCAAACGCAGAATCATGCACGCGGTCAAGGATGAATGACTTCGGCTCCAAGGATCAAGCCGATTTGAGAAGATATGGAGAGAGAAGCTCGATTGTGTTATCTTAGGAAAACCTTCCTAAGATAAGATAATTGGAGAGAGAGTACTCTATCTTATCCAAATATATTAATTTACGAAATCTTTCCTTCAAATTAATATAGACGGCTGGGATAGTATTCCCTCTACAAAATCATATCTTCTTGTTGCCTTATTTGGATAAATCTTATCTTGTTACATTTAGGGTTTGCCGAGTTGTATTTAATA